>OZ016473.1:14094604-14694604 GCA_963966625.1 Caenorhabditis zanzibari
AAATCCTCTTGGGGAAATGTCCAAAAAGTGACTTAAATCAAGTTACAAGCTCTCAAAGTGCCTAAAAACGCGTTTTGGGGGCCTGTTTTCCACTGAATTTTTTCTTGAAAAATCTTGGGGGCCGACGAGAAATTTTAGTGAAATACAAGCCCTCAAAGCGCGGTTTTTGGTACTTTGAGCGCGTGTAAATTGACTTTGACCAGTTTTTGGATATGTGACCAAGATAGTTTTTCCCCAAAAAAAGTATAATATTTTTAGATCAATTCAGATTGTTGCAGATAAGAAAAAATCCTCATGGAGACAGAAACAAAAATTGAAAAAAACCAAGTTACAAACTTTCAACGTGCAGGAGGACCACAAAATTTTTCCAAGTTTTTTTCTCTACAAAGAAGACCACAGAAGCGCTTTTTTGACATTCTGAGAGCTTGTAACTTGATTTAGGTCAATTTTTGAAAATATCCCCAAGAAGATTTTTCTTGTCTGCAACAATCTGAATCGATTTTTTGTAACACTTTAGATAGCTTCAACAAAAATGTTTGATTTGATTCTATTCTATCAATTAACGAGAGAATCAGAAAACGAATTTGCAATAAGAGTTTAAAAGTACGATTTTTTGACCAAAAACTCTTATTTACAGACTTCGTACCGGATCCTACACCGAGAAGACATCAGGAAAAGTGGTCTTCGACGACGTTTTCACCGAGGATTTTGTCGTATTCCTGTCATATGTGTGCCCGGAAGGATTTGAGTTCAATCGCATTATCAATCGTAAGTTCTCTAGTTTATGTTCATTTTTCCGGTTATCGGAAAGTTCACAGATCAAAAAAAAAAGTACAAACTCTTTTCAGAGCACAATATCACACAACTGATCTGCTTCGCGGATCGTTTTATGTTCCCATGGGTGAAGCAAGAAGTCAAAAAGTACTTCAAAAGTGGTTAGTTCTTTCTGGTTCCTAGCAAATATGATTTGAGTTTCTTTCAGAAGACTTTAAGAAAGAGCAGTACGAGACCGAGGATCTGATTCAACTCTGCTGCCACCTCCATGTTCGGTCGTATAGGTTAGTGAAAATAACCAACAAGCTCAAAGATGGTGTTATTTCAGTTCGACTGACATTGACCCGGTCTTCCAAAAAATTGCTCGCTATAGCGAGGTGGCTCAAGTTGATCAGGCAGTGGCAACTGTTCCAGACAAGGACACACGGGTCTACATCACAGAGAGAATCATCTTTTTTAGACCGGTGAGTACTATTTTTTCAAAAAAGAAAATTGAAGAGTTGTGTAATACATGTCCAAACCCGGGCCGGCGGAGAAATTTCTACCGGCCCGGCCCGGGTATGAGGCCTAATGTTTCCAAAGGTCAATTTTTGGCAAAAAAAATCTGATGTTTGACCGTTTCCGTAATGTTTAATACTTTTAGTACTTTCATGATTTTTCATACAATTTAGAAACTTTTTCATGAAAAATTGATTTTTTTTTCGGAAAATTTTCAACGTTAGTTTTCTTCCCATGCCGACCCGGGCCGGGCCGATTTGGACATGGATAGTAAAAAGTAGTTAAACATTTAACTAAAAAACTAATATGTTCAGTACATCTTCCAACCACGTCCACAATCCTTCTTCGACTGGAACGACAACCGCGCTCGCCTTTTCTTCTAATAATCTCAAAAACCTATGTATTATTCCTATTTCGATGGTATGGAGTCTCCCGTGTATTTTTTTCGCTTCTCGGTAAGCCTGTATTTTCTTCAACCCAATTTCCCGATTTCTAAATATTCGGACTGTAGATTTGTTTTTCTGTACATTTTGGTCCTGTTTCTGCCGTTTCTCACAACATAATGAACATAGAATAAATAATTGAGAAATATAAATGTTTTTTGGTTTTTTTAAAGATTTTATCAGACTGTTAGAAATGAGAATTTGCATCTGTCAAATGTGTTACAAAAATGTGAAGATACAGTAATCAGGTGTGCTCAAACTGGGATGAAAGTGGGAAAGAGGAAAGGCAAGACACAGGGTGAGGATGAGCTACATCCGCAAAAGCGCTCTAATGAGAGGTCTCTGCGTCTAAAACGGAGGTACTCTCTCGCTACAGTAGTTCTTTAAAGGCGCATGACGATTTCTGCTCGGGTCTCACAATGCAAGCGCCTTTTTGACAAAAATTTGATCAAAATTCATCATTGCGCCCGCGGCAATGTCAAAAAAGCGTTCGCATTGCGAGACCCGAGCAGAAATCGTCATGCGCCTTCAAAGAACTACTGTAGCGAGAGAGTACCTCCGTTTTAGACGCAGAGACCTCTCATTAGAGCGCTTTTGCGGATGTAGCTCATCCTCACCCTGTGGCAAGAGATATAGCAGAAAGAGGATCGTAAGTTTATATGTATAAATAAGTGCGAAATCAGCTTTGGGGCATATTTGGTTGAAAATTTGGGTTACTATGATGAGCCCTCACCAATATCTGCTCTCCCGGGTCATCACTCGCCATCAAATCGTCAATCCATTTCTCCAGTTCGGATTTCGGATTGGTAATGGGCCTATTTGGAAAGCCAGGCGCCTAAAAATCAATTTTTTACATAAGTATCACGGCACACAATCGAGCAACACTAACCGTTTGAACTTGATGAGCCACTTGTTCTTTGCTCCTCTGCTCATGGAAACGAATTGCTTTTTCCTTGCTGGACAATACCTGATTCTTCTTACATGGTTTGTTCATGGTTTGCCTGTAAAAGAAAAACATAATAATTTATGTTTCTTGCCACTCCTCACCATTCTCCATACATATCCATATCCAGATAGACCATCTTAAACTGATCCGGAATCAAATACCAATTATGCATTCTGAGGAGGATTCGATGTGTAAACTGATCTTGAATACGTATATACTTTCGTTTTCGCTTCATGATGTTGCCGAATGCGTTAAAGGAGCAGCCGAGAACACATGCGACAAATTTTTTCTTGTTCACTTTTGAATTCTCCAGAAAGCGCTCCGTTCTCTGAACTATTGCGCCGATATCGATATATTCCGGTGATGTTTTTGTGTTTAGAAATTCGATGGCTTCAGAAACGCTTGTCGGGGCTCTTGTTATCATTTGAGGAACCGTGCAAAATGGAAGGATTTGAGCCAGTGGAGAGTTTTCAACAGTTTGTTCAGCAGTTCCTGTAAAGACGACTTGAATTTTTTTGACATTTTGATAATGATTTTGAGACGAGATATCAGTTTTTTTGGTTGGCTGTAAATTTGAGGCCTCATGTCTTGAGTTGCGTGAACATTAGACTTTTTATCCTAGATTTGGTCTTCCTTAGTCTAGGACCAATGTTTCAGATGAAATTCAACTCGAGTTTTAAAAGCCCTGTGTAAGAGTTTCACGTACCTCCTAACAGATTTTTCTGCATATCCAATTTTGTGGAATCGTTAACAGAAGTTTCCTGAATATTGTCTTCATTTGAATTCAGCGTTTGAAGATTGTGATAGGTTTTTGGAGCCGTTGTTGCCATATCGGGAACCGTGTGAAGTGGAAGGATTTGAGCCAGTGGAGAATTGTCGACACTTTGTTTAGCAATTCCTATAAAAACGATTCAACTTTTTGTCTGAGTATTTTAAGTACCTCCAGACAAATCTTTCTGTGCATCCAACTTTGCGGAATCGGTAACAGATGTTTCCGGAATTGTGTCTCCGTTTGAATTCGGCGGTCGAAAATTGTGATGGATTTTCTGGAAAATTAAATTTCGAACAATTCAGATATTGAAAAAATAATTACCTCTCCTTCAACTTTTTCTGAGAATTTGATCCCTTCAGAAACGCTTGTTGGAGCCTTTGTTACCATTTCAGGAACGCTGATAAGTGGAAGAATTTGAGCCAGTGGAGAGTTTTCAACACTTTGTTCCAAAACTTCTGTAAAAACAATTCGATTTTTTCTCTGTAAATTTTAGGTACCTCCAGACAATTCTTTCTGCACATTCAACACTGCGAAATCGGCGACAGGTGTTTCTAGAATATTATCTCCATTTGAATTCAGCGTTTGCAGATCTTCATAGGTTTTCTGCAAGATTGAGTTTGAAACTATTCAAATATAAAAAATAATAATTACCTCTCCTTCCAAGCGCTGCTCTCCTGCACTTTCCATTTTTTCCTGATTGTCACCAATTTGAGGTACACCGATCGAACCAATTTCATCACTGGGATTTGCACTTGGAGCTTCCTGCCCTTCACCATCTAACTGTTCCAGAGACCAGTCCAGAAAATCCGGTAAACTATTGAACTCGAATCCATTTTCCAGCTCCAACAATTCTATGTCATCGAACCTATCCGCATTATCTTCAGATGCCATGTTTCTCTCGCGAAATCAGGGAATAATCAGGAGAAATCGAAGAAACAGATAACGGAGGGGTTTAGAACACTAGAAAACTACCAGAGGTTCGAAAACATATACATATATGCGCCAGGGTCTCGAGACGATCTCGGACGGTCAACATATGTGCATTTCGAAAGGTCGCTTTTTTGAGGACATGTATTCGGTCCTGAGAGGGCAAAAGGGGAAGTGTTGGATAGGAAGCTGTGAAATGTGGAAAGGGGGAACTTGGGAATCTACAATTACATAATATCGTCATTATTTCATTAGAATGGCTAACATGTAATGATCCCCAAGTGTTGCCTCTGAATTTTTTTGAAGTGGCCATAAATCGATACTACTCATAGATGTAAGGAAACCCACGAAGCGATTTTTTTTGAGGAGCCCCCCTTCCCGAGATATGCCGACATAAAGTTTTTTCGGCGAGATGGGGCATCTCTAACTTTGAGAAGGCATAACTTGAGTTGTAGTTGAGCAATCAAAACGATTTTACTATCAAAATGTGTCAAATTTACTCGACTTTAACTTGATGATAATAAAAAAATAACAGAAAAAATTTTTTGTCTTGAAAATCAGAAATTTGTAAAAAGTGTCATTACCAAGTACGTATTTTTGACGCTACACAATTTTGAAAATATAACCAAAAGAAAGAGCACATTTTGTTTAGTATATATCCAAAAAATCAGGATAGGTTGTCGGTCATTTTCGGGAGAAAAAATTAATTTTGTAAGAAAATTGCTTGTTTTAGTGGTACTGATGTGACTTAATCATCCACTATATGTCTCAAACTACTCCAAAAGTTCCGAAATTTTGTGTACACATTTATCGTAACACAGTTTATCAAATATCATTGTTGATTTTGAGATTCCAATTTTTTGAAATACCGTACAATGCCCCTTAAAATCGATATGTGGCCAAAATGACAAATTTTTTATTTTTGATGATAGACTAAAAATCTTTTCAGAATTTAATTGGACATCTTTTACTCATAATGTCTTATGTTATTATCAATTTTTAGCTGTTTTGGATCATGTCCAAAATCGATTATTCTTTGAGGCTGTTTTTATGATTTCGACGTTTTTGAAATCCATTTTTTCACGCTCAACCTAACCGATAAAATTTTGGCCTTGACACTAAAAACGGTAAATAGAAGATGTACAATTAAATTCTGAAAAGATTTTTAGTCTATCATCAAAAACAAAAAATTTGTCATTTTGGCCACATATCGATTTTAAGGGGCATTGTACGGTATTTCAAAAAATTGGAATCTTAAAATCAACAATGATATTTGATGAACTGTGTTACGATAAATGTGTACACAAAATTTCGGAACTTTTGGAGTAGTTTGAGACATATAGTGGATGATTAAGTCACATCAGTACCACTAAAACAAGCAATTTTCTTACAAAATTAATTTTTTCTCCCGAAAATGACCGACAACCTATCCTGATTTTTTGGATACTAAACAAAATGTGCTCTTTCTTTTGGTTATATTTTCAAAATTGTGTAGCGTCAAAAATACGTACTTGGTAATGACACTTTTTACAAATTTCTGATTTTCAAGACAAAAAATTTTTTCTGTTATTTTTTTATTATCATCAAGTTAAAGTCGAGTAAATTTGACACATTTTGATAGTAAAATCGTTTTGATTGCTCAACTACAACTCAAGTTATGCCTTCTCAAAGTTAGAGATGCCCCATCTCGCCGAAAAAACTTTATGTCGGCATATCTCGGGAAGGGGGGCTCCTCAAAAAAAATCGCTTCGTGGGTTTCCTTACATCTATGAGTAGTATCGATTTATGGCCACTTCAAAAAAATTCAGAGGCAACACTTGGGGATCATTACATGTAAGACATATCATCTGAGCATCATCTGAACACGACTCCAAGTGAGAAAAGTTGCTAAATTCCTTTTCAAATAAAGTTCTGTAGGCTTGAACAGAAGTGAACCACGGTAGTGTCTGAAAAGCGGGAACTTTCTCAGTCAATAACAATGTGAATTCAGTATCAGTGAGGGGTAGATTATTCAGAATCAGTTCACGTCTCAGGTAATTTTAAGATCCGAAGGAGTCCATTAAGCATTACCGTATCCTCAAATGCAAGTTTTTAAAGGAGGGTTCCGAGCAAAATGAGTATGGTTCAATCGATGCAAAATTTCGTTCTGATTCCGAATATAACAATGAAAACGCTCAAAAATGCTTTGTTGGCCCAAAAAAACGCCGTCAAAGTTGCAGAAAAGTTATCCCTTCTGGCCTAACTTTTCGCGTGGACAGCGCAAAAATTGTAATCCACGTGGAAAACACGGCAAAAGTTAGGCTAGGAGGGATAACTTTTCTGAAACTTTGACAGCGTTTTTTAGGCCAACTGCATTTTTGAGTTTTCATTGTGATATTCGGAATCAGCATACAATTTTGCATCGATTGAACCATAAACTCATTTTGCCCGGAATCCTCCTTTAAAAGCAAGGCGCGAATAACACTCTTCACGTCTTTGATTTTGTTCATCCATTTTTGAAATCTGAAAGTTCTGAAACTCGTATTTTCAAGATTTTGTATAACTGTTTTTCCCGTTGGATAAAAATAATGAAACTTTATCAACAGAACTAAAGTTTAAGTATAATTTGTAAGAAAATTTGATTAGAAAATGAGATTTTTTCAAAATGTAAAAACAAATTGGAAGTATAGTTGTCTCTGAACCATATGGTATCCTTTTCAAATTGACTATTCTGAAATTTTCAGTTCCTTATCGGTAAAACTTTCCCATGGATATATAATTGTCTCCTCAAAAAAGCTCTTAAAAAAGTGCAAGTGTAGACCTTTTTAACCCCTCGATCCATTACCATAAATTTCATAAATCATTCCCCTTTCTCACCTCGCCCATGGGCCCTCCGGTGGTGGCAGAGACACGGAAGAGAGGTGGGAAAAAGAAAAAGAGGATTTTGTTTTTATTTTGTTTCTGGTATCAAGCCCCAACGAGGTGTGCTCATCGTTTAGTGAAAAGCCGTCGACAGCAGTTGTGTTGGTGTAAGACAATTAGTTTGAGCCCGGGCCTGTGGTAGAGGCATTTATTCGCACTCCTCCCCTTCTGATCATCATCCTCATCTGTCTAGGCCTTTGTCGACGAGGCCACACCCCCTTACTGATATCTGCTCAGTTCAAATGGCGCGCAATGCGAGAACACCACCATGTCCCACCCCAACTCCTGCTCCTACTGTCGCACAGATTCCATCTATTCGAATCGAAAGGACTAAGGAGGAGAATGGGATTTCTGATGAGATTGTGCCGGCTCCCAAACCATCCCCACCGCCCAGAACTGTAACTTATGGAAATACACTAATGCCTACCGCGAATAGACTGCCAAGACCGCCCAGGCAAACTTCTTTGAGATCACGTAAGTTTTTTTTCACCTGAAAAACTCTAAAGTGACTGAACTCCATTCTCAGGAATCTATTTATATTTAAAACTTGAAAATGCACTTTTGGCTAACATTTGGTTTGGATCACCAAAGAAAAAAGTTCATTTCCTTGTTCCAATTTCCCATGCTCCAAAACAGCTGTTTTATATTCTACATTGCTTATTTTTTTCATCCATATTCTTTGAGAACTCAATTTTTTCCATGTGATAGCAGATATATCTATCTCTTTTTGCTTGTTCTTCTCTCTCCTACACATCCGCCGATTTGTACTCTCTTATCGGACCAGTGAGTGACGAATGAAAAGTATGAATCTCGGTTTAAAACAAACATAGCGAATCGGCGTCCCCCGGCAAGCCACGGAAGACCAAAGGGCCTCTATGTCGTACGATGATGGATCGTTTCTGCTCCTGGTGTCATCTCATCTGCGAGGTCGATTAGCGGTTAACAAGTGGAGAACCTATTGAATTAGTTTGTGGGGGACAATTGAGACTTTGAGGGGGGGGGGGGGGCTGAAGTACCAGGAAATTAAGTTAAGGGTGTGAAGTTGAAATCAAGTAACGAATAAAGAGGGCAATTATAGGGTATTTTGTTTTGTGAAGTTGAAACAATAGAAAATTAGGATAAAATGAGATTGGTTGGAATCAAAAAATCGAGTAGAGTTTTATTAATGAGTTTCTTTCGAAATACTGTTTCTTGAAACAAAAGTTATATCCTCTATAAAAAATCGCACGGCAAAATAGACTCGATTTGAATTTCACTTTTCGCGCCTTTTTCAGTTCAAATGTCTGCCGATCAAAAATGTGCTCTTTTACGGGTGCTTTGATGAATTTTGTTAAAAAATTTACTCGCCCCTGCTTTATGGTGTAACTCTAAAAAATTCTGTGTAAAAAAGTATTTCGAAATTTCATCAAAGAGCCCGTGAAAGAGCACATTTTTGATTGGCGGTTATTTGATCTGAAAAGGGGCAAAAGTGAAATTCAAATTGAGTTGATCTTGCCGTTGGATTATTTTTTGAATAGAGGATAGGAGGATATTTTTTGGCTCCGTGACATTTCGAAAGTGAAACATTTCGAAAGTGGACAGTTCGAAAGTATGACATTTTGAAAGTGGACGTTTCGAAAGTATGAAATCGCGTTTTTACCAAAATTTTGGAACTTCTCATATAATTTTTGCGTTTTTTGAATAATATAATAAGGCATTTTAAGATATAATGAATAATGAACCTAAAAAATTTATGAAAACCTCCAAAAATTGGGTGAAAACGCGATTTCACACTTTCGAAATGTCTTACTTCCGTAATGTCCCGGAGCCCATTGTTCAACACCCTTTCCAAAAAACGAGTTTTCCTTCTTCCTAGATAACTTTCTATCTTCATAGAACAAGAGAACAAAAATGTTTCAATTCGCCCGTCCAAGTATTCGAAGTGAGGTTAAACTTGAAGAAGTGACAATTGAATTTGTCGAAAATTCCTTTCTCGAACGTATTCTATCCTCCTTACACTTGCTAAATCACATTGACACCATGAAAGAAAACTTCAGATCAACTGTTGTTTTCGGCACTCACATGAAGGATTGAAGAAGCTCGAAAAAAATTCTTTTTTTTGTTACTTGTGGTTGCGTTTGCTGTCAACTTACTATTTTGCTTTATTCTATTCTATATTAGGTATCTTCTTTTTATTTCGAACATAAAGACGACGAAAAGTGAGAAGTAAATATAGGAACCGAACAAGAGGAAGAATTGACAACGACATGAAGCGTTCGGCTAGCATGCCGAAGCTTTTGATGAAGAAAAAATATAATATTCACTCGATTCCCGGCATAATCGTGCTCAAAGGTAATACTAATGAGGCAAGAG
Source organism: Caenorhabditis zanzibari (assembly GCA_963966625.1). NCBI lineage: Eukaryota > Metazoa > Nematoda > Chromadorea > Rhabditida > Rhabditidae > Caenorhabditis > Caenorhabditis zanzibari. The sequence goes on from OZ016473.1 coordinate 14,104,218, forward strand.
AGTAAGTTGCGAGATTTTCTTGTTTCTGGGAGGTCTTTCGTATAGCGTCGGATTAGGAAAGGATATTAACTCACAATATATTTTCAAAATTTATAGTTATATATTATCCCCGTTCACAAAAATTCCTCAAAAACTACCAACCGAAAACATCGTTTAATCTGCTCATTCACTGGATTTGTTCACATTACTTTGTCTGACATCTAAACAACTTCTTTGATCTTTTTGAACAAGTGGTTTTGTTGTTCTTCCATGAAACCCACAGCCAGGTAACCTGATACTTTCCGGTTCACTCTTGGGGGGCCCCCTAATGGCGGAAACTTTTGAAATATGAAAGTGGCGCCAGGGCTTCAGTCTAAGGCTACGTTTCCCACTTTTCAAGTCTTCCGTATTCTCGATATACCTTCCGAATTGTTGTGGGTATCAACACATCACGAGCCCAATCTTCTCACTTTCCGCAATCATAATCACTCATTTTCAAAGCTCGAATGTGTAAACTCTTATCAACAAAAAGGCTTCCGAATGATAAATGGATTCGCCTGTTTTTATTTGCCTCTCACCTTGCCTTCATCCTATTCTCTTTCTTCATTACACTTCCTATTCCCCCCAGTGGATGATCTCCCAACAAAACGGATGGGACCACATAAATATCGGTTAATGGGCGCCACCTATCAGAGTGATAAGGGCGTGAAAAGTACCCCCCCCCCCCTCTCGTTATTGAGAGCCATCATGAGGGTAATTTGAAGTTGAGATGGGAAGGAAATCTTGAGTTAGATAAATCAAATGATTGCACTTTCCTAGAAATTTTGAATATAAAACTGCTTAAAGGAGGATTCTGGGCAAAGATTATGGTTCAATTTATGCAAAATTTCAAGCTGATTCCGAATATCACAATGAAAACGCTCAGATATGCTTCGTTGGCTCGAAAAACGCTTTCAAAGTCGCGAAAAAGTTATCATTCGTGGCCATACATGCCTCGTGGCCATACAAACCCGGGCCGATGGAGGAATTTCAACCGGCCCGGGTTTTTAGAGCCAACTTTTTCGAATGTCAAATTTTGAAAAAAAAATCGATTTTTTCACTGTTTTCTGTTCAATTTTAGAATGTTGTATACTTTTAGTACTTTCATGATTTTTCATGCAATTTAGAAACTTTTTCATGAAAAATTGATTTTTTTCGGTAAAATTTTGACCAAAATTTCTTACCCGGGCCGGGAAAATTCTCCTCCGGCCCGGCCTGGCCCGCAGGCCGGATTTCGATATGTAGGCTCGTGGCCAAACTGTTGACATGTTTTCCACGTGGATTACAAAACTGTCCTAAGTAAGGCCACGAGGGACAACTTTTCTGTACTTGACAATGTTTCCTGAGCTCGAGAAGCATTTTTGAGTTTTTTCATAGGGATATTCTGAATCAACTTGAAATACTGCATCCAATGAATCATAAACTTATTCTGCCCGGAATCCTCCTTTAATTTGCACCTTCCTAGAAATAAAAGTTCCGACGAAAAACTGCCTAATTCAATCTCTGATTTTTGATATGCTTGTTAGTTGTTATATTCCATTTCCGTTTTTTCTTTCAAATCTTCTTCCTCGTCACCTCTGAACGAACGTCAGTGTGAAAAGAAAATGATAGGAGGCGCTTTGAATGGCGATGATTTATGCGCGTTCCAACCGGGACTCTCGATGCTCAAAACAACATGCATGTAAATCCATATCCGCGAAACCGTCAGAGGATAAAAAAACGCGGAGTCATCAGTGTAATTGAAAATCTGCGCTCTAAGACCCTAGAATATTCTAGTGTTCTTCTGATAGCGTTGGTGATTTTGACACCGGCACGCCATTCTGGAATACATTATAACCCTCCGTGAGCCTCGACTTTCGGAAGGCGTTTTTATATTACCAGTCTATATTACCAGCTGCAATCCTGTGTCTAATGAATTTCGAACCGTATTCAGTTATTCTAGAATCAGATAATCCTGAAACACCGATTATCAAAATTCCTCATCGTAAGTTAACACAAAACGTTTCAAGTTCCAAGAAAAATTTAGAATTGACATCTCTCTTCATTTTCAAAAACTCAATTTTCAAGAGTGTGTGCATTTTTGTTTCCTCGAGCACACACGTCGTGAATCCGTTTTTTGTCGCTCCTAAAAAGTTCTCCCCATGAGCCAAGACTTGCGAATCATCTACTTCAGCGACCCTTACTACTACATGATTCCAGATGCAAATGGAAGTGAGAACGGAAATGGCGTAATGAAAACACCGCAAAGAGAAACTGTCGTGAGTTTGGGTTTCACCGAAGATCCAATTCCACCGAATCATTATTGTTGTAATACTTGTCATATTCAGGTGAGTACTGTAATTTGAAAGAACTTTTATATATCTATTTGTGTTTAGAAAGCCTGCCGAACAGTTGCAATATTTGCCATAATTGGATTCATTATTAATATCGTCTTATACTTCATGGGAATCTCCAAACTTGGACTCAATGGTAAGCTATCATCATTTTCCGTCATTTTTTATATTATTTGTTATGTCGTCTTTGCAGGATACCTCGAGGCGTTCCTTCTTATTTTCGACTGCATCTCTCTGCTCACTCTTCTTTGTGGTGTCTCAAAACAACGCTCAGGACTGCTAAAGCCCTATTTGTTCTACAATGTAAGAATAAAATTAGAATTAACTTAAAGTTGGATTACTGTCATTTTTTTTATTTTCTCAAACGATCGTCCCAATTCCATTATTTACGAAAATAACAATACTTTTGCACAAAAATCGTTAAAACTCGAGAAAATCAATTTTCAAAACGCCAAATTACATTTTTTCTAACCTATTTCAGTGAATGTAGAATTTTTCGCTGATTCGAATGAATCTGATATCGCTGCTCAAAACGCAATGTAAGCATTTTTATCAACAAATTTTCAATTGTCGCGCCGACCGCTGCCGACGTATGAGCCTGCAGCGGCGAGCGCGACAGCAGATTTAAGTCGGCAGCGGTAGCCGCGACAAAGTGCAATTTTGTTTATAAAAATGTTTATATTGTGTTTTGAGCAACGATATTAGGTGCATTGGAATCAGCGAAAAATTCTACAGTCATTGAAATAGGTTAGAAAAAATGTAAATTGGCGTTTTTGAAAATCGATTTTCTCGAGTTTTAACGATTTTTGTGCAAAAATATGGTTATTTTCGTAAATAATGTAATTGTGACGATCATTTGAGAAAATTTAAAAAATGATTGTAATCCTACTTTAAAGATAAAAATTTACAGGCAATCTGGAATCTGGGAATGATCATCTTGTTCCTAGTCTACGTATACCGTATGATGAAAGGAAGTAGTGATGTTTCGAGGTACCAATCAAAGTTTGCAAAGAAAAAACTATAATTTTCATTTCAGAAACACCCTGGAAAACGTCAAAGCTCTTTGGCAGAACACCGATGAGTATCATTTTCGAACGAGAGAAAGTTTCACGAGTAAGTTATAAGTTACCATTTCTGAACCTCTAGAGCAGTTTTATAACCATTTTCAGTTGCAATCCTAGCAGCCCTAGGTGTTATGTCTGCTATGACTCTGCTCCTTATCATCGACTGCATATTCCTGCATGTGGTCTACCGTACCTTCCAGTTTTTCGCTTACCAGGAGGATAAGAGGAGAGAAGAGATGGATAAAAAAGAACGACTATAATAATTACAGTTTTTACTATATCAAAAGTACTCCGAGCGCTTTCTATTTCCCTTATCTCTTGTTTGATTACTGATCTCTTATGTATTCCGAATTCATTTAACTTCCGAAACCGGGTTCCCCCTCTCTTTCCGATTTTCTTCTTCCCTGGACACAAAACTTGATTCATTTATTGTAATTATTTCATAGTTAGAAATATAATTAAATATTAAATAATTTTGCGAATTGCATCTTACTTGCCAATCAGGGCAAGGTTGGTCTTGATGACAGGGTCGATTTGTTCGAGCCATGAAGCGACGTCGAGTTCCTGGAAAATGTTGAGAATTTGTGTCTAATAACAAAATCAAAAAGTTTTAAAAAATACCTCGGCGATTTTGTCGAACATGTCGTTGAGAGCCTTGATGTAACGTTCCTTGGCCTCATCTTGAGAGACTCCTTCCAGCTCTTTCCATGAGTCCCTGGAAGTAAATTTTCAAAATAATGTATATCATTTTTCAAAATCATATTTACCGTATTTTGAAAATCACTTCTAATAAAGGACACCTAAAAGCACTAAAGCTAGCTTGAAATGAAGGCTGCGCGACATTTCGCAAGTGCGACATTTCGAAAGTGTGACATTTCGCAAGTAGGACATTTCGCTAGTATGACGTTTTGCAAGTGTGCCGTTTCGAAAATGCGATCTTTTGCATGTACAATGTTTTGCAAGTGTGACATTTCGCAAGTGTGACTATCACACTTTCGAAATATCTTACTTGCGAAACGTCACACTTGCGAAATGTTTTCTCTCGAAACGCCGCGGGGCCGAAATGAAAATTTTCTCGGACTTCTGAGAAACTGAAAATAGTCATCGGTTCCTTGTCAGAAAATTTCTAGTCTTAACACGAAACAATTTTTAATTGCTTGTTAAAAATTGGTTTTGGATACATTTGGGAAATTCGAATTTAAATTCCCTACCATTTGGGAAAATACAGTAATCAGTTCTACAGCACCACTTAAACTAGAATTAGTACTTCAAAAGCCCCTCAACTATAACTAAGCGATCATACATCAATTATCAAACTTCGCCATATTCAAAATAGCTTCCGGTTTTGTCCCTATCATCCGTTCGCTTCCCTATTTTGTGGCACCACTTTCGGTGAAATTGATGATAACGTCTGCAGACATCTCCACAAGTTTGATTATAGATAAAGTTACAACACACATTTCTTATGACCACGTGACTCATTTTCCCCATTTTCGTTGAAACACTGAACCAAAATAAGACTCTCACCACTTCTTTCTCTCAATGATCGAGAAAATTCCTGGCCTATCGGTGTTCACATCTCCGATGGTGGCCTGCTTGAACAGCGAGTAGAATGTGAGCTTTTGTTCGTTGCTGGTGCTGACTGGTCCTAGAAATAAAAGTTTTGTGGATAGTTGTAGCTTTGAAGCCGATCAAAATGTAGCTTACCTGTCTTTGGAAGTTTTTGGATAATTTCCACAGCGGCGTCAAACTTTTCTTGAAGGGACATGTTTCTGAAATAAGGAGTTCATTAGAAAGTTGAAATATTCAAAACTCGTGCTAAAGATAAGAGGGTGTCTCACAAATGACAGTTTAAAACCAATTTCAAAGTTATATTGTCTATTTTGACCGAACTGAAATCAAAGAAGCAAAAGTGATCTTAAAGAAGCAGACAGAACGAGAGTAGTGCCGTCGGCGGCGGTGCGGTCTCCGGGCCGATCGGATTTAGAAGGACAGACTGGCTGTTGCTGTTGACCTAAATCTTTTCCCGGGATATAAACACGACCCATTCAACATCTTGTCTTTTTCTCCATTCCCGCGCGAACAAGACGTCATCTTTTTATCATTGGCGCTGTCTTGGAGTGAACTAAATGTAAGAAGACGCACAGAAACAAGACTTATTGTCCGGAAAATTGCGGCCGCGAGAATAGATATAGTGTGACACCCAATTCGCCCTGCGTGAGATCCAAATCGGTGAGAATGGGAATGAGACTTTTGAAGTGTGGGTGTGGAGAATAGACTGTGATAGTATGAAAGTGCAAAAACAAAATAAGTATTACTTACGAATATAAGATGAAAAACAGACAAACAAAGTAGAATAATAAGAATTCTCCAATTTTCCTAAGCATCTTGTGGAGATTTCATAACTTTACAATTCTAATAATGATGAAACTAAAAGTCTAGAAACAAGTATACACACCATACGTGGTTAATACTTTACAGACGCTACGACCTTTATTCTTGTCCCTACAGCGTGTTCTTATCGTATCGGTCAGAAATACAATACAAATTACGTAGCAAATATTAGTGACATGTCGATTTTATAGGGTAAAGTTGTCATTTCTGGAATAGAATCAGACGGTAGGAATGTTCTGACCACGTGATGTTTCTTGGAGGCTTTTGATTTTTTGGTTGAAGTTGTATTCAAATTGCTTGACTTCTTGAGAAAACCCTCGAATAAAATGCTTTCTATTGCAGGTATCGGTAGATTATAGATGTCGCTTTATAGAGTTTTCAAAGAAACTAAACTTACCTTTTCAGATTTCAGACGCTCAGTTTTAGTCGGACAGCATGTTTTTTTTTTAAATAAATTCACGATGATAATTACAAGATTTTCATTAATTTTTTGATAAAAATGCAGGAAAAACGTCAATTTTTGAAAGTAGAAATTAACGTAAAACTTGAAACATTATAAGTAAATGTGTTGGAGTTTCCACAAATTTTAATTTTGTTTTTTTTTTTCGCTAAAAATTGTGTATTGTTTTGAAAATAGTTATATTCTTGTTTTAAAACAGTTATTTTCATTATTTAAAACAGTTATTTTAATGGTGAAACTCACATTTGCTGTATGACGGTAGTTTTTTTGAAAAACTTTCCAACAACTTGTTTTATAGTTTTCCATTCATAGTTCAACTTTTCTTGGTTCCAAAGTCTGAGAAATTGGCTATTATCTGGTTGAATTTGAACCTTTTTTAACATTCTAATTAGGAATTTTACGAATGCCAAAAGTCAACAAAATTCCCAACAATTCTGTATAAGAATCCGATAACAATCTCCATAGACAAAAAATACCGCCAGACAGTGTCACCTCTCTCTCTCTCTTCAAAGATCACCTTTACCTGATGAAATCAAACGATGAAATATGACGTATTTTTCTATCCACCCACTTATCCAAACTCTTTCCTCATTTCTCTCTTGCATTTTTTCTCGCCCATAGCGAAAAAAACCTTTTGGTTTCCTTCTCCTCACTCATTTTCGTCTCCACTTCCTATCTGTTTGTTGGATGGAGGAAAAGAGAAAAAACGGGGGGCCAATAGTGTTGTGTGTGTGTCGTTTGGAACGGCACGCAAGAAGGCACACAACAACGTGGATGCACAGAGACACACGCAGAGGGGCCCCATCTCTCGAATGATTCTGTCTGTGCACCAGAGAGTGGTGTGAGAGAGAGATTGAAACTGAAAGGAAGATAGGAAAGAGATAGGAAACAAAACCTTCTTGTTTCCTCGTTTGCCACGGTTTCTCAATCCAAGTTTTTTTTTGTGTGTTGCCCGACGGATATCTCTTGTTTTGATGTGTCACATCAGTATTTGATTCGGTCTAATAATCGATGAAAGTTGGGTTTTCAATTTTTAGTTTTTCATACCTGTCCAACCCGGTTCGCTCGGGCGGACGCGGGCCGGCAGTTTTCTCCATTTAAAAATATGATTTTACCTTCATTTTTTATACCAAAATGTAGAACTCAATAAGATCTACAAAATGGTATATAAAACAAAAGACTTTACCTGCTGAAAAAGTAGCCGGCTTCCGTAAAATACCCGGGCCGACTCCACCCAGTTACATGTTGCCGACCCGGGTGTTTTGCGGAAGCCACCAATTTATTCAGAAGGTAAATGTTATTGTTTTATATACCATTTTGTAGTTCTCGTTGAGTTCTACATTTTGGTATAAAAATTGATGGGAAAATCTTTTTTTTTTAATGGAAGTAGCTGCCGGCCCGCCCGGTCCGGACCGGGTTGGACATGTATGTTTTTTTTTACACTGAAGGTTTCCGTGATTTAGCTTGGTGGACTAATTAAATATGTTAACGTATTGAAAATGTGAAGGAAAAGTTGTTAAAAATGTTTGTTTTTTTTTTTTAAATTTTAAACATCCCCAGTTATCAAGACACTATATTCCCAAAAACCAATTCGGTTTTTTGACCTTCTATCCCAAAACAACCTTTGACCACTTTCATTTCATTAGTTACGTTTGACCGTTGACACAAATTTATTTATTATCAGTTCCATTTTTTTATTTGCCCTTTTCTTGCTTCTTTCCCCCTCCCGACAGATACTTTGTACCTTATCTTTTTCCTGCGAACAATCTATTCTTCACTTTTCGGCCAACCACGTTGCTGGCCGACGATCTTTGAGAGACGGGCAGTTTTCCACCCGTCGTTATTGCGGTTGCAGTTTTTTCTGCAAAAAATATCGATTGATTTTCTTTTCGGCTATTTTATTCGAAACAGTTTTTAGGTTCCATCTATCCCCTTCCTTGTCTTTCTCTTGCAGGTTATGTGTAGCCCGTTCACAAGGGGGCAAAGTCCGCAATGTGTCGTAGCGTTCGGTGTATGTGCACACATTGTTTGTGACCCGCCAAATTTCCCATCGTCATCCCCATTGTTCTTGTCTTTATGGTCCGCTCATTACCTCATTTTGTATTATTTTCGTCTCTCCGACGTTATCGATTTTTCTCTACGATTTTCTCGCTCATTACTGATCCTAATTTTTCTTCGTTTTTCAGGCAAAATGATTGGAAGAATCAGTCAGCCACTCCTCAGCACTTCGCAAAAATTCATGGCACCGGCCGCCAGAAACCTCATGCTCCACGAACACCACGGAATGAAGATTCTCCAAGACTACGACATCAAAGTGCCACCATTCGGAGTCGCCCAGGACGCCAATACCGCCCTGAATGAGGCCAAGAGAATCGGAGGAAAAGACTACGTCGTGAAGGCTCAAGTTCTCGCCGGTGGACGTGGAAAGGGACGTTTCTCGTCTGGACTTCAAGGAGGAGTACAGATTGTCTTCACGTGAGTTTTTGATTCTTGTAGAGCAAGGAATGAATTGTTATTTTTTAGACCAGATGAGGTGAAGCAAAAGGCCGAGATGATGATCGGAGCCCACTTGATCACCAAGCAAACCGACCATCGTGGAAAGAAGTGCGAAGAGGTAAGAATTGGCGACGGCATTTTTCACGTGAATCGTGTAGACATTCACGTGCTAATAGCATGGCGGGCTACAAACAAGCAGTTTAAGCCTAATTTTGGTTCGATTTACCGTCGGGACTCAGGTGTTCAAGGCGGGGTCTAATTTTTCCAAAATGTACGGCTCGAACCTGTGGACGCGCTGTTATGGATGCAGCGCCACTGCCGGCTGGACCACGTGGACTCAAATGGAGCGCCAACCGTATGGGCTCCAGTTTCGCAAAATAGCGCATTTTTGGCTTCGAGATGTCCGACTGCAAAATGTCGGGTTGTGGAATGTCCCGAAGTCATCAAGGGCATTTAGGAGCCGGTCTGAAATTCAGCCCCCATACTGGCCCATATTTTCCGAGTTGTTTTACCTCCTTGAAAGCAATACTGCCACCTCAAAAAAAGTATATCTAAAACAGTGCTCAAAATAGCTCAAAATAAGGCTGCCGGGATGGCGGCCCATGGCTGAATCCGGCCGCCCTTTTGAAAACAAGCTCTTTGGATGAAATACCTTGACCCAATAAACAAAAAATAGTTTGAAGTTGAGCAGATTCTAGAAGGAAGATTGATAAAAGATATCATCCAGCCAATATCCACCAAAATTCCAGGTCATGGTCTGCAAGCGTCTCTTCACCCGCCGCGAGTACTACTTCTCCATCACCCTCGACCGTAACACCAACGGACCAATTGTCATTGCTTCATCCCAAGGAGGAGTGAACATCGAAGAGGTCGCCGCTACCAACCCAGATGCCATTGTCAAGATGCCAATTGATGTGAACGTTGGAATCACCAAGGAGCTTGCTCATGAGATCGCCGTTAAGATGGGATTCTCGGTGAGTTTTTATCGATTTTTCTTGTGTGGAACCAAGGCGGCCGCGTCCCGCGCCGTGGGTGGATTGCCGTGCTTGAATCCGGCCGTCCTTTCGAAAACAACCTATTTGGATCAAAAAAGTGCGGGCCGCGCGGCCGCCGGAGGTTTCCATGATCAAAAGAAACCTAACCAGAATGCCGCGGTCGGCCGCGAGGCAGCCTTATGTGGAACCCGCAGTTCAAATTAGTATCTAGTCAGATGAGGTTACAATAGCACTTTAGCCCATGAAAGTAGTGGTATCGTCTCATCAATCTTTTTTTTTCAGAAGGACTGCGAGCAACAAGCATCGGAGATCATCGAGAAGCTCTACAAGATGTTCAAGGGATCCGACGCCACTCTCGTCGAGATCAACCCAATGGCTGAGGATGTCAACGGAGATGTCTATTGCATGGACTGCAAACTTCTTCTCGACTCGAATGCCGAATTCCGTCAAGCCAAACTTTTCGGACTCAAGGACAAGAAGCAAGAGGATGAGCTCGAGGTAAAAATCAATTAGATTAAGTGAAAAGATATGATTCCCAGTGGGATTCTTTTCCGCTATTTTAATAAGATTAAGACGATCTTATTTCAGATCCGCGCCGCCGCCGCCAACCTCAACTACATTCGCCTCGATGGATCCATCGGATGCATGGTCAACGGAGCCGGACTCGCCATGGCCACCATGGACATTATCAAGTTGCACGGAGGAGAGCCAGCCAACTTCCTCGACGTCGGAGGTGGTGCCACCGTTGAACAAGTCACCGAGGCGTTCAAGATTATCACTGCTGATAAGGACAAGGTCTCTGCCATCTTGGTCAACATCTTTGGAGGAATCATGCGTTGCGACGTCATCGCTCAAGGAATCATTCAAGCCGCCAGAGAGTTGGATCTTAAGATTCCAATCGTTGTTAGATTGCAAGGTTTGTATTCTTTTTCAGACATGTGAAAATACAGGCTGGCCCGCGGCTTTTTGGGACGTACCGTGCCTTTTTTTCCTTTTTGAAAGCCCTGCTCGGGTCGACCCGGAAAGCACGCTAGCTACTTGTTGGGTGATATCTGAAAATATTTTAACGAAAAAACTTCAATTTTTTTCAAAATGGATCTAGAAGGCAACTGTCATGTTACAGTGGTATAGACTTTGGAACACGATTTTTTCAGAAAAACTATGAGAGAACGTAACCTTTGACTTCAATATCAGGATCAAAAAACTTTTGGTAGACAGACGCGGGCTTTGCGGGCCGGGCTGGGTTTTCCACGGGCCAGGCCGCGATTTTTAGCAAAAATACCCGATCCGGCCCGCCCCCGCCCGTAACATGTATGCTTTTTTTAGTTCTGGCTAGACAAAAAAGACCAAAAAGAGACTGTTCTGCAAAAAAAGTTATCGTTTCTGATAAGAAGACGAGACTGTGTTCAGAATCGTAGCATCAACGATCGAAATTTTTTCAGGAACAAAGGTCGAAGACGCCAAGGCACTCATTGCTACCTCTCAGCTCAGAATCCTCCCATGTGACAACCTCGACGAAGCCGCCAAGATGGTTGTCAAGCTTTCCAACATTGTTGATCTCGCTCGTGCCACTAACGTCGATGTCAAGTTCGAGCTCTCTATCTAAATACAGTACCCACTTCAAGCCAAATTTTGGATTGCTTCTTCTTCTTTGTAACCTAAAAAAATCCCCCAAATAAAAAATGTCACTGGAATTATTAGTTCCTAGTCATTGCAATGCAATTCTTATTTTCCCCTTCTTCTTAAAATAGATTTTAACTTGGTAACGAGTACATTTTTAGTTTTCTCTCATCCCATTGTTCCGTTTTTTCAACACCCAGCTTCAAATCCCCTTTTTTTCAACTGTAGTAAAGCAGTTTCCAAAAGTAACTACGAATGAAAATTCGCAATTATTCTCTTGTTTTGTTTTTCAGGTAACCAGAACCGAAACCAATGACTATTCAGGTCAAGTGATATGATGAAATCACCACCCCACGTGGTAATAAAATTAAGATGATTGGGAAGACTGGAATCTGGTTGACTAGTCACCGAGTTGAGGTATCATAAAATTTAAGTGGTGCGCGGATTCTGATCAATGTCGCACCCTTCTCTCGTTTGATGTTTCATTCGTTTGCCGCGGTCTAATTAAAGAGCCGTAAAGTTTAGGGGATGGGGGATATCAGAGGATCATCTTAACAAGGATGCGGAAGGAGTGTTCATAGAAGGAATGAATTGAGAAACGGTTACAGCACTTCAGACATGTCCAAATCGGGGCCGGCACTGCCGGCCCGGGTAGGAAATTTCTGTCAAAAAATTTCCGTAAAATAATCCACTTTTCATGAAAAAGTTTCTAAATTGCATGAAAAATCATGAAAGTACTATTAAAAGAGGAAACATTGTAAAATTGAACAGAATACAATCAAAAAATCATTTTTCCAAAAATTGACCTTCGTAAAATCTAGTCCTAGAACCTAGGCCGGCCGGGCCGGGCCGGTAGAAATTCCTCAGTCGGCCCGGCCCGGCCCCTGAAGAGTTTGGACGTGTATGCAGCACTTAGTTCATGGCTCACGTCATCATGACACCAAGGGCCAAAAATACACACCTTGAAGGATCGTACAACTATAAAAATTTTATCGAGAACTATAAAGTTCCCCTCGAACATTTTGCCTATGAAAATTGAAGCTTACTATCTCCAAAGACCATGCATTCTAATCTGTACACTTTTTTATGCGGCACATTCCGAGTCGTACCAACGAGTGCCCGCGTTATCATCATTATCAAAACTGTCAAAAAATTCGGGAAAAAAACCACTGATATCGAAGGTTTCTGCAGTACTTTCCCAGATAGGACCTGAAAAATGAAATCATTTATGTAAGTTTAGTTTTTGGAAACAACGTTCTTTTCAATTTTACAATGCGTTCCCTTTGATCATTTCATTGAAATAAGGCTGAGAAATCAAACGTCCAAACCAAGGCAACTAATTTGTTTTAAAAAAACTTTAATTACTGTCACTGAAAGACTTTGGTTGACGATCTCTCTCATCTATACCTATTCTTTCCATTCTCATTTTCTCGTTTCTTTTATTGCTGGATCTCATCGATAGAGCCATGTGATAACAACACCGCCGATCACCTTCTAAACAGTGCCTATTCAGTTTTGATGACCATCGACAGCCGTAAAAAGGTGCAGCCCGAAGAGGACGACGGCGAAGACGTGACCAAACAGTTCCCGCCCATTTTCACCTCATTCGAGATTCGTCAGTCGTCTCTAACGGTGGTGTCTGACAAGATGCGTCTCCAAGTTCAAATCGGTACTGAATGTGTGGTTGTGCCATGCAAGCCTGATGATACTATTCATTCTGTAAGTTATTGTTTCTGAAAAATTATTACTGTAGTTTCTCACAGGTGGCTCGAAAATCCGTCGAGAAACTTCGCCGCCTCCGTCCAAAGCTCCCACTTGCTGACAACTACTTCGAGGTCCGGCGAACCGTCGGAAACTCTTTATTGGATCCCGAGGACCTTGTGTCCGATGTTCTCAAGGATAGTGACTTCATCATCGTTGGTAAGACAATTTTACCGTATTCCGAAATAAGATTGAGAATATTCAGCCGCGAGCATCGAAGAAACCGAGGATGCTAAAGAGGCCAAGAAGCAAGAGGAAATCGACAATGCGAAGGCTGAGCTAGAGAAGATTGACAATCGTAGAAGGAAGTGGGTATTTTTTTCAAGTGATCGGTAAAGTAAAAATATTTTCAGGGTCTCATTTGCTGATGCTTTGGCTCCAATGGTTCTAGCTCCGCCTACCAAGCTTGTCATACTGGACGGAAACAGTTTGCTTCCAGAGGATCTTGTTCGTTGTGAAAAAGGAGAGTGCGCTATTCAACTCTCTATGGAAGCCGAGGATCGGATTAGAAAAGCGAGAACCTTTCTTGAGAAAATTGCATCGGAACATAGAGGTAATTCAACTTCAGAATATAATTTTGTATTAAAATTTTGTATTAAAAGTTTCCAGCTGTCTACGGAGTTACAACTGGATTCGGAACCTTCTCCAATGTCACCATCCCACCTGAGAAAATCAAGAAACTCCAGCTCAACTTGATCCGTTCCCATGCTACAGGCTACGGAGAGCCACTGGCTCCAAACCGCGCTCGTATGCTTTTGGCTCTGCGTATCAACATTCTCGCAAAGGGACACAGTGGAATTTCGGTTGAGAATATTAAGAAGATGATTGCCGCTTTTAACGGTTTGTGAAATAATTGTATATTTTCCAATTACTTTTTTTCAGCATTCTGCGTTTCCTATGTTCCCCAACAGGGAACTGTTGGATGTTCTGGAGACTTGTGTCCTTTGGCTCACTTGGCTCTTGGACTACTCGGAGAGGGTAAGATGTGGAGTCCAACTACTGGATGGGGACCAGCTGATGTTGTTCTCAAGAAGAACAATCTTGAGCCATTGGAATTGGGACCAAAGGAAGGATTGGCATTGATCAATGGAACTCAGATGGTGACAGCTCTTGGAGCTTACAGTTAGTTGAATCATTTCGAGGTCTTTGGAAAAAGTAAGAGTTTTAGCCTTGGAAAGAGCTCACAACATTGCTCGTCAAGCTGATGTTATTGCTGCTTTGTCATTGGATGTTCTCAAAGGAACCACCAGAGCTTATGACCCAGATATCCACAGAATCCGTCCTCATCGTGGACAAAACTTGTCTGCTCTCCGTCTCCGCGCTCTTCTCCACTCGGAAGCCAACCCATCTCAAATTGCTGGTAAGCAACACCTCATTGTTCCCAATAATTTCTTTGTATAGAGTCTCATCGCAACTGTTCCAAAGTCCAGGACGCTTATACCCTTCGATGCGTACCTCAAGTTCACGGAGTAGTGCATGATACTATCGAGTTCGTTCGAGAAATCATCACCACTGAAATGAACTCGGCCACTGATAACCCATTGGTATTTGCTGACCGTGAGGAAATTATTAGTGGTGGAAACTTCCATGGAGAGTACCCAGCTAAGGCCCTAGACTACTTGGCTATTGCTGTCGCCGAGTTGGCTCAAATGAGTGAGCGTCGTTTGGAAAGATTGGTTAACAAGGAGCTCAGTGGTCTTCCAACATTCTTGACTCCAGATGGAGGACTCAATTCTGGTTTCATGACTGTTCAACTTTGTGCCGCTAGTTTGGGTATGAGTTTATATAAGAACGTGAAAAATGGGAAGTTTTTCAGTTTCTGAAAATAAGGTTCTCTGCCATCCATCTTCGGTCGATAGCATTCCAACCAGCTGCAACCAGGTGAATAAGAAAATTCAATCAAAAATAACAACTTGTTTGCAGGAAGATCACGTCAGCATGGGAGGGTTCTCTGCTCGCAAAGCTCTTACCGTAGTCGAACACGTCGAAGCTGTTCTCGCTATGGAACTTTTGGCAGCTTGCCAAGGAATTGAGTTCCTTAAGCCACTTATGTCTACGGCTCCTCTTCACAAGGTCTACACTCTTGTCCGCTCGGTGGCACCGTTAGTTTTCTTACCTAATTTTAATATCTTTTACATATAAAGAGATTTTTAGTCCACTCAACGAGGATCGCTATATGAAACCTGAAATCGACGCAGTGGTGGAGATGATTCGTGAGAATCGTGTCTGGGAAACTGTTCTTCCTCATCTGGAGACATTGGAGGCTATGGAGGAGCTGGACCCTGATGCACTCCGTCAATTCGCTAAGACTCCAACTGGTATCGTTCAGGATCGTTCACTGATCCCGATTTCTGATTCCGAGGATGAGGAAAGTGTGGAATAATTTTCTGATGTATTGTATTTTACTTTTTACTTTTTATTCAATTATTCAAAAATAATTCTATCTACTCCAAATAAATCTTTCACTGAACAACTGGCATCTCACTGAGACGTGTTGGCATCTGGGAAGGGTTATAGTATGGGATTGGGATTGGAACGTAAATCGGTTGACCATTCGGATACTCTTGTGGGTATCCTTGTCCTCCATATAACGGTGGGTACATTGCATAGTGAGGATAAAACGGAGCGGTTCCCTCGCCATATGGGACCACTGCATTGTTTGGATAAGTCACAAATGGTTGATTAGTTATTGTACTAATACTTGATCGTTCTGATGGTGCTGGTGAGGCTCCTGCTGATGTGTTACGGGTTAGAAGAAACACACGATCACTATCAGTGTCCTGGCGAGGAGGGTAGCAGCAGGGGAACATGGCGCGCCTGGAAATGTTTGAAGTTGGTAGGACGCCCCCTTTTGCCGAAAAGAACCTCTGGTGGGCTCGTACATATAAGCGCTTCGCTATGGTTACCGAGCCACTACCGGCTGAGCCACGCGGGCGCAGATGAGCGAGCCCATCGAGGGAATGTATGAAGCGGAATCAAAATCGGGCCACATTTGAACCTCTATTTTGCGAACTGTCTTACACCTTTAACAGTTTGAGTTAAATCTAAACGAACTAACCTGAGTGCTGGCAATGTGAAAATCATTAGTATCAATGCAATCGGTGAGAATATAATTGGGAAGATGTGCTCTTTATTCTGGACAGCTGTTGTCTTGTAGGCATTCGGTCGGAAATCTGAATTCAATTCAAATTATATGATGTGTGACTCCCTTAAACTCACTCAGATACAAATCTACGGCCACATCAAACATAGAAAATAATAGACAGGGAATATTCCAGAGCAGCCTGGACTTCACCTTTCTCACATTTTCACACTGTGATGATTTGTCTGTTTTGCAGAATAGGACACAGAAAAGAGTCTGAAAGTTGAGGAGACTTAAGAAAAAAAGAATTGAGATTTTTACCCACCACAACAATGCAAATTGGAGCGAGAACCAGAATAAGGAGGGATGAAACCATTCCGACTATTATGATTTGCCAAAATATTGCAGACTGTACCAGTGTCACGAAGAAAATTACGATGTATGGCACCCTGGGATAATATACATGACTACCCTATAGGTCAAAAATTCTCACCTTGATGCCGATTTAGACACTGTTTTTTTCTTAATCGCTGTGTAGATAGTTTGCCATGAATACAAAACCATCCCATACTGGAAGTTGAACAAGAAACTTGAATAGCAAAAAGACACAATTGAGTCATGCACCCAACTCCAGAAGGTATAAGATGATGTGTAAAAGTAGATGGAGACAAAATAAGCCACTTCCACACAAGTTTGCGTCAAAAACGCAGGACTCACAATTGCAACGAACCAAAAAATTGAGTCCTTTTTTGTAATAGGAACGGAGAATAGGAGAATGAGACAGAGGCATATTTTATCAGCAAGAAGAAATGCGGAAAATGGGCTGCCTATAAAAACGTACTCTTAGTACATTTTTTGTTAGAGAAAAAGCATCTTCTTACCTGGAATGAGAGCTTCGTCAATATCCGAAAGAAACGTAGCATTCTTAATAGTGTGACAATTGCTCTTATCTTCCCAATCGCACTCCATAACACCGGAAAAGGAACACAAATGGACGGGGCGCGACTAGAGAAAGAAGTCAAGCGGCGTTTTTCATGATTATGCCGTTGCCTGGATACAACAAGGCGCAGCGTCGCTAATTAATGTGTGCACGCTCGCATGCACCTGCCTATTTCAGAGTGTTTATAGCATTTCAGAGAAGTGAGAACTTTAACGCCCATTTTGATTCTTTGATACTTTTAGTTGTCAAGGGCAACTCATGGGGACATTCGGAGAGCAAAAACATTATGATTTCATAACATTTTTATTCATATCAACAAAGAACAAAAAATTAACAGATCGAGCAACGAAGAGCAACAGGTTCCAGTTTTTAGACCGGTAGGTAATCGCTGGAAGTGATGTAGAGAATTTGGTGATTTGGGCGTCCATTGAAGACGTCGTAGGAGCGATTGGCAACACCGCAAACAATATTGGCCATCATGTTAGCGAGGAACTTCTTCCAGCGACTGGAAATGAAGTTTATAGGGACTTATGTAATTAGAAAAAAGAAATAATAACCTCGGGAAAGTTGGATTATATTCGAAAGTTATTAGTTCGCATTTTCTAACACTTATAATTAACATGGCTAATACACTACTAATACTAATACATTAACTTTAAATTATCAAGATATTGGTATTATTCGATGCAGAACTAGAGCGCGGGAACGAAACTCTATTAGAAAATAGTCCAAAAATGCATTTTTTTAATTAAAAAAAAGAGCAGAAGAAAAGGCCGGCTCTCAGGGGCAAATTGAATACTTTTGGGAAAACATGGATCCTTGAGAGTGCACGTGAGAAAGTTGAACTTTAACAGTGGTTTCTAAAGGAGATTTTGAGCCATGTTTAAAAAATTAGTAGAGTTTTTCTCCCGGGCTCTTATTCTCCATTCAATGACACCAAAATCTCGAAATTTCAGAATGTGTACTAGGTCTTTAACTCCAAATTGAAAAAAAAACTCACCCAACAAAACTCATCTCCTCGACCTCAACTATCGGTGGTGGATAGACCTCGATCTTAGTCTCCCGGATGTCAAGTTTCGGAACCTCTTTTCCTAGTTCATTAGTAATTGGGTAATATCCACTCATCGCAATGGCTCACAGATTGGAAATGAAAACTGCCAAAGGGGGACTGGACATACAGTCCCCAGCTGCGCCATGTTTTTTTGTCCCTTGTTTTTGGGAAACTTTCCACAGGGGCCATCTGCAATGCACCTGGGATACTCTTTTTCGAGAGTTTTTTTTTGTTGGGTGGTCTTGTGTTCATGAACTTTTAACGTGGGTTATTTGGGATATAGGGGTTGAAACTAAGTACAAAGTTATTTACCAGAGTTGTAAGGAAGTGAAATTTTGAAACTCGGAAGTCAAAAGTAGGAAGTGGGAAAAGAAAAAATGCACGGAAGTCGGTATTCCTGACAGCTCTGTTATTTACAGCTCAGAATTTACAGAAAAAAAGCCCAAAAAGTTTACACAATAGTTGACAAAAACAGTTTCTAGTTGACCAGAATTTATGACTCATTTCATGACTGCCTCCTTTTCGCCAATGGCATAACAAACCAATACAAACTGGGAACAGTTTCATCTTTTCTCCCCATGGCTATTTCTAATCATATCCAGTTTAACCACTGATCGAACATCTCGATGGATCGGTCACTCTTCTTTCTCTTGACTGAACAACTTCTTCTTTCCATTTTTCGGGTCACCTCGCCGTCTTCTAAACACTGTTTCTCTTCTTCTCTTTTTTGACATCTTGGGCGTTGTCACTCTTACCTTCTTCCTTGACCATCACTTCACTTTCTTTTTTCATTGATTTTCTTGTAAATTTCAGATTTTGAAATGGGAAACGCAATTCATTCGGAGCAAATGGTTTGCCATGAGACTATGGATATTTGTGAGTTTTAAAATCGTAAACTTAAATTAGTTTTTAAATTTTAGGCCGTGCGCATTGCGACAAATCAGAATGTATTTTTATTCAAAACTGCAACAACATGGGTCAAAAATTTGTTTGTGCTCCTATTGACCCTAGATTCGTGACGTAAGTCCTCAAAAGTTTTACTTTCTAAAACTGTTTGAATTATAGGTACGCCATGTTAATCGCTTTTGTGATCACTCTTCTTGGTTGCTCATCCCTAGTTGCTTGTTACTTATGCCGAGCCATCCGGAGATCTCAACAACTGCAGGCTCAAAATTTGGGTCAAGAGGTGAGTCAACTTTATTTATATAATTCTTATTTTGAATTTTAGGTAGTCTTCCATAATCCAGGAAGAGTGAACCATATTCATATGGAGTCACGGTCCCGCCAGCCAGACTATCATCGTAATCAACGTTGGTAGAGAAATGAGTTCATTGGAGAAGAAAAAATAATTTTTAAAAAATATGGAGAATTTGTATACATGAATAAACTTACGCTAACGAAATCGTATAAAGTTGTGAGCTATACACACATTGACAACACGGTCGACGGCTTCGAGTTTGTGTATTGAGTCTTCTAGCTTCCCGAAGATGTTCTGAAAATTATCAATTTTTCTGAACCTAGAGACTAGGGAGCACTGAAAAACTGAGAAACTAACCGCAAAGTCTTCATTAGTCGTTGCCTGTGGGAAGTCGTTGTTGATTGCACGTTGTCCCGTGACAACAGCGGAGTCGTAAATTTCGAGAATGTATTCATACTCAGACATACATTCCATCTCGATCTAAAAATCATCTGAATTCTCAAAATGGATCATAACATCTGCTGGAGAATTGATTTGAAACACATTTTGTGACGTTTTCAGGCAACTTTTGACAAGGATTCTAATAAGACTAATTTCAATCCGTTTGAACTCTAAGAATGTGCTAATTTTGAGCTCAGTGGGGTGCCCTTCTATTAGCTAATCACTTACTATAGTACAAAGAGACCTGATAAGTTTTTGATATTGGTCCTTGAGCGCTTCATATCTCATGAGATCCTCTCCGTGAGTAATCAAGTTGAGAGCACCAGTCAGCTCATCAACAACTGGCATTCTGAAATAGAATGGTATTATTTTAAACTGAAGAAAAAACCTAGAAAAATCATGGGTCTAAAATGAAAAAGTGGTAATAATCAAATTTCGGCAGGTGTTGAATGAAAAAGAAAAGAAAAACGAGGCAGCCGTATTTTTTGTAGGTAAAGAGCTACAAATGTTTTTAGAAGACAAAATCTGACTAGGGAATAAGAAAAATGAGAAAAAACTTTTCATGAGAAAATGAAACAAAAAACACTAGTGGAGTTGTTTTGTCCTCTAAACAAATGAATCACCAGTACTGGGGAGACTGTTTCCGTCGTTTTTTTGTAAGAAACTTTTGAATGTATTGTTTTCTGAACCAGTACACAATTCAAAAATTCTGGTGTTAAGACACGAAAAGAAAATGAATCCTCGTGTCTGAAATTTTAAAAATTTGCGCTCTGGTGGAGTGGAAGACGGCAGAGAAAGCGAAACGTATCTGTCTCCTCGAATTATTTTCTCAGCCACAATTTTGTTATAAATCCATTTAGTAAACCCAAAAAGTAAAATGGATTGATTTTCAAAACTAAAAAAGAGGAATACGAATGAAAACAAACTAGAACCCACTGGGCTCCACATGTGTGAGCATAATCTATGAACCTATACTTATAAAGGGATATAGGATTTCACTCAAAGGAGCATATCCTTTTTATAATTACACGTTTCTGTTTTTGGTGTCAATGTGTTAGAGAATGATTTCAAATAGTCACCTGAGAAATCGGAGTAAAATAGTTTTTCGAATCCAAAAACCGAAAAATAAAATGTTATGAAATTGAGATTGGTTTGGTTCGAGCTCTCCAAAGTAAACAAAAACTTCTTCATTATTTTATCATCTGGAAGAATCCTGGTTTGTAAAAAAATAATTTCAGTTTATTGGAACCCTTAAAAAACCAGAAATTAATTGGCAAAGAACAGAAAAATGTATAGAAACAAAGAGGAAGTTAAAACAGCTACACACAAGATACCAGAATTTGAGTTTCAGATTCTAACTATGTATTTGTAGATCTGCAAGAATACGTCGGAGTCCATTGTTGAGCTCGAGAATGTTGCGAGTGAAGCGCTGAAAATTAAGGGATTGGAAACGATCTGAACTGGAACCAAGGCGTTCTACTAATTGTAAATCCCTATGTTTCACTCGATTTTTATATAAACAGTCACATTAAATTTTTAAAAAGTGTTATTAGGAATATAGAAAAACGTAGAAATGCGCTCTACTGCAATTTGTTGATATTATTTCAAAACATTCAGGTGGTGCTCATATCTAAATTTGTTAAAGTAGAAGAGGTGCTAGAGCCAAGTATTCAAATTTAAAAAAATGTATTTTTGGAGTGGGCGCAATTTCAAAAGTGGAATGGGGCCTAAAAAAGGTGGAATAGGGCACAAAAGTGGAATGGGGCGCAATTTCTCTCTCACATCCTATGTTTATACTTTTGGTGTTCCTGTCCTTATTGCTCAGTAGATAGAAGTACTGTAGTTGTAGAAATGCATTTAAAGGCCCGAGTCTATCTACAATAGGTTTTGGGGGCGTTGGCGCGCCTCGAACAGACACTTTAAGCCCATTTTCCTCTATTTTAGTACCTGCGATACTAACCACGAAATTATTCCCTCCACGAACTGCATAATAGGCTCCCTTTCTACGAATTGACTCGATCTTCTCCTTTGTTCCATCGGACAAGATATCTCTTTTCTGAAAACCACAATTATTTTCCAATATGATTCCATGGTTCTCATTACCTCGTCAACCTGTGCCATAAGAGCGAAATGTTCGTTTTTGGCTTTGATGAATCTCTCGGCATTCATCTGAAGAAAAATTAGTATTCTAATTTGAATCAGCCTTTTTAAAGAAATTTGGAACTTACAATATGAATTTTTCGACGAAGATCCAAAACTTCTTCTTGGAGTGGAGCAACTTTCATAACTGAATCGATGAGCCTGTAATAAGTAATTTTGGAAAATAGAACTATACTTTTTTTTGTACGAAACAAAAAGTCACATACAAAAAGTGAGCTAAATGCAAAGTGAAGGGTCTCGCAAAAAGACGGTTGCCGTAGAAATACGAGCACATTACACGGCATTTTCTAATGTTCCTTTTTTTTGGAAAAAAACGTTGAAATGTTTTTCGATGCTTACTTGTGCAGGCATAACCACATGTTAAAAGTGAAAGTACGTATTAGAATTGAAAACAAAAGAAGGATATCGAAAAAAGTTCTATCCGTCTACCTGTTTACCAGAAGGAATACGGTTTCCCAAGACAATAAAAACTCTGGTAATAGAGCAATGTGCACCTAATGAACACCTAATGTGCCAAAAAGGTCGCGGGAAGATGAGAACTAAACTTGTTCTTTTGGTGTCCCTAAATCCAAAGAAAAAACACAAGAAATAATGTATTCTCTCCTTTTGCAGCACAACACAAAAGACAAAGAATACGTTTTAAGCAAAAATCTGGGAGTCCTTGGAATATACTCGGCGCCCGAAAATTTTTAATCTGAGCTGACACGGACAATTTTTTTCGTCGTTTTCGCCTTTTTCCTCGAAGGAAAGAGGTTGTGTACATGAAACAAAAAGGAATGGAGAAAAAATTTGCATTTTATGATTGTTTTTTCGGGGGGAAATCAGGAGAACCGAGACGTCCTGGTACACGTGTACAAAAAATGGAAATGAAAGTAGTAGGCCACCTCAAAAAACGTGTTGCTCTAATTTCGCCGTTCGTAGGCTCGAACCTGTGTTCGCTCTGCTATGGGTACTGCGCCACTACCGGCTGCGCCACGTGGACCCAAAGCCGGCAGACCCCTTTTGCGCCCTTGAGGCTCACAAGGAACAGTAACCATTCCGCCAATGCACCTTCTCTTTGTTATCAGGTGTTATCATTTCAGTGTCTATCCTTTTGCACCTGCTCGTTAATGGCTCTTTGTTATCAGCGACGACCCTGGTGGCATTCTGTAGAACTGAATAACAAGAATATTTATTCATCCCACAGGCTGTTAAATATAATGATCCGGTCAAGAAAATTATGGCGTGATTACACTTAATAGAGAAGGTTAAAAACAGAGAGAGAGAGAGAGAGAGAGAGAGGGATTCAATTCCAAAAATTTATCTTCCGAAGCACGACCACAATCCTCCGGTTCTTCTTCTTGGTGGCCCATCATACTCGTTCTCCTTCTTCTCCTCTTCCTCGAGCAACAAGCTGTTCTCATCTGGTGGAGCTGGAGCCTCAGCAATCTCGAACTTCTTGTACTCGAGCTCCTCAACCTTCTTGAGCTCAATCTCCACCGGAGCCTTCAGTCTTTCTTCTTCCAACTTTTTGAGCTCCAGCTCCTTGATTCTCGCCTCTTTCAACTCCTGCTCTTTGGCGATCTCGCATCTCTCGATAGCGAATGCGATGAATCCACAGATTGGGTTGATAACATTGAGAACGTCAGTCATTCTGGTGTTCATGATCTGAAATTGATGGCTGGACAATCAGGATTTCACAAGGAGCTTCCGTGAACTCTTGAGTTGAACTTTTTCTAAAACTTCGATCTGAGACTAAATTAACCCTGAAAAACCTAAATCTGCAATAAAAAGTGGCCAAGTGTTCGCGTAACTCGAGTTATGAGCCCTCGAAGTAACAGATTATGCTGAAATTCCTACCGAAATGGTAGGAAATTTTCAAAAATTGAGCTCAAAAAAATTTTTTTTTTAATTGAGGGATCTTGTTATACACTGAATTCTAAGTCAAAAACAAAAAAACTAGACATTCTGAAAATGATTTTGAGCTGAGAAATGGGTCCTCGAAGTACCTCATTTTAGCCTTTTCTGCCACTTTGAGGGCTCATAACTCGAGTTACGTGAACATTTGATCATTTTTTATTGTAGATTCGTGCTTCCCAAGGTCAATTTAACCTAGGACCGAAGTTTCAGAAAAAGTTCAACTCAAGTGTTTGGGCAAGCCCCTGGTATGATTTTTCGACTAACTCTCATGGATGGATAGCTGCTGGCGCGGACGTAGTCTCCTGTGATAGACTTGATACGGCACTGACACGCGAATAGCATTCTACTGATGTGTTGCCAGTTTCCCATGGTCTCGTGTTCCAGCTGGAACAATCGATTGATCGATTCAAAACATTTAGAATCGGATTACAATTTAGAATTCCAGAAATCTAAATAAGACTTTTCGTAATCAAAATACTACCGATATTTTAATTAACTTCCTAATTAATTTCAAAATTATCAAGAATACCCACTGCTCTTGTGATGAAGTTCGAAGCATCGTTGAACTTGGCCCATTGTCTGTGGAACACGGTGTCCAGGTTCTGAACACATAACGTTTCAAGGACCTCGCTCATTGGATTAATCAAAACCAACCTCGATTTTTTTCTCCAACTCGACAGGCATCTCGATAGCAGACCTCACCAAACAACTAACCGACACTGAGCGGGGACGTCCGATGATAAAACTCATACAAGCTGGCTCCACCCCTGAGATTCGATTGAATCGTCGACGCGAACAGCCCCCGCGGGTTTCGGGAAGGAAAGACAAAAAGGAATGAGAAAAGAAACGGGAAGCACACACCGTTCGGGAGGAACACGCATAAAATTTTCAGAGAGATTCGAGAAAGCGAACAAACAAAGAGGAGAGTTTCCTCTCACCACCGGTGTGAATATAGACAGTGTATCGAAAATCGGAGAATTCAAGACATTTATTTGTGGGGGTGGAGATAAAAATTCAGAACAAAAAATGGGGAAGCCGACGAAAAAAAACCAAAAAAGGGCGCGTAAGAAACAGAAACACCATTAAAAAGAGGGGGACCCTATCAATCTTCGTTTAGGTAGAGGTGACGAACAATGTAGGAAGTGAGCACGAGCAAATCCTCGTTGACGTCTAGAAGCCTTCTGCCGAATTTCTGAAAACACATTACCATATAAGGAATAGGAATAGGCTCGGGGCAAAAAGGAATTGGTTATTTTGTCGAAAACGCAATAAAAAATCTCACATGGTAATTCTCGCTCGCGTGCAGCACGATAAAGGCACCTGATCTTCTGAGACTTTCGATTTGAAGCGGAAACTCGATGTGGCTCTCAATTTTCGGATCGCAAAGCTGAAAGTTTTGGGGATTGGAAAAAAAATTATTGAGATTGGAAAATGCAGTTTTTTTAGTTATAGTGAGTTTTAAAGAAGGATTCCGAGCAAAATGAGTTCAAGGTTTAACCAATGCGAAATTTCATGCTGATTCCGAATATCAAAATGAAAACGCTCTAAAATGCTTTGTTGGCGCAAAAAAAAAACATATATATTTGCAGAAAAATTATCCCTCGTGGCCGAACTTTTGTCGTGTTTTCCACGTGGACTTCAAATTTTGCACTGCCCACACAAAACGTTAGGTCAAGAGAAATAACTTTTCTACAACTTTGACGACGTTTTTAGGGCCTGAGAACCATTTTTGAGAGTTTTCATTGTAATATTCGGAATGAAATTTTGCGTCGATTGAACCATAAACTCCTTTTGCCCGGAATCTCCCCTTAAGGGAAAAATACCAAGAGATCCAATCCATCGATGAGTTGAAAGTGATAACTACGGACCTCGGAGAAATAACGAATATCAATCTGAAAAAAATTAAGTGTTTAAAGGATTTTTTTATTAAAAAAAAGCAATTCTAGCAACTTCTACTCATCATCAGACATGCTACGGGAGTCAAAAAATTTTGGTTTTCAATTTTAAAACAAAAAATCGTTTTGTGGTTTATTCTGAAATAGTCATATTTTTTGATTATTGGTTCTTTTGTGTCATTTTAACAGCGAAAAATTACAAAAATTTCAAAAATTTTCCCTGTT
This sequence comes from Caenorhabditis zanzibari, assembly GCA_963966625.1. NCBI lineage: Eukaryota > Metazoa > Nematoda > Chromadorea > Rhabditida > Rhabditidae > Caenorhabditis > Caenorhabditis zanzibari. Next base: position 14,130,250 of record OZ016473.1, read on the forward strand.
TTTCCCTACCCGGGCCGACCGATCCGGCCCGGCCCGGCCCGGAATTCGCCAAGTCTGCTTACCATAGAATCCTCGATACAGTTTTTGTTGTTGTTGATTTCTGTTTTACACATCTTTCATAGAATTCTAAAAACCGAAAAATTTTCAAGACAATATCGGCGAACGCATATATTAAAAAGAGGAACACAAGAAGAGTCGAAGAAAAAAGAGGTGGCTGAGAAGCGAGAGAGGGGTTTCCGTTTTTTATCATTCGGTATTACCTACGCGGGTGGTCTAGGAAATACAAAAAAGAGAAAAGATTTTTATTCACTCAAAATTTCTATTCTAAATGTTCATATTAAGTTGAAACTTGAAATAGTCAATTATGCCGATGGGTGTCCCTGGTACGTAAACAACACGCCTGATTAGAAACACATTGTTAACGAGCCCACCAAATAGGTCTTTACGGTCTTCGATAACTGATAAGGATGGGTCTCAAATAAACAGTGATTGACGATGCTCAAAGGTCCACCGGCAGGTGAGGAGGACAAATATCGTAAAAATGGAGATAATGTCTACCTAATTGGCCATTGACGTCGTTAGACGGAAGGCTAAAGGCGGGATTCCATTGGTTCCTAGTTCTCAAAAATCTATACCCTAGCAATTGAGCATCTTCTGTGTCCATTACAGTATCCCCAATCCCATAAAATCTTCTCAACCCAGCTGTGCTCGGTACCAGGCTGCTCTAGGTTAGAAAACCTTTCCGAATTTCTCTTTTTTTTCTACCCTGAAAAACATGAAAGATCGTGCAAGCTGTATCACAGCTGGGTTTGGTACCAGGCTCAAAGGTGGTCGGATTTATTATGACGATTGTTTGATAGAAAGAGGGGACGAAAACATTCGAAACAGGAAAGCGAGAAAATACAAAAAAAAATAGCAGGAAAGTGAAAGAATTACACGAGAAAAAACAATTTACAAACACTGGTCATTTCCGAAAAAAAATTTCAACGGGTTTAGGGTCTAGAAGATGAGAAGACGTGGCTGCCCGTTCAAGTGAATACGAAGAGCCTCCTGCTCACGCTCGAGCTCCTCTCTGTGAACACGATTCTCGCGCCAAGTCTGAATCAGACCTCCGATGATGGACAGCTTCTCCATCTCGGCCTCTTTCTTGGTGGCCTTCATCATGTGGTTGAGACGTTGGAGGCCTTCGACGCGATCCTGGAATAGTAATGTTTAAAATTGGAAAAAAAAAGTTAGTAGCTACTTACCTCGATGGTGATTCTTCCCAAGCGACGCAAGTTGCTGTAGACGTGAAGAGTGTCAGTGTAGTCGTGGACTTTCTCACGCAAGATTCCCTTCTTATCGGTTGGGGTGCGCTCCCACTGGAAAAACTATGAGTCATCAGAGCCCAAACAGTACGAGTCAGACACGCTACGGGCTGGACCAAAGTCAGAAAGTCTGTCGGCCCGGCCCGGCCCGGTTTCCAGGAGCCAAAACAATTCTTTTTTTTTCAGTTGTTTTTCCTGAATAAGTCATAATTTTTGATGATTGAATATGTTTTGACTTTTAACAGAGAAAAATTTCGAAAAATTGTTGTGAGTTTTCGAAAATTTTCGCTATTTTTTCCCACCCGGGCCGCGGGGCCGGCAAAACTTTCCTGGCCCGGCCCAGGATTTGCCAAGCCTGGTATGAGTAACCCACCAATTTCCAGAGCGCCGCGATAGTCTTCTTGGCCTTCTTGACCTGCTTCCTATGCTCCGTTGCCAACTCCTCCTTTGGATCCTGAGCCGGACGACGGAAGAGGCGACGGATCACGTTCATCATTGTTACCCAGGACGGTCAAAACAAGTACAACTGAAAGATCGGGCGGTCGAAAATGGGCGGGGTTTATTACTCAATAAAGAGAACGAGAGGAGAGAGAGAGCAACTCTTATGAAGAGATATTTTATGGGTGTCTTTTATGGGTTTTAATTTCGGGGGTCTCGAGATTGACATTCGCACCTTACACTGATTGATATGAGTGTTTTTTTAGTGGTGCCGCCTAGTACTGAAACATGATTAAAAAAGGGCGGCTCGAAAGAGCAGTTTTTTTAAAGTTAGAAATTTTCAGGTAGATTAGATACCCTGAGAGACTCAATCTCACAGGTCGAAGAAACTCCAAAAGCAAGATTTTGAAACAAAGAATTTTACAGGAAAAAATCGGTATATTCAGAAAAAGACAAAGAAAAAACAACAAAAGAAAAAGTCAACAGGACAGTAGTCATAGTGAAATCATCAGTCGATTTGAGCAGCCTCCGTCTCGATACGGGTGATGATTTGTTGGAGAGCACGACGGACCTCCTGAAATCGAATGAAAAATGTGGAGGGAAGGGGGAAGCATGTGTGTATTGCGCGTAAAAACATACTGTTGTGATTGCGGACTGTGATTAGTCATATTCGAATGATCCCGAGGAATAGTGGGCGGGGCGAAATGGTTTTTTCGATGATCAAACATTGTTGGAAATATGAAATTATTCTGTGAGAGAGTGCTAGTTCAAAGATTCTTTGGACAGTGAGCCGTTGAGCATTAGTTGGAGACATCTAAGGTGAAAAGTGAACGGATAATGAAAAAAAATTCCAACCAGGTCAATAGTTATTTTTCGAAGAGTCTCTGGCAACTGGTAGAAAAACAAAGACGATATTGATTACTTGGGGCTTACCTAAAGCCTTCAAGGTCAGACGAGAAGCAGGTGTCTCTAGTGTCCAGAATGTTTTTTTCTGGTTCCAATTTCATTAAAATGTTTTGTTGTTTTTAACCATCGAAATGTTTATCTGTATGAAAAAACATTAACGCTAGTGTCTTTATCTCTCGAACATATTTCATTTTTTCAGAGTTTCAAACGAATACATTGAGAAAATGCGCTCTGTTGTGCGACGACTTGGCGGCAAGAAAAGTTTGGAGGTGGCGTCGGGAAAGTTTTTTGCTCAACCAAAAAAAAAATGTTCTCGCAACGAAACAATGCTTTGGGTGACACGTGACTCTATCTCTTGAAGGTGATCTGGGCAACAAACTCGTAATTATATGAAACTCTTGCGAACTGAAACTGTAGACAGTGTAGTCGGATTCTGAAAGGCCAATTGTTTTATTTTGGTCGATTTCCGTCCGAAAACAGTCCGAAAATACGAACTGTCGTGAGGTATGACGCATCGTACGCAGGCATTACAACTGACACGCTCATGCGAAAGTGCACAGAATTCGCCCTCAATTCACCCCGTATAACTGTTGTCCCGCGGCCTTTAAATTTCAGCTTAAATTCAAAATTTCTTATTTGCAACCCTGGACAATCTCCGATACTTACTCTCATGTCATGAAAATCATCGATGTGGAAGAATCCACAGTAGATGAGCTGGGAAGCTTCGGTGTGGTACTTTTGAGACAGCTCGTATCGTTTCGGGTTGCAATCGAGAATGAGACGTTGAACGAGTTTTGTATACTCCTGGTGAGCAGTCTTGAACTTTGCTTTCTCGGCCTGAAAAACTTATATTTTATTCCGAGAAAATAACTCGTTTGGATTACTCCAATGAGCTCAATCTCTGGCCAGGCGCTCTCCTGACGACGAACGGCATTCTCTTGGCGACGATGGCCAAAGAAGGTTCGGCGAATAAAGCCGAAAATGCGATCAAGTATCATGACTTCTGAAAAGCACCACGAATGTTTTTAAACTCAGTATGTTTCTGAATTCTTTTTTCCTCTTCCCTCATCACAACCGCGCAATCATAAAAACAATACGCGGGTGCAAGTAAATGAAAAGAGAAGGAGAAAACAGGAGGAAGAGAACTGAGTTCTTTCTCTTGCCCTCAATCGAGCCATGTTCGGCAGGGGCGGAACTTTGATCGGTCGCTACTATTTCACACTAACAAAGCAATTCGGTTACCGTAATATGCTCATTTCCACCTTCATAATGGGCTGAAAAGTTCATGAGAACGGGTGCATCCAACTGGTCAACAACTCTGTATTGAGCAGTGGGGAACATCGAAAGGGAGGTAGGGGATTTCGACAAATTTACCTCGAAGAGAAGAAAAAAGGTTTATAAAGAAAATCGACTGACTTCCATTACTCGGAAAAAGTTGTCTAGTTTTTTGGTTATCCTCTATTTACTTGCCAAAAAAAATTAGTATGAGAAAGTTGTATTAAAAATATTCCAACCAACCCAAAATCTGAAGAAAAACTCGAAAACCTAAACTTCCACAACATGAGACTGGGAAAATGAGAGTGTCTGAAAAGGTGGTTTAGAGGAGAATCGAGTCCCTAGAAACCTGCAATTATATTAAAAATAGCGAATATTTTGAAGAGTTTATTTTCCAATTTCAAATCCGAATCGAAAATAATTTGTGAACAATGTCTAGGGATTTTGGGAACAATTATGAAAATTGTTTTTTTTTCTACATCTGAAAATCTTGGTGATCTGTAGAAAAAAATTATTGAAGACACGTTGAGATTCATTGAAGATCACTCTCTGAAAATCAAAATCTGGAAAAAAATCTGGAAATCTGAAAATCTGGAAAAGATCTGAAAATTTGAAAATGATCTGAAAATCTGAAAAAGATCTGAAAATCCGAAAAACGATCTTAAAATTTGAAAATGATCTGAATTTTTGAAAAAAATCTGAAATTCTGAAAAAGATCTGAAAATCTGAAAAAGATCTGAAAATCTGAAAAAGATCTGAAAATCTGAAAGCACCGTTATTGGAGAAAAAAAGCTAAAGGAGGTGTAAAAGAAAAACTATAATTTTTCTCTCAGAATTCTGTAAACTGAAAATATTGATAGTATCAGCAAATTCACGATACGTCAACTACTCCATTTTGGTTGACCAAAAACAGGCCTAAAATTTGGACTGTCGTAAGGTTTGACGCATGGTACGCAGACACTATAACGGACACGCTCACGCAGATATTCACAGAATTTTCCCTTAAAAATGTTTCCCCGCCACGGTTGAAATCCGTTGAGAATAATACATCGATCTGAAAAATTTGACAGCACTGTTCTTTTTTGAATGAAAACGCGTTCTGATTTTTGTTTCAAAATTATTGTTCATAAGTATTTTCTTTATATTTGGGATGTTATTGTCTTCAAAAAATTCAATGTTAAGCAATCCAACATCTCAGCTGTATTATGAAAGATCTTCTTCAAATTTGTGCATCTAAAACCCTTCTAAAATATTTCCAAACTTCTGAAATTTTCCAACCCCTTCACTTTAGAATCGGTGCAGTTTCTTCCTCCCATCCTTAATACAATACACAACATTCATTTTCTTATCATCGACTGATCTATTGTCCTCCCCAAAAAATGACGTTTTTTTCATCCGATTTCGATAAGAAAGACTGCGATTTTCGGAAGGCGGTACGATGTTTGTTCTTCGCCATCAGAATTGCCAAGTATTGCGCAATACCCTCTAATACTTGAGCAATACATAAATTGCCAATTCTGGAGCTCTCTTCACTCTACTACGCCACTATCGACGTTTTCAGGACCGTCTTATCGTGGCGAACACATCCATCATGGACAAGTAAGTGCAAATGGCACTGTTTGCCAATAAGTGCATTGTGTTGTTCGCTCAACGAGGAAGAGACTCTTCGTCTTCCTCCGCCTGCGTCTCTTTGTATGTAGTGCTCTCTCCCCAGACTCCTAAATTTTTGTTTCCTTCGAAAAATGTAATGATAACGAGAGCGATTGTAAAAACAGTCGTAAAACAACGAATATGGAAGAAAATTCGAACGATTTCAGTACTCCACTAATACAGTCTTCGGATGAAAAGAAATCCTCAAAACTACTCAACTTTATTCGTGTCATAGTAAGTTTTCGATTTTTCTTATTGAAAATAACAATTTTTTCAGTACAAATGTACAACATGTTTCGAAAAACTGCTATTCCTCCTTGGAATATTCTTCTCGCTTTTAACCGGATTGTGCCAACCATTCATGAGTTACACGTTCGGAGAAGTATCACAAGTACTGGTTACAATTACAAATGCTATTAATAACAAAACTATGGGTAAGAATTGGAACATTGGACTCCATTGAAAACTTGATTTCAGAGCCCGCTGATCTCGAAAAGGCATACGAAGTATTTGAACGGGATATGAATTCTGTGATTCTCCACTTCTTCTTATGCGGTTGTGCCTACTTCACTTTTGGATCTCTTCAGGTAATTATTTATTTTGATTGTAAATAATCTTCCTGAAAGGGGGTGTGAACTTTTCTGAAAATATTTGATTTTTTGTATAGTCCGACTCAAAATTTCGAGATAATTGGAGTCACATTTGAAAAAAATTCTGAAAATTTGTCTAAAAATAGATATTGACTATCGAAGGTGCTAAAAAGGGTCCGTTCGGTAGCTATATACTTCAGGTAGCTCGTGAAAAAACGAATTTTACGTGAATCTTTTTTCAGTACAAACATCAAAAAATCAGCTACCCGAAAGGACTTTTTTAGCGCCTCTAACAGCCTATAACTATTTTAAGTTATATTTTCATTGTTTCTTCACAACTGAGACCCCTATTCTCGAAATTTTGAGTCGATTCATATATCCACAATCACATTTCTAGAATAGTTCAGTTTTCTTTTAAAATCGAAGCACTTTCAGTTCTCAATCATGAAATTCGTCGGAGACAACACTACATATCGAGTGAGAAAACAATACATTTCACGTCTCCTCCGGAAAGATGCTCGATACTTTGATAGTATGTCGACTGGTCATTTATCAACTATTCTAAACGAGTAAGATTCCTTAGAACTTCCAACAACAATCCTGAGTTTTTCCTTCCAGCAACTTGGAAAGATTCCGAGAAATTTTCAACGAGAAAATTGCTTTGATTATATCATTCTCCACCGACTTCACTGTCGGAACTGCACTAGCATTCTACACGGATTGGCGGCTATCTTCTTACGGTATAATCTTCTCCCTTGGTATTGCGTTCTCCGGTCTTATCAACTCAGCAAGTATGATGAAGAACACCGATAAACAGAATGCTCACTATGCCAACGCTGGATCCATCGCCTTCCAAACCCTGGGAGCTTACAAAACTGTCTGCTCGCTGAATGGACAGCGTCAAGAAATCGAACGGTATTTTTAGCTAAAATTGCACTAAAAAACAACAAGGTCTATTTCAGCTACACCAAAGAGCTCAAGGAAGGAGAAAAATACGGTCTCTACAGAGCTCTTTTCTATTCGATCTCGAGAGGTGTCACCTATTTCTTCTGTAATGCTTTGAACACCGTTGTTCTTTACTTTGGAGCCAATATGATTTACGATGGAACTTTGGACACAGCGACTGTAGTTCGGGTAAGTTTTTTAACAAGAAATTCCTTTGAAATTATCGATTCTATTCCAGCTATTCCATTTCTTGCTCTTCGGTGCCTTCTGCTTGAGTGAAGCTCTACCGCATATGTCTCGACTTGCCGGAGCCATCTCTTCAACTGCTCCAATTGCTGAAATGCTAACTACTGTAAGTCTTCTTTTTATTGAAACATATAGTGGCCAACTTGGTCTGAAATCGATTAAGAAAGTGAGGGCCCTTCATTGCAAGGGGTCACCCAGTATGAGTGTGTGCGCGTTGGCGTGACGGTGTTTGCGGACAACGCCAAATAGTTCTATTCAGGATTTCGTTTTTGGCCATTTTCAAATCAAAAATAGTCGATAGTTATAACACTAAAAATTAATTACAAGGTTTTATGAATCACCTGTGAACCAAATGCTTTTAAAAAAGTGAAAGTTCACCATACAAATCCTCGTTCAAAGAATCTCAGTAAGTTGTTTTTTCAACTGTATCCCCTTTTCTGATTTGAATAAAAAACCGGTTCTATGTTATCAAAAAAGTCTAGAATTTCTTTAAAAAATTTTGTAACAGGACGTTCATTTGATTTTTCGTTATTTATACTTCAAGCTTTGTAACAAACTCGACATTTTCCCCCCAAAACCCATTCTGTTTTTCCAGAACGACAACGAAATCGAAACCGACGATGACAACCACGGAGACAACGTCGATGTGCAAGGAAACATCTCCTTCAAAAATGTCCGATTCTCCTACCCAACTCGCCCAGATGCTCAAGTACTCAAAGGAATCTCATTCGACGTTAAAAACGGAGAATGCATCGCCTTAGTCGGTGCAAGTGGTAGTGGAAAGAGTACTGTAGTTCAACTTCTACTTCATTACTACAATATCGAATCCGGAAACATTTTGATAGACGGAGTTGAATTGAACAAAATCAACCTGCAGAAACTCCGTCGTGTTATTGGAGTTGTCTCTCAAGAGCCTGTTCTCTTCAATACAACCATTGAAGAAAACATTCGATTCGGTAACCCTGATGCATCATTACCCGAGATCTATGGAGCATTGAGGAAAGCAAATGCATATGACTTTGTATGTGCCTTCCCAAAAGGAATCAAGACAATTGTTGGTGAGAGAGGAACTCAACTATCTGGAGGTCAAAAACAGAGAATTGCGATTGCACGGACATTGGTGAGGAATCCAAAGATATTGCTGCTTGATGAAGCAACCAGTGCATTGGACAATGAAAGTGAGCACGTTGTGCAGAAAGCGCTGGAGAATGTGAGTTTCGAAATATCTTTTAAAATTATTGAAGTATTGATGATAATCCAGGCATCACAAGGAAGAACTACCATCGTTGTCGCCCATCGCCTGTCTACCATCAGAAATGCCAATAAGATCATTGTGATGCAGAAAGGAGAGGTGAGTTTCTACATATAGCTAAAAACCTCTATTCCGTAAAATATGTATTAGAAGGGCACCTCTGATATAAGGGTACCCCGATGAACCCAAAATAAGCTCATTCTTGAAATTCAAACTGATTGAAATTAGTCATATTAGAATCCTCGTCAAAAGTTGATTTTACACTTTACAAAATTTGTTTCAAACCTCTTCTCCAACATATATTATGATCCATTTTTAGAATTCAGAAATATTCTTTAGATGTTGGGAAAAAATAAGGGCATGCTCTTCTACATAATACAGATTTTACGATAGATTAAAATGGGTTAAAAAACGAAAGATTATAGATTGTGGAAGTCGGAAACCACGAGGAGCTAATTGCCAAGCAAGGCGCTTACAACGATCTCGTCCAAGCTCAACTTTTGGATTCTCACGATGACCACACTGATCTTCCACCACTCGCCGCTCGTCAACTTTCCCATGAACTCTCTCCACTACACAGTTATTCATTCCAAAGAAGTACCAGCACTGATGTAGGAGTACATGATGATGAAATGGAACGTTTGCTAGATGAGCTGGCTCAAGAAGGAGCCAAGAAATCAAACCTCAGAGAAATTGTGAAGATGTGCCGTCCGGATTATTGCATTCTTTTCCTTGCTGTTTTCGGTAGCGCTATTCAAGGAGCCAGTTACCCCATTTTGGCTCAATTGATTATCAAAACTTATCAGGTAAGTATTGAAAACGGTTCCGGGACATTCCGCAGCCAGACATTTTGCCGCCAGACATCTCGGACGCGGACGTTTCGCAGCCAAAAATCACCGTTTTCGTATGAAACACATCGAAATAACTAAAAATGACAATAATGTAAGACAATAATCATTGTCCTTGTCAATTGTCTATTTTTTTGTTCAGTTTGAGATAATTTATGCGAAAAACAGTGATTTTTGGCTGAGAAATGTTGGCTGTGAGATGTCCGGCTGCGAAATGTCCGGCTGCGGAATGTACCGGTGCCTAAAAAAACTTATCTATAGACTGTTAGTTTATTTCTTCTTTTCAGGGATATGCCATGCAAGGAGAAGACATTCTCACATACGGACACTTCTGGGCACTTTCATTCATGTTCCTAGCTATATTCCGACCACTAACGCTATACCTCCAATACTATTACTTTGGCTCAGTGGCTGAAAAACTGTCTACCCGGCTTCGAGTGAAATCATTCAAACACATGTTGTCACTCCCAAGCGCATTCTACGATGATCCTAAGCATTCAGCAACCAAGTTGTCCAACAGATTGAATACCGATTCCTCAAATGTGAAGGCTGCTGTTGACGATCGCCTTGGATGCGTTATCATGACTTTGGTTGCGATTTCAATTGCTGTTGTTACAGCTGCCACATACTGTTGGAAGATGACTCTGGAGGTAAGGACTTCTAGTCCTTCACAAATGGCAATAACTGATTCTCAGGTTCTCTTGTTCTTCCCACTACTCTACCTCGCTGAATACTGCTATGAGGCTGCTACGGAAAACGCTATCCAAGAAGACTCTATTGCTTTTGAGAATAGTAACAGAGTGAGAATACCTTTTCAGTTTCAAAATAATAAACATAATGTTGCAGACAGCAATCGAGGCTCTGGAAAATGTTAGAACTGTTCGCGCGCTCAACATGGAGAACAAGGTGATGGAGTTGATTACGAATCACCTCCAGAAAATCCACAACTCTTATTTCAAAAGAGCTATCATTCAGGCATGTACTCCCGTCTTTGTTACCTCAACATTAAAATTATGGATTTAGGGTGCCGCTAATGGTCTTTCAATGAGTTGTTTCTTGTTCGTCTACTCAATTTCATTCAAATTTGGTGTTTACTTGGCTCTTCGAAAAGAGGTTGAACCAATGAACACCTATTTGGTGCTCATGACTCTTTCCATGACTGCAAATATGGCTGGATCTGCTGCTGCCTACCTACCGGACTACAAAAAAGCCGTCCATGCTGCTGGATTGATCTTCAACTTGTTCACATATCCAGCTACCATGCCATACGACTCCACTGATGGAAAGAAGAACATTGATAAAGGAGAAATCGTTGGAGAGAATCTCCAATTCCATTATGACCAACGACCAGATCGGATGATTCTCAATGGTGTTAATTTGAAAGTGGAGCAAGGAAAAACGCTTGCATTGGTTGGACCTAGCGGCTGCGGAAAGTCAACGATTATTTCACTACTGGAAAGATTCTATCATGTTGTGGATGGAGAAATTGTGAGTAATTATATGCATCGCGATCCGAATACAAAAGTTAATGCTTCCAGAAAATCGATGGTGAAAATGTAGAAGACATCAACCTCCATCATCTCCGTGCAAATCTGGCTCTGGTGTCGCAGGAACCAACATTGTTCAACTGCTCCATCAGAGAGAATCTGTTATATGGTCTCACCCGAACAGTACCCCAGTTGGAGATCGAGAAAGCTCTACAGACAGCCAACGCGTTCCACTTTGTGTATCAGTTCCCACTGGTTGGTTTTCTTAATTCCTTAATAGAACAATATTATCGAAAATCTGATAAAAAGTTAGGTACAAATTTGAATTTATAGCTGCCAACCTTATAGCTCATTTTTCACTGTTTTGCTCAATTATTGAAAACATAAACTCACGCGGATCAATTTCGATTTAATTTTTCTGTGAAAAATGATACTTCTAACCCAAATAACTCAGCTCACAAGGTCATTGGACAGCTAAAAATTCAAAAGTGTACCTAACTTCTCATAAAATTTTCAAAGATATGAGTCTCGACGATAACTCCAATATAAATGTGGACCATTTCCGCTCTTCTAAAAACAAAATCATTTCAGGGTTTGGACACAATTGTTGGTGAACGTGGTGCTCAACTCTCCGGTGGCCAAAAACAGAGAATCGCCATTGCACGAGCAATTCTCAGAAATCCAAAAATATTACTTCTGGATGAAGCAACAAGCGCGTTGGACAGCGACAGCGAGAAAGTAGTTCAAAATGCTCTGGACACTGCAAGTGAACGATTGACTACTGTAGTCGTGGCCCACCGTCTATCCACTGTCGTCAATGCAGATTCCATTGCTGTGCTGAAAAACGGAAAAGTTGCTGAGCAAGGAACACATGAAGAGTTGCTGCGGTTGAGAAGTGTGTACTGGAGATTAGTTCAGAAGCAGGGAATACAAGTACAAGCACCTACCGATTGATAAACAATCACATCAATGTAATTTATTTTCTAGTTGTTAGTTTACTTGTTTAAATTCTTAAAAGTACACAATGTTCCTGCGTTTTTCGGCACTGTTCTAGAACGCCGGAACGAACGAAAAAATCCCGGAACAAAAAAAAATCCCGGAACGAAAATAAAAATCCCGGAACGAAAATAAAAGAATCCCGGAACGAAAAAAATCCCGGAACGAAAATTAAAATCACGGAACGAAAAATGAAATCCCGGAACGAAAAATAAAATCCCGGAACCAAATTTAAAATCCCGGAACCAAATTTTTTATCTTCTAGTTTGAAAAATTACGTGTTTTAATTTATTGAAACCCACTTAAAAAACAATTTATTTCATAACTTGAGTTCAGGAAATGGTTCTAAAAACAGGGCTCTATTGCAAAACAGGGGCCCTTCAAAAAATAAGGCCCCCTCCGAAAAAAGAGGTCTCTTGAGGTCTCTAAAAAAATTAGTGGTCTCTTCAGGTCCTGAAAAAAATAGGGGTCCCTTCAAATCCCTCAGGAGAAGTAGGGGTTCTTTCAGATATTTTCTAGATTTCCATTACCTTGACTATTTCAAAATTAATTTCTGAGTTTTCAAAAACGTATTGCCTGATGACGCTCATTATTCAGCTTTTTTCCCAGGTGAAAAAAACCTATTCCTACTGAATAGGCTTAGAAACGCCCCAGAGCGCGCTAAAATTCCAAAGTGGCATATGTCAGGAGGGGGTGATTCTGAAAGGTCTGGGGCGTTTACTAAGCCTAGTAAAATAAAATTGTAAAATTGTAAATCTAGAAAAAAATCTGAAAGGACCTCTATTTTTTTGAGAGACCTCAAGGAACCCTATTTTGCAATAGGTCCCTTTTTTCGAACCATTTCCTGAACTCAAGTTATGAAGTACTTTTTTTCATACAAAAGTGGGGTTCAACAAATAAAAACACATAATGTTTTAAACTAGAAGAGAAAACAATTTGGTTCCGGGATTTTATTTTTCGTTCCGGGATTTTATTTTTCGTTCCGGGATTTTTTTTCGTTCCGGGATTTTTTTCGTTTGTTCCGGCGTTCTAGAACAGTGCCCGTTTTTCTAACAATGATTTTTTTTGATTGTTTATTGTTAATTTTTGAAACCGATCATATAATATTTTAAAATTGTGGATAAATTTTTGTTTATTTGATTGTGTCTAAATAATTTTTGTTGGAAAAACAAAATATCGATTTTTTATAAAAAGATCCTTCGAAAAATAAGTATAAACATAGAAAAGACTACACTATCTCTAGTTTCATTGTTTCTGTTTATGTCTAACTTTTAAAAAACACATCTGACGTTTCATTTTTTCTCGTGATCTGTCTTTTTTTTCAGGCTGAATTTAGGTCCCTACCAATCGTTTTTTAAATAGTTTTTTTCTAATTCGTTTCCTTTTTTTTAAATTATCATCAAAAAGAAAATATACCTCAAACAATCTCAAACAGATTCTAGTTTGATCTTCACCTTTTTTCTTTTCTCTTTTTTCTCTGCAGATCTTTGGTGTGTGTTTTAGACCACCACGAGACACAATGTTTTATAAAGAGTGTATTTTTCTCGTCTCTGTTTCCTTTTTTCGAAACTCTTCGTAATGAGAAGTAAACTAAATCAGATTGACTACTCGACACTTATGGAGAAATGGAGAGCGAACAACTTCTACCGAATGAAAATCAAAAGAGGTATTCAAGCCTCACAAGTTTTGGACTTGTAGTTGTAAGTTAAAAAATAATCTAATAAGAACAAATGATTTGTTTCTATTTCAGTGGTCATGCACATCAAAATTCGAAAAGTTTTTATTCTTGCTCGGAGTAGTTTCTGCTATAGCAACCGGATTAGTTCAGCCATTCATGAGTTATACATTTGGAGAAGTGTCTCAAGTATTTGTCAAAATTACATCAGCTGTAAATAATAAAACAATGGGTGAGTAGTTTTGTTGATCCGTAAAAATGGTGATTTCAGATCCCTCGGATTTGGAAAAAGCTTATGAAGTTTTCCACAATGATATGAATAGAGTTGTTCTTCATTTTGCACTTATTGGATGTGCATTTTTTGTATTTGGGTTTTTCCAGGTAATTTTTTACAACTTTTTATTTCATACTTCATCATTTTAGTTTTCCCTCTTCAAATATGTTGGAGACAATACGACCTATAGAGTGAGACGAAAATATATTTCACGATTACTTCACAAAGATGCACAATACTTTGATACTATCTCCACCGGCTATTTATCCACGATTCTGAATGAGTAAGTGTTCGAAAGGTGTATGCATAGAATACAGTACATTTACAGTAATCTGGAGCGTTTTCGAGAAGCATTCAACGAGAAGATTGCATTTATTATTTGTTTCATTACGGATTTTGTGATTGGAACCACATTAGCATTTTATACGGATTGGAAACTTGCTTCCTATGGAAGTGTTTTTGCTCTGGGTATTGCATTTTCTGGTTTTATCAATTCGGCAAGTATGATGGGTTCTACTAGAAAGCAAAATAGTCATTATGCGAATGCTGGAATAATTGCTTTTCAAGCATTGAGCTCTTTCAAAACTGTGATATCACTAAATGGACAGAAACAAGAGCTAGAAAAGTGAGTTTTTTAAAAGGGTGCGTGAAACAATTATTTTTTTGAAAGATTTTTACTTGTTTCAGCACAGAATTGTTGTGAGAACAATACACCCTCTACTCAAAAATAATGTGTCGTTATCACAAAAATTCTGCGTCGAACCATGCAAAAATCTTAGCAAAAACAAATTATGTTATACTCCTTTTAACAGGCTGATTACCATTCATGTCAGGGTTGCGGATTGACGGGCCGGCCCGGCCCGGCCCGTCGGCCCGTCAACAGTTTTTTTCTGGGAAAAAAAAACATTTGAAAAAAACTGTTTTGAACGAAGATATCAAAATTTTACCACCATCTAGGTGGGAAATTCTTTGATCGACCTGATTTCAACAGTTTTTCCATTCAATTTGCAAAATATAGGTTGGAAGAGCATAAAAAAGCCGAAAAAGATTTCGATTTCACTTTGAAATACTTTTTAACATCTATTGATAACAAATATAGAACAAAAACTCTTCAACCTAGAAAAATTCGAACTGAAAATTTTTTTTAGTATGCAGACGGGCCAGACGGGCCGGCCCGGGCCGAAGTTTTCAGAAAATCGGCCCGGCCCGTCGCAACCCTGATTCAAGTAAATTTCAGATATTCATCTGAATTGAAAATGGGTGAAAAATATGGAGCACAAAGAGCATTTTTCCTCGCAACTTCTCGCAGTTCCACACATTTCTTTTGCAATGCATTGAACGGAGTTATTTTGTACGTTGGAGCAGATTTGATATACAATAAGACTATGGACCAAGCTGTTATTGTGACGGTAAATTTTATAGTATTTGCCCACAAAAATTGAAGTTTCCAGCTCTTCCATTACATGTTATTCAGTGCATTCAGTTTGGGTGAAGCTTTCCCTCATATTTCATATCTATCAAACGCAATTTCTTCGGCTACACCAATTTTCGAAATTCTGACATATGATGATGACGATATTGAGAACAGGAATCAAGAAATTCACGACGCCCAGGGCCCAATTGAAGGGAATATCAGTCTCAAAGATGTCCGTTTTTCGTATCCAACTCGCCCGGATACCGAAGTACTCAAGGGAATCGCATTCGATGTCAAAAATGGAGAGTGCATCGCGTTGGTTGGTGCAAGTGGAAGTGGAAAAAGTACTATAGTTCAACTGCTTTTACACTACTACAACATTCAATCTGGAGAAATTTCAATTGATGGAAGAGATTTATCTGAAATCTCACTGAAGAAACTCCGTCAATCAATCGGAGTTGTGTCACAAGAACCTATCCTTTTCAACACGACCATTGAAGAGAACATCAGATTCGGAAATTCCAACATTTCCACATCTGAGATTTATGATGCATTGAGGTCAGCAAACGCCTATGATTTCGTTTGCTCATTTCGTGATGGCATCAAGACAGTTGTTGGTGAACGTGGTGCTCAGCTGTCCGGTGGTCAAAAACAAAGAATTGCTATTGCTAGAGTCTTGGTGAAAAATCCCAAGATTTTACTTCTGGACGAGGCTACCAGTGCATTGGATAACCATAATGAACGTGCAGTACAAATAGCGCTAAAGAAAGTAGGGTACATATTTTGAACAATTTATAAAGTTCTTGTTTAGGCATCGAAAAATCGAACTACAATAGTGATTGCTCATAGACTTTCAACCATTCAAAATTGTGATAGGATCATGGTGATGTCCCAAGGGCAGGTGAGTATTATGAAAAAAAATATCAAATTTGTAATGCAGAGGAAATTCAGATTGTGGAAATGGGTACTCATGATCAACTAATTGAGAAAGCCGGTGTTTACAAGGATTTGGTTAACGCACAATTCATGGATTCAGATAAGACTGAAATAGACCACACTAACAAAAGAGATAGTGCCAGTGAAATCAGTGCTCCTGTTGAAGTGCTCGAAGCCATACTAAAAGACACACCTGAAGAAGAAACTATGAGCTCGAGTATTTGGGATATTCTTCGTGAATGTCGGCCTGATTGTTGTCTGTTGGTATTGGCATTTGCTGGAAGCGCAATTCAAGGATTCAGTTTTCCAATGCTGGCTCAATTGATAGTTCGGACTTATAAAGTGAGTTGGAATTACTGTTTTAAAGGGGCAGTCCACTAATAAGATTTTGGTATCGTTTGATGCAGAATTTCTGAGAGATCCCAAAATTATCTTGTAGAGCAGTCTGAAAAACACTCTTAGAAAAGATATAGGTCAAAAACATGCCAAAAAAAGTACTGCGAGAGTGCAGATTTTCACGTTGAACCCTCTACGATTTTGCAGCGTACTTTTTGATCTCTCAGAAATCCTAAATCGATCGATATAAAAAACGTCGAAAATTTTTAAATTAGTGTACACGCCCTTTAAAATCAATTTTTTATAATCCAGGCATATGCAATGGAAGGTCAAGATATCCTTATAAATGGTCACTTTTGGGCCTCCATGTTTCTTGCCCTTGCCTTCTTCCGACCTATTACCCTCTACTGTCAGTTTTTCTTCTTCGGAAAAGTTGGAGAAAAACTGTCGACACGCCTGAGAATCAAATCATTCCAACATTTACTCTCATTGCCGTGTGCATTCTACGACGACCCCAAGAACTCTCCAACGAGACTTGCAAACCGTCTAAATACGGATGCCTCGAATGTGAAAGCAGCTGTGGATGCAAGACTAGGAAGTCTGCTTATGACAGTAACCTCATTGATGGTGGCTGTTACAATTGCTGCGTATTATTCCTGGAAGCTCACTATTCAGGTAAAGGTGTCTTCAAAATAAGTTAACAGATGTTTCCAGGTCCTCTTATTCTTCCCAGTACTCTACCTCTCCAAGTATTGCTACGAAAAGACTACCGTACTCTCTATAAAACAGGACTCGGTGGCGTTTGAAAAAAGTAGCAAGATTGCTGTCGAAGTTCTAGACAATATCAAAACCGTTCGATCCTTGAACATGGAAGACAAAGTGATGAGTATGATAACCGAGCAACTTGAGGGACTCAAGAAGAGATACCATAAGAGAGCCGTTGTTCTGGTATTATAAGGCACCTTTTTTATCCAAACACCATTTTTTCCAGGGTCTTGCCAGCGGATTTTCTGCAGGATGTTCTCAAATTGTCTATTCTCTATCATTCAAATTCGGAACCTATTTGATCCTTCAAAAAGAAGTTTCGCCAATGGATATGTATTTGGCATTAGTGACCTTATCTTATACGTCAAATATGGTTGGATCTGCGATTTCTTATCTACCGGATTATAGAAAGGCGTTACATGCAGCTGGATTGATATTCAATTTGTTCACTTACCCAGCCACAATGCCTTATAACTCGGACTTGGGAAGTTTGAATATTGACCAAGGAAATGTCAAAGCTAGAAGTGTTAAATTTCACTATCATCAACGTCCAGATCACTTGGTTTTGAATAATATTAATCTGGAGTTGGAACCCGGAAAAACATTGGCACTGGTCGGGTCTAGCGGATCAGGAAAATCTACATTTATTTCTCTACTGGAAATGTTTTACAGAGTTGATAGCGGGAATATAGTGAGTTCTATATTTACAAATTCTTGTAGGAATCTGTATATTCAGAATGTCGACGGTGAAAACGTAGAAAATATTAACCTACATCATCTCCGCTCAAATTTGGCTCTAGTTGCACAGGAGCCTGTTCTTTTCAATTGCTCAATTCGAGATAATCTGCTATATGGATCAACACGTTCTTTAAGTCAAAATGAAATTGATAGTGCTTTGAAAACAGCGAATGCTTCCAATTTTGTGAATCAGTTTCCGAATGTGAGTTGTCCGATATGTTCTTAATGCCTCAGTAATTTGGATGGTACATTTATGAAAGCCAAAATCGGGTTCACTTACATATGTTAGCCAAATATTCCATTTTTACAGGGCATTGACACAATTGTTGGTGATCGTGGAGCTCAGTTATCAGGAGGTCAAAAACAGAGAATCGCAATAGCTCGAGCTATTCTTAGAAACCCCAAAATTTTACTGCTGGATGAAGCAACTAGTGCATTGGATAGTGATAGTGAAAAACTAGTACAAAATGCTTTGGATAGTGCAAGTGAAAGGCTCTCCACGATTATCGTTGCTCATCGTTTATCAACCATTGTCAATGCAGATTCTATTGCAGTGTTGAAACTTGGAAAAGTTGTGGAACAGGGTAAGTTATAAAACAATAAACTTTTTAAAAACTATTTCATTTTAGGATCCCATGAAGAACTACTCAATCTGAAAGGGGTTTACTGGGATTTGGTCCACCGGCAGGAAAATTAAATATTTCATGTTTTTTCTCGTTTTAAAATTCCCTCCATTGAACTAATTGAATAAAAGTACACTTTCTCTGATAACAGCTGAACAAAGAAACAAAAATCAATAGCACTATCAATAACCTTTACGGCTCTTCTTAGTTAGTCTGTGATGTGTATTTTGGGCGCACCACGTTTCACAATGAACAGTCTCTTTGATTCACCTTTCTTTCTTTTTTTCGAAAAACTTCGTTATAGATAATATAAAGATGCTGGCGAACTTATTATCATTCATTTGGCAATGGTATTTCTCCCCGATAAAAATCAAAAAAATCATTCGAAATTTGGAAACTTTGTTTTTGTTGTCGTAAGTTTTTTATTTACTTGAGCAAATCTTATTTATTCTTCGAACAAAATTTAAAGAGGTAAGGCAGCCTCCAAATGGGGGCCAAAGTGGGCGCACATTTTCATGCCGCCTCCCATATGCCCTCGGTCGGCGCGCCATTTTTGCGTCCGCGTGGCTGAGCCGGTAGTAGCGCTGTACCCACAGTAAAGTGGTCATAGGTTCGAGCCCACATGAGGCACATTTTGACGAAATTTGAGCAAAAATTTTTTAAAGGTGTTTTACCACCTTTAAATTAAAAAATCACAGTTTTTAGTGGACGTGCACCACGAAATGGGAAAAACTATTGTTATTGTTTGGAGTAATCTCGGCCGTTTCGACCGGACTTTCTCACCCATATATGAGCCAAACTTATGGAGAGTTGTCGCAAGTCTTTGTAAAAATAACAAGGGGAATAAATAACCAGACTTTAGGTTAGTTTTATCTTTCTGTACTTTTTTAATTTGCGAATTTCAGATCAAGCTGATCTGGAAAAAGCCTACTCAGAATTTCACAATGATATGAATCGAATCGTTTTTCAGTTTGCATTCATTGGTACTGTATCAGCTGTTTTTGTATTTTTACAGGTGAAATTTCCAATCAAACTTCCAAAAATGTATTATTTTCTTAACAGTGCTCGCTATTCAAATATGTTGGGAATAACACTGCCTATCGAGTCAGAAGGAATTATATCTCAAGATTGCTTCACAAAGATTCCAAATATTTCGATACTGTTTCAACAGGATACTTGTCAACTGTTCTGAATGAGTAAGGCTTGGAACTTTTTTCAAATTAAATATTCATAATTTTTCAGTAACCTCGAAAGATTTCGAGAAGTTTTCAATGAAAAACTAGCGAATATTATTTGGTTCACCACCGATTTTGTTGTTGGCACTATACTGGCATTCAGTACGGATTGGAAGTTGGCATCTTGTGGAAGTGTTTTTGCCATCGGAATTGCATTTTCTGGATTTATCAACTCTGCGTACATCATGATGTTCACCAAACAACAAAATACTCACAATGCGAATGCTGGATCAATTGCTTTTCAAGCTTTGAGCTCTTTCAAAACAGTGATATCGTTGAATGGTCAGAAGCAGGAGTTTGAAAAGTTAGATTCATATTTCACTTTCATTTGAGAACAATTGAAATTTTAGCTATTCATCTGAATTGAAAGCTGGTGAAAAGTGTGGAACACGAACTGCACTTTTCTATGCGACTTCCCGGAGTGTTTCTCATTTCTTTTGCAATGCATTAAACGGAATTATTCTCTACTTTGGAGCTAATTTGATATATAACAAAACATTGGATCAGATGGTGATAGTTACGGTAAGTAAAACATACTAACCGAGATAAAAAAAAACAAAGTTTCAGCTTTTCCATTACATGATGAGTAGTGCATTCAGTCTTGCTGAATTGCTCCCTCATTTATCCAATCTTTCCACTGCAATAACGTCTGCAACTCCGATTTTTGAGCTGATAACATCGGATGACGATGACATTGAGAACAAGAATTACAAAAACCAGGAAGACTTGAAACCAATCAAAGGGAATATCAGTTTCAAAGACGTCCGTTTTTCATATCCAACTCGTCCGGATACCAAAGTTCTCAAAGGTGTCTCATTCGATATCAAAAATGGAGAATGTATCGCGTTGGTTGGTGCAAGTGGAAGTGGAAAGAGTACTATAGTACAACTGCTTTTACACTACTACAACATTCAATCTGGAGGAATCTCTATTGACGGAAGAGATCTATCTGAAATCCCACTGAAGAAACTCCGTCAATCAATCGGAGTTGTGTCACAAGAACCTATCCTTTTCAATACAACTATCGAAGAAAATATCCGTTTCGGTATCCCTGATGCCACGAATTTCGAAATTTACGAAGCGATGAAAAACGCAAATGCATATGAATTTGTTCGTTCATTCCCAGAAGGCATCAAGACTGTGGTTGGGGAGAGAGGAACTCAATTATCGGGAGGACAAAAACAAAGGATTGCAATTGCCAGAGTTTTGGTCAGAAATCCAAAGACATTACTTCTTGACGAGGCTACAAGTGCATTGGATAATCAAAACGAAAAAATTGTGCAAGCAGCGCTTAAAAAAGTAAGTATAAAAAGTAAGAAGTGGGTAATTTTTTGTGTAATTTTTCAGGCATCAAAAGGGCGTACCACAATAGTAATTGCTCATCGACTCTCAACAATCAAAAACTGTGATAAGATAATGGTGATGTCTCAAGGACAGGTAGGAAATACACCACAAAGAAAAAGGCTAATTATGTTTCCAGATTGTGGAAACAGGAACTCATAAAGAACTTCTGAAGAAAGGCGGCGTGTATCAGGGTTTAGTTCATTCTCAAGTTTTTGAATCTGAAGACATGCACAAAGAGCACCGAAGGAAAGCAGCAGAGCCAGTGGATTTTGACTCTATCCTGAAATCATCTCAAAAGGAGAAGAGAGAAGAGCAAATCAAAGAAACTCCAGAGGAAGAAAACATGAAATCAAGTTTATGGAACATTTTCAATGAGTGTCGTTCCGATTGGTTGCTATTAGCGATTGCGTTATTTGCCAGTGCAATTCAAGCAGTCACCTATCCACTTTTAGCTCAACTCATAACCAGGACTTATAAAGTAAGTTTAGCAGGGTTGCAATACGGACCGATACGAGCCAATGATTTTTTCCATCTAAATTGTGAGTTTCAAGTCAAAGTTTATATGAAAGCGTAAAACTTAATGAGATCTACAAAATGATAGCTAGAATATCTGAATTCCTTGTCTCTATTCTCTATACAATGTCAGAAAACGGACGGGCCGAGCTCACACGTTTCGAAATCTCCGGCCCATGTGCTTTCTGACGTTTCATGCAAAATATATACCTGGAATTTAGATATTTTTACTAACATTGTGTAGATCTCATCAAGTTCTACATTTTCATATAAATTTTGACCTGAAAATCACAATTTTGAGGGGAGAAAATCGTCGGGCCGCGCCGGTCCGTTTCGGCCCGGATTGCAACCCGGAAGTTTTGGATTAATTGAAGCTACCATGATCCAAATATTTCTAGGCGTACTCAATGGAAAAAGAGGACATACTTCGTTACGGTCATTTCTGGGCATCCATGTTTGGAGTTTTTGCACTCGTCCGCCCCATTGCCTTATACTGTCAATTCTATTTCTTTGGAAAAGTTGGAGAAAAACTCTCAACACGTCTTCGATTCAAGTCCTTCCAACATTTACTCTCGCTGCCTTGTGCATTTTATGATGACCCCAAGAACTCTCCAATCAGATTGGCGAATCGTTTGAATACGGATGCCTCAAATGTGAGAGCAGCTGTTGATGGGAAAATGGGAAATGTTCTAACGTCAATTTTAGCAATGGGAATAGCTATATCAGTTGCGTTTTATTATACCTGGCAATTAACCATTCAGGTATCTAGCTAATCGAATATTTTTGAGATTGTCTCATTTCAGATTCTTCTATTCTTCCCTATTCTGTATTTTGCAAGAGTGGTTTACGGAAGAACTACAAAGACTTTCGTGCAGCGAGACTCCTCCGCTTTTGAACATGACAACAGGGTAACTGATTTTGCTTCAAAGTATACTGTAACCTTTTTTCGTTTGCAGATTGTTATTGAAATGTTCAATAGTATCAAAACAGTGCGATCACTGAATATGGAAGAAAAAATGATGGAAATAAGCACAGAAAAACTGAACAGACTGAGAGAGAAATATCGCAGAAACGCAATGATTCTGGTATCTTTTTAATATTACTGCTATTTTTTTTGTATAGAGTCTACTATTCAGGGAGCCGCCAATGCATTCTCAAATGGAGCAATTCAAATATTTCACTCGATTTCATTCCATTATGGAACTTATTTGATTCTCCAAAAAAATGTTCTACCAATGGATATGTATCTAGCGTTGGTGACTCTTTCTTTGATATCCCCCATGACTGGAAACGCTATTGCATACCTGCCAGAGTATAAAAAGGCTCTGCATTCAGCTGGATTAATTTTTGAGCTGCTAAGACAACCAGGAGGAGTTCCGTTTGACTCAAAAAAGGGTACTCTGAATATCAGTCAAGGAAAAGTGGAGGTTTCAAATGTCAGTTTCCATTATCATCAACGACCGGATCATGTGGTCTTGAGAGATTTGTGTTTGGATTTACAACCAGGGCGAACACTGGCATTAGTTGGGCCGAGTGGATCTGGAAAATCAACAATCATATCTTTACTGGAGAAGTTTTATCAAGTACACGCTGGGAGCATTGTAAGTTCGAGTACTATTCTATCTGTGGTACTGAAACATTGTACCATGCTTTTGATATTGAAAATGTCGCTACGTTTTCAGAATATTGATAATCAGAATCTGGAGGATATCAATTTGCATCATCTGCGTTCTAGCTTGGCGCTAGTTGCTCAAGAACCTATTTTGTTCAATTGCTCAATCCACGAGAACTTGGTATATGGATTGACTCGTAACGTTGGTCGAGAAGAGATTGAAAAAGCATTGAAAATCGCTAATGCTTCTTATTTTTTGTCTCGATTCCCTATGGTGAGATTTGATCTTTAATTCTTGGTTCCGCGGCATTTTGCCACTGAACATTTTGCAACTAACGTGAACAACTTTTGAATGTAGAAATGTACAAAAATTTCAATTTGAAAGATTAGGTTAGTTGTGAATAGTTAGTGGCGAAATTTCGCGGAGCCCAATTCTTAAAACTTTCAAACTGTTTTCCAGGGATTGGACACAATTGTTGGTGACCGTGGTGCTCAACTTTCCGGTGGCCAGAAACAAAGAATCGCAATTGCAAGAGCAATTTTGAGAAATCCAAAAATACTACTGCTGGATGAAGCAACTAGTGCATTGGATAGTGATAGTGAAAAACTGGTACAAATTGCATTGGATACTGCAAGTGAAAGATTATCCACAATTGTGGTGGCTCATCGTTTGTCCACTATTGTCCATGCAGATTCGATAGCAGTTTTGAAGGAAGGAGAAGTTGTGGAGCAGGGTTAGTTTTAATTTCGAAAACAGTCTCACATTAGATTTTACTTTTTCAGGATCCCATGAAGAACTTCTCAATCTTCAAGGTGTATATTTTGATTTGATTCACAAGCAGGAACACCATGAAGACTGATTTGAAACTGATCTTTTTTTTTCTGTTTCGTTGATGTCATTTGTATATTCGAAATGAATAATTGAACTCGTACAAATATTTAGACACATAAAGAAAAAGGCGGCGACCTCTCTCTAAATGATGTGTTCTCGCGTCATTTCTTTTTCCATCGGATTGTCTAGTGTTGTGCAATCGCGTAAAACTTGACATGAAATAAATAGGATCCCTTTGAGATTGGATCAGTTTTCTTATTTTTAGTTTTAGAATAATGTCTGCTTGAAAGCATATCAAGAACAAAAAAGCAGTTGGAGCAATGGACACGTAAGTTTTTTTTTTTAGACTGATAATTATTTGGAGAGCAAATAAAAAAGTTTTGTTTCGTTGAACTCTATTGAAAACTTTTCAGTGAACGTCTGTTGCAAACTACTAATGTTGACTCTTCTTCTAATTCTAACTTGTACAAGTTTTTCAAAGTTATAGTGAGTTTCAAAGGAGGATTCCGGGCAAAATGAGTTTTTGATTTAATCGATGCAGAATTTCATGCTGATTTCGAATATCACAATGAAATCGCTAAAAAATACTTTTCAAGCCCAAAAAACGCCGTCAAAGTTGAAAAAAAAAAAGTTATCCTTTGTTGTCGAACTTTTATTGTGTTTTCCACGTGGATTACAATTTTCGCGCTTTCCAAGCAAAAAGTTAGGCCAGGAGGGATAACGATTCTGCAACTTTGACAGTGTGTTTTATGTCTGAGGAACATTTATGAGCGTTTTCATTATGACATTCCTAATCAGCATGAAACTTTTGAACCATAAATTCATTTTTCCCTGAATCCTCCTGTTTTTTTCCCGTTCCATTAACCCTAAGTATTTTCAGTATCTATGTACCACTGGATATGAAAAATTCCTATTTTTCCTTGGCGCATTCTTTGCGGTTTTAGTCGGTCTCTGCATGCCTTTTGAGAGTTATGCTCTTGGAGAGTTATCACAAGTACTGGTCACCATTACAAATGCAATTAATAATCACACGATGGGTATGACATCTGAAAATTTTGAAATTTTCCACGTTCGTTTGTTACAGATCCATCTGATCTCGATACGGCATACAAAACCTTTGAACATGACATGAATCGGGTAGTTTTATACTTCTTCCTTTGTGGCACAGCATACCTTATTTCTGGTTTTCTAGAGGTAAGAAAGTGTGGAAAATGAAAAAAATCATCTCAATTTTTTTACAGTACTCCCTGATAAAATACGTGGGGGATAACACGACATATCGAGTACGGAAGCTGTATATCTCAAAACTACTCAGAAAGGATGCTCAATATTTTGATGAGACTTCTGTTGGAAGATTGTCAACTATTTTGAATGAGTAAGATGATATTCCGAAATTTTTAGTAACAAAGGTCTTTCAGCAACATGGAGAGATTTCAAGAGATGTTCAATGAGAAAATCGCTTTGGTCGTTTCTCTCCTAACAGATTTTGTTGTTGGAGTTGGATTCGCCATGTTCACAGATTGGCAACTCGCTTCTTACGGACTTTTATTCTCACTTGGAATTGTGTTTTCTGGTTTTCTCAACTCATCAGGCCAGATGAAACTCACTGAAAATCAAGACAAACATTATTCAAACGCCGGCTCGATTGCATTTCAAGCGTTGGGAGCCTTCAAAACAGTGTGCTCCCTGAATGGACAAAGTCAAGAAATTCAGAGATATTCGGAAGAATTGCGAGCTGGTGAAAAGTATGGCTACAGGAGAGCATTTTTCAATTCTGCATCGAGGGGTGTATGTTTCTTCTTCATAAATGCTCTGAATACTGTAGTCATCTATTTTGGAGCCAATATGATTTATGACGGAAAGCTATCAGCATCAATTGTAGTTAGAGTAAGTGATCCTGGTTCTATTCGACATTGAGGGCCCCAGTCGAGTGAAATTTTCAACAACATTTTCGAAGAAGAGCCCGTAAAAAAGCATTTCTAGTCGGCTAAAATAATTGAGCCACCAAATTTTTTTGGGCCATGAAACTATTCTGACCTACCCTTGGGACCACATATAATTTTGAGGGCCATTATTAAGTTTTTAGGGCCACATTTAATTATTTGGGGACGTCAATGTCGAACAGATCCGTGATCCTTACAGTAATGTTAAATTCAAGGCCTTTTCAGTTGTACAACTATCTTTTGTTGGGGTCATACTGTTTGAACGAGGCGATTCCTCACCTTTCCCGATTTGCAAGTGCTATTTCGTCCACTTCACCTATTGCAGACGTTATCCTTAATGTAAATATTATCAGAAATTTGGAACTTTCCAAATTTTCGAACTTTTAGGAAGACAATGTCATTGAAACTAATGATGAACCCAAAGAATGTTTGGATAATCTTCAAGGAGATATTTCCTTCCAAAATGTCAAATTCTCCTATCCAACAAGACCGAATGCAGAAGTTCTCAAAGGAATCTCCTTCATTGTGAACAATGGAGAAAGTGTTGCTCTTGTTGGAGCAAGTGGAAGTGGGAAAAGTACTATAGTACAACTACTCCTTCACTATTATAACATTGAATCCGGGAACATTCTAATCGATGGAGTAGATTTGAAAGACATCAATTTGAAGCAACTCCGTCAACTAATTGGAGTAGTTTCACAAGAGCCAGTGCTTTTCAATACAACCATTGAGGAGAACATCAAATTTGGAAACCCAAATGCGACTCTTGAAGAAGTCTATGAGGCTTTGAAGAAAGCCAACGCTTATGATTTCGTTTGTTCATTCCCAAAAGGTATCAAGACAATGGTTGGAGAAAGAGGAGCTCAGTTGTCCGGTGGTCAAAAACAGCGAATTGCAATCGCGAGAACAATGATTCGCAATCCAAAAATATTGCTACTTGATGAAGCGACTAGTGCTCTGGATAATGAGAGTGAGCATGTGGTTCAGAAGGCTTTAGAGAAGGTAATTTTTGGTTGTGGCTAAATTTTGAAATCCTATTTTTAGGCCTCCGAGGGAAGAACCACTATAGTCATTGCTCATCGTCTTTCAACTATTAGAAATGCAAGTAAAATTATTGTGATGGGTAAGGGAGAGGTATATTTTGATCGTTTTATTACCGTATTCACTCTAATAGACCGCCATGTCGGATCATTTTTTGTGGTTCTCATTTTGATGCCGGTTTATTAAAGAGTTCCGGTCATTTAGAGGATGTCGGTTTATTTTTCAAAGAGTCAATTTATTAAGAAATTAACAAAAAATGGCGCTTTTTTACTAAAAATATATAGGATAAAGCCTTTTCGAACAGTTCTGAAGGGCAAAACCTCATCTAAAATAATGTGAAATCCTAAATTTGTGTAAAAAACACTGGAAAAAAACTTGAAATTCCCAACAAATAGTACTTTCTCATTTCACTAATTTTTGGGGTGCCGGATAATTGGAGGGCGCCGGTTCGTTTTTTAATTAAAAAAAAAAAGTTTAAAAAAAATGCAGGTCTATTAGAGGGTGCCTGTCTATTAGAGTGAATACGGTATATAGTGAAACTCTATTTTCAGGTTGTGGAAATTGGAAACCATGAGGAGCTGATTTCAAAGCAAGGGGTGTATAACAATCTGGTCCAAGCTCAGTTATTGGATACTAATCATGATGACGGTAGAAGAAAACTGAACATTCTTTGTAATTCTTAATAATTTCAGCACAACAACAGTTACTTGATGAGAACTCCCGACACCACGAAACTTTCCAACATCAAATCTCTTCTAGTGAAACTACTTTAGAAGTTCATGAAGTTGAACTGAAGCGATTAATGGATGAACTAACTGAAGAAGGTGCCAAAAAATCAAACCTCATGGAAATCGTGAGAATGTGCAAACCTGACTACTGCCTTTTCTTGATAGCTCTTTTTGGTAGTGCTCTTCAAGGTTTGAGCTATCCGATTTCAGTACAATTAACTGTTCGGGTTTATGAGGTTTTTTAAAAACTCACATCAGAATATGTCATTTGTTAGTTTTCAGGCGTTTGCAATGACAGGAGAGGAAATCAAGATTCATGCGCACTTCTGGGCATTCGCCATTTTGCTTCTAGCTGTGTTCCGTCCGATTACTCTTCACTGCCAATACTACTACCTTGGAAAAGTGTCCGAAAGACTATCAACAAGGCTGAGAATCAAGTCATTCAAACGTTTGATGTCTCTTTCTTGCACTTTCTATGACGATCCAAAACATTCTGCGATTCGATTATCCAATAGATTGAATACTGATGCTTCAAATGTGAAAGCCGCTGTTGATGACCGTTTGGGATCGGTTTTCATGACGTTTGCAGCACTTTCAGTTGCTATTTCCACTTCAGCAGTTTATAGTTGGAAAATGACTATTCAGGTTTTCATGCCACCCAGTTCTAAATTTCACTATTCTTTTTAGGTGCTCTTATTGTGCCCTATACTATATCTAGCTGAGTTTTGCTACGAAAGAGCTATCGACGGTGCTATTGAAGAAGACACGCTCGCTTTTGAGAACAGTAACAGGGTAAATCTACTGAAAAATGAGTATAGTTTCGAAATTTTCTATAGACTGCCATAGAAGCTTTGGAGCATATCAGAACAGTTCGAGCCCTGAACGTGGAAGATAGAATTATGAGTATGATAACAGATCATCTTCAGAAAAGTCATAATTCTTATTTCAAGCGTGCTGTTATTCAGGTAAAAATTTAAAGCAATCTAATATACTTTTCAATTTTTAGGGTGCCGCAAATGGATTTTCATGCTGCTGTTTCTTCTACATCTACTCAATTTCTTACAAGTTTGGAACGTATTTAGTAATGCACAAAGACATCATGCCTATGGAGACTTACGCTGTGTTAATGACTCTTACACTGACTTCTACTATGGCTGGATCCGCCGCCGCTTACCTTCCAGATTATAAAAAAGCCGTGCATGCCGCTGGATTGATTTTCAACTTGTTCAACTATCCGGCCACCATGCCATACAACTCTAAGGATGGAGAGAGGAACATTGAGAGAGGAAATATTATAGCAGAGGATATTCACTTTCACTATCAACAAAGACCCGATAAGACTATTTTGGATGGTGTGAATCTCAAAGTAGAGCCTGGAAAGACTCTAGCGTTGGTAGGGCCCAGTGGTAGCGGAAAGTCAACTATTATAGCTTTACTGGAAAGATTCTACAGTCCTACTGAAGGTGGAATCGTAAGTTTTAGAACGGGATAGCAATTAAAAAACTAAAGAGTTTCAGAATATTGATGACGCGCCAATAGAAGACATCAACTTACACCATTTGCGATCTAGCATTTCATTGGTGTCACAGGAGCCTACACTTTTCAACTCCTCGATTCTAGAGAACGTTATGTACGGATTGAATACATCTGTATCACAAGCTGAGCTCGAGAAAGCATTGCGAACTGCAAATGCTCATTTTGTTCATCAGTTCCCACAGGTAAGATGAATAGTATTTCTGAAGTTTATAGAGCGTAAAACCTCTAATAGAACAACACTAAACATTTAGTTGGTCGACCTTCTCATGAAAATATAATTAACTTTCTGAAAATCACATATAGTGAGTTCTGTAGCTGACATGTAATGATCCCCAAGTGTTGCCTCTGAATTTTTTTGAAGTGGCCATAAATCGATACTACTCATAGATGTAAGGAAACCCACGAAGCGATTTTTTTTGAGGGGCCCCCCTTCCCGTGATATGCCGACATAAAGTTTTTTCGGCGAGATGGGGCATCTCTAACTTTGAGAAGGCATAACTTGAGTTGTAGTTGAGCAATCAAAACGATTTTACTATCAAAATGTGTCAAATTTACTCGACTTTAACTTGATAATAATAAAAAAACAACAGAAAAAATTTTTTGTCTTGAAAATCAGGAATTTGTAAAAAGTGTCATTACCAAGTACGTATTTTTGACGCTACACGATTTTGAAAATATAATCAAAAGAAAGAGCACATTTTGTTTAGTATGCACCCAAACAATCAGGATAGGTTGTCGGTCATTTTCGAGAGAAAAAATTAATTTTATAAGAAAATTGCTTGTTTTAGTGGTACTGATGTGACTTAATCATCCACTATATGTCTCAAACTGCTCCAAAAGTTCCGAAATTTTGTGTACACATTAATCGTAACACAGTTTATCAAATATCATTGTTGATTTTAAGATTCGAATTTTTTGAAATACCGTACAATGCCCCTTAAAATCGATATATGGTCAAAATGACAATTTTTTTAGTTTTGATGATAGACTAAAAATCTTTTCAGAATTTAATTGTACATCTTCTATTTACCGTTTTTAGTGTCAATGCCAAAATTTTATCGGTAAGGTTGGGCGTGAAAAAATGGATTTCAAAAACGTCGAAATCATAAAAACAGCCTTAAAGAATAATCGATTTTGGACATGATCCAAAACAGCTAAAAATTGATAATAACATGAGAAATTATGAGTAAAAGATGTACAATCAAATTCTGAAAAGATTTTTAGTCTATCATCAAAAATAAAAAATTTGTCATTTTGGCCATATATCGATTTTAAGGGGCATTGTACGGTATTTCAAAAAATTCGAATCTTAAAATCAACAATGATATTTGATGAACTGTGTTACGATTAATGTGTACACAAAATTTCGGAACTTTTGGAGCAGTTTGAGACATATAGTGGATGATTAAGTCACATCAGTACCACTAAAACAAGCAATTTTCTTATAAAATTAATTTTTTCTCTCGAAAATGACCGACAACCTATCCTGATTTTTTGGGTACATACTAAACAAAATGTGCTCTTTCTTTTGGTTATATTTTCAAAATCGTGTAGCGTCAAAAATACGTACTTGGTAATGACACTTTTTACAAATTCCTGATTTTCAAGACAAAAAATTTTTTTTGTTGTTTTTTTATTATTATCAAGTTAAAGTCGAGTAAATTTGACACATTTTGATAGTAAAATCGTTTTGATTGCTCAACTACAACTCAAGTTATGCCTTCTCAAAGTTAGAGATGCCCCATCTCGCCGAAAAAACTTTATGTCGGCATATCTCGGGAAGGGGGGCCCCTCAAAAAAAATCGCTTCGTGGGTTTCCTTACATCTATGAGTAGTATCGATTTATGACCACTTCAAAAAAATTCAGAGGCAACACTTGGGGATCATTACATGTGAAAAGTATATTTTTGTTTGCTATAAGTTTCACCTCAAGGAAACAAAAACTACGGTCGTGCGGACTCTCAAAAGTTGGTCTTCCGGGTGTCCTTCTATCAGAGGGTTTACGGTAGTTGATTACTCTTAATTTTTGCAAGGGTTTTCAGGGATTGGATACGATTGTTGGAGAGCGAGGAACTCAACTTTCTGGCGGTCAGAAACAAAGAATTGCAATTGCACGAGCGATTCTAAGAAATCCAAAAATCCTACTCCTCGATGAAGCGACAAGTGCATTAGATAGCGAAGCCGAGAAATTGGTACAAAATGCACTGGATACTGCAAGTCAAAGATTATCCACGATTATCGTTGCTCATCGTTTATCAACTATTGTGAAAGCTGATTCAATCGCTGTTCTGAAAAATGGAAAGGTTGCTGAGCAAGGAACACACGAGGAGTTGTTGAATCTGAAAGATGTCTATTGGCGATTGGTGCAGAAGCAAGGAACCTAATTCTTCATTATTTTTTCTTTGGATCATTACAAATGTCACTTTTCACGATTTTACTTGTATCCGTATTTTGTTAGTGCAGGTACGTTCACTTCACAATAAACATGCCGCCCCATTGTCTGAAGGTCGGAACCGGTGGATTGAAATAATACGAGAGAGGTAGTTGGCCATTTGAAAATCCTGTTTAAAATGGTTTCGATTTCGAATCTATAGAAATTGAGGAATACTGTTTCCTTATTCACTTTGTTATGTTTTGGTTCCATTTGATTCCCAATTTCAAGTGTTGTGAAGACTCTACCAGTTGCTCTCCAGAGTCAATCTCGACTTGTTTTCCGAA
The DNA here is from genome assembly GCA_963966625.1 of Caenorhabditis zanzibari. Classification (NCBI taxonomy): domain Eukaryota; kingdom Metazoa; phylum Nematoda; class Chromadorea; order Rhabditida; family Rhabditidae; genus Caenorhabditis; species Caenorhabditis zanzibari. The sequence continues at coordinate 14,162,453 of OZ016473.1, forward strand.
TTGTCACATGTAATAAATCTCAAGTGTAAATTGGTTGACAAAAACTTCGCACATCATGAAAAGCAATGATAGCTCAACCGATAAAACGCAAGAGGTGTTATGAAAATAAACGAGCCGTCATTGAAACCGAGGCAAAGAAAAAGAAAAAGAAATCAGTTGTAAGACGTAGTGATTGGTTTCGATGAGAGCACCTGACACTTCGACTTCACTTTTTCTATTACAACGGAAGAAAAAATACGCGATTTCACTCTTTTTTTTCATCGGATTTAGTTTGTTCGAAATTTGATAAATCAAATCATTCAAAATGAGAAAAAATGTCAGGGAGTTTTCGCCACTTTTGTTCTGTTTGCATTGTATCATTTTTTCCTTACAATGTGTGGTACAAGACAAACAGGAGCATCATCTCTTGTTCTTTTACTGTTTTACAAGAAACCGAAAACCTTGAGAGTAGCTGGGTGTGTGTGTGTGTGTGTCAGGCTCTGTGCATAGTTAGATGCATTGAGATTTCTTTTTGGTTTTTTTTTCAATTAGTGTATTGTAAAACCTATAATAGAAGGACCCTAAATTTTTGAGTTTTTAACATTCCGTACTTTTTATATGGTCCGGTTTTTGAAACCAACTCAGAAACTATATAAAACATGTATCCTCTATTTTTGAATATTATACAAGTTCTTGTAATGTTCTTGTAACTTGTACGTTTTCTAAACTGCGTTTGCGGCACTTTCAATACAGGTGTTTCAATATTCAATTTGAATTTTTAAATTTTTTAAACTTTGTTTCTTAATCGTTGAAAATTACTACGTATATTTGACTAAATTTTAGGTTAATTTTTAAGCTTGTAAGCTAATTATTAAGCAAAATCTTAAAGTTGTGAGTTAATTTTTAAGCTAATTCATAAGCTTGTAAGCCAATTCTTAATCTTGTAAGCTAACTGTTAAGTTCGTAGGCTATTTTTTTAAGTTTGCAAACTATTTTTTATATTTTAAGCTTTTTTTAAGTTTGGAAGCAATTTTTAAGCACATTCTTAAGTTTGTAAGCTAATTTTTAATTTTGTAAGCTAATTTTTAATGTTGTAGGCTAACTTTTAGGCTAGTTTTTAGGCGTTTAAGCTAACTTTCAAGCTAATTTTTAAGATGGTAAGCTAACTTTTAAGCTAATCTTCAAGTTTTAAAGCTAATTTTTAAGCTCATTTTCAAGCTCGTAAGCTAAATTTTAAGTTAATTTTGAAGCTTGTAAGATAACCTTTTAGCTAATTTTTGAGCTTGTGAGCTATTTTTAAGCTATGTCGTCCTAAAAACCAAACTTTTATTCTCTGATTTACAAAGTTTCCAAGATAGACATTTTTTGCAACTAGAAACAACCTCAACTTACAATTCACTTTTTTCTCCTGACGTCACTCATTAAATTTCCAACGTAACATCATATCCAATAGCAGTTGTTCTTGAGAGCATCATCATGGTGGTTCTCAAAGATCTCCATGTTTTTGGTTTCCCCCAAAAAAAAATCGTCTCAAATTTCATCCCTCCTGCTTCTTCTTTTTTCACTCTAATTATATTACCATCAATGTCCTGGGCAAGTGCTCTGTTTGCCAAAGCAACAACATGCTAACACAGGGCGAAGACGACGAGCGAATCAGATACGTGGCAGGTGATCGATGCGCGAAGAAGAACAAACACTCGAGTTGATCTCTAGTACTATCAAATTTGGTAACGATAGGAGGAGAGGGAGAGGGGACAGAGGGTTACAGGTCAACCCTCTCTCTCTCACTCAACACACCGTGCCTAATCTCCTCTGACTCTATGCAAATTTGCCAAAAAGACTTTGTTCCCCCCTCCCGTGCCGTTCTCATCTAATAAGTTATTCCTTATACTGTTAGTGGTTTCTCTCGACTCCTTTTTAGGGCTTTTTACCGCTTCCATTCTTGTAATTAGTACGATTGTAATACATGACAGCTGTCACAATCGGCTCTTTAGTAAATTGAGAGGTTATTAGTCTCATTACCAGATTAATTCTTGTTCCTGTCCTCTATATCTGGCTCTGGGAAACATCTCAGGATTCCGGGCAAAATGAGTTTATGGTCAATCGATGCAAAATTTCATGCTGATTTTGAAAATGATATTGAAAACTCTCAAAAATGTTCCTCCAGCCCGAAAAACGCCGTCAAAGTTGCAAAAAAAATAATTCTTCTTTGCCTAACTCTGGACGGTGCGATAATTGTAATTCACGTGGAAAACACAACAAAAATTCGGCCACGAATTATAATTTTTTTGCAACTTCAGCGGCGTTTTTGATCCTGTGAAGCATTTTTGACCGATTAATTTGCGATATTCGTAATCAGCATGACATTTTGCATTTATTGAACCATAAACTCATTTTGCTCGGAATCGAGAGAATTTTTTGGTCTCTTAAATTCCAAAATTTTTGAAATCAGTTTTCCCCCTTAAAGGAAGGCTCACAATGATTCTGAAAACCTTTTAGATATTCTCAACAAGCAAAAAAATGAGGTCAGAATCATATGGACATGGTGACTAGTGCCTACTGACAACCTGTCACTTTTTGATGCCTAGAACACTAGTCTGTCCTCACAACTACTTCTTTTTTTGTCTCTTTCTCTTTCTATTCACTTGATGATGTCCTATTCGTTACCACCCAGTGTTCATCATTTGATAAACGGACACATCAATAATTCCATAATCATCGTTACTTAACACCTCCCGACCGGAATTTTTTTGGCGTGTGTGCAACATTATTGAAATTTTAAAACTGATAAGGAATAGAAATCATGGGAATGTTGCAATTTTTCTTCAGGTATCTCTTATTTGAGTGTCTGTTTCTGTAATATTTGAACAATTTCATGAGTCTTATACCAAAAGGATGACCTTTTCAGTAGCCGTCGGCATCTTCAAAGGACACCGTCATTTTTCCCTTTGAAAAGCATTTGTTTGTTCCAAATGACCTATTGTAGCAACAATTTTAGGCTTTTTTACAAAAAGAATCTAAAATAGTAGCTCTGGAGTCTAATATAGCTTAAAAGTCTTAAATAGTAGCTCCAAAAAATTCAAATTATCAAATTTAAGCGCCTTTGACTACACCTGTCAAAATTATTAGGGGTGAAAGTATAAATGTTCCTTATCAGAGCTACAGCTACCTTTTCAAAAAGTTTCACAACTTGAAAAAGAAATCAAACAAAAACCGCCCACTATTCCCAATTCCCTCGAGCCTTTCCTCAGGTTTTGCAATTTGAGTAATCAATTTTTCCCAATCTTTCCGCCCTTTACCTACCTCCCACGTCCTACACTTATTTAGTCGAGTTTTATCCCTTCCAATCAGGTTTCTTTCCAATTCGAATCATTCTAGATTATTCTAGCCCCCGCTATCCAACTTTCAATCTTTTGTGGCTCATGGCTCAGGGCTCATGGCTCAAAAACAGAAATAGGACTTCATCTCCTGGATATCTATCCCTCCCTTTTTTCTTCATCCCCTCAAAAATGACTTATTCTGTCCTCAGTCTTTTTTCTGGCTCAATTTTTTTTCTGGAGAAGAGAATCTTTCTGTTCTCGTGTGCTTCCTTGTGTGTGTGCGTAACACGATGTGACCACGGAATTACACGGACTTGCACAATTTTATTGTCTTCTCACCAGGGACATCACAAACCGGCCCAACGAAATTTCTGAAGGGATAAGAATAAGAGAAAAGGGACATCATTGTATGGGGGTCCATCCCCTTTCTCTCCCTAAAATTAGTTTTTTTTGCTGCTTCTAGTCGCCTTTTGCCTTCTTCATCCTTCGACATCCTTTAACTATGATGAAGCGGCAACAAAAACAAGAAGAAACATTTTACTCTCCGGGCAGTCCTAAATGCGTGGGAAAAACAGAGTGGCTCCGGCTCAGGCTCCTTCAGACCGCCAGTCGGCATCTCTTTTCTCTTGTCAAGTACCTGATGGAGATCTTGAGTTGATTTATGCACAACGTTTTTTTTTAAATAGAACCTGTAGATTATGTTCAGATATATAGTATAAGATAGTGCCTCCGAAAAAGATGCGCGTCTATTCCGTCATCGAACGATAATAATCGAGAGAGACTATACTAGGGGGTTACTTTTCTTGTCATAACCATAAAGAACACTAGAATCAATGACACTTTTTTCTTCTTTCTCTGTTTTTGACACATCCTTTTAGATTTCTTCTCTATAGTTTTCTATATAGACCGCCAAGTGAAAAAACTGATAGTAAAATGAAAATTTCAAAAAGCAAATAGTCATGATTCACACCTATTGTATCAGTTGTTGCTGTTTTGTTCTTCTTCTTCATCTTTTTCATTCTTGTATTCAAAAGGCGGTCGCGCCTTTTTCTCACTTGTCATGATATGTCAGTAGCTAATCAAAACTGACAACTTTTGTCAGGAAAAGGCGTTTTGTGGAATTGCATTGTTTCGTCGTCAAAAATGTTGCTTATGTAGATTTTTCAAATTCTTTTTTCCCTTTTTAGAAAAAAAATTGCCTCGTGTTCTCACGGCAATAAAACTGACCAGTTAGCCTCCCAGGGGACACATTCAACATTTTCGGACCTGGCAGTGTAAATTCAATTTTCCTAAAAACGTGTGGATTGACATGCGCAAAATTAGTTCGAGAGAAAACTGAAAAACATCTATTATGCCAGTCTCAGTCAATGTCAGTCCTGGCTGAGTTTTCCGGATTTTTTGGCTGCGATATCTCGGCACGAAAATTCTACAGTATTATATTAAAACCAGCCTGCTTACCGCAGGCTGCATTCGCGGCGCTGCCGCTCAATTTTGCTTAGTTTTTATACGCCACTGGCCACTTTGTTCTTGTTTCACGTGTAGCGCAGTCGGTATCGCGCTGCACTGCCGCACAGTAGTCGCGGGTTCGATTTTGTGGCGCGACCAAATTTATTATCTTTCGGAAAACTAAAGCGGACATCCTGACCAAGACCGGACAGAAATCCTAGCGGACTATATATAAGTAAGATTTAATGGAACATTTTTTTAATTTTCATGTTTTTCGAACAAATTTTTGGACGAAATGTAATTTTCGGAGCAAAAAATAGCAATTCACTACGAAATTTGTTGAAAATCGTTCGAAAAACATGAAATTTTTGAAAAATGACCTAGAAATCAGGATATGTTCCTTTAAATTTTAATATATTACTGTAGCATTTTCGTGTCGAGATATCGCAGCCGAAAACTCGGGAAAATTCAGCCAGGACTGGCATAATAAAGGCTATAAGCCTTGTAAGAGACACACCGTTCGTTTTTCGCCGGATCATGAATCATTCTAATCGCAAAACATGCATGTGTCCAGAAACATGTTGAAAGGGCACCGACAATGGGATATCTCATCGTTTCATCTTTTTCGCATTTCTCTCTCCGGAAAAATCAGATTTACCTCTCTATTTCACCCCCTGTTTAGGTTCAGAACAAGCGATTTTGTTCACGCACAAGTTGCCCTCGCTTGTTACCCGGTTTCAATCATTCCACGCTCTATTGAATTTTGTAACATATATACCGTTCTTCTGTTTCTTCGACTACTCTTCTTATAAACTAAACTCGGCCGTGTATATACTGTCGGCAAAATGTCCTTGGACATGTATTCTTCCCTAAATTAAGTAGCTTCGAAATGCGACCAGTTAAGCCGACCTTCAAGCTGGTTGGCTAATTACTCACTGTCGAAGAAAACAGCTTGAGAATTTCACTTTTGTCACCTTCACTAATTCTTATTTTGTTTTGTTAAAGTTTTGAAATTCAAAAAATAAAAATCCATCTTCTTCAAACTTTGTTACCTGTCTGTTGTGAGGATGATGGATAGCCCTCTAAAAGTCAAGGATCAGATAGAATCATATGGTTTTTTTTCTCTCTTTCTTATCTTCATCATAAAATTGACACTCCTAAAAAGTGACCACCTATTTGAAGAAAACAGTTCACTCGTCCTTTTCGCACATTCTACCAGCTCTAATTTGCATTTCAATAGGCTGTTTGGCCTTTCTAACGGAGACTTTCTCACACTTGTCACGCGAGAATTTTCGAAGAAGACACTTTGCAAATCTCACTTTTTCGTTTTTCCCTGTTTTTTAAAGGAGGATTCCGGGAAAAATGAGTTTACGGTTGAATCGACGCAAAATTTCAAGCTGATTCCGAATATCAAAATGAAAACGGTCAAAACTGCTTCTCAGGCCCAAAAACGCCGTATAAGTTGCAGAAAAGTTCTCCCTGCTGGCCTAACTTTTTACGGGGACAGTGCGAAAATTGTAATTCACGTGGAAAACACCCCAAAAGTTCGGCCACGAGGGATAACTTTTTTTCAACTTTGACAGCATTTTTTTGGGTCAGAGAAAAAATTTTGAGCATTTTCATTGTGATATTCGGAATCAGCTTGAAATTTTGCATCGATTGAACCGTAAACTCATTTCGCCCGGAATCCTCCTTCAAACTTTTATGAGTAGGGATTTATTTTATGTTACTTAATATTCTTTAATTGTCGAATAAATTGTAGTCTAGGTTTTGATTTGTCCAGCAGCCTGTCAAGTCAAGACAGGGACAAGACCGTCGATCCTATACTGTAAAGTAGTAATTATTAAAACTGGTGAGAAAATTACGGCCAAGATTAATGTGTGTTCGATTCAGGCGTCGTCTTGCGCCTCATGCGCAGTCGCCTCCAGTCGCTGATCACTGGCAGTCGGTGTGTCTAAACGTCACTGGAGAAGAAGACCCCCATAGTCTCCCAAGGTCTTGCCTCGAAACAACACAAAACGGGGAAGAGATAAAAGATATTTGCGCCCTGTACACCGGTGGAAGGGAAACGCAATCATATTCTGATTCATACACACATACTCGTTATCATATAGGGAAAAGAGCGCGAATAGAAAAGACAAAACAGTGCCCCAAATTTATGACTTTATTTACTTATAGAGCTCGAACTATCAATTTTTCGATAAGAGAGGCTTAAATGGAAGTGAGGCACTTCTGTTATGTTATGAAACTTTGATAATCTATCATCTTTTATTGATTTTCCTTTTATTTCGAAACTTCATGATAAGTAGTTCCAGTCGCTTGACAAAGTACAAAAAAATACACTAATCTTTTGAAATAATGTTGACAATAGAAATTAACTGTGATTACTCACTCCCGAACCTCTCATTTCCGCTACCGAAAAATCACTGTTTTCATATTTTCTGCGTGACATGTTTCATGATTCACCACATAGGATTACTTTGGGATAAAAGCCAACCCATCAATTTACTTTTTTTGACTAACACGATCAACCTTAAACGCTTTGTCTTGCCACCTGCCCCTCTCTCGTGTGCATGAGCAGCCTGTCCCGGTCGATGCGCACCACCACCCGCCCACGACCTAATTATACACATACAGTCTGCTGCTCACTTTTATTCTTCTTCACCTCTCTCTTCTCGACACCTTTTTAGGGATTCTCGGCTACTCAGTGTTCTGTTTTCTCTGTTTTACAACAACTAATTCTCTATCTTCTCACATGTTTCTTCTCTCTCTTTTTTGATTGTTACAAACCTATCCCAGGTGTACTCGATTTTTTCATCCTCCTCATAGGCTCTTTTATCTTGTGCCGACCCCAATGTCCCGTGGTCTTCTTCATGTTATATAACTTATTTATAGGGATCAATGACCTTTTTCTATTCCTTTTTGATATGAACCTTTGTTACCGTTATTATTCAATTTACCATTATTGCAGCATGTTGCTGAGGAGAACGTGTCTTCTACTCTTGATTTCTGTTCTCGCCGCGTCCGCACAATCAATTGACGAGGAAGAACGTGTGCATGTCGGAGAAGGAAGTGCCAACGGTATCACCGACGACGAGGACAGTGATTTGGAGGTAGGCAACTCTTATCACACCTTGCCTTGACCAAAGAGAGATGACCTTTTATCAAAAATGCTATCAAATAGAAAAGCGAATGCATATTTTGGTACCTATATTGTTCTGACCCATATAGGGCCATCGGTGATGCAACCGATGCGCAATAAGTACACAATTGAATTAGGAATTACCGTAGCCCTTATTGAAAAGAAAAAAGACGAGGGGACCATCCACCTCATCATCTCACACCTGTGCATCAATTTTATTCTGACAATTACGTACACGACACTGGATTCTTGATGAGGTGACAGTAAGGGGAGGATTAGGTCGGCTATTGTCAAGAGGTTTTGAATTCCGTCGCGGAAACAAATAGTTATCATTATCTTCACATGGGAATGGTAGTTTCCCATTTTCGTGCTTGAGAAAGTCAAACAACGTGTTCAAAACAGACGTTCGGGGAGGGCTCAACAAGCTGTAAGATTGCGCGGCGGGAGACAAAAGCGGCTCACACGCTCGTCTCCCTCGGGTTATGTTTGACTTCCACCTTGAATCAGTGCTCGACAAAAGTGTGTCCAACAAGAGGGTTTAGGTTTCACGTACAGGCGGCGATGGCTGCGGCACTGCTCTTTAGGTCAAGACCCGGGAAACGGCTCGACTACTTGAGTAGTAGAGCCTTAGAGGAAGAAGCAAGGGGGCTAATCAAATAGAGCAAGACCATATGTATGTACATGTGTTGTTTTAGATGGATCCCTTCCTGTTCCCTTTTTTTGAGGAAGCCGATGGCCCGCGGCCTGGGCCGGGCAGGGTTTTTTTTAGATTTTTGGTAGCCCGGCCCGGCCCGGAAAGCTCGCTATGTCCTTGAGCGATATTTGAAAAGTTTTAAACGATAGAACTTACAATTTTTTCAAAATCATTCAAAAAGTCAACAATGATGTCACAGTAGTTCCGAAACTTCAAAACATAATATTTTTTAGAAAAATTATAAGGGAACCTAACCTTAGAATTGGAAATCATGATCAAAAAATTGTTGGTAGACAGATGCCGGCTTTCTGGGCCGGGCCGTGATTCTTAGCAAAAAAACCCCACCGAGCCCGGCCCGGCCCGTGATTCTTAGCAAAAAAGCCCCACCGAGCCTGGCCCGGCCCAGCCCCTAACATGTCCGCCGCTGGCTACATAATTCTATTTACAGGGCTCCTCACTTCCTCCAGACACCTACTACGCCACGACTCCTCAATTGAGACAAAAGTTCGTTCCAAGCTCCAAAATGGAGACCACTACTACAAAGGTGAGTTTTTAAAAGTTATTGAATCTAATTATATTCTAACTTTTCAGATTGTCACTTTCTCCACAACCGAAGGAGTTGTGTCCTCTTCCAGAAGTGTAATAGAAGTGACCACTTCTTCGGACTCTCGTCCATCCGTTCCATTTTCCGAGAGCTCCTGGTTTGGTACTCCTGCCATTGTTGGTGTACTTGGAATCTTGATGATCCTTCTTCTCATCCTTATTTCCTCGATTTTATGTTACAAGTGCAGAAACAGTAAGTTTTTTGGCTTGGGATGTATTTGAAAAATGTGATTACCTTTAACGATTTTCATTTTTTCTTTCAAACTTTTCTGATGAGTATTTCCAGCAGCAACATACAGTAGGAACTAATTAATTTGTTGAAATAATATTTGAATTTTCAGACAAAAAACAAGCCTACCGACCTGGCCAACGGGAAAGCCCTGATGCTCTACTCAAGGACTAATATATAATTTTTCTTCTCGGTTCTTATTTTTTTGTTAGGTTATTATTCCTTTTTTTCTGTTCAATTACCTCTCCTACCGCCGCTTCCCCCACACGAGTTCTCGAACGTTTTACCCTTTTCTTTTTCAATTCTGATTTTTCACTTATTCAACCGAACATTTATACAGAATCCCGGTCAATTTTTCTTCCATTTAACTATTTTTTTTGCATTTCTTTTCGACCAAAACCAATTTTTCCATAAGTGCAATCTTTTTTCTAAACTATTGACATGAAATACTTCGCTTTTTCCATTAGGGTTAGTGTGAACACTTTTTTTTTCAAAAATCAGTTAACTCAAAACGATCTTCAGCATTTTTTTTTGTAACTAAAACTATTCTGTAATTTGAGTAATGTGTCATTACATTTATTAATAAAAAATTGAAAATCAAACTTCTTCTCCACATCGTCTGGCGGCATACATGTGATGCGGGCTTTTTTTTGGACCTTCGCGGGCCTTCCATTTTTTCTACTTCAAGTTCGAAATTTTGTTGTCGATCTTTATACCAAAATGTAGAACTCAATAAGATCTATAAAATATTACAAAAATCACTCAAATTGCGGGTCTCAGTTTTTGTTTAGAACTTGTAAAACAAAAAACGCCGGCCCGTGTGTTCCATAAATTCTAGACAAATACTGAGATATGCAATCTGAGCGGTTTCAGTACCATTTTATAGATCTCGTCGAGCTCTACATTTTGGTAGTAAGATCGACCAAAAATTTTGAATTTGAAGTAGAGAAACTTAAAGGCCCACAAATGTCCAAAAAAAAAGCCCGGATCACATGTATGTCTGGCGGAATCGAGGCCGCGGCATCCTGGGTAGGAAAAAAACGATGACGGCCTAGCGGTCCTGTACTTTTTCGATCTAAAGAACATTCGTGAAAGGACGGCCTACTAACGGCCCGGGCCGCGGCGGGCCGCTGCCTCAACTTTGCCAGCCTTGTCCACACCTTTGTATTTCCCAATCAATCTTCAGATTTCACAACACAATGTGATTAGCGATAATGACTTCATGGTGATTGATAGTCTCATCTCCCATCCGAAGCTGTTTGTTATCAGAACCCGACGGATGCGCGTCCGTCCTCCCCCACCCGATTCAATTATCTTCTTCTATAAACACTTATATCACACTGACCAGGATGGTGTAGTGGTTAGCATGCGCCAACAGGTGGATAGTTACCGGTTGGGGATCATTACCCTCCTCGGTCAAATGTTTTTTTGGTTGATTTTTGATCCTAATCGTGGTGGTCAGATGTTACCAAAGTTCATCGCATTAGAGATACAGGATCTTGATAACAAAAATTATGTTATTTAATTTGATGGAGTATCAAGATGATGATTCAAAAACGAACAAGTGAATCTTGAAACGCTGCAAAAAAGTCTCAGGGAAACGAAACCAAAACACTAATGAGATTGAACTCGTCGTTTTTTGATTAGAATAAGTGCACATATCTCATACATAATGCAAAACACTGGTGTCGAGAGCAAATTGTTGTCTTTTTTCTTACATCTTCTTCTTCTTGCCTTGCACACATTCATCCACATACATAAAACAAGAAAAAAAGTCATTTACTTCTCCACTGTATGCACAAAGTTCATTCCGGTGGAAGCGAGTGAGCCAAATTCTAATTTATCAAAGTGGCAAACCGGCCGAGTGTATCAAACATGAGTGTATCATCGACATTGTCCCAGTTCCTTCAACATATTCTTCGAGAGATGTCCCTACGTGCTTCACACAAGTTTCCATCGGTAAGTGATTTCAGATTTATTTTTAAGGTTCTTACATATATGCTCTTTCAGTCTAACGAACTTCACCCTTATTAGAGTTCTCTAATTGGAACTTTCTCCTTTTATAATTTAAAATTTTCCGGTTTTAAAGTGTCTTCCAAAATCCTGTATTCCAATTATGAAAACTAATTTCCTGTTCCGGTCTGCAACAAAACAACATATCTGCTCCTCTTTTCCAGAAAAAAAGTTATGTGGTTCAACTTCAGTTTTTTATGTGTTTCTGTTCCGCGCAAAAACTTGAGTTGCCTATTCTCTTTTTGATAACAAAAACGAAGTATGTCACACGGGCTCATCCCGCCATTGTACTTTTTGCCGGGAAACGAGATTACGGGGCACTGGGGATTAATATTCATAGGTGGAGTAGGGAGATGTGACGAACAGAGTATTGATAAAGCACAGGAGCATCAGGAAAATCCGGGGCTTCTTTCATTTCTCATTATTCTCTCGTTTTGGTTAGCTGCTAGTTATTGATTGATTTTGGAGTGTATTTCTTCCACTATCAATACGGCATCCCTCATAATAGGAGTAATGTAAGGCCAATAGGTGGGACAGAGAAGTTTTAATTTTACTGAAAATTTTGTGAACTGAAGCAAGAGATAGCGTAAACCGATTTTGACAGGGTTGCAACAGGTCGGTCTGAGAGCAAAAATTCGCGGCCCACGGATCCGTAATGAAAAATTTTGGGTCCGAATTTCTAATTTCAAGTTTTACTCGCTCTTTCATGTATAAAAGTTCAAAAAACCTCAACGACACAGTTTTTTTGTTGTAATTTAGCTAATTTACATCTAAAATTTCGAGAAAGTTTTTTGGCCCTGGGCCGGCCCGGCAAATTGCAACTCTGGATTATGCCAACTATTCTATTTTGCCTGGTTTCTGCCCGAAAAACAGCTTCAAAAAATTGAATCTCGTAAGGTTTGACGCATGGTACGCAGACACCATAACTGACGCGCTCACACAATTTTCTCCCGGGAATCTGGGGTCCCACCATCTTTATTTATTTTTTCTCTCAGTTTTTGGTCAGTCTTATTTTTATTGAAGGCTAGAGGTTCGATTTTGCGCCACACAGCTTTAGAAACTATTATCATTTCCGTTTGAAAATATTATCCGTTCGCCACCCCGTGAACCCTCGTCCAACGACACTCCGCTAAATTTCAGTGCGTTGTTGCGCGCTGTTGATCGAATTTGCACTAAAATTTAGCGGAGTGTCGTTGGACGAGGGTTCACGGGGTGGCGAACGGATAATATGCTGCAAAGTCTGAAAACTGGCTCAAAAAATAAACTGTCGAAAGGTGTGACGCATGGTACGCAGACACTATAACTGACGCACTCACACAATTTCCTCCCGGGAAAATGGGGTCCCACCACTTTTTATAATATTGTTCTCAGTTTATGTTTCTCTTATTTTCATTGATGGTTAGAGGTTTGCGCCATAAAGCTTTAGAAACTATTATCATTTCCGTTTGAAAAGATGCTGCAAAAAATAAACTGTCGTAAGGTTTGACGCATGGTACGCAGACTACAACTACGCAATTTTCTCCCGGGAATCTGGGGTCCCGTCATCAATAATTCGATTTTTCTCAGTTTTAGGTAATTTTTATTTTAATTGAAGGCTAGAGGTTCGATTTTGCGCCACACAGCTTTAGAAACTATTATCATTTCCGTTTGAAAATATGCTGCAAAAAATAAACTGTCGTATGGTTTTACGCATGGTACGCAGACACTATAACTGACGCAATTTCCCCCCGGGAAACTGCGGGATCGCCATCTTTAATTATTTTTTCTCTCAGTTTTTGGTCAGTCTTATTTTTATTGAAGGTTAGGAGTTCGATTTTGCACCAGACAGCTTTAGAGACTATTATCATTTCCGTATTGAAAACTGGCTCAAAAAATATACTGTCGAATGGTTTGACGCATGGTACGCAAACACTATAACTGACGCACTCACACAACTCCCTCCCGGGAAAATGGGGTCCCGTCACCTTCAATTATATTTTTCTAGGTGCGTTTTTCTTTCCTTGTAAATTTGAGCTTTTCTTTTGCTCCATACTGTTCTAGAAACAATCACATAATAATTGGTCATTTTCGCAAAGCAAAATTAGGCCTTTTTGAACTCCTTATTCATCCTTTCCAGCCCTCCCACATTCTCTTCTAGTGTCAAATATCAGATATGAGACTCTTGAACATTTTATTTTCGTTCAAAAAAGAGACAAGCCATAATTATCGAATTCCGGACAAGTAATTTCATTGTTTTCTGTTCCGCTCGCCACTTCTTTTTTTTTGGAGTTTTCCCCCTTCAAAAAAACACCCATGAATAGGCTAAAACTCAAAACTTTCTCCCCGCCCATTGCCAAAGCCTTTGTCCGGAAATTAGCTATTTCGGTGGCGGCTATCAGATGCATATCACAAAACTAGTATAGACCACTATCAACTTATGTTATCTTATTCAAATGCTTTTCGATCTCTTTTTTTGTCTTCAGAATTACGTTCTTCGCTTTGTTGCTATTTTCTGTCTTAATATATCACAAAACTCAATCTTTCTCATTCCTTTTTTTCTCATTTGCCACCCTTCCCATTTTCAAACATTTTTCGTTTCGTTCGGATAGATGGATGCACTGCAGTATGTCATGTGCAGCACATTATGGAATCCTCGAGTTTCCGCTTTTTTCGTACTTTCGGAATGCTCATTTCCTGATTAAAGAGTTGTTTGTTTTTTTTGCAGTTTTGGATTTTGATTTGGGGGTGAAATACGTCATTGGAAATATTCAAACGGTTCACTATTTAATTAGTCTTACTGTAGCTTGTTTTGTTGGCTGATATTAAACTTTAAACATAATACAATTTCGAAGGTTTTTGTCCCGCGAACTTTGAATATTGAGACGAAAACTTTCGTTGCTCCGACTTCACTATTGAAACCACAGTGCTACTAGTTTCGCACTTTCAAAAATTTACCTCTGCTAGTTACATATAATCATGTTATGTTTTCTCTAAACCAAAGCCCAAGAAAGCGTGAAAAAATGATGTGGAAGTGCATTGCACACATGTTTTGTCTTTCTAGGTTTTTTTTTCAATATAAAAACTCCCCATTTCAAATCTAGACTATATGTAGGCTTTTATTTTAATTCTACGAAGCCCTATACCATGCACTTAGTCTACCTCTGATTCACGATTTGAAAGTTTTGGTTTTTTTTCATTTTTTTCCTCGCGAGCACGTTGAACTAGTGTCAGAGGGAAAAGGATTATGATTCTCGAGTCAAAGATAAGGAGGATAAACTAATCTCTTTTCAATAATTTCCCGTAGATATCCATAAAAACTGGGGGTGAAGACTAATGGAGCGGCGAAAAAAAGGGGAAGACTAATCTCAACTTTGGCACATTGTCCGTGATGCGTCACTGACTGAACTAACTGAACAGGACGTGTCTTTGATCCGATAAAAGTGCAAAGAGACGTTTTTTACCCATTTAATTTTCTTTTGGTTTTTCGTTTGGCCGTCTTGTGACACCAGTGTTTTCATTTTTCTAAGCCACAAAAACTCATAAAGTTAAGCCGAACGGCTATGTGTCCTTTACTTTTTTCATCTATTTTTAAGGAAGAAAAGAAACAAGGAACACTTCTTTTTGGCTTACGAATTTTACATCTGAAGAAGTTGATATTTTCCGAACAACTGGATCAAAAAAAACTTTCGATCGGGGTTGCAATTTGACGGGCTGGTCCGGGCTCAATAAAATTTTCCCGGCCTGGCCCGGCCCGTGAAAAATTTTGAAAATTTTTATATGTAAAACTATTAAAAAATTTTTTTAATAAATTAGCAAAATATCAGCAAAATTATGTCATAGAAGTTTTTCGCAGTTTAATATTATTCCAGTCTCAGTCAATGTCAGTCCTGGCTGAATTTTCCCGATTTTTTGCCTGCGATATCTCGGCACGAAAATGCTACAGTAATATTTTAAAATTTAAAGGAACATGCACTGATTTTCAGGTCAATTTTTCAAATAATTTTTCATGTTAACGATTCTCAACAAATTTCGGAGCAAAAAATAACATTTCACTTCGAAATTTGTTGAAAATCGTTCGAAAAACACAAAAAATTAAAAATTGACCTAAAAATCAGGGTATGTTTCTTTAAATTTTAATATATTACTGTAGCAACTTCGCTCCGAGATATCGCAGCCAAAAATCAGGAAAGACTGACCGAGACTGACATTGACTGAGACTGGAATATAACATAAAATAGCGACTAAAACTGAAAATTTTTGATCGAAATTTTTTTTTTCGACAATATTAATTTTTCTCGAAATCTTATAGTTAGATTATCAAAGTTTCAAGAAAATAGTGTCATAGAAGTTCTTCGGAATTTGATACATGAAATAGCGACGAAAACTGAAAATTTTTGATCAAAATTTTTTTTTGAAACTTTCAAATTTTCTCGAAATCTTATAGTTAGATTATCAAAGTTTCAAAAAAATTGTGTGATAGAAGTGCTTCGTACTTTTACACAAAAAATAGCGACTAAAACTAAAAATTTTTGATCGAAAATTTTTTTTGAAATTTTTAAATTTTCACAAAATCTTGACGGTAAATTAGCAAAATTTCAAAAACAAATCGTGTCATAAAAGTTCTTCAGACTTTTATACATGAAATAGCGACGAAAACTGAAAATAAATTTTTGATCGAAATTTTTTCTCACGGGCCGGCGGACGGGCCCGGCCCGTTGCAACCCTGCTTTTGATTGACACAAAATAATAAAGTGTTTTTCGATCAGTCAATTGGGGATATCCATTGTCCACCCTCTTTCCACTATATTACAATGGTCCCCACCACCTCCACCTACCTCCTATCTGTCTATCTATCCCCAACTGTCTATCTCAGCTGACCACTTGTGCATCATCTAGATCAACACTCACACAAATTATCACCTCAGGATTTCGAACATTGTTTTTGTTTTGCTTCCGTTCGTTTCTATTTTGATTCTTATCCCAACTTTTGTTATCAGATTTTTTTTTCTTCAAACTTTTGAAATGAAAACCAAAATCAAATCGTTTGCTTTCTTTCGATCAAAATTTTTTGACAGCTTTCTTTTCTTTATACTAGACATGGATTTGTTTGCTCGTTCCAATCTAACCTTTCACTTATAAATTATGGATGAGCATCTCACCAGACACTTCAGTTTGAAACCATTTTTTTTCTGTCAGGTGGTCTGGTCCTACATTTGTGGGTGGTCCTTCATGGAAGGAAATTTGACGGGCCGGCCCAGGCCCAATCCCGGTTCTGTCTGTAACGACCTGTTCACGGGCCCGCGAGGAGAAATTTTTATCGAATATTCTAAAAATTTCTAAATTTCTAAAAATTTTAAAAGTAAATTAGCAAATTTTCAAAAAACAATTGTGTCATAGAAGTTATTTGAACTTTTATACCTGAAATAGCGACTAAAACTGGAAATTAGAAATAAGGACGGAACATTTTTGATCAAAATTGTTCCAGGCGGGCCCAGGCCGAGAATTTTTGCTTTCCGCACGGCCCGGCCCGGCCCGTTAAACCCCTGCTTTATGTTATTTAAGATCATATAGTAGTAATCTCGACATTTTGATAATTAAAAAAGGGATTTATACTTTAATTGAAATCGTACCAGCCATTGATATTTCTAAAAAATAATTGAAATTTTGGTTCCTTTTTCTATAAAAGCCCCCTCGTGGGTGGTAAAATCTTCACAAACAGAAATATCCAGCTAAAAACCATGTACTACAATCGTGAACTTGAAGATGATGATAACACTGGAACGTACATTACTATGTATATTTTTGTGCTGTTCCTCATTCTCATCCTCAACCATTAAAATCTCAAATGTAAGAACTTATTTTCTCTTGAAAATTCATGAAAAACTAGTCTATTTCCATCTTATCCACACACACACTGCTCTTCTGTATAGATACATGTGTATCTATATATGTGTGGATATATGTGTGTATGCATATCAACAGCTTAAATAAATCCCGAATTTGCTAATCTTCACATGCCCTGGCGTATTCTTTTTCAGCTCATCTCTTCTTTTCTGTCTCCTTTTTTTCTGTAGAAATTATAGGTTAAAATACTTAGAAAAATCAATAAGTTGTTAATGATAGAAATTATTGCAGGTGGACTCAATGCCAACATCACGGGATTCATCAATGGAAACGACGGATCGGTTAGTTTTTTGAAAGACTACAGTAGTATTGAAAAAATTTCATTTTCCATAGCTAACCTTGTCACATTTAATCTAGAATCTTTATATAAAGAAAAGTCAAATGTCGTTTCGTTTTTGCAATTCGACTCGGCTACACACACGGTGATTGTTATGTGAATTATTCAGACTCTTTTTTTTCCTTGTGTCTTGCCTTTTCACACTTTCTTATTTGAGTACTCTTACCATGTCTTCTCCTGGAAATCCGCCTGGACTTTCTGTGTCCTGGAGTGATTTGAGCGATGATGAGTAAGTTGAGAGAAAAAGGAAATCCGAGATGACCTTTTTTAGGGTGTTAATGGTGTAATTTGATAGATTTGAGGGACCCTTGCAAGGTCAAAGAAGTCTGAAAAACTTTTGAACTCTAAAAACCAATATTGATCCATATCACATGAAACATTTGTGTGTTTCAATTTATATCGAATCCTTAGACATCATGCCACGAGAGCCCCCGATGTTTTTCCATCATCGTAATGTAAGAAGAGTCTAATTCATCTTTTCCTGCTTATCATCCCTCCGGGGTGGATGGTGCTTTGACGGACTAAGTCAGTCTCTAGACTCTTCACAATTTTTTTTCTTCCCCATATTTTTTCTCGTTCCACCACCAGAGCAACTAAAAACCGAATTCGCCGCCACTCTACGCCAGCAGATAATCAAATTTCAATATATGTATGTGTTTATTCATTTTTGTTAATAGAACAAGTGGCGCATACCCCTCTATCCAACCCCCAAAATCATATATAGACGTTTCATATCTACTAAATGAGTAATGAGTACAGGTACCCGTTTGGGTATACGACCGAATTGGCACGAACCGAACCATCAGCTTCAACGGCCAAACGTCTTCGGCAGAGACTTCAGAGACAGCAAAGCGGGCAATCAGGTTGGTCAATATCTGGAATTCAGATTTGCTTTTAGCATAAAGGTCCAAATCCGGCCCGGCCTTGTCGGAACGGCTAGGAAATTTTCCGCAAAAATTTTCTGAAAAAAAAATTTTTTTCATGGAAAAGTTTCTAAATTGCATGAAAAATCATGAAAGTACTAAAAGTAGGGAACGTTATAAAATTGAACAGAAAACAGTCACAACATCGATTTTTCCCAATAATTTATCATTGGAAAAATTGGGTCTCAAAACCCGGGCCGGGTTTGTACATGTATGGCTTTTAGAAAGTGAATTTCCTGTAATACTTGTCCCATTTTTCCAACTCGTCATTCTTAAAGAAACGGAGGATCATTGAGCATTAGTGCATCTTTTTTTTTCTGGATAATGACAACTCTCCGTTTCTTCTCGTTCTTGGAGAGAGCCAGTGTTGTTCATTGTCACTTCTATTCATAGTTTCCTTATTTTCACCCAAACGAACCCTTACTAAAACCAAATCAATATAGATTTCTTATATGAGTCATTTATGCTTTGGAAAATGGACACTGCATGTTGTCGCCTAATGTGCTGTTTTTTTTTCTCATTGCTTATGGATTCTCCCATCAAATTTCAGGATTATCCGGTCGACGGTACACTGGAGAAAGCAGCGAGTGCTCATCACTCGTTGGAACACCCACTGACACTGGCAGATCATTCACTTTTGGAGCGGCGCAACGAGTCATGCGGGAACGGTAGGTTTTTTGGTATTTAAATTTGAATTTTAGAGGAGTTCATTAGCCTAACTGTCAGCTTAATCTGTTTTTCAATTTAAGATTTTAAGTAGAATTACAATCATTTTTTTTTTTGAATTATCGTCCCAATTCCAGCGTTTACGAAATCAGCAATATTTTTGCACGAAATTCGTAAAAACTCGAGATTTTTTCAGAACGCCAGTTTGTCGAAATAGGTTCAGAAAAAATGTAAGTTTTGAAAATAGATTTTATCGAGTTTTAACGATTTTTGTGTAAAAATAATGTTGATTTCGTATACGCTGGAATGGGGACGATCATTTGAGAAAAAATGGCTGTAATTCTACTTCGAGTCCAATTTGAGTTTTAGAAGGATTCAAGAGGAAACTTTTCAGATTATTCTGTTTTTCCGTATAAGATTTTAAAAATAGGATTACACTCTTGTTTTTCCTAAAATGATGGTCCCAATTCCAGCATTTACAAAAATAACAATATTTTTGCACAAAAATTGTTAAAACTCGAAAAAAAACCAATTTTCAAATCGCGAACTCACATTTTTCTGACCATCTCGAAAATTTTTTCGGCTGATTCGAACGCGCCTAATATTGCAGCTCAAAACGCGCTTT
Organism: Caenorhabditis zanzibari; assembly: GCA_963966625.1. NCBI lineage: Eukaryota > Metazoa > Nematoda > Chromadorea > Rhabditida > Rhabditidae > Caenorhabditis > Caenorhabditis zanzibari. The sequence continues at coordinate 14,182,313 of OZ016473.1, forward strand.
GAAGCGATTTATGAGTGTTTGAAGTGTCCGTAAGAGAGACGCAGAGAAGGTAGACACTCTCGTTGCCAGAAGACGCAGAGAAACGAGACAGTGTCTGCGTCTCTCACTGGAACTTCTCACGCTTATAACTCACACCAAAATGTGTTTTGAGCAGCGATATTAGGTGCATTCGAATCAGCTAAAAATTTCAATTTTTTAAAAAATAGGTTAGAAAAAATGTAAGTTAGCGTTTTGAAAATTGATTTTCTCGAGTTTTAACGATGTTTGTGCAAAAATGTTGCTAAAGTGCTGGAATTGGGACGATCATTTGAAAACATTAAAAAAATGAGTGTAATCCTACTTTAGCCCCTCCATGTAGATCTCACAAGTTGCCCTCATATTTTTCTCTATAAAATCAAAAAATCAAAACACGATTTTCTAATTACCTAGAATCTAAATAAAAAAGAAGAACGGAGGTTAGAAGCCACGGTCATCAAATTTGAATATCCAATTCACATGCAACTCATTTTCTTCTTCATAAATACTCTAAGACGACTAAATTCTTCAAATAGATTCTGGAGCACTTCACACGTCAATGTTAGTTTTTATTTGTAAAATTCAGAACGAAGATGTTTTTGTATAATGGTACTGAAGTTGAAAATTGAATTAGTCGTTCTTTTTTTGGTTTCACTATTATTTCATTGTCTATCCCTGAGATCTATGGTCCGCTAAGATATACTAGTATAACATCTAGATTCTAAAACTAAAACTAAAACTAGAAATTCAAAATTCGTCACTAAAAAAATCTTTAAAAGAATAAAAAATGCGGTTATCACGATCGACTCGAACATTTCGCCGTCCATTTTTCAGGGATGATCGAAAACCATCAGTCACCCAAAACTTGTCAGAAATAATGCTCGAGGTGAGTTTGTCATTACTTATTCTGTTGGGGTCAAGTACAACTTCCTTATTTTATTCACGTTTCATTCATTTTTCTCTCTCATTTGTTTCTTCTTGTGCATATCGTGTGTATTGTCTGTGTTTGACGTGTTCATCAAGTAAGTGAATTTTAGAAACTATTCTTGTTTAAATGAGAGCATAGAGCTTTTTGGAGTTGTCAATAGAACATACTACTAAACAGTAAAAAGCATAGGAAATTTTAGGAAATTTCCCTCGAAAGTTTTACGAAAAAATTTAATTTTTCATGAATAACTTTCTAAATTGCATAAAAAATTACGAAAGTACTAAAATTATGAAACATTTCAAAATTAAAAAGAAAACAATAAAGAAATCGGTTTTTTTTCCAAAAATTGGTCTTCCGAAAATTTGGGTCTCAAAACACCAGGGTTGCAACGGGCCGGGCCTGTGAGGGAAAATTTCGAAAAAAAAATTTTCGTTCCTGATTTCTAATTTCCAGTTTCAGTCGCTATTTCATGTATAAAAGTTCGAGGAACGTCTATGGCACAATTCTTTTTCTTAAAAATTTGGAGAAAATTTGAAAATTTTCCAAAAAATTCCATGGAGATTTTCCCGCCGAGCAATTTTTTTTTGAGCCCGGCCCGTCAAATTGCAACGCTGCAAAACCAGGCCGACCGGGCCGGGCCGGGCCGTTAAAAATTACTCCGACTGCCCGGCCCGGTTTTGGACATGTATAGTAAAAGCTACTCCGGGAAATGGAACAATTTTCGACCCTCATTTTCCTCTCGAAACACTTGACAAATGAACTTTTTTCATCGAATGTTCGTAAAACTTTAGAATTCCTGATGACCTGTGTCTTTTTACTACTATTGCTGCTTCTCTGTTCTTCTCCTTCGTTTTTTTTTCTAATTGACATTTTGTCGGAAAAGCATGCACAGACAGAAATGTTTTCTTATTTCCACTTTTTAAACTCACCCTCCCCGACACAAATTGAATTTTCTTTATCTCCCCGATCCTCACGCCCTAAAACGATCATTAATCTGTTTTCAGGCGATACACTATGAAGATGTGAACTTGGTGGAAAGGTTGCTGACAGCGCATAGTTCAAAACAACCAATGTCAACATCGCCGTCAATTGGTAATTCATAGAACTTGTGTGTGTGTGTGTGTGGGGTCGCCATGAATTGATGAGCCCTTGGCACGTCTTCCGCCTATATATTTTCCCGCTCTTTTCTTTCAGGTAGCACAAACACACTGACCGATCTCGCTCAACGGAGACATGGTGCGGGGGCGCATCGCCGTTCCAACGCGAGTAGCACGGTGTCAACGCATTCTGGAGGAAGGTGGGGGGCAAACTGACAAGTAGTAGACGTTTCATGATTTAAATATGAGGAATCTGGATGAGGAAACTAGACGAGTTGAAAAATATTACATGAATCACACTTATTTTCACACTTCATTTCGGGTTTCCTGGAATTTTGATATTACTTAAAGGGGTAGTTAACTATTTTGAAAATTTTAATTTTTTTTGCATAGTACGACTCAGAATTTCGAGATAATAGGAGTCTCAGTTGAGAAAAAAGTCAGAAAAATCGTCCAAAAAAGATATAGGATAACAAAGATGCTAAAAGGGTAATTTTGGGTAGCTAATTTCTCATTCTTTTCAACTCGAAATTGGTTTTGGATAGCTCGAGAAAATATTAATTTTAATGGAATTTTTTTTCAGTACAAAAATCAAATAATGAGCTATCCAAAAAGACCTAATCAGTTCATTCGACATACATTAACTTTTTGGACAAATTTTCAGAATTTAGTCTCAACTGAGCCTCCTATAATTTCGAAATTCTGAGTCGATCTATACAAAAATCAAACATCTTTGGAATAGCGCACTCCCCCTTAAAGGGGTAGGAAACTATTCTGAAAGTTTTTGATTTTTTGCATAGTTCGACTGAGAATTTTGAGATAACGGGGGTCTCAGTTGAGAAAAAAGTCTTAAATTTGTCCAAAAAAAGATATAGGCAGTCAAAAGTGCTAAAAAGGGTCCTTTCGGGTAGCCAATTTCTCATATTTTCAATTCAAAATTGGTATTGGGTATCTCGTGAAAATATGAATTTGACGTGAATAAGCTACCCGAAAGGATCATATTCAGCTCAGTTGACAGCCAATAACTTTTTTCGCACAAATTTTCCGAATTTTCTCTTAACTGAGATTCCTATTATCTCGAAATTCTATGTCGATCTACAGTACCGCTCATAAATATATCAACTTTTGGTTTTTCTGGGACAATTTTTTGTTTGAGAATAGGTGTGAACCTCAATTTTTGAAACAATATTGTGGGCATGATCGTGCACATTTTTGCTTATTTTTATGCGCATATCAAAAAACTGAAGATTTTGTGAGCGAAAAGGTGACTTGGAAAAAAATGGTTTTTAGAAAATTTTAGGAAGGCATTCATATCTTCACGGAAAAAAATTTTTATAATTCATTCTCTCCTAGTTTACCAAAATAAATCTTGTTTCTGTGAATATATGAATGTTTTACCGAAAATTTTTTGAAATTAACTTTTTTTGCCAGATCACTTTTTTGGTCACAAAATCATCAATTTTGTATATATGTGCATAAAAATCGGCAGACATGTTTTTGGTTATGCCAAAAATGTTGTGGTAGAATTTGAAGTTTATACCTTTTCTCAAAAAAAAAAGTTGTTCACTGCGAACCACCAAAAGTTGATAACCTTTTGAGCGGTACTGTATATACACAGATTAGTATTTTTTGGAATTGTTCCCTCCCCTTTAATACCTTCAAAGTTACAAAAAAACGACCTCCATGTCTACAAAGATGTGTGAACTTCTCAGACATTCAGTTGTCAGGAACAAAAAGTTTCTGAGTGGTGAAATATTCATTCCCACTAAAAAATGGGACCCATACATTTAGAATCATCGAAGTTCACTACACAGAAAATGCTGCTTGAAAATTTTATACTTCAACGGCTCAAAAAAAAGTTTAAAAATTGGCCTGCTATGAGTTATCATTAGAGAGAAATTAAATTTCTTATTACAGATCAACTTGTGCCATGATGAACACCCTCCACATGGCAGTTGCTCACAAACAACGAGACATTGTTGAACTTCTTCTCAAAAACGGTTACGACCCGAATACCCCAGCATCATGTCATTGTAAAGGAAACTGCACGGCTACTGGAAACATTCCACTGACATCTATAATACCAAGGTATGTAGTAACCTATCATTTTCATCTGCGGCCTTTGAAAACATTCTTAAAGTGCATCCACGAGTTTCGTGATAAGAATTCCTAACATGTATTGTACCCCAAATGATATTGAGCTTTTGGGGCGAGTGTAGGCTTAAAAGAACAAGCACAAAAAGTTATCTAATTGGGTAAATTTTTTTCTGGAGGATATCAACGGTGTTCGAGAAAATCCACTTTTTCTAAAATTTTGGTGAAACTCAAATTGCGCAACTTCGAAAGCTCATTTCTCAGCTCATTCTTGACCGATTTTCAAAAACTAAAGTGAATTATAACAAGCAAATAATATATTTTGAAAATTATTACCAACATTATAGTTATCAAATCTCTGCTAAAAATTATAGCATCAAAACTGACAAGCGCCCAGTCCCAAGTAATGCCTATCAGAGAAGTGTGCTGCTAAATTTTTTTAAAAATAAGCTAAAATGAAAGAGCATCACTAAATTACTATGATAACATTTTAAAATATAGGGCTCACCGTCCACTTAGGAAAAAAATATTTGATTGAAAAAATTTTTTTCTGGATTTTTTTTGGAAAATTCATTTTTTCAGTTAGAATGTGAACTAAACATTAAAAAAATGTTAATGTCAAACGATTCAGCTCGTTTTAAGCTTTCAAAAAAGTGTTGAAACATAATTGTATCTTCAATATGAAGCATTTTGTGAGTGATCAAAGTTGCCACATTTAATTCAGGCCAAGCTACAGTAGACCACAAATGGTCGGAGTTTACCATTTCTGATTTTTTCAGTTTTTGATGGATTTTTTGTTGTTTTCATGTGTTTTTGACGTATTTTCAGTTTTTCGGGTCGATTTTTTATGATTCACTGGGATTTTCAATTTCTAACTTCACATGCTCTTTTTTAACAACCGCCAAAGGGCCTACTGTGTGGCGAAAATTATGACTAGTGCAAAAATCAAAACGGAAAAAAACTGAAAATACGTCAAAAACACATGAAAACAACAAAAAATCCATCAAAAACTGAAAAAATCAGAAATGGTAAACTCCGACCATTTGTGGTCTACTGTAGCTTGGCCTGAATTAAATGTGGCAACTTTGATCACTCACAAAATGCTTCATATTGAAGATACAATTATGTTTTAACACTTTTTTGAAAGCTTAAAACGAGCTGAATCGTTTGACATTAACATTTTTTAAATGTTTAGTTCACACTCTAACTGAAAAAATGAATTTTCCAAACAAAATCCAGAAAAATATTTTTTCAATCAAATATTTTTTCTTAAGTGGACGGTGAGCCCTATATTTTAAAATGTCATTATAGTAATTTAGTGATGTTCTTTCATTTTAGCCTATTTGTAAAGAAATTTAGCAGCACACTTCTCTGATAGGCATTACTTGGGACTTGGCGCTTGTCAGTTTTGATGCTATAATTTTTAGCAGAAAATTGATAACTATAATGTTGGTAATAATTTTCAAAATATATTATTTGCTTGTTGTAATTCACTTTAGTTTTTGAAAATCGGTTGAAAATGAGCTGAGAAATGAGCTTTCGAAGTTGCGCAATTTGAATTTCACCAAAATTTTAGAAAAAGTGGATTTTCTCGAACACCGTTGATATCCTCCAGAAAAAAATTTACCCAATTAGATAACTTTTTGTGCTTGTTCTTTTGAGCCTACACTCGCCCCAAAAGCTCAATATCATTTGGGGTACAATACATGTAAGTATATATTTTTTCAAATAATCATTTCAGAACGCACTCAATGACGCCAGAGTTGTGTTCGACGTGTTCGCAACTGCGAGTCGTGTCAATTGTAGATCAGACGCCGCTTGGAGTTGCAGTGAGGTCGCAGTCGAGCGAATTGATAGCTTTGCTCATTGCCTACGGAGGAGATGTCAATTTAGGTAAACTTTTTTGCAAAGAAAATTTGAATGTCAATTTAGATCACATTTGCATTTTGTCCAAAACAGTAAAACTCATTTATTTCCTCAAATAATCTTCTCAACTCCAGTATTCACAAAAATAACGATTTTTTCGCAAAAAAATCGTTAAAACTTGAGACAAACGAATTTCAAAACGCCCACTTACATTTCCCTAATCGATTTCAAAAAATGTAGAACTTTTAGATGATTCGAATGCATCTAAAATTGCTCCTCAAAACGCACTAGAAAAGTTTTTACCAACAAATTTTCACTTGTCGCGCTCGCCGCTGCCGGCTCATAGGTCGGCTGCGGCGAGCGCGACAGCAGATTGTAAGTCGGCAGTGGCGAGCGCGACAAATTGAAACTTTGTTCTTAAAATTGTTTAGATTGCGTTTTGGGCAGCGAAATTAGGCGCGCTCGAATCAGCGAAAAATTTTACATTCATTGAAATAGGTTAGAAAACATTAGCTTTGCGTTTTGAAAATCAAATTTCTCGAGTTTTAACGATTTTGTGCAAAAATATTGTTATTTTCGGAAATACTGAAATTGGAACGATCATTTGAGAAAATAAGAAACTACTGTAACCCCACCTCAAACTCATCTTTCGATCTTTGTTCCAATGAGTATTATAAATTGACCCTTGTAGTCAAAAAGTCTTTTCTCATGATAAATGTCGCACACATTTTTTATCACATCCACCAACTACGCACTCCGGAAAAGACGGAAAAGGAAATAATTAGTGAATTAATAATGATTTGAAGGTGATGAGGATGGCAACACGCCGCTGATGTTGGCCGTACGAGAATCGCCGCTGTCTTGGCCCTGCCTACACACTCTTATTTTCTTCGGAGCTCAGTAAGTTTAAAGGGGAAGAAGACTAATTCCAAAATTTGGAGATTTTTATAGAAACCAAAGTAGAATTTTTGAGAGACCAAAAAATTTTCTTGGAGCATAGTCTGAAAAACACTTTTCAAGAAGATATAGGTCAAAAACAGGGAAAATTTAGTATGAGAGTGTCCAGATTTTCACGTTGCACACTCTAGAAAATATGTCAGTGAAATCTGTACACTCTCCATACTAATGTTTGGCCTGTTTTTGGTCTGAATTTTTTCGAAGGAGTGGTTTTCAGACTATGCTTCAAGATAGTTTTTTTGTATCTCGAAAATTCTACGTCAATTGATATAAAAATTCCATAATTTCGGAATTAGGGCTTTCTTTCCCTTTAAGCTAAAATGATTCGGTTTATAAATTCATTTGTCTTTTTTTTCAGAATCGAACAAAAGAACATGCGTGGAATATGCCCACTCGACCTTGCTCCTGAACTCAAAAAACTACAGCAGACATGTGTTGAAGAGCTCTTCAAGAACGCTTGCTCTGGAGATAGTGAGCCTCCATCGAGATCAACTCCTGGTCCATCAGCAAAAAATTGGAATCGACTTCAAGTTGACAATGGTGAGGCATTTTTGAGCGTCATATATTAGATATATCTATCTGAGCCTTCCTCCTAGCTCAGCGACACAAGTTTTTGTTCTACTTCTTCTTCTTCTTCTTAATTTTTTTGTATAAGTGCTACCCTAATTGGATTTATACGCGTTCTCTTCTTTTTTTCGCAGTGACATTTTCTCGGATCATCAAAAGGCACTACTTTCTGATTGTTCACGCTCCTCTTTTACGCTGATTTTAAGTTGCTTAGTGTGTCGTTTATTTCTGTTCAGTTTCCCAAGGAGAGCGATCACTGTCCAAAGCTCCCCTGAGCCCAAAACCGTCTGCTGCAGCGAGTGTCTCAACGTGCAGCATGTTGGAAACATCGTCGGCCAAGGAGTCAGCTCGTCGGAAATCACTGGTATCGCTTCAACTTCATCGGAAGAGCCGGAATGTTAAAGAATGTAAGTTTGGATAAATTTCAGACCGATTTTTGCTTGTTTTTTTTTTTGCTTTTGCCGCTGCTTGCATATCTCCTCCCCCTTATCACTTTGCTTTTTTCTTCTGCCCGCTTCCTTCGTTTCAAACCCCCCTCTTGTTTTGCGTTTGCGCACAAACACTTTCTGTTGCTTTTTTGGCAGTCTTAAATGTGTCAACACACTAAACATTTTGATTATTCTAAGTTTTTCTGAGTATTAAAAACGTTAGGAAAACACTTTCTTTTTGAGTAAGGCGCTCACTTAAACATAAGCCCAAAAAATTATAAGGAATCAAATTTTTATTCAAAGGGGCGGTAAACTATCCTACAAGTTATTTTTATTTTTTTGCATGGTCTGATTCAGAATTTTTAGTTAATGGAAGTCACAGTTGAGAAAAAAGTCTCTAAATTTGTCCAAAAAAGATAAGACTGTCAAAGGTGCTAAAAAGGGTCCGTTCGGGAAGCTAATTTCTCATATTTTCAATTCAAAATTGGTTTCAGTATAAAAAAAAGAATATTACGTTAATCTTTTTTCAGTACAAAAATCAAATAATTAGCTACTCAAACAGACCCATTTTAGAACCTTTGACAGCCGATGTATTTTTTTGAACAAATTTTCAGAATTTTTTCCCAACTGAGACCCCTATTATTCAGAAATTCTGAGTCTTTCAATATATACACATTAGTTTTTCAAAAATATTTTATTCCCTTTTAAAGTTCCTTTTGATACCTTCTCTCCTCCTAAAATTTCAAATAGAAAAATGAACTTTGTCCATTGCAGTAGAAACAAAAAAGAAAATAATCAGTTTCTCCAAAAAAAGAAGAAAATGGGATGTTTCTTCCCCCGTCTTTTTTTGCTTACTTCATTCGCTAGTGAGTGGAAAAAGAATTTAATTTCAAAACCTTGTCGCAATCATCATTCTTTTTGGAAACTCTTCCTCTTGTTTCTTCGTTTTTCTCAGGTTTTCCAAGATCCCCCACGTCAGTTTATGACACAACGAAAAGCAAAAGGCCCCCACCCTTCTCAAAATCGCAATCATTTTCGGTTCCGAGCGTTAGAGACCCCTAAAAGATGTGTGCGAAAATAGGGATTAATGGCGGGGCCGACGCTGCGTTTTAGAATTGCTTGAATCCTCCTTCCAACATCTCGGGCCCCACTCTCAAAATATGTGGCGAAATGTGGTGCTGCGCTCCGACTCGAGAACGCTTTCGGAGAAAGAGAAACGTTTGATGACTTGTATTCGTATTCCTACAGATCCTGTCATCGACTGTGTCAGTTGGGAGCAGGCATGGGAATTGTTGAAGAAGATGGCGTGTAATCCGGAATGTCTCGACAATATTGTGGTGAGTTGGCTCCAGAATTTTTGGAATTTTGGAACCTCGGAATTTTCCGACTTTTAAAACTTCGGAATTTCGCTATATCAAATTTTCAGCGTTTCAAATAATCGGTATTTCGAAAATGGTCATTTTTACAGTAAAAATCAACGTTTTCCGGAAAAATTCTCCTTAAAGTGAAAAAGTTTCATTAAATTGACTTTTCAAAGGCAAAAATCACTTGAATAAGCATATTTGACATAGGATAACTTTTTCTTCGCTGCGTTTTTCTTAAATATCGGATTTTGTTTCGAAATATTTTTGACGGAATCTTCAAGACGGAATTCTATTTCGAAAATAGCAAAATTTTCTCGAAATTTTCGGAATTTCAAACTCCGTTCCGCACACCCTTGAATTGGTCCCTGTAAGAAGTCTTATACTACATACATTTTTCAGAACTCCTTGTCCAAATTCGCCACCCAGATGGAGAACACCCCATCCAGCGTCGATCGAGATCAATTCGACGCTCATATGGGTGGACTACTGCACAAAATGATTCATGTAAGAAATCCCTATTATAACTTCCCAAAAAACCCCATTTTCACAGACGGCCATCGAAGAATACGAGTCCTCGACACCAACCTATAAAAAGCAAAAGAAACTACATCTAACTTGGTTGCTCAGCCAGATCGCCACCTTTTGTTTCACATTTCTTCAGAAAAGTGGGACAAGCCGCCAATTTTCGGCGCTCAATACGTTGAACAAGGTATTATTACAAGACTTTTTAAAATATCACAGAATGTTCTAGATCATTGATGCTGGTTTGGTACACGACTTGTTTGCTTTCAACGATGTGATATTTCATTCTTCGAGAATTCTGAATAGATCTCATGCTTTTGATTCCGACGAACCACCAACACCATGTAAGATTCAAAAGGTTTCTAATTCTAGATTTTTGAAATATTTTTAGCTGGAGAATCATTCAACTCAAACGCCGACCAAAACTCCACTGTGGATCATGTTTTTATCTATGGCGCAGGCTATAAGTATGCCTTTATGTCCGACAAAACCTAATGATTATTTCCAGAGACCAATCCCTGCTACCTTCTCCAACGGTGGCCCCAACTCGACACAAATCGGATTTGATGAATTCATTCAGTGACATGGACCCAAGTCAGGGTGCGTTACTTGTTTGCACAAACTTCCTTCTCTGGAAAACATTCTTTTTCAGTTATTGTCGCGTTGCACAACGCGATAACAATGCAAAACCGCGAAGCTGGCTCGAGATCTGTTTGCAGTCCTGCGCACCGATGGAGGCAATGTTGTGCACATTGTACACAAATCCTGGTGGCCCGATTGTTACTCTTCTTGACACATGCAAAGTAACAAAAGACTAAGGAGATTAAAAGTACACAAGATCAAAATGTTTTAGGAAGTTCCGAAGTCGACTATCAGATCGTCATCAACTCCGAAGTTTGGTAGCTCTTCTCGAGCCCACACTGGAACCTCAACTTCTGTGCCTTCTACTCCAAGTTCTAGCTTTGATAGCGTTGGATCCCTCAACCCATGCAACTCTAATTGATATTCAAATTGACGATGTTCTTATTCAAATGCTCCTTCCAGCTGACGACTGGTACTACACTAACCATAGTACCAAGTATGGAACATTTGTGAAGTACCATGCAGCAAGAGTTTTGGTTTATGTTGGAATGGGAGATCGGGTTGGTAGTCGAGTCAACTTGTTCAGTATCATGAGTGAGTGTTTTTATAAAAGAGTATAAGATCGAACGAATCATTTTCAGCTTTCGAGCCATCTGTAAAAAGTGGGAGCCAGCAGAACGAAGACGACTACATTTGCGAGACATGTGCCACTCCGAGAAGCCGGAGTACATTCTCCAGATCAGCAGTGTCCGTGGAAGGTGTTCTGTTGAAAGTGTTAGCTGAAGTCGCAGAGGTACAAAAAAAGGGATTTCGAAGACAAAATTTTTACGATTTTTTCTTGCAGCTCGTGAGACAGAGCCAACATCTATCGGCAAGTGAGCCCATCACGGAAGAGTCACCAAGTGCGGGATCTCCACCAGCAGTTCTCCCGAACCAAGCAGAGCAGAAAAGTATAATAGAGAAGAATACGGAGAAATTAACTCAACTGGGATGCCAAATCTTGATCTCTCTTGAACAACTTGAAGCACATCTTTGTAAACTGGGACTAGTTTTGGACTCGGTTCTTCTTCTCCGACTTCTACTCCACAAGTTGTCTTGGGACCTCGGACTTGTTACCAAAAAACGTGTCGCCGTCGTTGATCATGTCTACAAACCCATCACGGATCCGCGAGCTCACTCGAGTTGCAGTCTCGGAAACAATAGGTATAATGTTGTCTCGTGTTTTTCGTTGGCTGCTCTTGAAAACCGCTTCTTTCCAGAAACTTTGGTAAATCTAAATCTTTTGATAGGCGAGAAGATAGCAAACGGGACAAGAATTATTTGCGTGTCGATCAAGGATCCAGAGCGTCGAAAAGGGTTCACATTCGACGATCCAGTTCGGTGGAGATAATACGACCGAAGAGATTGAGTTCTGGAGCGAAGGATATAAAGAATCGGGAGAGGAGAAAGAGGTAAAATTGAAATCTCAGGATGTAGTGAAAGTAGGATTACACTGATTTTTTGTTTATTTTCTCAAATGTTCGTCCCAATTCCAGTATTTGAGAAAAAAACGATATTTTTGCACAAAAATTGTCAACACTCGAGAAAATTGATTTTCAAAACGCCAACATACAAGTTTTTCAAACTTATTTTAATGAATGTAGAATTTTCGCTGATTCGAACGCACTTAATATCGCTGCTTAAAACATAAAATAAACATGCTTATGAACGAATCTTCACTTGTCGCGCTCGCCGCTGCCGACTTATACAGTGGCGGCAAATGGTGAGGGTCACTTTACGTTTAGGTTTATAACTTTTCTCAAATGTGTTCAATTGACACGAAATTTGGGATGTTACTTAACGATATGACTGAGAGTAGAACACATAGTTTTTTGAAAATCGCAATTTATTCTGTGCTCCAGAATCCTTCCGGATGTAGGCGTCATCCAAAAATCAAACAAATAACTTTTCCTGTGGTCAATGAATTTTTGTAATTTGTTTGAGAAAATGTCGGTACTAGATGAAATAAGTAACATACAAAGTTTGGTTCTCTTTGGATGATTGGCTCCGGAGATATGGACGTCGGAGCACAAAATAACATGTTCGGAACATTGAGCATATCTCGGCTGGAACTGATCGTAGGACTCTCAAATTTTCAGAGAATATGTATTTTTAAATGTTCTACAAGATGGCAGTAAGAATTTTCAATTTTGAGCAAAAAATATTTTGGCGAAGTACAGTGCTACTTCTGACCAAATGGAGGCAGTGTATCGAAAAAAAATTTTTCGCTGAAAATTAAAAATTCTTTTTGCCATTTTGTAGAGCAAAACAAGATGCATATTCTCTGAAAATTTGAGAGTCCTACGATCAGTTTCAGCCGAGATATGCTCAATGTTCCGAACATGTTATTTTGTGCTCCGACGTCCATATCTCCGGAGCCAATCATCCAAAGTGAACCAAACTTTGTATGTTACTTATTTCATCTAGTACCAACATTTTCTCAAACAAATTACAAAAATTCATTGACCACAGGAAAAGTTATTTTTTTGATTTTTGGATGACGCCTACATCCGGAAGGATTCTGGAGTCCAGAATGAAATTTGATTCTCAAAAAACTATATGTTTTACTCTCAGTCATATCGTTCAGTGACATGCCAAATTTCGTGTCGATTGAACATATTTGAGCGAAGTTATAAACATAAACGTAAAGTGACCCTCACCATTTGCCGCCACTGTATCTGCTGTCGCGCTGGCCGCTGCCGGCTCATAAATCAGCAGCGGCGAGCGCGAAAAATAAAAATTTGTTGATAATATTTTTTCTTTTGCATTTTGCGCAGTGCTACTAGGCGCGATCGAATCAGCGAAAAATTCTACATTCATTGAAATAGATTAGATAAATGTAAGTTGGCGTTTTGAAAATTGATTTTCAAAAAAAGACTGTTATCCTACTTAAAATGTTTTTTTGCAGACTAGGGACAGATACGAGTAGTGGCTCAAACCGATCAAAGAAAACCAATTCATCATCGTCATCAGTTCAAAAGCACCTACCCAAATACATTCAATCGTTGTTCCGCAGTCGTATGGGAACTGATCCGTGCAAGAGGACATCGAGAAGTGAATCCACCTTACCGCACAGTGACTTTTTGTTGTGATATTCATTTTACCTCTTTGAATTCTCACAAAAACCATGGAGTTTCTCTAAAACTCTGTTTTTCTGAATATCTTTTAGTAACCGCATGCAAAATTTAAATTTTTGACCAAAATTAAAATTTAAAAAACAAGAGAAACTATTTCGAATCTGCACTCTATTATTTTTTGTAACGTGGTTTTCTGTAGCTCGCACTTTGCTTCTACAGTATGCCTAAGTTTAAAATGCTCATAACTAAATGTGTTTGTTACTTACCCTTCTGTGCCTTCTGATTACCCACCGAGAACCTTTATTTTTCAGGAGATTCCAATGAGAGCAACACCAGTGGATCTGATGCTGTTCTAGAGTTCACAAGAAAACTGCAGAACTATCCATTGACGAGAAGAGAAGCTCAAAGGCTCACATACAGAAGTAATGGACAACAAGACTCAAATGATTCCAAGATTGGACCAAGAACCATGGGATATGTATATCTCCCGGAACTTGAGATACAGGGAGCAAGTCCTCCAAGATCACCTGGACCTTTAACTGGAAACTCTCTTGAAGAAGGAACCACGATGCTATTAGATACAAGACGTCCCAGCAGTCCTCAAGCTATTCCCGGTCTTCCTCAAATTGAAATTCGTCGTCCATCTGCTCTATCCCAATTCGAATTCGGTTACTTTGTCAACTCTCCAGAGCTATCTGGCAGTGAAGTGTCCGACTGTGCCCCTCTTCTTCTCAGCGGTCAAATAGGCGGCAGCCGGAAAAGTTCCGATGGTGAGTGGGGAGAGACGGAGAGAGCGCGTGTGTGAGGCGACATAAGTAGGCCGTCAAGAGGAGACATTCTCGCCATCCCATGTGGTCTAGTGGTTAGGATTCGTGGTTTTCACCCACGCGGCCCGGGTTCGATTCCCGGCATGGGAAGTTTCTTTTTTTATTTTTGTTTTCTTCAGAAACTTCACTTGGAGGATGGTCGAGTCGCGCTTCGTCAGTTATGAGCCAACGGTCATCTCGGTCGAGTGTCGGGTTGAGACTTTCGACATTTTCTGGAGGCACAAGTATCGCATCGGATAATTCTGGACCATTCTTGTTCAGTTTTGTGTTGAGAAAGCGAGCATCAACAATTGGAACTCGAATTCCAATTCCACGAAGAGCCTTATCAAGATCTTCGGGAGACAGTTTGAGAGTCCCTGACAGAGAAAGCCCTCTCCATTTGGCCAGTATGACAGAAATGAATCCAGATTTTCAATGTGTTCGGCAGCTGATTCTCAATCTTCTGAATGTCTACACCAAGAGGTTTAAAAAAAAATTAATGTTCTACAAATTACATTCACTTTTTCAGAAATGACAACGTTGTCTCAACAATGAAAGAGTGTGCAGATGTTCTTCGTCAAATTCTTAACTCTCCTCAACATCCAACTGTCAAAAATTGGTGCGCTGAAATCATCCATGTCGTCAGTACACATGTGGAAGAGGAGGAACCGACGACTGCTGAGAACAATGAACAAATCAATGACGAGTATTTGGAAGTGAGCGTTTGATTGTTTTTTTAAGCTACCATGGCGTGCTGTTCAAAGCCCTAAGTTTTGGCTTTTTGTTTTCTTTTTTTTCCGCTGAATCATCATTTTCACCGTTTTTCCATATTTTTTACTGTTTTTTTTTCTGGTATTCTTCCACTGCCTATTGCAACCAACATGAATCGAAAATCCAAAGTTCGTATTTCTAATCGCGGAATCTCTGAACTAGTTCGTCGAGCAACAATTGGAGCATTATTTCCAAATGGATCTGCCTCCAGAAGAACCCTCCATGATTTACCGTCTATTCGAGAATTGATGGATGAAAGTGACATTTTCGAAACAGAAACCGAGACTGAAAACGAGACGGAATTCGATTCAGATTCTGAAATCGTTCTTCCAACGGTGAAGGTTACGGTCCCCACGGATGGAACTGTCAGAAATTTGGAAGAGTTTATTTCCAACTACGAAGAACATTTGCCTGGTAAGCCCTCGTTTTTGATGTTCGGTTTTTGAGAAAAATACGTATAATTGCCGCATTCCTATTGTTATTCAAGTTTGGTGTTCCAAACATTGATTTTCACTGTCTTCTTGTTCTAGAATCTTAGAATATTTCTCTTTGAATGTTGTATTGTGGTAATTGTATTGTGCCTTTTCAGATCAAATGGCACCGGCCAAAGATTTACGAGCTCCACGTCGTTCCCTTCACATTGGCGCACTTATCCCAGATGCAAAACAATTGACCGCAAAACTCAAAGTAGGATTACAGTAACTTTTTATTATTTCAAATTATCGTCCCAATTTCAGTATTAACCAAAATAATAATATTTTTGCACAAAAATCGTTAAAACTCGAGAAAATCGACTTTCAAACCGCGAATTTAAATTTTTAAAAACCTATTTCAATGAATGTAGAATTTTTTGCTGTTTCGAATGCACCTAATTTCGCCGCTCAAAACGCAAAATGAACATTTTTATGAACACATTTTTAATTTGTCGCGCTCGCCGCTGCCGACTGAAAATCTGCTGTCGCGCTCCACGCTGCTGACAAAAAATTGGCTAAAAATATTTCTATTGCGTTTCAAGCTGCGATATTTGGTGCATTCGAATCAGGGAAAAATTATATATTTTTTGAATTAGGTTAGAAAAAATGTAAGTTGGCAATTTTGAGAATCAATTTTTTCGAGTTTCAACAATTTTCATGTAAAATTAATGTCATCTTCGTAAATAATGGAATTGGGACGATCATTTGAGAAAAAAACGACTATAATCCTACTTCAAGCGTTCAAAATCACTACCCAAAATCCAAAACATGGATCAAATCAAGGCGGCAATTCGGCGAAAAAGTTCGCTTCGTAAGTGGTTTGCCACACGAACGGTTGCCGGGAGACGGAATAGCAACACGAATAACTACGACTGCAAGAGAACTTCAATCACACACGAAGACTTCTTGGCTCAAATGCGCAATGTCACTAGGAATACGCTGAAACACCTGCTGTTTCCCGAGAGGAAAAGTGAAGTTCGTATTGTGAGAATGACCAATGAGAGGTTTCATGATGTGGAGAGCCTGGCGAAGCAAATCAAGGAGATGTCTATTACTTCTGATAAACCGTCTTCAGTAATATCTGTCAATCATTATTCTTGCTGAATATACTCTTGCTACTAATATTGTGTTTTGTATTAATGAACTTATGAGGCATCATTTATTATTTACATGCTAGTGCATTGAGTTCTAAAAGGGGTTGTTTTTATTCGAAAGAACAACTATTTGTTTACTTTTGAAAATAACGATGACGAAACAGTTCCTTTCACTGTACTATCTTCTCTATCATTTTGCTATTTTGTTTATTATGCTGTCTTCTATTATAGACAGTATCCTACGGAAATTTGATGTTTCTAAGAAAAAGAAGACGACATTAAATCCGAATCTAGAAAAGAAGCGGGTTAATTCTAAGTATACTCTACTCACCATTAACCACGATGAAAAGAAGATTTGGGAACTTATTCAACAACTACCCTCAACTAGCAACTTTTTTGTATTCGACTATTGGACGATTGAGAACGAATACGATAAGTGTTTCAAAAACCAACTTTGTCTATTCACGTGCTACTGTAATTCTATTATTTCTCGAATGGGAGATTCTTTAAATTTTCGTCGCGATGAAAGCGCTGACAGTAGGAATGTGCTGTTCTCCATTGACTACTTGATTGATGATAAAATGTTTGATAAAATTGTCAAGCCAAAGTCCGCGAAAAAAGTTGTCATTTTTAGAGTAAATTCCTGTTGGAATTATTTAATTATGATTTTTTTGTTTTCAGTTCCAAGACCAAGTGATATCCGGAAGTTTGCCATGTCCAAAGGAGGAGGCAGCATATCTCGCAAGTATTCAGTTGTCTGTTGAAGAACAATGGCCAAGTAATAAGAGAACTCAAACTATCCGAAGGCATCTGTTGAAGGGACAATTTGGTAAGACAATACATAGTTTTCTGCCTTATAATTTTTTTGCATAACTTTAATGTTTTTGCCTAACTTTAAAGGGGGAGTACACAATTTCTTAAAATTTTCAGATTTTGGTATTGTTCGATGCAGAATTAAAGCGCGAGAAGAAAATTCTCTTGGACCATGGTCCGATAATGCTTCATTTTTGAAATACGAGTCAAAAAAAGCCCAAAAATCTACTGTGATGGTGTAAATTGGCAATTTTTCCGAACGCTTGAATCATTGCGGGTGCGCGTAAAAATTTGCACACACAGTTGATTTTCTTGAACTGTTGTTGACTCGTATTTTTAAGTTAAAGCATTTTTGGACCACGGCTCAAGAGAATTTTCTTCCCGCGCCCAAATTCTGCCTCGAGTGGTACCACGATCTCGAAAATCTCGAATAGTGTTCTACCTCTCTAATGTTCCTAAATTCTAGGTCGCATTCGAGATCTTGCTCAAAAAATCATGGTGACCCCTTGGGAAGTGGACCAAAACTTGTACTGCACCCCACCACGATTCCCCAATGAATCAGCGAATGCAAGCAGAGCACAATCGGTTGTAGAAGAGATTCAGCATAGATCGAGAACTCCAACTCTATTGAGATGTATCACTAATACGGATGGGCTGATGTCAGAAGAGATGCAGGCTCAGTGTCTTCCAGTGGATCTTCGAGGGGACCGTAGAACCATAAAACTTGTGAAGGTACCTGAAAAAACTAGTCATAGTCAATTTTCCCCTTGTTTTCAATTTCCAGGACAGAAAGCGGAAATTATTCCATAGCCAAGTCTACGAGAGTGAGATTGGAATGAAGAAGTTGTACATTCAGGTTAGTCTCGGCGGGGCGGGGAAGTAAAGTCAGTTAATATTCCTGGGAAATGACAAGATTAGGTGTTTCACGCTGTGCAAAAACCAAATGGTTTTTGGTTTTACGACTGACTTTCAATTATTCTCGTGTAGGCTCTGTAGGCTCCACCTATTTTACACCTGCTCTCGTTTTTTTTATGGTTTTTTCGTTTCCATTATATGTATTCCCTTTTTTGAGGGATAGCAACCTGTTTTAACGACTTTAGTCACAATGTCTATATGCACAAAAGTGGGGTTTTCAGACCGCCAAAAAACTCGCCGCATTTGGTTGTAAGGTTTTTCAAGTCAAGGAGTTACTACACGGACGGACGCTTCGAAAAGTGAGTTTTTTTTTTTGAATTTCGAAACTTTTCATATTATTCTCTTTTTTTTGTTTACGTTACCGGTATAATTGGGCGAAAAATTGTTCGATGGTCGGTGACCTCTCATCCAGTTTTCTCGATTCTAACTTTTCTTAGTTCCTAAGCCGGCAGAATGCTGAACAAACAGTGTACAACTGTTTTCTTCTTATTCTTTGCGCAGAGTTACGAAATTTTTTGAGTTTACTAGTCATTCTCAATCTCAATTCTTATACGGAAATTTTAATCTAGCTAACACCTTTTTTCATGAAAAAAAGTTTTCCGAGAGTTTTGATGAAATCGAAAAATGCTGGTATATTGACACGCACTCGAGGCCCTAACTCCTCTAGCGTATCTTATAGTGATTGTGCGAGGAGAGAGAGAGGGCATTGTTCTGTGGCTTTGTTCTTAGCAGACTCTTCACTTCAAACACCGGTCTGGCCACTCTCTCGTACTCTCTCGTTTTGTGCAATTAGTTGAATTTCGAAAAAAAAACATTGTTTTTTTTGGAAAAATCTGGATAGTTTGTTTTTTATTCAATAATCCGAAAACAGATATTTTTTTTACAAAATTTCGAAAAACATGTAGGGTGTTTTAATCTGGATACTGTAAAATCTGAATTAGAAAGGCACCTATAATAGAATGGCACCTCTAATAGGAGAGCACCTGTTTTTTCGATTTCCAAATTTTTTTCGGAAAATTTTTGCGACTGAAAAATTTCCGAATTTTTTCCTGAAAATTGGGAAAAAATATGAAAAATCGGAAAAAATAGATCAAAATTGTAGAAAAATTAGAGATTTTGACGAAAAAATCATCATTTTTTTCCGATTTTTCGAAAATATTTCAAGAACTCGTTTCCCCGAAAAATATTTTCGGAAAAAAATTCGACGGAAAAGTTTTCGAATTTTTTTCCGCAAAATCGGAAAAAAAAATTATGGAAAATCGGGAAAAAATAGATAAAAATTGCCGAAAAATTATAGATTTTGACGAAAAAATCAGCATTTTTGAGCAAAAATTTCTAAAACTCGATTTTCCGGAAAATTTTTCGGAATAAAATTCGAGAACTCGATTTTTTTGAAAAAGTTTTTCCGAACAAGCCAGGTTCAAACGGATTGAAATTAGTTATTAGAATCCACATCAAAAATTCATTGGAAAAGTTAAAAAATATGTGTCAAATCTCTTCAGATTTTATGATCCATTTTTAAAAATTCAATTCATTATTTTTAGGTGCCTTTCTGATACAGATTTGACGGTAGTTTTTTTCTAATATTCAATGATCCGGAAACATATATTTTTGTTTACAAAATTTTGAAAACTTTCCAGAAATTTTTTGGATTTTTTAATACGGTACCCTAAAAACCTGAAATTTTGTTTTTGCAATGTTTTCAATTATTTATGAGTCAGACAATTAGTTGACAGGTTATTGATTCCATAACCGGGAGAACAAACAGTAGGACAACTTTTTTCTTGCTAAATTTTTCTTGTCTGTGTCTCCCATAGACATTTGTTGCCTTAAGGTCAGAAAATGAACGAAAAAACCTCATGTTCAATTGTCCAATGCCTGAGTGACAATTCGAGAAATTTCCCTCTTTCACTGTCCACTTGTTTACCTATATCATTCAGTCGTCTGTGACTTTTTATGGTCTTTAAAAACTAAAACTTGTTTACTTTTTTTGGAAACTAGCCCTGTCGTTTCGAAAAAAAAAGAATCAGGCGACATCTTGAAAGCTCTCAAAGCTCATGTGTTGCGTTACCGCATAATTGCGTCGTTCTCAATTTTTTTCTATTTTTCTTTCCCCCATTCTCTTTTTCAACCTCCTATCTTATTTTGAAAGAGGAAAAAAAAATTAATCTGGATGGAACATCGCATGTAGTCTTTTTCTCATTTTTTTCTTTCCCACGTCTTCCAGTGTTTTCTTCCATTGGTTTTCAATCCTTTTTAGTTTCATTTGGGTTCCATTTTCGAACAGTTTGCATTCTCGCCTTCTGATAGTGGTTTTCTCCACAGACTCTACGACTTCTCTGCCTATCGTCTGCCCAGTTGTGCCTGCTTGACGGATCAACAAAACTTGTGCTGAAACGGCAACACGCGTCGACCCTTCAACAGTGGAGAGTTGGTGGAGGAGTGAGCAAGCATCAATTACTGCTCGAGTTCCGTGGAACGAAGTGGCAACTCATTGGTAAGGGGAGATTAAAATAATAAGGTGGTCTTTTTTTGATGATGTCATTGGGGAGTTTACTTACGTTGAAAGGTCCCAGTGATTGTTCGTCTATTGGTTAGAAAAACAGTGAAGTTGACAGGAATAGCTAATCTGTATTAGAATATTATCAATGACACGAATAGAACAGAAATACATTTAACCATACATGTTCCAAGACGGTCCGTGCCAACGGAGGAATTTCTACCGGCGCGGGTTTTGAGACCCAATTTTTCCGAAGGTCAATTGTTGGACAAAATCCAATTTTTCACCCTTTCTCTTCAATTTAAAAAATTTTCATTTTAGTACTTTCGAGATTTCTAATGCAATTTAGAAACTTTTTGATGAAAAATTGATATTATTTTTGTACAATTTTCGACGGGAATTTGCTACCCGGCGAGCGCCGGATTTGGACATGTATGCTAAAAACTGTATTAGAAAAGCATTTCTCTCCACTTTTCCAAAGTCTGAAAAAACGTTTCTGAATTTTCCAAATTTATCACAAGACTTTTTGGAAAAGCGATTTTGAAAATTTTTTGACTTACGTATATTAATTTTGACAATGATTCTAAATAGACCAATTTCAATATTTTGAATTTCGAGAACATGCTCATTTTGAACTCAGGTCTGGTCACTCTCTCGTACTCTCGTTTTGTGCAATTAGTTGAATTTCGAAAAACATTGTTTTTTGAAAAGTCTGGATACTGTAAAATCTGACAAGTAATGTCCTTGAGGTTGCAGATTGAACTTTTTATGAAACTTTGGCCCAAGGTACTTTCAACCATGCTGAATCAGATTCCGAAATAAAACCCGGCTAAATGTTCACGTAACTCAAGATATGAGCCCCCAAAGTTGCTCATAACGCTAACATTTGGGTACTTTGAGGACCCATATCTCAGCTCAAAATCACTTTCAGGAGGTCTCGTTTTTTGTTTCGTACTTAGAATTTACCATTTAACAAAATCTGATGCTTTTTGGAGAAAAAATTTTTTGAGCCAAAACTTCGAATTTTTGCCACCATTTGGGTGCGGATTTTTTCGGTCGATTTGGGTTCATCAACTTTTTTCTTCCAAATCGAAATTTTTTGATTGGAAACGAAAGATATATGTGTAAAACGAAGTTTCTGACAAAATTCAGTCATTTTTGACTAGTGTGGGTCAGTTTCAGAAGAGAAATGATGGCTGAAAATATTGAATTTTCTTTGATACTTAATTGAACCATCTGGATCCAAATTCCGATGAAAACAACTGAATTTTGTCAGAAACACTGTTTCATACACATATCTTTTGTTTCCAACCAAAAAATTCCGATTTGGAAGGAAACATTTGATCAACCCAAATCGACCGAAAAAATCCGCACCCAAATGGTGGCAAAAATTCGAAGTTTTGCCTCAAAAAATTTTTTCTCCAAAAAGCATCAGATTTTGTTAAATGGTAACTTCTGAGTACGAAACAAAAAACTAGACGTTCTGAAAGTGATTTTGAGCTGAGATATGGGTCCTCAAAGTACCCCAATGTTAGCGTTATGAGCAACTTTGGGGGCTCATATCTTGAGTTACGTGAACATTTAGCCGGGTTTTATTTCAGAATCTGATTCAGCATGGTTGAAAGTACCTTGGGCCAAAGTTTCATAAAAAGTTCAATCTGCAACCTCAAGGACATTACTTGTGAATTGGAAGGGCATCCAAATGAGCTCAAAATAAGCACATTCTTGAAGTTCAAACGGAATGAAATTGGTCTTATTAGAATCCTTATCAAAAGCTCACTAGAAAGAAAAAATATGTTTCTAATCACTTCTCTAATGGATTTTATGGTCCACTTTTTAAAATTGAAAATATTATTGTTAAGTGTTGGAATAATAAAAGGACATGCCCTTCTAATACAGATTTTATATGATCAACGTTCAAAATTTTTAAAACCCCGGAAATGCGTCTTTCCGTTTTTAATATTTCCTTTTTCTTCTCAAAAAAAAATCCTTAGCGCTTTTAAAAGTGTAACCCTATCTACTAATATTGAAACGTCGTATCCTATATGTATATTATTGCAGCGCCATCGTATAATGCACTGAAATCGATATCAATGACATTATGGGAGATTATGCAAAATTCGGCTAGCAATTCAATCCAGCGCAGTCTCAACCAGTCAATGCATCGTTCACACACCGAGGCGACAGTCTGTACGTTTTTCTATCCACAGTTTTGACTTCTCTGAAAACCAACGAGAGATGATAGTCACATAAGAACTTTGCCCCTTCTTGATTTCCAACTGCAAAACTCCCATTAAGAAATCCATTTGGGAAGGCAATGAGAAATAGTGTAATGAGATGGGGGTAGGGGTTACATTCTTACTATCGGTTTTACTAATTGATCTAACTAGATTATTTTTTGGGGTGTTATTTTGGAATTTTTAAAGTAAATTTTTTCGTGAATTTCTTTCTAATATACTTTCTTATAGTTTTTTTCAGTCAAAACTTCAAACAGTTGGCTTTTGGATTTTGAAATTTCAATTTTGTTGCTATGATTTTCACCTGCAACATATCACTTCTAACAAAAAGATTTTCCAACAAAGTTCAAATCACAAATGTAAAGATCTCTATTCAAAAACAGGCTAGTGTTGTCCTGACCTTTTCTGTGTTTTGAAAATCCGTCTAAATGCAAATTTCGAATCAAATTCTAGTATTCTACGTCATACACCACACCGACAGTTTTCTGTTTTTTTTAAATATTATTTTCATATTAATTCTTGTTACTATCAGATTCCAGTAGACAAGATCCCAGAAGAATAGTTCTTTTTGGTTTTTTGTTTATTCTAGTAGTTACTATATCACGAGGCAATTTGACTTTTAGTTTCAAAATATCTATTGATTATGTTGCAAATCGTTTTTGGACAACTATCAATCATCTCATTGACAATCGAAAACAATCAAATTAATATTATGAAAACTCAAAAACGTGAATCGCCCAAAAACCACATTT
This sequence comes from Caenorhabditis zanzibari, assembly GCA_963966625.1. NCBI lineage: Eukaryota > Metazoa > Nematoda > Chromadorea > Rhabditida > Rhabditidae > Caenorhabditis > Caenorhabditis zanzibari. Next base: position 14,206,210 of record OZ016473.1, read on the forward strand.
TTACTATCAGTGCTTTCGAACAGACTGAATGGCAACAATGATTCACACGTTCATGATCTGTTTCTGTTTCTTCCTCTCTTTGAAACAAAAAAGCAAGAACCGTCACTTTTTTTTGTGTTCAAGAAAGGATAAGAAATAGGACGAAAACATCAATATCATCTCTACACATACATACTACGTGTCTCTTTGTTTCCCTGTATTTCCGTTTTTTGAAATTTTGTACCTTAACTTATATTATTTCGATCTCATTTTCTTCTCTTTCTTTGAAGTTGTTAACGTTACAGTAACCATTGTAGTACAAAAATCAAGAAGACTTAAAATGCAATGAACTGGGACACTTTGAAAGGCGTGTTGAAAACGAGACGTTTGACTAAACGTACAATACCAGCGTATATTCATCGTGAGTTTGAATTTGGTTTCTATAATCAATACATGTCCGAATCTGGCCCGGCACGGGTACGCAATTTTCAAAAAAACTCAATTTTTCATGAAAAAGTATCTAAATTGAAGGAAACATTCTATATTTGAACAGAAAAAGTTGAAAAAATTGGATTTTTTTCGGAAAATGACCACCGGAAAATTCAAAACCCGGGTTTCAACATGTACGCTATAATTGACTCTGAAATTAGAAAAGTTAGTACTGATCATTCCTTTTTTTTCGGTTTAGTAATTTCAAAATAATTTTATAGGGATAATTACTTTGGAATTTGGTTCCTATAGTTCATACATGTCCGAATCCGGCCCGGGTAGGAAATTTTTCGTAGGAACTTTTCCGAAAAATATCCAATTTTTCATGAAAAAGTATTTATATTGTATGGAAATTGATGAAAGTATTAAAATTATGAAAAATTCTGTATTTGAACAAAAAATAAAGTTTGAAAAATCGTTTTTTTTAATGACCGGCGGAAAATTGGGTCTGAAAACCCGGGTTCCAACATGTACGCTATAATTGACTCTGAGATTAGACAGTTAGTACTGAACATTCGAGTTTTTGGTTTAGTAATTTCAAAATAATTTACTAGGAATAATTACATTGTTATATTGTAAAACTATGTTCAGCACAAACTTTTTTAATTTCAGAGTCAATTATACCATACATGCTGAAACCCGGGTTTTGAAATTTTCCGAAAGTCAATTTTTGAAAAAAAATCCGATTATTTTTCCAATGTTTTGTTCCAATTCAGAATTTTTCATATTTTCAGTTCTTTAATTATTTTTCATGCAACTTAGATACTTTTCATGAAAAATTGAATTTTTTCGGAAAATATTCGACAGAAAATTTTCTACAGGGATAATTACTCTGTTATTTTATAACAGTAAAATTGTATCTAGAAATTATCACATCTCATTGAGTTTTACTCTCATTCCACTTTTCCCTCCAATATTCTAACCAATCAGTGTGAACTGAAAAATATGAACGCAATTCTCAAGGGGGAATTCTGACTCCACCAACTTCAGTGCCGGGCGAAAGCACGCCAAGATCCAAGATGCCTCCCCGTTTTTTTCCGTCTTCCTCCTCCTTTCCCTCCCCGTCTTCTTCGTTTTTCTCTTCTTTTTTCGCCCATTTATCTGCCGCCCGCCTTCTAGTAGATCTGAGTCAAAAATTTTTCGCTTTCCTGAAACGGGTGCCATCTTATCTGTTGGTTTTTCCCCCATTTCGTCGTCGTCACAAACAAGACTCAGCGAGCGGCACTAAAATCCGTATTATTACTCTTTATCATATTACTACTGCCATTACTGTATCTGTATCTGTATCATGCCTAAAAAATGCCTCATGAGAGTAAGATGACATCGGTTGTGTCCCGTTTGCTTCATGCACTCGGAAAATCGCACGATCATGAGGAACCTGAGATTCCACCCAGTCCAGATAGTCTTCTGGTTTATGTCTGTAACTTGGGTAAGTTTTTTGGGTACTGGGAATGTAGGCGTCCATCCAAAAAAAAACAGATGTCAAAGCGGATATCTACCGTATTTACTCTAATAGACCGGCACCTCTATATGTCCGGCACCCTCTAATAGACCGGCAGTCAAATGATCATTTTGAAAAATAAACCGGCAGCCTCCAATAATCCGGCACCCCAAAAATTAATGAAATTGGAAAGTACTATTTTTTGAGAAATTCGAATTTTTTCCAGTGTTTTTCACACAATTTCAATATTTATCAGCATTTCGAATAGTGTTTGCTTTTTAAACTATTCAAAAAAGGCTTTATCATGCTCATTTTCAGTGAAAAAGCAACATTTTTTTGTTAAATTTTTTATAAATTGACTCTTTGAAAAATAGACCGGCACCCTCTAAATGACCGGCACTCTCTAATAAACCGGCATCAAAATGAGGACCACGAAAAATAAACCGGCATGCCGGTCTATTGGAGTAAATACGGTAACTTTTTTATATGAAAAGAAAAAAAGTTCGACTTGTTATCTCGTTCGACATTGAGTCTTTTTTCTTTCTTTTTTTGAGAAGTTTCAAGATGCAAGTGGAGATATCCGGATGCAGACATCTAGACACTAAAAATAACTATTTCGAAAAGAAAAATTGAGATATTGAGCTGCAAATTTTGATCTAGTGATGATCATGCTTTAAAAAGTTAGGGATTTCAAAATTGTTTCTCCTGCAAAAATACTTTACTGGAGACAATTTTTTGTAAATTTCGATCAAAATTTTTGCCGCCAAGATTTTTTATCCTTAACTGATGCTTAGAAACTCAGATGAGCAAATTTAAAATTTAGACTCCAGAAAAGGAAGATTTAGCGAATCAGCTCAAATCGAATTGTTTGTGAAGCTCAAGCCATTTTTCTCAATTTTTCTCCCCGTCGTCTCCTTGCTTGTGCAAGTTTGACGGCTCAAATAATTCGGTTGGCCATGATGGACCATTGCACCAAAACGTGTGTATGCGTGTCCCAAAACGTTCTTCTTCTTGTTGTTTCAAACCAACAATTCGTTTTCGATGGAAGTCCGTTTTTTTTCATGTTTTGTTTGCTTCCTCCTCCTCTCAACGGCTTCTTCCAAATTTTTTCCACTAAGAATGTGTCGGGTCACGGAAAAAACAGATATGCATACAACAGCCCCCTCCTCTTCCGACATGTTTCCCCTTTTTTTCACACAAAATCACTGACCGAACGAGAGAGAGAAGAAAAATTGCAACACAATACCAAGAGCACAATTCAAAACCCTAATTGCACACAATTCTTGGCTTTTTCTCCGGGCATCGAATAGCCAACTGATTGTTGGTTGTTTTTGAGAAGTGAAAACCGAAACCAGAGGGAAATTTTAAAGTCAACAAAATATACTGAATATCAAAAGGTCAATTTCAGCAACGTCGCGTAGTGATTCCACCTCGTCCACACAATCAGCCACCGCCGGATTCATTCTCAATGAAGAACCAATCACATTGTTCCGACTCGAACTCGAACGACTCCAGTACATTCTTCATTTTCCTGAAGAAGTTGCCTTCCAACTTTCTTCCACCGAATATCAGCTCTTCTACTCGATTCAGCCGATGGACTATGTCCGTTACGTGAGCTGTGATCTCACATCGGTACCAGTGTCAGAGAATCCTAGTCCGGTTCGGAATCTTGTGAAGCGACTTTCTGAGGTATCAATGTTTTCCAGGGTTGCAATTTGACTGGCCGGCCCGTGGGCCCGTGAGGAAAAATTTCGATCTTTTTTTTTGAAAATTTCCAATTTTTCTCGGAAAAATGATGTCATTATACATGAAATAGCGACTAAAACTAGAAATTAGCAATTAGGGCCAAAAATTGTTGATTGAATGTTTTCCTCACGCGCGGGTCGGGCCAGACCGGGCTGAAAGTAAAAATGTTCGGCCCGGTCCGTTATCGCCTTGCTGGCTTGGGATACTTCAGTTATTATATTTTTCAGGTGTCATCTTGGATAACTCATGTTATCGTCAGCCAGCCAACCCACGATGACCGAAAAGTCGCCCTCACTGCCATTCTGCGAATCGTCGAAACATGTTGGAACATTGGAAACTTCAATGCTGCTGTGGAAGTTCTAATGGGACTCAAGAGTGAAAAGCTGCGACCATTCTGGCTTTCGCTTCGACAGGAAGAGAAGTCCCAGTTTGATTCGGTTAGTTCTTTTTTTTCTCCACATAAAAAAAGTTCAATCCTTAACTTATTTAGCTCTGTGAAACACTGCTCCCGGCCAACCAAGCACTTCCGTCGCAAGCATACATCAACGCGGTCCAGAGGGCTCTTCGGATGCCTCAATCTCGTGTCATTCCATTCTTCGGAATATTCCTTCGCGATCTCTACGCCATCGTCAATGACTTGCCGAACATTGTTGTGATTGGACAAGAGGGTGAAACTCAGAAACTTGAGTTTATGAGCGATCCCAACGGAGAAGATCATTTTTCGTCGAGAATCGGAGTTGGCGGTTTATTAAACGCTGATAAAATCAATCTTGTAGCTATTGGTAAGTTTTTTTGTTATTTTTGAATAAAGAAACCTTGAAATTCCAGTGCTGGACAACTTGGAACTCTTCCATCGTCACAGTCGGACTATGTTCAAAATGTTGGAGGATCAAGCAATCGCCACCACACAAGTCCCACAGAACGAGCGAGAACAAAAGGAAAAAGATGCGAAGAGTTAGTTTTTTAAATTAGAAGTTACCGTATTTACTCTAATATACCGGTATAGTTACCGTATTTACTCTAATATACCGGTATATTTTATTTTCCGTGGTCTTCATTTTGATGCCGGTTTATTAGAGTGTGCCGGTCTACTTTTCAAAAAGTCAATTTATCAAGAAATAACAAAAATTGATGCTTTTTCACTAAGAATATGTACGATAAAGCTTTTTCAAACAGTTATGAAGGGCAAAGACTCTCCGAAATTATGTGAAATCTGAAATGTCTGTGAATAACACTGGAAAAAAACTTGAAATTCTTTTAAAAAATTGTACTTTCTGATTTAAAGGAGGATTTCGTGAAAAAATGAGTTTATGATTCATTCGATGCGAAATTTTGCGCTGATTCCGAATATCACAATAAAAACGCTCAAAAAATGCTTCGATGACCCAAAAAACGCCTTCAAAGTTCAAAAAAACGACGCGAGAAGTTAGGCCAGCAGGGATAACTTTTTTTTAAACTTTGAAGGCGTTTTTTGGGGTCATAGAAGCATTTTTGAGCGTTTTTATTGTGATATTTCGACTCTGCGCAAAATTTCGCATCGAATGAATCATAAACTCATTTTTTCCCGGAATGCTCATTTAATTCATTTCTGGGGTGCCGGATAATTGAAAGGTGCCAGTTTATTTTTCAAAATGATCACTGGGCTGCCGGACTATTAAAGGGTTCCCGACATATAGAGGTGCCGGCTGAGTAAGTACGGTATATACTATAATTTCAATCAGTTTCAGCATACGAGCCCGTACAAGTGGTTCGGGGCTCTTCGCATGGAGTGGCTCTCATCCCTCTTGACACCCTGACCTTCGATCTTGATGTCATTCAACGTCTTCAACACGGAACCACTGTTATCCACTATGAACCAGACTCTGGAAGAAGCAATTTGTGTCTGTTGAGATTGGATCCCAGTTGTGGTCAAATCAACTGGCACAAGATCTCATACTCTGTTAATAAGGACCCCAAAGAGAAAGTGGGTTTTTTTGAGAGAAACTTTGGAAAGGGGAAAATAGGATTGATGAGTTCTCCAGATAACCCTATGATTTTCAGGATGTGCTCGCCAAAGTTTCGGTTTCAAACCTCCAACCACTCGACTCGGGACGCGGAGCCGCTTCTCCAATGCCATCCGGAAGGGCTCCCGGAACTGGAGGAGTCGGAGTCGAGGAGGGAGAATTGAAATTGAGTGTTGTGAAAGGCGTGGAACTTGTTGATAGCTATGATATTGACATTGAGGTTAGAAAACAAACATGAAAAAAGTGAAGTAAAAGTTTGTTTCAGGCGATCTATCGACGTCACTCGGTTGAAGAAATGTCAGTTCCGGTCAGTTGCTGGAAAGTCAGTCATGGTCAATTGTTGTCTGATAACGAGTTCATCTATTTCCTGGCACCCCAGCAAATTGCTCAGTTTTGGACCAACGGGTTGCAATCTGTATGCCTTCTTTTACTAGAGATTTAATATCATTTCGAAGTAATTTTAGGTTGTTAAAAGTCTACAAGGACAACAAAAGTATCCGGACCGCCGAATGCTATGGATCAAGAACGTGTACTTGTCATTGTACGAGATTACCGGGGAAGCCAACTGCGGGCCACGACCCTTCGAAGCACTTCAAGCATTTGGTGGGCGGGTTGAGCGTTGGAAAGGCTTTGGTTTGTTTTTTGTTTTGGTGACAGTGACAGTTTGCGCTTTGCAGCCGAGAAAACCAAAAAAAAATGTGTTATCTATATTATTTTTGTTTCGCTTTCTCCCTATTTCTCTACATGCTTCCAACGTGTCTTTATCTTTTTTCTAAATGTGCTATTACTGGAGAGAGGTTAGATCACACAATCAACCATAAAATGACCGTGCTTCTCGTTATTGCCGTGAACCCCGCCGGCCGCCCACTTTTAGGTTTTTCGATCTTGACATCAAAACTCGGACACTGTGGTTATAAAGCGCTTTCTGATCACGTATATTATGCAAAATGTATCGGTAACTCTCACTCTTTTAGGGCTGAGTCAAACGAATACTAATGCAACTCGACCCAATGACTCGTCGTTGTCCAGTGAGCCCGGTGGTGCGAAGAGCAGGTGAGTAAAGAGTAAAAGTACTCATTTAAATAGAGATTCAGTTATTTCAGACTGAAAAATCTCAAAAATGCCATGCAAAAGAAGCTACGCGGAGCATCGCGGGAAGGATCCAGATCTCAATCACCTCAACCTCATTCTCCGCTTGTTCGACCTCCATCTATCAAATCTCAAATCTCGTCTCAATCCGGTCCACCAGGTCCAAACTCTCCTGGATACCTTCTGAAGCCACGTGGAGAGCCAGCGAACAGTGACGCGGGAGATCTTGATAGTATCTATACGCCAAGATCCAGGACTCCGACGAGCAGTTCCTATGGAGGTTAGTGTGGTTGTCAAAGACCCGGCCCGGGTCTAGCCGGATGAATTTCTAAGGGTTTTGAGGTTTTGAGGCCCGATTTCTGGGAAAAAATCCGCCTTTTTTACACTTTTCTGCTCAATTTTGAAATGCTTCAGTATAAAAACAGTACCATTGGAAGAAATTATTATATTTCTGATATTTGGATCGTTCTCTAGTTTTATTGAAAGAAATAGTACTGCAACTATGTATTTATGTCCCTTTTCCACAGAATCTGTGAAATTCCCTAATCTAAACTTATTCAAAATCAAAAACAGTATTTCCAGTAATTTCCACCAGAAAACTGTCTAAAAATCCAAAAAAGAGCTATTTTTCCCCAAAAAAATAGAGAAAATGAAAGTCGAAGAAATTTTTTTTCTGCGAAAAAGAGCAGATTGCAAAATTAGTACTTTCAAAATTTTTCACGAAAAATGATTTTTTTTTAGGAAAACTTTCGGCGAAAATTCCCTACCCGGGCCGGTATGGTTATTTTTGGAAAATATGTGACTTCATTATTAGTTTTTACGATAGTTTTTTAATGGGAAAATTATCAGAGGTGTAATTTTATGACTTTCAGGCCGCTCTGTCGGAGGAAGATCTTGCAAGTCATGGAGATCGAGAGGAGGGGAAACTCCGAATTCAGGCTCAATCAGCAGTTCCGGTCAAATGTCCATCCAAGTTTCTGGTCTGAGTGGTCCGTCCGGAAAAGAGTTCCAAGAGAAGCCCCTAACTCTTGTGGAATTCGCGGAGCTCTTCCGATTGTTCAACACAAGGATGAGGAAAGACTTGAGGTATTATTATTTATTTCTTTTCTGTATCTCCATTAAAAATTGATGTTCCAGAGACGTGTTCAATGATGTCTTATCCACAGCCACCACCCCTCAACATTGTCCGAAAAGAGAACGCGATCGTCATAGTCCAAGAATGCAGTCGAGATTGGCGAGTGTGTCGAACTCGTACAACGCAGACTTCCTCTCAAATGGTAGTTTTTGAAATGGGACACTGATTGGAGGACAAACTTTGTTTCAGATTTCCTGACTCGAAACACCACGGTCAACTCCCATCACATCAGCGAGAAGCAAAACAAGATTTATAATGCTCTTGCACTTGCCAGTGTCAATAGGTGGGTGTTGTTATAATTATAGGTTTTAAACTTCTTAAAGATCCGCAACTTTTCTCAGAATCTGAATGAAAACTTCATTCAAATTATACATGAGGTAATCGCTTGTGACAAAAGACGTTTTAAGAGACCATGTCTCAGGTTTTATTCATTGAAAATGAAGTGGTGACGTAGGGAGGAAAGAAGAAAAGAAATGAAGGTGGACAAAAAAAGTTGGAGACGTTTTTCTTATATTTGTTCGATGGGGGAGAGGAGTCTAGGATGTAACTTTTGTGCAATTTACATATAAATTATTCATGTGCGCAAAAAAAGAGAGTCAGTCACAATAAATGAATTTCTACCTATCAGAAGTTACAACAAAAGTAGTAGGAAGTGGAATAATTAGAGGAAATCAAACCTAGAGAATTCTAGAAGTGTATATCTAGCTAAGCAGCAACAAAATGAATTTTTAACCAGCAGATGATTAGAAAATCTTATTACTCTAAAATTCCAGTATGGGAGGACTCATGGATACATCCCGATCCTCTATGCTCACTCCACAGATGCTCCGCGCATTCGTCAACACTCATCAAATGGAGCAGATCGATGAGCTAACTGCGAACAAGTTGATTCAGGTGAGCACTTTTTTAAAAATTATTTCGAGATTTCAAAGTGTTTTCATAATAATTTATTGAACAAAAAAGAAAAACACCAGGCGTGTAATTCATAATAGTCCCCGTAAAGAGTGGTATGAACCATCCCTAACACGAAAATTTTTGCGAAATGGTACATTTATTGGATTGAACAGCACGCGTCCCTTCGTGAACTCTCTTTTCCGATCCTTTCTTGTTGCTCGTCGACTTCAGCGGCAAAGGACACCTATAAATGTTTTCATGTTAGAAATTTTGGATCTAAAACATTCTCCCAAAGAAGACACTAGAATAAAAGAGAAGAAAGGAGAAAAAAGAAGAACCAATTTGGATGGGGCATGCCCCAACAATTTTCATTTTGATGGCGCTTCTTCTTTCTTCTCTTTCAACCCCTATTTCGACCCAGTGTGTGCTTGCTATGGTGCACCCATCAAAACCGCGGTGGGCCTCGGAGAAAAATTTGAAAACCAAAACGAGAAGGACTCACTTTTTTGGGCATTGTTGGTGTCGATTGAACGTCGGGGTGTTGAAGAGTTGTCATCGAAGACTTATTCGTCGGCTCCACAGCTCCATAGACTTCCACGTCGGGTTGGTTGGTCCACGTGCTCGCTCGAACGTCGTCCTCTTCGGTCGCCGGTCGTGGCATCGCAATGAGGGCTGAATCGGGGAAAAAAAGATATAGAGCGGAGCAGAAGAAGAAGAAGAAGACGACGGAGAAGAAGAAGATGGGCGTGGCTTCGATGCAGCACCTTTCTCGGTTCTCTTCTTCGCTTTTTTTGCGGGCTCAGCTCAAGACTAACTCTTCGAGAAAAAGACTGGAGATGTCCGGTGTTCTGAAACAAGGAAGTTGATGGTTCATGAGATAGATATTGAAAAAAATAGAAGAGGTTTTGATTTAGAGGATGATTCCGGGCAAAATGAGTTTTAGATTCAATCGATGCAAAATTTCATGCTAATTCCGAATATAACAATGAAAACGCTCAAAAATGTTTCTCAAGCCCAAAAAACGCCGTCAAAGTTGCAAAAAAGCTGTTTCCACTGACCTAACGTGGGCAGTGCGAAAATTGTAATTTACTTGACACAAGTTAGGCCAGAAGGGATAACTTTTCTGCCACTTTAACGGCTTTTTTCCGGACTCAGAAGCGATTTTGAGCGTTTTTGGTGTGATATTCGAAATCAGCATAAAATTTTGCATCGATTGAACCATAAACTCATTTTTCTTGGAATCCTCCTTAAATTTATTATGAAAAAGAAATAGTTATTTTCGAAGCTATGATTTTGAAGTTGAAAGGTTAGTTCGAAAAAGAAGATCCAAGCGATAAAATGAGAGAAGAAGAATAAAAGCTAAGAAAAATAAGAGAATTTTATGACTAAAGCGGCCTCGTCACTTAAAGTTTTCCTGAAATGGAGAAAAATCTCGCCTAGCAACATAAGCACGTGGGAGGAAAAAGAAAGCTCACGTCAACAACAGACCAATTCAATGAGGAAGACACTCTTCTAAACAATCATAATTACTTGGAAAATTATTCTGAGAACGCGCAAAATAACAAAAAATGTAGAAAAATGATCAAGTTGTAATCTCGGAAAGTGAGGAGGGATGTTTTCTAGTTTCTAAACACTGAATAATTCAAAACTTTTCTTGTTCTATAAATAGAATGAAGATGGGGAAATGGGAAAAAAAGAAAAAATCAAAACTCAATTTCATTTGATTAAATGTCCTTTGTTGCTCATACTAGTAAAATTTTCCCACAATCTTTACTAAATCTAGAACAACATTAGTTTCTTTCTATCTTTTTTCTCCTGACCGCAAATAGAAAAAGCTTTCAGCAGATACGCTGAGTCTGGAGATCTCCAGGGAATCACATCCGCTCTGTTTTATTTTAATTTATGAGCCAGCCGCTGGACAAAGTTTAGAATTTCTATCCCCCCCTGTGGTCATCGGATGAACTTTTGTCTTTGGCTCATAGTTTGGTTGAAAAAAGATTTGCCAGAAGAAAAAACAACTCATGTTCACTCTAACTGAAAACAAATCGCCGAGAGTTTAAAAAAACACATGATAAACTTGAAAAAAATAAACATTTTATTTCAGGATCATGAACCGGATGCCACATGTCGTCAGAAAAATCAAATGTCATTTGAGGGATTCACGCGGTTCCTTTGCGACCCGGTCAATTTCGCATTCGTGCCGGAAACAATTGAGCCCGATGAGGAGGATTTGCGTTACCCGTTATCGCATTATTACATCAACTCGAGTCACAACACTTATCTGACGGGACACCAGTTGAAGGGGCCCAGCAGTTCGGAGATGTACCGACAAGTGAGTCAACAGGAAAACAAAGTGACATAGATTTGACATGAGCTTCTAGACAGTGATATTATGGGGCCCTTTGGAGCCGTAGAAAAAAACTAGTTTCAATTCTAAGTCAGACATCATCACTTTCCGAAAAGTGAAACTTTAGTTAACAGGAAATTGTCTAATTTCCAGGCTAGGTTTTTGATTTTTGAGTAGAATTTGAAAATTTAAATTTTCTGTGCAAAAAGAGCAGAGAGCGATTCCAAAAACAAAAAAAAGTGGGGTGTCTTTTGCGTAGTAGAAACAGAAACTTGATACTTTGACTTGACGACTCTGAGACGAAAACGACTCGAATCGAAAAAGAAGAAAACTGAAAAAGGTAAAAAACACTGGACCTCTTCCTTTTGCCAGTTTTTTTGTGCCAACAAACAAATCCAGTAAGCCAATGCTGAAGGGAAGGGCGGTTCATCAGGGTGTTTTCTCTTCGGGAGCAGGAGCCCCCCTCCTTGCTCATTTCAGCACCGACGCAATGGGCGGAGTGTACGCATGTGTTTCAACGTGCATGCATTTTGGCTTTCGAAAGGAGAAAAACGTTTTTTTTTTTGCGGCCGCGCGGTCTACCCCTCTTTAAAATTGGCACCAACACAAAACGCTCACACATATGGAGAAGTCTCCTCGAACTCTTTAGACTTATTCAGGAAGAAGAAGAAGGCGTGAGAGAGAGAGATATAAGAAGGAAAAAAAGTAGCACTTGGATTATTTTATGAGGTGATAGGAAGAAATACTCATGAGCTTATTATATATTCAAGGCTCTGAGAAAGTCGCTTTTTTCTATGTCTTTTTCGACTCTAAACTAGAAATGAAAAAAATCTGAAAATAACTTATGAGAACTTGGATTGCAAAAGCAAAATATAATTTCTCACGGGCTCAAAACCACCCACATATTTATACTAAAAAAGAAAGGGCGAGAGAATCCAATTTTTTAGGTTCTCCTCACCGGATGTCGATGCGTGGAACTCGACTGTTGGGACGGTGATGATGGATTGCCCCTAATCTATCACGGCCACACGCTGGTTAGCAAGATTGGATTCCGACAGGTCTGAGATTGAATGGGAAATAAGGAAAAAAATGAACGGAAATGTGTTTTAGGTCGTCGAGATTATCAAAAAGTCAGCCTTCATCACATCGGATCTCCCTGTCATCCTCTCCATTGAGAATCACTGCTCCCTCCAACAGCAAGCCAAAATGGCACAAATGTTCAAGACGGTTCTTGGAGATCTTCTTGTCTCCAACTTCCTGTTCGAAGCGGATTTCTCAGACTCCCCACGTCTCCCATGTCCTCTTCAGATGAAGAACAAGATTCTCATCAAGAACAAGAAGATGATCGTGGATGTTCCGACGCCTTTGCCAATGATTGACCGAGGAGCCATTCAACGTGGAGAGACTAATTTGACTCTTCACAGAAAACAGAGCAAGAATTCCTATGAGAGCAGGCTAGTTGATATCTCATTTTAAAACTTTAACTAACTCCCATTTCAGCAACTCAAACTCCATCTTCAGATCTAGGTACTAACCACAGTCTCTTAGTTGAAATCTATCTATTTTTTGTTCTCCACTTTCATTAGACACGTTTTAGTTCTCCTTCAATGCCTATCTATCAGAAGATCTTATACTACCCTAGAATGCTACTTTCAATTAGTTCTTGCATGTCTTCAATTTTTCCCCTGGTAACTTCAAACGTTTTCAGTACGGTTGATGAAGTCGAGGATGACGATCTTGATGAGTTTCTGGATGATGAGGAGAATGAGGAAGATGATACTGAAGAAGTGCCGGTGCGTGGAGAGAAAGATGACAGTCCAAAGGCATCGAAACGTGTTGAGAAGTCGGCTAGAAACATCAAACAACAAGACTCTCTATGCAGTGATCACTCGGTAGAGCAGTCGAAGCCATCCACTAGCAAGAGTACATCCAAGGTAATCACATAATTAACAAAAATTAGCGAAACATTTTTTTTCTATTTTAAGGCAAACGAAGGAAAGACTGAAGATGAAGTGCTTTACGCTCAGCTCGCTCAGAATGCAATCCGCAACCAACAACCACGAAAGAACAACACTGGAGTCCAAATTGCACCCGAGTTGTCGGACATTGTCATTTACATGCAAGCCACCAAGTTCAAAGTATGAACTTTTCTTTATTATTAGCACGCCTGGAATGTGAATGTTTCAGGGATTTCCACCGGTTGAAGGGATCCAATCACCTCGGATCACTGAAGAGCAACCAGCATCTGCTAGTTTATCATTCTCTTCTAGAGCCAGGACACCGTCGAATCTCTTGAATACACCAGCTCCACCAAGACGGCAAAGAAGTAGCACTCAATTGAGTCAAGAACTGGCGGCAGAGTTTTTGGCTAGTGGAAGACCAAATGCCACCGCGACGTGTTATCAAGTAACTTCGTTGAATGAGAATGCAGCAAAGAAGTTGATGAAGAGGCATCCAGCCAAGTGTATCTCCTATACCCGTGATCATGTATGTCATTGAAACCAGATACGCTAGGGCCCGGGCCGGGCCAAAATCAGAAATTCTGTCAGCCCGGTTTTTGAAGTCGAAAGTTTTTGGTGTGAATTTGTTAAAGGAGGATTCCGGGAAAAAATGAGTTTATGGTTCAATCGACGCAAAATTTCATGCTGAGTCCGAATATCACAATTAAAACGCTCAAAAATTCTTCTCTGACTTGAAAAACGAATTCAAAGTTACAGAAAAGTTATCCCTCGTGGCCGAACTTGTGTAGCATTTTACACGTGAATTACAATTTTTGCACTGTCCACGCAAAATGTTGGCCAGCAGGGATAACTTTTTTGCAAATTTTACGGCGTTTTTAAAGTCAGAGAAGTATTTTTGAGCGTTTTCATTGTGATATTCGGAATCAGCATAAAATTTTGCATCGATTGAGCCATAAACTCATTTTTCCCGGAACCCACCTTTAAGGAAAAAACTATAATTTTTGCCCATATTTTTCCCTACGCTATTTTACCTTACCCGGGCCGGCAAAATTTTCCACTGGCCTGGCCCGCAATTTGCCCCGGCTAATTTAAACCAATTTCCCGTGGAAAAAAAAATTTTACTTTCCATTTTCAGCTAATCCGTACATATCCAAGTGCAAAACACTACGACTCTTCCAACTTCAATCCCATCAACTGCTGGGCTCACGGAATGCAAATGGTTGCTCTCAACTTCCAAACTCCAGATGTCATCATGGCAGTGAATCAGGCAATGTTCGAACAGTCTGGCAACTGTGGATACCAACTGAAGCCACGCTGTCTTTGGGATGAGTCTCATCTGCTGTACAACAAATTCTTGCCTCTTTCCAAGGATATTGCTGGGCACTCTGCCTTACTATTGAATCTTACTGTAATTCCTTTTGCGGGTGACCTAAACTAAAATATAGATTTCTATTTTTTAGATCATATCTGGCCAGCATGTCTATCCCAACACCCACTATGCTAGTTTGTATGTCGAGATTGAGGTCATCGGAATCCATAACGATTGTGTCCGAGAGAAGTCCAAAGTGGTGCAGAGAAATTCAGTGAATCCAATCTGGAACCACACCACACAACTTCGTATCGCTTGTGTTGACTTGGCATTCCTTCGTATCGCAGTGTGTGATAGTGGCCAAAACGGGCGCGTGGTTGCTCATCGAGTCGTTCCTGTCAAATGCATCCGACCGGGCTTCCGACACCTTCCTCTTCGTACCCCGACTAATCTTCCGATCGACAATGCAATGATATTTTTGAGGTATGGGATATAAAGCACGATGGAGATTAGTCTTATTAACAACTAACAATAGTTTCAGGTCGAATCAGAGACCAGAAATTAAAACTCGATCTGATTAGATTCTATATCTGTATATCTTAACACACGGGCACTTATATAGTATTGTTTTAGAATATTTTATCACTTGTACAATCTAACGGAATGCGACATTATTGAAGTTTGCTTGCCAAATTCTTGATATTGTTTTGGTAATTTGTCTCATTATTTCAGGACAAGATTTGAGCAGGAAGAGCATATCTATCTCCATGATGACGACTCCAATGCATACTGTAATTTGGAGCACACACTGGCTTATCGAACTGATTTGGTACCATCCTTAGCACGTTTACAGCAGTAGACCAGTTTTCTTTTGTTTTAGACTCCACACCTTTCACCCACGCCGATATTGAAAAAGCAAATATTCGTGCTTCGCATCACCGGGGCGTTCGCCGACGAGACAGCAATCACGGTGCACAGTGAATCGGGTAGTACTGTGAAGACAGTGATGCAACAGGCACTGTTGAATGCCGGAAAGAATGCGGATCAAGTGGAAGAGTATGTGCTGATTGAGGAGTCACTGCCAGCACCATCAGGAGAGGATCCAATTGAACAGAGGGTATGGGAAAGATACTGTAGAGAATAGGATATGTTTTTTTCTAGAAGCTTTGCGTTTTCAAAAATTCACAAATATGTGGTTAGAACTGCACTACAGTTCTTAAAGTAGGATTACATTCTTTTTTTAAATGTTCTTCAATGAACGTCCCGAGGCCAGTATTTACGAAAATAACACAAATTGTTTCATAAAAATCGTTAAAACTCGAAAAAATAGATTTTCAAAATGTCAGCTTACATATTTTGTAACATGAAAAGTTTTATGGGTCTTTTTTCCTTAAAGTAGGATAACAGTCATATTTTATTTGTACTCAACTGATGGCACAATTTCAGTAATTAGTTAAATATCTTCTAACCTATTTCAAATAATGCAGAATTTTTACCTGATTCGAATGCGCCTAATATCGAAACAATCTGCTGTCTCGCTAGCTGCTGCCGAATCACAATCTGCTGTCGCGCTCGCCACTGCCGATTCACAATCTGCTGTCGCGCTCGCCACTGCCGACTCACAATCTGCTGTCGCGCTCGCCACTGCCGACTGAAATCTGCTGTCGCGCTCGCCGCTGCTGGCTCAGAAGTCGGTATGCGACAATTGAAAGCTTGTTTGTGAAAATGTTTTCATTGAATTTCAAGAGGTGATACTAAGTGCGTTCAAATCAGCAAAAAATTCTACAATCATTAAAATATGTTGTAAAAAATTGAGTTGAAAATCGATTTTTAACGATTTTTGTGCAAAAATATTGAAATATTCATAAATACTGAAACTGAAACGATCATTTGAGTAAAAAAACCGTAATTATACTTCAATTATCCGATTACAGGTCCTTCCTCTAAACGAGCCCATCATGGACGCCGTCGCCTGCTGGAACGGTTCGATGCGTCGTTTCGTGTTACGCAAAAAAGGCAGTGTGAGTTATGAGGAAAAGCGTCGTCAGCGCAAAACTAGCAAATCGTCACGTAAACTCAACTGGGCCGCCACATTCGACGCGTCCACACTATCAGCTAACGTCTGATTTTTTTCCAACACTTCCCAACAATTATCATACTTATTATGAACCGCTTCGTCACACCCTGCTAATATATTGTAACTCTCTTTTTTTCTATCTACACAAATACCCCATCCTTTTTTCTTTTTCTTTATTTTGAATAGCCGACTATTGATTCTTCGAAGCCTTCAAACAACTGGATCCATTGGAAAGAGAGAGGGCTCATAGGTGAGATCTCGACTGACACGACTGATGAACAAAGCTCGAAAAGGAAATGATGGCTGTGAAAGAAAATTCTAGTGGCTTCATTCGTGATGGGCCCCCACGGTTGATCTCGCTTTGCATGAGAAATTCCTTTGACATATAATAACGCTTTTTTCATAAGTTTTGAATGGATGAAGTGACGTGAATTGAATTTAAAATCTAACAGTTTGAAGTGGATTGTATGGAAATTCGCTATGAATTCTGACTATTGTGTTCCAGGACCCATCATCCCGAGCCTGGATAACATCGATCATCAAATCGGGAACAAGTGGTAGCTCAACGTCAGTTTCACCCAGTCCACTAACCAAGGATGGACATGTGAAGAGTGCATCTAGTAATCAACTACATGGCCGATCATTGGACACTGACGCTTTCGGAGAGCATCTTGAAGTGACAGAAGGCAAGTGTAAGGAGCCTTGGGAATGTTGAAAAAAGGTTATAAACTATAAAGGATTATAGGGTTGAATCCACGTGCACGATCGATGGGTGACACTTTCTTGGTCTGCGTTCATAATGTTAGTGAAGATCAACCGTATGCTATTTTGCGAGCTGGAATCAATAGCACTGCGGCGGATATTATTCGACAGGTAGTCAAATTACAGCCTTTACTTCACAACCTTACTATTTTCAGGTCTTCGTCAAAGCTCGTCGACCGAATGTGGACGACGCTGAATACGTGCTGGTTGAAGAAACCTGCGATGACACTAAAATAAATCAAGGTCAAAGTATGCTTCAAGCCCTCTCGTTGGCGCGAAAAAGGAGCAATGATCGTAGGCCATTATCATCGTATTCTTCTATCTTTCGTACCTTTTTTGCTAATGCCACGAATCACGTTTTGCACCTTTTTAGCGCACCATTATTTTATTACATTCAGTAGTAGCATAGTTGCCATGAGGGCCGAAACGGGCCGGCTCGAGCCGCAAATTTTTTCCCTTCGAAATCGCGATTTTCAAGTCAAAACTTATATGAAAATGTAGAACTCAATAAGATCTAAAGAGTGATGTTAAATTTGAAAAGATTCCGCTGTTTGGTTTCTCTCAAACATTTGTGAAACATTCGACCTAGATACGACCCAGATTTAGATTTAGGTCCGTGTGAGCTCGGTCCGGGTTCTTCATGACGTTTTATGGAAAATTTAAATGTGGAATTTTAATTTTATAACTACTATTCTGTAGATCTCATCAAGTTCTACAACATAGTATGAATTTTGACATAAAAATCAGAATTCAGAGGAAAAAACTCGCAGGCCCACGCCGGCTCGTTTCGGATTGAATCAGGGCTGAGCGGCAACGAATTTCGGCAGCTCATTCAAGTGTTGATAATTTGTTTAGAGGGATCGGATAGAAATACGATCAATATAAGAAATGTTTATTATTGAAAAAGCTATTGATTGGTTGTAAATTTGTCAAATTTTATCAAAAATTAACAGAGTTACGCCTTGTGTTGGCAAATTTGCCGAAATTGCCGAAATCGGCAACTTTTTTGGCAACACAAGGCGTAACTCTGTTAATTTTTGATGAAATTCGACAAATGTTTAACCAATCGATAGCTTTTTTTTAATAAGGAACATTTCTATGGATCGTATTTTTATCGCATTTCTATCCGATCCCACTAAAAAAGTTATTCACATTTGAATGAGCTGTCAAACTTCGCTGCCGCCCAGCCCTGAACCGAATGATAACTATACTACTGAATTTTTTGAAATTTTTCTAAATGGTTTATGGAAGGATACTTGAGAACTAGAATTAGTTCCCAAGTCCCTCTGAATTCGTTATAGTTCTTTAATGTTCAATTTTCAGTCACTCCAAAATACCCCAACAACAGGACCACTAGCCGAGTCCTCGGCCCAAATGAAAACGTGTGGAAGGCTCAATCCAGATGGAAGTCGATGGGCAGATTTGTCCTCGAAAATCGCAAAGATACCGTCCACGCGACTCTTGAAAAAGTGAGATCATTTATATCAAAACTGGAAGCTGCAAAAGCGAGCATGGATCCCAGACACGAGTGATTTCCTGAAAAACTGCACCAATACCATCTTAATTCACTGTCAACTTCTCTTCTATTTCTATCACTTTCCATTCACTTTTTCACACCCGTCTCCACACCCTCTCTCCACCATCTATCCTATTACTATAAGAAATTCCGCATGTTTGTCTGCATAATCGTGTGTATTACTATTTTTTTTTTGAGAGATACTCTCTCACTCTGTATTGAATGATGTTAATGTACAGCAAATAAGATACACACACCTATACATAATACTGAAAAAAGTCCTCCTCGCTAATATTATTCCTATTGCCACTAACATGTCTCAATAAATATGAAATGGGTCTTGAATAATACATCTACAGGAATTTCTGGAAATGGCAAAACTTCTACGTGAGGGTATACCGAAAAAAGAAGAGACTTATTATATGATTCACTATGCGGGACTACCAGGAGAAGATATTTAGATCGTTCATTTTGTTCTTTTTCTATATATATATTTTTTTTGTTTGTTATTGTTGTATTTGTGTAGCACTGTTTGGTCACTATCTCAATTACTATATTTCAGAAAGTATGGTTCCGTGGTTACTAACAACTCTATCTATCTATCTATAACTATTATCAAATTCTTACAACTGCTACCAAAACGCATCCTATCCGATTCTTTGTCTATCCTATTTTCTACCACCACCGAGTTTGGGCACACCCACACACCCAGCCATGTTATAGTATGCGTTTTAGGGTAGACGTGTGGAAAGCACAACTTCTTCCTCCATCACCACCACGCGCAAAATAAGTTTATCCAGCGTTCGCTCAATCGGTCTTCCACGTAAATTCTCAAAGTTTGGCAAGTCGTTGACGATGGATGCGGGACCGAAATGATGATTATTGCGGTTTTCTACAGTAGCTTTTCCCAAGAAAAATCATTTGATCTCTTTCCCTTTTTTTCTAATTTATGATGCATTTTACCCCCACTTCTAACATTTTCACTCACCGCCAAATTATATTTTCATTCAGCTTTAGTTGTGATTTTTGCAACCATTTTTTTTTCAATAAAATATTTCTGTAAATAAAAATGTCATGATTTTTCAACTGATCTACAAAATTGCCATGCGTGGTGAACAGGTGTGCACACAGAAAAGGTATTGTCTTTCTCGAAAAGAGCTCCGTGATTCATTTATTGAATTTTGACAATGAAGCTCCTCTGCTTCCTGGCTTGCTTTGTGGTGGCGCAGTGAGTTTTTTCTTAGGAATTTGAATTCATTAAAGGAGGATTCCGGGTAAAATGAGTTTATGCTTCAATCGATGCGAAATTTCATGCTGATTTCGAATATCACAATAAAAACGCTAAAAAAATGCTTCGCTGACCCAAAAAGTTGAGAAAAAAGTTATCCCTCGTGACCGAACTTTTGGCATGTTTTTTTTCACTGTCCACGCAAAACGTTAGGCACGCAGGGATAACTTTTTTAAATTTTGAGAGCGTTTTTTTGGGCCAGAGAAGCATTTTTGAGCGTTTTCATCGTGATATTTGGAATCAGCATTAAATTTCGCGTAAAATGAACCATAAACTCATTTTGCCCGGAATCCTCTCCTTTAAAAAAAAGTAACGCATCCCTTCGGAAGAATTTGTGGCTCCGGGACATCTCACAGCCAGAAATGCATAATTTTTTGTATTAATTGTCTCAAAATGAAAAAAAATTGACAATTAACAATGACTGTCATTGTTGAGTATTGTCATTTTTGCAGTAATTTTCAAATAGGCTATGAAAAAAACAGATATTTTCTGGCTGCGAGATGATCGACTGCAACATTCGAGAAGTCTGGTTGTGGACTGTCACGGAGCCAAATTTTGTCTGTCCAAAACTGGTCCGGTTATGGTTTTTTTGGGTACGCAAATTTGCGTCGGTGTATTGAATTGTAATTGACGACAAATTTGTTGCATTTTTACAGTTTATATGATTAGAAATCAATAATTTTGCTGGAAATTACGGTAGGCAACGAACGCTAACATTGCGTACGAACGACGGGCCCCGAATTTTTTTTTTCGTCCGAATGGAACTTTTAGACAAAAATGATCCCTTTGATCTTTAGATCTTTTGCCTAGACACCTTATCAGTTTTATCGCTATCGACAAATCAAATCCACAACTTCTTTTCCGAAAAATTCCTCTTTTCCCAGAAGCCAAATCCATATCGCCAACGACAATCACTTCCTTGAAAAACAACGATTGAAACACGCCGGTGAGTATCTTATCAAACGTTTTTTTGTTTCACGATTTATTTCTCCGAAGAATTTACGTTTGTGTCTTGATTGATAACAACGAAACAGCTTCGTCCCCCTATTCCTTAATAAAGTGATCTCTACTCTCGATGTGATCTTTTTATAGCTGAAACAATTACAACTTGCGCAAATGGAATGCCAACCGAAACACGGAACGTTTTTCTTCAATCAGTTGCCAAGGGAAATGTAATAAAAATATTGATGTACAGAATTGCAATATGAATTTCAGACATGGGATTGCACACTTGAGTCAAAAGCCGGAGCTGTTATCAAAGAATGTTTGACAGATAATGGTGGTGTTACCGAGGGAACTTTGAAACTTAGTTTCCCAGTCACCGGGAATACAACCCCTGAAGCTATTATTCAACAATTCCAAACTGCTCTCCAGTTGGCTTCTAGCAATTCTAATAGCAATTCAGCGGTAAACATTTCTTTAATTTTTACTGTTCGATTTGTATTGAACGTTTTTAGGTAGCGGAATCCATTGGTTGCTCTTATGCAAAATGTGATCAAAGAGTGGACGTTCTTTGTCTGTACAGGTGGGGAATTTGATTGTGCACAAATAAAGTGTGCTACTATAGTCTCAAACCGATTATTTTTTAAAGTAGGATTACAGTACTATTACTCAGTAACAATATTTTTCATAAAAATCGTGAAAACTCGAAAAAATCGATTTTCATAAAGGCAACTTACATTTTTCATTTCATATTTCAAAATATGAAAAAAAAAGATTTTGTCGCGCTCGCCGCTGCCGACTTACAATCTGCTGTCGCGCTCGCCGCTGCCGACTTTTAATTTGCTGTCGCGCTCGCCGCTGCCAACACATATGCTGCTGTCGCGCTCGCCGCTGCCGTCATATAAGTTGCTGTCGCCCCCGCCGCTGCTGACGAAAAATTGATTAAAAATGTTTTCACATCGTTTTGAGCAGCGATACTAGGCGCGTTCGGATTAGCAAAAATTTCTACATTTTTTGATTTAGGTTAAAAAATGTAAGTCCGCGATTTGAATATCGATTTTCTCGAGTTTCAAATATTTTTCATGAAAAATTTTGTAGTTTTTTGTAAAGACTATAATTGAAACGGTTATTTAGATAAAAATTCTGTAATCCCCTATAACTAATGACCCCTATAACTTTTCATGTTTTTTTTTCAGCCGTTCAACAACCGTCTCACCACTTCCTTAATTATCATCAAATTGGTTCACGTTTCAGTTTCTTTTGTGACCTTGATTTAATCGCAAATCAGTTCGAAATCAATTCAAATGAAGTTCACTTATCAAATCGAAACGGTTTTGACAACCTTTGGGTTCCAGAACACTCTTTTCACTAGTCTATGTCACCTGGAAACGAAACTGATGATCTGATCAAAATCACGCGAGAAAAGTGAAAACTGGTATTTTTTTGTTCTTTCCGTCACCCCACAATTCTTGACAAGGTTTGGTTGCCAGACAACGCCGACAAATTTGCATGACATTGAGGGGGAAAAAAGAGGTTTATTGTGGGTGAAGGTGACGAAAGACGTGAAGGAAGCATAGAAAATAACAAACACATAAAGCGCTTCATAAAACAGAAAGACACTGTATTATGCCACCACCACCAATTTTGGGTTTCACTTTTGCGGTTTTCCAACACTTCTCAACATGACCTATTCAACTACAGGTACTGTTTCGAACGAATTAGAATAAAATTAGATTGAAAACAGAGGAGCGACGCCCTTTCTAAAACAAAGGCTATCAAAACTAATAAATTATTACAGTGATAGGGTGTACTGTCTGATATATAGTATAGTCATTGTACTACTAGTCGAAGCTTCTTCCCACAAAACTTTTTCTTTCCGACTTTTGAACTTTCCTTCGCCACTATATCACTCTATTGAAAAACTTTCACTTTTTCACTTATTTTTTTTATTTCGATTTCGATTTCAAAGTCGCATCAGTTGTTCCTAGACGGTTTCTTTGGTTTCTTCTCTTCTTTTTTTCAGGAGAGAGTACGTGCGTAGAAAACTGGTAAACTTTGGGGGCGGAGCCTGGGGATTCGACTTCTTTACGATCAAATAAATTTCAGCGTCGCGGAAGTGGGCACATACACGACATGCTCTTTGCTTGCTAATGACTATTATGAACGTGATTCTTTTTGGAGCTTCTTTATTTTTAGTTTTACATTTTGTATATGTAAGTTTTTGAAATTTTTTTATTACAAATAAGTTTTTAATTTTTAGACGAATGATATGGAAGGCAGTGGGGATGATAATCTCATTGAGCAGAATGTATGGAATACTGTAGATGATAAAGTGGTGGAAGCTTTGGGAGGCTTAGATGATGGTAGGTTTACTCATCTGACCGTTCCAAATTAACGATTTCAGAACTGCTAACCGAACATGTGTGTAACGAATCAACGATCACTCAGCTACAGCAAGAGATCATCTTGACAACACATAACGAATTACGAAGATCACTGGCTTATGGCAAGCAGCGAAACAAGCGAGGTCTCATGAACAGTGCCCGAAACATGTATAAACTGGTTAGTTAGTGCGTTCAAAGGTGACATTATCTGTTACCGAACAAGTGGTCAGGGATACTGTAACCTCAATTTTCAGACATGTTACGGGCCGGGCCGGGCTTTTTGGTAAGGCCCGGTGAAAACTATCATGTTCTAAAGTCTCTGAACTACTGTGACATCACAGTTGACTTTTTGAAGGATTTTGAAAAAAAATTGAAATTTTCTCATCTTTCCAGCATCACTCCCGGCTCGGCCTAAAATGCCCCCGGCCCGGGCCCCCACCTGTTTTTTCACATCTATCTCAATTTTAGGACTGGGATTGTGAACTCGCTGCCCTCGCCGCCAACTGGTCAGCTTCCTGTCCACAACATTTCATGCCACAATCGGTACTTGGTTCGAACGCTCAACTTTTCAAGCGGTGAATAGTACTTCTCGTTCTATCACTATTCTTTGTTTGGTTTCAGCTTCTATTTTTATTTTGATGGACACGATTCGACGGTACACATGAGAAACGCGATGAAGTATTGGTGGCAACAAGGAGAGGAGCGGGGGAATGAGGATCATAAGAATAGGTTTTATGCGAGGAGGAACTATTTCGGATGGGCTAATGTATTTTTGCTACAGTAACCAACATGAAGTTATTTTTTTTCAGATGGCAAAAGGGAAAACATATCGCGTCGGATGTTCATATATTTTATGCCCGGATTCGGAGTCAGCTTTGTTCACCTGTCTATACAATGAAAAGTAACAAAAATTTTACAGATTTTTATTTTTTAAAATTTGCAGAGCCCAATGTGAAAAAGAGATGATTTACGAGAATGGAAAACCGTGTTGTGAGGATAAGGACTGTTTCACCTATCCAGGATCAAAATGTCTGGTGCCAGAAGGTCTGTGCCAAGCGCCGGTGATGGCGAAGGATAGCGGAGATAGTATGCAGTGTAACAATCCGCAGGTTTCGGATGTGACAAGGAATTTTACACTGGAACAACACAACTTTTATAGGTATGGTACCGTAGTCTTCTTAATATAATTACAATACGGTAGTCTTCTATAGGTATCGTACCTAAGTTTATAGGTACAGTACCACGCTCTTTTTAATACAATTACAGTACCATAGTTTTTCTATATGTACAGTACCATAGTCTTCTAGAGGTACAGTACCGTAGTCTTCTAGAGGTACAGTACCGTAGTCTTTTCTTTACACATTTGAAAATCAAAATTTCAGATCTCGGCTTGCTAAGGGATTCGAATGGAATGGAGAAACAAATAGCTCGCAACCCAAAGCAAGTCAAATGATAAAAATGGAATACGATTGTATGCTAGAAAGATTTGCACAAAACTGGGCCAACAAATGTGTCTTCGCGCATTCCTCCCATTATGAAAGGCCAAACCAAGGACAAAATCTTTACATGAGTTCATTCTCGAATCCCGACCCTCGAAGTCTAATTCATACGGTAAGTCGATTCCGATCACAATCAATCAAAAAACTGTTTAAGGCCGTCGAGAAATGGTGGCAGGAACTGGAGGAGTTCGGTACTCCGATTGATAACGTGTTGACACCTGAACTGTGGGATTTGAAAGGGAAAGCGATTGGACATTACACTCAGGTATCAACGGGTCAATTTGATAAGACTTTTTTTTTGTTTTTGTAGATGGCATGGGATCGTACTTACCGTCTCGGGTGCGGAATCGCAAACTGCCCGAAAATGTCATACGTCGTTTGTCACTATGGGCCAGCGTAAGTTTGATTGTGGAATTATTAATTTAAAAAATTGAACATTTTCAGAGGGAATCGGAAAAACAACAAGATATATGAGATCGGGGACCCTTGTGAAATCGATGATGATTGCCCAATTGGAACCGACTGTGAAAAGACAACTTCATTATGCGTGATCTCGAAATAAGTATAAGAATTATATGATAATTGTATTATATATGTGAAATTATATGTAGTAAATCCTGGTAGAATTATTAATAAAGATCTGCTAGCGTTATAAAAGAGAAATGCTTATTTTCTGAGACATGGATCCTCGACGTATTCGTGGCGAGCTTCAATGGATCTGCTGATAGATTGGCTCTGAAAAAAGGAAATTATGTTGAAAAATATAATTCTTAAAGAAGGATTCCGGGCAAAATAAGTTTATGGTTCAATCGATGCAGAATTTTATGCTGATTCCGAATATCACAGTCAAAAAGCTCAAAAGTGCTTTTTAGGCACAAAATATGCCGTCAAAATTGTAAAAAGTTATCCCTCCTGGCCTGAGAAAATTGTACTCGACGTGGAAAACATAATCAAAGTTTGGCCGCGAGGGATAACTTTTTTGCAACTTTGACAATTTGAGCATTTTCATTGTGATATTCGGAATCAGCATGAAATTTTGCATCGATTGAAGCATAAACTCATTTTGCCCTGAATCCTCCTTTAAGAACAAAAAAAACCATTTAGAAGCAGAAGCACAGAATAAACACTCAAATTATGACATACCCGCTTCTGCTGGCTCCTATGCATTCAAAATGCAAATATACATAACATTATCAAGAAAACGAATAGAATACCTGAGTCAACACTGGATAGTGAACACATGGATCCTTCTTCTCCACTTTCTCAGATGACGTCGAGATTCTGGTCTTCTCCTCTTTCTCTCTTCTCTTGATTTCTTCCTCTCGACGCTTCAGAGCTTCCTGTCGTTCTTGTTCCCTTCTGTGATACTCTTCCATTCTTCTCTTATGTTCTTCCTCCTGTTCCTTTCTTCGCTGTTCCTGAAGTTTCGCCTCCTCTTCGCGTTTTCTCTCCTCTTCAGCTCTACGTTCAGCTTCCAATCGACGTTCTGAATCATTCATGTTTATCAAATATTGCCTCTTTTTCAATATTTGCCTACCTTCTTCTCTACGCTCCAATTCGATTCGTTGTTGTTCCTCTTCCTGTCTTCTGATTTCCTCGATTCGCTTTTTCTCTTCTTCGATGCGACGGATTTCTTCCAAACGGAGTGATTCTTCCTCGAGTCTTCGGATTTCATCGAGACGTTTTTGCTCTTCTGAACTTTGTTAATAAAAAGGACCAAGTCAAATGATTACCTTCCAATCGAAGTCGCTCCTCTTCGATTCTCCTTTCATCTTCAGAGACTTCATGATGCGCCGGCTCTTCGGTTGGTTCTGCAACTTCTTCTGGCTCTGTCACAATTTCCTCTTCGACTTCCGTTGGCTCCACCACTGGCTCCTCAGATGGCTCCTCGTCGGTTGGAAGAATGGCTTCATGCGTTTTGGTCTCAAAGACAGTCTGAAAAATACCGAAATCCATACATGTTCAAACCCGGTCCGGAACCAGGCTTGTTCGGAAAAAACTTTTTCGGAAAAACGAGTTCTCGAAATTTTTTCCGATTTTTTTTTTCGGAAAAACGAGTTCTCGAAATTTTTTCCGAATTTTTTTTTTCGGAAAAACGAGTTCTCGAAATTTTTTCCGATTTTTTTTTTCGGAAAAACGGAAAAAAATCAGAAAAAGTATCAAACAGCCTATAATTGGCTTCTGAGCACTATTTTTGCAAATTTCTTAAAATTATCGAATTTTCAGACATTTAATTGCCAAATAACATTTATTTAACAAGATATGAACCAAATAAAACAATAAGTTCGGGAAATGTTTGTTTAGTTTTTCACTTTTTAAAAAATTTTTCGGATTTTTCTTTCCGATTTTCCGGAAAGCTGGGTCGGAATATTTTCCGTCGGAAAAAATTTTCCGAAAAAATTTTCCGGAATATTTTCTGTCGGAAAAATTTTCAACTTTTCCAAAAGTCAATTTTTGAAAAAAAATCCGATTTTTCTAAAGGTTTTTGACCGAAAGAAGTTGCGAACCCGGCCGGATTTGGACATGTATTCCGAAATCCAATGGTCTGAGAATTATTACCTTTTCATAGAATCTCTTGTATTGCACGTAGATTGGAATGCACTGCCGAATCCGCTCATCCATATTAGTCTCGACGTAGATTCTCTTATCGTACTTTTGAACAGGAGCGTCTGAAAATGAAAGTTCAAGTAGTATTTCCGGAGAATACTTACCAGCTGTGAGAAGTTCAATATCTCCCATATGGTAAACATGCTTGGCTTTGGGGCCTTCGGTGATGTACTCGATTGGAATCATTTTTGAAAAGACTCTCTAAACAAGAACAATTTTCAGCTTTGGTATGGTCTCCTGCGGCAATTTTAGGGACAGATGACATCACAAAATGTGGATTTTTTAGAAAATTTGAGAAATTTCAGCGTGAAGCTTATTTTGGCTTATAAATCAGGTTCATAATCGTTTTCTCGAGAAGAAACATAAAAAAAATATTTTTCACAATAAATTTTACGAGACAGTGAAAGGAACCCTGTGCAGGTTTTTCACGAAAATACGTACGGTCAATCTGAAATTATTAAACGATTAAGCATAGTTTTCATACATTTTCGTTAATAACTTCAGATTGACAGTACGTATTTACATGAAAAACCTGCACAAGGTTCCTACGAAAGTTTCAAAGAAATTTAGTGGGAAACATTTTGGAAAATATTTTTTCTTCTCGAGAAAACGACTATTAACCTGATTTTCAAGCCAAAATATGCTTCACGCAGAAAGAAATTTCTCAAATTTTTTCTGAAAATTCACATTTTTTGATGTAATCTGTCCCTTATGTTGACACAAGAGACCTTGTTTGGGATATGATCAAACTCACTTTTTCATTAAGTCCCTCATAACCACAATTGTGCTCGATAAAGACATAGGGTTCAATGGTGGTGAACTGAAAATCGAAAGGAAATTGGATTTCGAATTATTATCAAAACTGAGCACCGGAAATTAAAGAATTACCTCTTCCGTAGCACCTTTCACACAAAACACTCCACGATGATCAGCGATAACAGATCCAAGAAGGTCATCACTATCGAATACTGGAAAGAAAATTGAAAGTGCTAAAAGGATTTAAAGAACTTACTGGAATCCTCGTCATATAACTGCACAAAAGTTCCAGGTTGTCTATGTCCACGACAATTCACGATTCCTTTTACAGTAACCGCTTGCTGTACGGATACCACTACAGGAACCAAGAAAGTAGCCAAAATCAGACCGAGAACTTTCGGCATCGTGAAACGATATCGGGAAGCACGAATGGCACTGTTTCAGAAGCCATGGGAGGAAGAGAGGCAAAAAGGGAGGAGCGATGACGATGACTAATTTTCGTATACAGTTGTTTTGTTTTGCTAACCGAAGAATCTTTTTTTTTTTGTTGATATGATGCTCGGCAGACAGGGAAACTGTACGACTTTTGTTTTGATTCGCGGCTTTTTTTGGAGAAAATGCATAAAATGAATCATCATACGATTTTGTATGGATGATGAAATGATGGAATGAGAATATGACGATATGAAAGTGGAAAAGGATATACGAATTGTTATACAGATGGGAATATGTACGAATGGTACTTGAATTTGAAATAAAACAAGGAAAGTGGGGATTCTTGAAATTACAGAAATGCAAAGATGGATTGTAGAAAATCTTTGATTACTGTACAAATGGGGAAAAAACTTCGATTTTTCAATATGAAGAACAATTCAGCTATAACATTTCGAAAGTTTACGTTTCGAAAGTGAAACATCTCGAAAGTAATCTATAATAGATCATAGACGGAAAATTGTTATCTATAATTTATTTTAAACTCAAAAGTATATATTAACAGTCACAAAAAACACAATTTAACACTTTCGAAATGTATTACTTTCGAGATGTCCCAGAGCCATTTTGACGATCCCCTAATACTTTCGGAAAGTCTCTTGAACTTTCTGAAACACAATTTTTTTCAGATTTCCCATCCGATTGCTTCCTTGTCCCATAACCAGTATTTTTTCATCAGTAATCAATAAAAATTGATTTGATTTTTGTTCACTTGTCAATTACTCAACTCCTAACGAGATAATTCTTCCTTAAATCCCTGAATGTTCCAAGAAACTTTTTGTTCTTTTCATACTGGTAGCTGCAACTTTTATTATCCTGTTTGATAGAACTCCCGTTTCGCAAAACTCGATACTTCGGTTTCGTATTGTTGCAATAAAAATCCAGAGGTCAGAAAATTGATCTACAGTATACCTACGATTGATTACTTGTGAATTCTCATTAATTTTTTTCGGTCGAATTTTTTTCACTTTTTTGTTCGAACAGAACACCCTGCGGCATACTAAAAACGATCAAACTTTTTTGTTTATAAAGTTCAATCCATATTCTCTTTTTTCCATAGGTTTTTTGTTATATTTCTTTAGGCCACGTAGATTTTAAGATATTAAACATAGGAAAGAAAATTTTGTCACTGTTTCTTTTCCTCGACCATAAAAATAAGTCATGGGAAAGCTCTAGAAAAGTCGATATGTATCGGCAAAGAGACGGTTTGAATCTCGGAAAAAAAACGATGCATCCATTTTTGCATATATTTTCTCTCTTTTTCACTGCCAACAGTTTTCGTTTTATTTCATGTTTCGTTCGGTGTTCCGCTCTGTACACGTGTCATAACTGTTTCAGATGTGTTCATCGCTCACTCAACTCGTCTTCGGAGTTGTCATGCTCGGAGCCATTGCTCTCACACTTGGAGCAACGTTCTCGGACAGTAAGTTTCAGAAAGTTCCACGTGGAACATTATTGATTTGATTTTTTAAGAATGGAGAACTGTTCAAGCGGATCTCTACGACGTCTACGCGAATGTTCAAAGTAATCATACGGAGCGTCTCACTGGAATTCTTCCCTTCTTCTGTGAGACCGAATCGGCTGGGTGTGCTCGTTTCTGGAAGGTAATTATACTAATTAAATTCCGAACAAAATGAATTTATGGTTTAATCGATGCAAAATTTCATGCTGATTCCGAATATCACAATGAAATCGCTCAAAAAAGCTTTTCAAGCCCAAAAAGCGCCGTCAAAGTTGCAAAAAAGTTATCCCTCCTAGCGTAACTTTCAGCGGGGACAGCAGTGTTGAGCGGATTGTGATTCCAATTTCAGGAAAACGGAAAGCGGAAAACGAAGTTTCGCTCTATACTGATAGACAGTACAAAAATTGTAGTCCACGAGGAATAACTTTTTTGAACCCTGGAAAGCGTTTTTTTCGGCTTGAAAAGCATTTTAGAGCGTTTTCATTGTGATATTAGGAATCAGCATGAAATTTTGAATCGATTGAACTTTCAACTCATTTTTCCCGGAATCCTCCCTCAAGTGAAAACTGGTTACCATTTTCGTCATGAACGTTTTGAAATTTTAGGAAAATTTTAGTTCAAAAAAGGAGATCCAACCGATAAAATAAGAGAAGAGGAATGGGTCGACGAAGCATTTTTGAGCGTTTCAATTGTGATAATCAAAATCTGCATGAAATTTTGCATTGATTGATTTGAACTTTTACCCGGAATCCTCCTTTAATTCAGATTTAGATTGAAAATTTAACAATTTTTTTCATTCCAAAATCCATACCCCCTCTTTTTCCAGGAAATGAAGCCCTATGAAAAAATAGTGGCTGTCTGTATGATTGCAGCCCTCGTTCTCGAAATTGTCGCCTTCGTCTGGAATTTCCTCACCTCGTGAGTTGAGCAAAATATGATTGGGATGTTTGATGTTGCATTCTGTTACAGATGCACCTGCTGCTTCAAAAAGTATCTGCTCCATCCGCTTTCGCCACTCTCTTTCCTCATCACGCTCTTCTTGACAATCGCCTGCGGAGTCTTCTACTACTATAGCGATGAGGCCAAAAGTATGAGAAAAGGAAGAAAATATATCTAACAAGCGAGTTTTTTTCAGATGATGTCAACCTTCAACAGCTTTTCGAGGGAAAGGATTTCAATATCAATGTGAGCCTATAATCTTGTTTTTCTTTCAATATAATCTTTTCAGATCGGATCCGCTTTCTGGATGGCCGTCGGCGCGTGGTGTCTCGCTGTGATTGATACAATCCTCGCCTCGTTCGCCATCTTCTTTGCTCAACACGGAGTTTAGAGCCGGGCCACCCAGTGAATTCATTCATGTGTGCCTGATAACGAAGTGTTTGACCAAATATGTTTATCCATAAATTATTATATTCAAGTTACAGTTTTACATCAAAACAAACGGGGAAAGGAAAAGAAAAAAACTATGTACATTTGGGGGAAAAATAGAACTCTGGAAAAACTAATCTCAAAAAAAAATAGAACTCTGAAACTGAAACTCCGGGGGAAGATCAAGCAAAAGAAATGTACCCGAGACAGATGAAAACTAGAATCTGACGTTGGCTAGATTGATGAATTACTGACTAGCCACGACGTTAAATCACAATTTTTTTTGATTTCAAAAGTAAGAGACACTGAAGGGAACAAAAAATTAGAAAAAAAAATGAACTAAAACTAAAGGAAATACCCAAAAAAAATGTATAAAATAAAGGAATGCTCATTTTGAACAAGACAAAATAAAACATTTGAGATGAGATAAGCTTCTAGTTTGAAGTCTTCGGAGATTGGTCCGATGTCGATGGTCCTACGGCGCCAATGTAGATTTCATGATGATCCGAGATGAGCTTGAATGGTGTTGTGAACTTGGGTGCATCTTCTTTTGGAGAGCCTTCAACTGGAAATGCAACTTCATCGTCCTCGTCGAGCAATGCTTTTTCTTCGAGCACTGAAAACCCAAAAAATTGTAATTGTCTGACTGAAAAAAGGATGACTCACATTTCTTTTGATCACTCTTATAATGAGCTCTGACGTGAACACGAAGTCTATCCAAGGTATCATAATTGAGGCCACAATACTTTCGTGGACATTTGTACTCAGCGCCGTCTTTCATTTGAAAATGATCGACGTGAAGGTGTACCTAAAAATCGGGGATTAATTTTTAAAAAGTAATATTACACTCATTTATTTATTTTCTCAAATAATCGTCCCAATTCCAGTATTTACGACAATAACAATACTTTTGCATAAAAATCGTTAAAACTCGAGAAAATCGATTTTCAAAACGCCAATTTACATTTTTTCTAACCTATTTCAATGAATGTAGAATTTTTCGCTGATTCCAACGCACTTAGTATCACCTCTTGAAATTCAATGAAAACATTTTCACAAACAAGCTTTCAATTGTCGCATACCGACTTCTGAGCCAGCAGCGGCGAGCGCGACAGCAGATTTCAGTCGGCAGTGGCGAGCGCGACAGCAGATTGTGAGTCGGCAGTGGCGAGCGCGACAGCAGATTGTGAATCGGCAGTGGCGAGCGCGACAGCAGATTGTGATTCGGCAGCAGCTAGCGAGACAGCAGATTGTTTCGATATTAGGCGCATTCGAATCAGGTAAAAATTCTGCATTATTTGAAATAGGTTAGAAGATATTTAACTAATCACTGAAATTGTGCCATCAGTTGAGTACAAATAAAATATGACTGTTATCCTACTTTAAGGAAAAAAGACCCATAAAACTTTTCATGTTACAAAATATGTAAGCTGACATTTTGAAAATCTACTGCTCAAAACACAATATAAACATTTTTATAAACAAAATTGCACTTTGTCGCGACTACCGCTGCCGACTTACAATCTGCTGTCGCGCGCGCCACTGCCTGCTCATACGTCGGCAGCGGGCGGCGCGACAAAGTGCAATTTCGTTCATAAAAAATTTTCTATTGCGTTTTGAGCAGCGATATTAAGTGCGTTGGAATCAGCGACAAATTCTAAATTCATTGAAATCGGTTAGAAAAAATTAAAGTTGGCGTTTTGAAAATAGATTTTCTAGAGTTTAAACGATTTTTGTGCAAAAATATTGTTATTTTCGTAAATACTGGAATTGGGACGATCATTTGAGAAAATAAAAAAATTGACTGTAATCCTACTTTGAAATAAAAACTGATTATATTATAGTCTACCTGAAGCTCAATAGGATTCAGCATATCATCATGACATATCACGCATTTAGTAATGTCTGGAATAGGTTTCGGTCTTTCGCCCCTTTCCTGACGATTATTCATTGAGATTGCGGTTTCCGGCGTCTTCGATTTTTCCGGTGTCGGTGGAACGAAGGCTGGAGGCGCCAACGAATTTTCCAGAAGTGGTGGATTCCAGACACGTGTCTGTTTGACAAGAGTAGGACCAGAGTTGCCAATCATGGAAGACTCCGAACTGGAATAGCATGAAATAAGGGGGCAAAAAGAGAGGGTTTATTACCGTTTGCGTTGTATAAAATTTGCAGGGCACGATGACGAAGACACAATAGTAGACGATTTGGAGAAAAGGTTGGTGAGCGGAGACGAATCAGCTTTCTGAAATTGTTAGAATTGTTGATAAAAACAGATAGGACGCCCAAGGGGTAGTTCAATTAGATTGGTTTGAAAGCGTTTAACCCAAGACTGATGGTGATCGGACATTTTTCATGGACAAACTGTGAAACAAGTTAAGGTCTACGGAAAGGACAATTGCTGTAAAGCTCACTAGAAGAGGAGGGTTGAGTGGGAGGATTGTTGGTACTTCCGAAATTCGCATTATGGTTTTGGGCAAACTGTTCGAACACATGGTTGAGGTGGTTTCCGCGGCTTCCGACATTGGACTCTTTCTTTTGAAGAGCTTGCAGGAGGACTCCGATGGGAATGGAGGCTGCTGCTGCAGTGTTGGGAACACTTGTGGGATCACAGGCGGAATGGGCGACATAGTGGAGTTGTTGAAGCTGCTAACGCAAGACACGTTACTTTGGCTGCCCGTAGCCGACACAGCACTCACCGTTGGCGACGCGGCGGCGGCGGTGGCCACGCCCACTGAGTTTTGAGACGACGACGACAACGACGATGATGATGATGATGTTGTTGGTGTGAGAGATGAAGAGGGCGGTGGCAGTGTGTTTTCCGCCAGCGCTCTCAGCATCTCGGGAGTCAAGGCAACGGTTTGTTGCGGGGCCGAGCCGACTGCTGGCTCTTCCTTGCCGCCCGACTCTTTGCGGAGTCTCGTGACAATTGCTGGAAATGACGGAGCGATTAGAGAAATAAAGACACAAGCTAGAGATGCGGGTGTTGTTGCAGCCATATAGGAGTAATGAAGTCTCTTCTCTTTTCATACATATGTTCTCTGTGATAATGATAAGCACATACCATCACACTAACACTATGCTCCACATCACAACATATCAACGTTAAAACGAACCCACTCGCTTTCGGTTTTCAAGTTATATGTACAAACAAATGGATATTCTCAACTTACCGAGCAGGGATAGACGGGCTCGCTCACAATCTGCGGTATCAACTTCGTTAAGGCAGGCACCGTTGTCCCGTTTGGTAATCAGGGACATGGTATCGTTGGGCAGCTTTCTGAGATATTCCAGCTTCATTACATGGGTCTTTGATCTGAAAAGCATGTATGAAAATTTGGTTGAATCCTGAAACTAACCTCAGATGTTTCGCCAAGATTCCGTGCTTCCTAAATCCGATATCACAATCGTAGCACATAAAAGACCGTGGATTGTTTGTCATAACAGGTCCGCCAAGCACGGACTGTGTAGAAGCCAAAGGATCAATAGAAGCCGTGACAGCAGATTCGTCCATCTAAAAAATATTCTGTATTTGAATTGAAGTATTAAATGCCTTACATGAATTCCGTGACATTTTTCCATATGCTTAGCTAGGAGAGCCTTCGTACGTAATGGAATCCGGCATTCAGTGCATTGATACATTCGGTTTTTGCTTTGTTGGATTTCGATATTATGCGTGTGTTGATGAAGAGTCAAGTCGGAGATTTTCCGAAACGTCCTGTCACACTGATTGCACTTCAATGCTTCATCTTTTTGAAGAAAATTCATATTTTGAACCATGTTGGAAGAGGAACTAGACGACGCACCGAAGGAATTAGGAATCTAAAATGGATAACCCATTTAAAATATGATCAATGATAGAGATTTTTTCTCACCTGTGAACTGCACGAAGGATCGTCAGATAGACTGAAGAGTGTGGATAGGTCACTCGGCTGTGATTCGGAGATAAGACGACTGCGTGGAGAGGCGGCGGAGAACGGAGATTGAGAGAGTTGATTGGTGAGTGGAGAGGTGGTGCCGGACATTGGACTCATAGCTGAAAGCATGGAACAGATTGATTAACTGAGACGTCAGTTACACACACCTCGGTCGTCAATATCGCGCTGCATGGCTACTGGCGGTGCAGACATGCAAGAGCGTCGATCCGGCGAGGGCCAGTATGGTTCTTCTTTAGTTGATACAATGCACCAACGAGTCGGTGGTGTATGTACGTTACGTTCCGAGAGAATGTGTTCTTGACCGAACTTGAACTTGTGTTCGGCTCGCATCTCGTTGTCCGGATCGCAATCGTCTTCGTCGGATGAGCTGTAAATAGGAATTTGATGAATTGCGCAATTAGTCATTGACTTACTTGTCATCGTATTCATCAAACAACGGTCCCATTTTGTTGAATGCGTCCTCCATATTCATCATGCTGCTTGTCGAAGGTGTTGTGCCATCACTCTCATTGCCAGCGTTTGCTAAAGATAATTGTTTAATAAGGGATTTCAAATGAAGCAGATTCTATTAAACTTAAAGTCGGATTACAGTCATATTTGATTTTTTCAAGTGATCGCCCCAAGTCTAGTATTTACGAAAATAACATTATCTCTGCACAAAAATCGTTGCAACTCGAGAAAATCAATTTTCGCTCTCATTTTTTTCTAACCTATTTCAACAAGTGCAGAATTTTCGGCTGATTCGAACGCACCTATTATCGTTGCTCAAAACGCAATAGAAACTTTTTATGGACAAAATTTCATTTGTCGCGCTCGCCGCTGCCGACTTACGAATCGGCAGCGGCAAGCGCGACAGAAGAGCGTAAGTCGGCAGCGGCGAGTGCGACAAGTGAACATTTTTTCATGAAAATATTTATATTGCGTTTTGAGCAGTGATGGTAGGTGCGTTCGAATCAGTGTAAAATTCTGCACTTGTTGACATAGGTTAAAAAAAATGTAAGTTGACGTTTTGAAAATCGATTTTCACGATTTTCAACAATTTTTTTTTTGAAAAATATTGCTATTTTCGTAAATACTGGAATTGGGAAGATCATATTGAGAAAAACATGACTGTAATCCTACTTTAAAAAAGGGATTTCAAATGGAGAAGATTCTATTGAACTTAATCATGCAGTTTCAAAAAAAAACTTACCATTGGAAACTCGTCTCAGATGTGTCTTTGAGCTTAGATGTTTAGTCAAATTTCCCTTGGTTTTGAACGAAAAATTGCAGGTGTTACAGTTAAAGGCACGAATGTCGGTGTGTGATCTGAAAGTAGTCGAGCATGTTTCAACTGATTCGCCCTCTGTTTCAGTGATTGACAGTTAACAGAAAACGTTATCATCTATTCTGATAGAAAAGGGGGAGTAGGAGTCAAAAAAACCAGAAAAAAGTGTTTCCGTACTTGATGTGCTTTTTCAGCATGCTTGGCTTCTTGCACCGAATTCCGCATCGATCACAAATATACCGTCCACGTCCACGACCACGTACATACACATATACCTGCAGTGAGACTTACATTTTTGAGTACGTTTATATTTATTCTAGCAGCTGTATACCTCATCTGTGCGATGGCCACCAATGATTTGCTCGTGCTTCGGTCGAATCTTGCTCACTTGTTTGAGCACAGGTCGATTGCCTCTGAAACGGCCAACATCATCAGTGATGCTTAGAGTGGGTCTGAAACGCAACTGGAGAAATGGAAAAAAAAGAAAAAAGTTGTCAAGGCATGCGGATGAGAGGTAAATTGAGCGTATAGTTGTCACACAACGAACACAAAACGGAATATAAATTCTTGTCAACTTTTTCAATTTTTTATTGGTTGGAAAAACAGGAGTCATCACGATAAGGGTTACCTTTCATCAGACGACTCTTCGATTTTGATATCCATATCCATGTCAGATTCATGTTTAACTGGCACTTCAACTGGAGCAGTTAGCACGGCAAGTGTTGGCTTATTGCTAAAAGAAAGCACACTGTTATGGAATAGTCAACAAAAAATCTTACTCATTATCCACATCCATCTCCTCGCTTTCTTCCACTTTTGGAATTATCGGTGGTATTGGTGGTGGTGGAAGTGGAAGGAACACAGCTGGTTGATGAGGAGATAGTATAGCCGCTGGTGGTTGAGGCGGTGGTGGCAGAAGTAACGCGGCTGGTGGAGCTGGCGGAGGTGGAAGTAGATTCATTGGCGGAGCTGGTGGCGGTGGAAGCACATCCATCGGGGGAGCTGGTGGTGGTGGCAGAAGGAGCTCCGCTGGTGGAGCTGGTGGTGGTGGAAGCAGATCCATTGGTGGAGCTGGCGGAGGCGGCAATTGCTCCATGGGTGGCGGTGGTGGAGGTATCTCTGAAGAAGACTGCAGAGGAGTCGCCGGTCGAGGGGATCTCATCATTATCGCAGGTTGTTCGCTTGTTCCCGGTTTTATATCGGGCTCTTCCGGAGCCATCAACATTGGGATAGCAATAGGCACGGTATTTGACAACATGAAGTCTGGGTTCGAATAACCTCCAACGAATTTTTCGATGAATTTGGCATCGTACTCTGGAGAATCTTCAATTGGCTTTTCATCGCTCATTGATGCTTGCCGATCTCGGATTTTTGTGCTAATGTCCCAGAACGATGAATGAGTCACTCGGTAGTGTCGAATCTCGTTGTTGGCATTTGTGTAGTTATAGAACTTGTGTTGTCCCATACGCTGCTTACATGATACCATTCCCATGAAGGAGAGATTCATCTTAGTCTCCGCATCGTTATGCACTGGCTTCGTCCAATTCGCGTACATGGAATTCGTACCGGTGTGTTCCGCGAAAGCAGGCTGTTGGCGTGGAACTGTTGTAAAGGTTTCAGAAGTGATGCTTGACGTACGATCGGATTGTGAAGTGGTGGTGGTGAGGCCCATGAACGACGGTCGGCCACCAATGTTGCCTTCGATCACCAACCAGTATGGCTTATCAACGTCCCCACTTGTTTGCGGCTCTAAACGAAGTTCTTCAAATTTTATCGGTAGCAGTATCGGATTCGCAACCTTCTCCATAGCATCTTGTACTTCTTGCTTAATTTCGTCGACTTCAATTTTTGTAACACCTCCGTTTTGTCCATTTTGTCCATTCTGCCCAGCCTTTGCAGTTATTTCATTGTGATTGGTCTTTCCGTTTGGAACATTTTGATCTAGAGGAGGTTTCACGTCAACCTCAACTTCAGAGCCTGGTTGGTTAGCAGCAGAAGTTCCTTGTTCTTGTTTGACTTCGTTTAGAAAGGATCTAGAGGTTCCTGCCTCCGCCTGCCTCGCTGCTTCATTCATCTGACGAATACATCGCTCTTGATCTGGATCAATCACTTCGATAATGCAATCATCGTCGTCATCATCGTCTTGCGAGTTCTGTGGTGGTGGTGGCGTCACAATTTCTTCCTTGATGATCACTCCATTGCTGAACGACATCCCCGATATATCAGGCCTCTGTTCTCGCGCCGTTTCCAGAGCAGCTTCCTCCTGTCGTTTCATTTGCTCTGCGTACTCTAGATGTTGCTGCTGTGAGATTCCCATAAGCTGTGCAACCGTGGCCACAATTGTCAAGTGCACCATTCCATACTCTCGTATCAAGAACTTGATGCTTGCTGCTTGCTCACTCGCTACCAACCAAAGCGCCGATCCTGGTCCGTTTGGATCGGACCTCAGAACATGTAACAGTTGTGTGACCATGCCATCCATTATTTGTAGAGCTCGCATGTCTTCGATAAATCGGGCATTCGAGTCTTCCAATTCACGCGCTGCCGTGATTGGGACTTCCAACGTCTCTCTACCGGTCGCTTGGTGGATTTTGATCATCACAAAGTTTTGTTCTCTGGTGCGGACAGTACGAGCTCCGCTGCTATGGTGCAGAATGGCTGTTGTAGAGACCAGCAGATCTGGGACAATTCCACGATTCATCGCTTCTTGTTGCTTCATCATTTCTTGAATTTCTAGCTTGCAGCATGGAAGAGCTTGCACCTAAACAGAATATGGATAATAAAGATTGCATAATTTTTTGAACTCACAATTCCTTGTTCATCATACTGTCCCAAAGTGGCTTGATATTGACCCTCCAAGAATGCAATAATTTCTTCCCACTTGTTCCGTTCCAGTCTCGCAGCGAAGATCAAAAATTGTTGTAGGGCAAGAGGTGATATGTTGTACACTTCGAAGATGTGTCTTTGAGATGCTTGAGTGAGAGCAGTGACTCCACATTGGAGACAATTGGCAAGGTATGCTTGAATCTGCAAAACAAGAGTGGTAATAATTGCATTGAAGGGGGCGTAACATGATTTTTTGTTGTTGTTGAGATTTTTATATGGTTCGATGCAGAATCTTTGTGAGAACAAAAAATCCTCTTGGATCATAGTCTGAAAATGCCTAGTTTTGAGTTTAGCAACCAAAAACAGGCCAGAAATTTGTACTGAGCGATAGCAACATGGATAGAATCTGCACTTGATCCGTACTAATTTTTACCCTGTTTTAGGCTTTAAATCAAAAAGCAGGCATTTTCAGACTATGATCCAAGAGGATTTATTGTTCTCACAAAAATGCGTCGCGCCATATAAAAATGTTTTTTAACAAATTTGCTCTGGCTTACAAATGATGGAATGATCGAAGAAAGACTTTGAAGAGTGGCCAAGTTCTTTTGCATTTCTTCATTTTGTTTTTGGGCTGCTGCAGATGTCGAAGGTCCACCGGACGTTGATGGAGAGTTGTCGGACTCAA
Source organism: Caenorhabditis zanzibari (assembly GCA_963966625.1). Classification (NCBI taxonomy): domain Eukaryota; kingdom Metazoa; phylum Nematoda; class Chromadorea; order Rhabditida; family Rhabditidae; genus Caenorhabditis; species Caenorhabditis zanzibari. Next base: position 14,246,469 of record OZ016473.1, read on the forward strand.
AGCTTCCGTCCTAAAAAATAAATATTATAAAAATGAAGACTATTAAATATTCACCGTTTTCATTTTCTTGAAAGCATCTGATGGTCCCGGCATATTCGACGACGCCCGAGCTAGCGGCGAGTGCATAGAAAAAGTGGCATCTTGATGAGTATGCCGACGTTTGAGGGCACTGTGATGATTATTTTCCATCTGATTCTTCTCAAACTCTTTCTTCTTTCCACACACGACTTCATGGGCTTGTAGACCAGCTTCATTGGGGAACGTGAGCTTGCAATAAATGCACTCTGGTGTATAGTTTGGGTCGTTTTGAGCTTGAATTTGCCGAAGCAATGGTTGCCCACTCGTCAAACTTCCCATGAATTGCCTTGATCCACTCAACTCGAAAAGACTTTGACTCCTACTAGCCGCTTGCAACATTCGATTGTTTGGACCTGGTGAAGTCCGGGTTGATCCTGAAAATGGAGATGCATGACGACGGTTACGGACGTTCACAATATGATAGATATATATATATGTATAGATATATAATATGGACACGTGCAGACACGCACTGGCATGCAAATATTGGAGACGGTATAGCAGAAACGGGGGGCCTTTGGGGGAATAGAAGGTGACAGTGCATTGTCTTGGGGATAGGGATGGACAAGGGTAAATGAGGGGGCCAATGGCGATGCGTCAGAAACTCAACCACACCACAACTCACCACCACTATTACTGTCGTGATCGACCGAGGATTGCGCACCTATTTGGCGATGATACGGCCGCTTTTTGCGAATCACCTGTAAATGGACAGATTCGAGACATCGAACAAAAGGACAAAATGAAAAAATGAAGGACATGAAAAGGGTCTCTTTTTCAGTTGGTTTCAGTTTTGGTTTGGTTTCCATTTCTCATCAAACCCGGTAATAAAGAAAACTCATCACGCTATGTTGGTTGAAACCGCCACACTCACCGGGTCTCCTTGAAGAATCACTTCGTTCTCAGAGATGATACGGCTGATGTGGTCCGACATCGACTCGTTGCCGGACGATGACGTTTTCGATGTGGACGGCTGTTCGAACGATTTGGAGAGCGACGGAGCTAAAATCTGATGACTGCGCGATGCAGCAAATGAAGAAGAAGATGGTAGCATGGCAGGGTTAGAGTTTTGTTTGATAGGTTGCACTGCAATTGGCGTGCGTAATGCTGCTCCGGGTGCCGCTGCTGACACCGCCGCTATCGAATTAGAAGAGGAAGAAGCCTCGTCTCTTCTCGGAATACCACCCAGCGGTGTGCCCATAGTTAAACCACCTCTCGGCGCGGGCGCTGTTGAAATAAGCATCTGACGATGTTGCGCCTCGCGAGCCTGGTTCTGTAGCATTTGCTTCTGCTGCTCGCTCAACATCTGAGCCAACTTCTCTTCTTGAGACTCTGCTGAAGGGGAAAAAATGATTGGGTAAGAGTTTGTCAACAACCAATGGTTAGGCAAAAAAGTGCATGAAAATGTAGAGAAAAAACTTTGAGGATGATAGCTAAATAATTAAATTTGTCACTAGAAATTATATTATTTCACACATATATACTAGTCGTATTACCACCATGCATGCTGGAAATACCGAAAAATGAAAAACTGAAACCTATAATCGTACGAAAACTACTAGTTTTTTCGAGTTGTGGTGTGGTTGTGTGTGTGTGTGTGTGTGTGGATTTGAAAAATTCGATACGAGAATTTGGGAGAGGGAAAAACGAGGGAAAAAATGGGAAGAACATAGAAGGAAAAACCGACACAGAGTTTAAAAGCGTGAGACAGTGAGAAAAAATCAACACAGAATTAACAAATAAAGTGGAAATGGAAAAAAAAAACGTACCATTATTTGAGTCAGCATCCTCAACAGCTGCAGAAGTTCCAGCACTAGTTCCCTCCTGCTGTGAGTGTATTGTCTGGAGGTACTGTAGGGCTTGAGAAATTGTTCTTTGTTGTTGTGGTGGCTGTTCTCTCTGCTGAGCCTGCTGCCTTTGTAGAGCTTCGCGTTCGGCTTGCTGCTTGGCTTCTCGTTCCGCTTGCAACCGCGCCAGCTCTTCGGCTTCCTTCCGAGCTTGCAATTCCGCTTGTTGTCGAGCTTGAAGCTCAGCTTGCTGTTGAGCAGCCTGTGCTTGTGCCTGTTTCTCAGCTTGCTGTTGGAACTCCACAAGTTGATTCTGTTGCTGTGCGAGTTGCTGAAGAAGCTGCTGTTGCAAATGTTGCTGCTGAATTTGAAGCATCCGGGCGACATGTTCGGGCCCGGGTGTCATAGCTCCTGGACGCGGCGTTGGTGCTCCTGGCATTGGCGTTGGCGCCACTGACGGTCTCTGGGGTATTGCTGCTCCCCGTTGCTGCATTTGCAATAAATGTTGAAGTTGTTGCTGTTGAAGCAATTGCTGCTGTTGCTGTGGAGTGAGATGCTGCGGGATCGGAGTTTGAAGCTCTCGAGCTCTCTGAGCTTGTTGTTGATTTTGGACTTGCTCTCGAGCGATGATTTCAGCTTGTCTTTGAGCATGCTCATCAGCTCTTTGTTGAATTTGAGTACATGCTTGTTGGAGGGATGCCTGCTGCCGACGAACCATTTCTTGAACCCGGTGTTCGTGATTTTGATTTAAAGTCACTCTTTGTTGATCGCGTTGCTGTCTAACCGTTGCTAAGATCTGGGCGTATTGCTGAAAATTTTAAGAATAGAAAGTAAAATAAAATCGTTATCTCTCACCTCTGGGGTCATTTGGTTTTGCAGTGCTCCAATCTGTCGATCCGTAGTCTGATTCTCCTGATTCAAACGTGCCATATCTTGATTATGATTCGCATTCAGCTGCTCAAGTTCAACTCTGTGCTGATTCTGCATATCAGTTATAATTTTGGCCGCTTGCTCTTCAACTTGTTTTGTGACTTGAAAGTTCTGTCGCATTTTTTGATACTCCCGCTCTTTAGCTTCCTGAATAAGTCGTTCATTGTTCTGCGCAACAAGCTTTGACTGTTGAATTAGCAGTTGATTTGGATCTGCTTGCTCCGGCTCAGCACGTCGCTGCTGATTTTGCAGTTGTTGCTGTTGCTGCTGGAGAAGTTGTTGTTGCAGAAGTTGTGCAGCCGCAGGATTTGGATTCTGCTGAGCGTTCACTGCTTGCTGCATTACGAGCAAATTCAGGAGTTGTTGACCTCCTGCAGATCCAAACATTTGAACTAACTCTGGATTCATTTGAGTTTGAGCCGCCTGAAGCTGAGCTTGGATCTGCGCCAAATCCGGTTGCACTTGTTGTACTTGTTGCTGTTGCAGTTGTAGCTGTTGTTGTCGCTGTAACTGCTGTTGCTGCTGCTGTTGTTGCTGTAGTAACTGTCGTGAGCCGTGGTCTTGCTGATTTTCCCGTAATAGATGTTGAGTTAACATCTGAAGCTGTTGCTGTAGTGCGGCCGCTTGTTGTGCTTGTGGTAATTGTCCAGGTCCATTCGTTTGAAGTTGTGCCTGTATCCTCTGTTGATTGAGTTGCTCACGCTGCTGTTGCTGAAATATTGAATTTGAAAAGTTGTGGAAAGTCCTATTTTGTTTGAAGGAGGATTCCGGGCAAATTGAGTTTATGGTCCAATCGATGCAAAATTTCATGCTGATTCCGAATATCACAATGAAAACGCTCAAAAATGCTTTGCTCGCCCAAAAAACGCCGTCAACGTTGCAAAAAAGTTATCCTTTCTGGTCTAACTTTCCGCGTGGATAGTGCGAAAATTGTACTCCACGTTGAAAACACAACAGAAGTTCGGCCAGGAGGGATGATTTTTTGCATTTTTGACAGTGTTTTTTTGGGTCAGAGAAGCATTTTTAAGCGTTTTCATTGTGATATTTAGAATCAGCATAAAATTTTGCATCGATTGAGCCATGAACTCGTTTTGCCCAGAATCCTCCTTTAACAATCCCTGTATGTCACTGTAAGAGACCAAGTGTTCAAAGAATAGATAAAAGGAACGGGGAGAAGAAGATAAGATTTCACGGAAGGTTCACGTGAGTACTGTTGGAAACCAAATGTCTAGATAGGTACAAAGTTCGAATTTGCGGAAAGAATTAACGTGTCACGTTTTTGGTCGTTTTCACTTGAAGCTATCATTTTTTTGCAAAAAAAAAAAGGAAGATAGCATTAAGGGAAATTGGTATTACGATAAGATGAAGATATCCAATGAAGAATACATAGATCCAAACTACTGTTTTCTGATGACTCGTCACTGATTCCAGGACACTTTCCGTTATCACTAGATCAAAGCGCACACTGTTGCCTCCGCGATGTCGGCAATAACAGTTATCAATATAGTTCATAGTCTTGTTGCCTTTGCCTCCTCTTCCTCCCCTCCGCTCATAAAAACGGCAAAAATCATGAGCGCGGTACGTCACCTTCCCAAATCGACGTCACACACATGTACAGTTTTGCAGCTCTCTCTCTCTCTCTCTCTCTTTCTCGCTCAAACTGTTCTGCGCCGCTATTTTGAAGCGTATGATATGGGTGTTTGTATGCCCGATGGGGGGACACTTTCTCTGCCTCTTCACTGGTCCCCATTTTTCGTGTTATCATTACTTTGGAGGAGCGATGAGACCGGCTCTTGAGTGAAGTGATCAATGACTCTATGGATACTAGTGGCGAGAGAATCGAGACGGAGGGGGTATTGTGAAATAAGAAGGAATGATCATGTTTGATTGGCACTGTTCCAAGTTTCGTGGTCATCAATAAACTGTATTATTGGGAGGGGAGTTTGAATGTGTATATTAATCATTAAAAAAATTTAAAACTTTTTGAACCGATTTCAAATTTTGTAGCAAAAATTAGAAAAAAATGGACACTTTCATATTATGCTAGGCTCTTTCAATGTCAGTCCTGACTGAATTTTCCTGATTTACCGACTGCGATATCTCGGCACGAAAATTCTACAGTAATATATTAAAATTTGAATGAAAAACCTGATTTTCAGATCAATTTTCCATTTATCATGTTTTTCGAACGATTTTCAACAATTTTCGAAGCGAAATTTAATTATCGGAGCAAATAATTGCGTTTCGCTTCGAAATTTGTTGAAAATTGTTTGAAAACCATGACAGATGGAAAAATAGACTTGAAAATTAGGATATGTTCCTTTAACTTTTAATACACTACGGTAGCATTTTTTCCGAGATATCACAGCCGAAAAATCAGGAAAATTCAGCCAGGACTGACATTGACTAAGACTGGCATAATATATAAATCATAGAAAAAATTATTTTTTTCGAACCGATATCAAATTTTTTGTTGCGAAAATCAGAAAGAATAGACACTCTCATATCCCAGTTGGCCCCTTGTACTTTGATCTGGGGCCCCATTTTTTCGATTCCTCTTATCTCATCCATCTTCTTTAGAACCGAACCAAACGTTTAAAAAAACGTGTTCAGAAATCTTGAGGGCAACAAAGCATACACTCGGCCCAGAAGAGATGCTTGAGCCCCCGACAATTTGGAAGGATCTCTCGCTCCGAGAGAGGGGGAAAGGAAAAGTGTCCCCGGGGTCCCATGACACTAACAGACCAAGTGATATGTGAGCACAGAAAAAAGCACTCCTCGTTTTTTTTTCTGTTGAAGGAAAAAGAGGCCGACGAGAAGCATGAAGAACTTTTTCTAGGCAACTTTCAAATTATGAGAAGGTTGGTGAAGATGAGAAGGATTCAGAAAAAATATGAGAAATAGAAGACTGAAGAGGCACACACACACAAAAACAGCCGCGATTAAACATCAAACTTGTGAAAGACAGAGCGAAAAAAATCAGATGGAAAATAAGTGTAGGTTCACGTGATCATAATGTGGTTTGATGAGAAATGGACAGAAGAGACATAAGAAACAACAAAAGATTCAGACGAAGAGACAAGAAATCTGGAGAGAAAAACAGGCCCTCCCAAAAAGGCGCCATATTTAGTGAAGTGGCAACCAATTGATCAGCTGTGTATGTGTGTGAGAACAGTATCCTCCATTTTTTTCAGTAATTTGAGTGATATCAGAAAAATTGCAAGACGATTGGTAGACGGTTGTAAAAAACAAAAGTACAACGTGTATTGTTTTTTTCTTACTACGTATTTACTTATTTTCAAAACAGCTCAATTAGTGTATTTGTTTCAAAATCAGTGAAAAATGTTCAAGATTTCAGAAAATTCATAGCTATTCAGGGTAAATCACTTTTTTTCTTCAAAATTGATCAAAAATCTGTATTAAAAGGGCTCCCAGAGTTCTAACATCGATCAGTCCGTACTCATATTTAATTCAGTTTTTTTGCTAATTTTTGATGAGATAATATCTGTCAATTTGAGGAATTAAAACAATTACTTATACAGGATTTTTAGAAATTTATATAGCTTTTTAGAAATTACTTATATATGATTTTAGAAATTACTTATATAGGGTTTTAGAAATTTAAAATGAAAATTTGGGATTGCAACAACTTAGCTCCCGTTATAAGGATTTTCAGGTACTTTTATAAAGAAAAAAGCTAGAAAAAATGACCACTGATTTTTCTACTGACCTCAACCCTATATTTTTCTTTATTACGTAAAACAAACAAAATCAGGTACGTGTGAACTTTTCCTCGTAATATTTGCTCTAACGACTTCTTTTGTCTCATTTTCCCTTCCAAAGGCACATCGCGAAAGAAAAACGTCAATTTTGTGTGCTCTTAGAAACCCGACACCAACTAACAGACAATCGCGGAAAAAAAGAGCTCGAGAAACATCAAGGAGGTCCGTTGGTCCACGGCTCGAGTTCATTTGCGCTCAACTTATTTCGTGTAACCAGACACCTTGGGACCAAAGGCTTCCGGAGGTCAGATTATACAAAAAAATTGTTGAAACGTGATTGTCATCGCCTACTTGGTGATCTTGGATGATTTCAAAAAATCACTTTTTATTTTCTCCGCAGAAGAACCTGATGAGAGTCTCAGACAACGAATGAGATAGAAGACACATTTTTTTGTTTCCGCGAATAGAAAATGTTTTTCAAAGATAGTCCCCTAAAATAGTTGTGATTGATCATCGTATCATGTTAAAATTTGAGTTCAAAAATGCAATTAAGACTATTTTATCTCTACTTTTATATTTTGGATACTTCGCGTAGGTAGGAGACAGAAAATAGAGCGAATAAAGATCGAGATGTAGATAAGATCCTAGAGCGAGATAAAGATCCTACCGTTGCAAATCGTTGTACAGTGAGTCACCTCCGTTTCGGAAGATTAAAAAACGAAACTTACTGTCAACTGAAGGTAACTCTCTGGGGGCACGTTTGGTGGAACCATCATTTGAGCTTGCTGTCTCCCTGGAGGCGCTCCTCCTCCTCCTCCTCCTGGTCCCGGAGCGAATGCCATTGGCAGCTGAAAATGAAAATATGGAATTTTTAATAAGAGGTAATTATCTAAAGAACACATACATCATAATAAGGATCAAGGTGCTCTAATTAAAGGAGGTTTCCGAGAAAAATGTCGTTCAATTGATGCAAAATTTCATGCTGATTCCGAATATCACAATAAAAACGCTCAAAAATGCTTCTCAAGCCCAAAAAACGCTTTTTTGCAAATTTGAAGGCGTTTTCTGGGCGTAAAAAAACAATTTTGAGGGTTTTTCGGAATCAACATGAAATTTTGTGTCTATTGAACCATAAACTCATTTTGCACGGGATTCTCCTCTAAGGAAAAATTATTATGGAAGTTTTGAAAAGTAATCCCCAAAAGATTACATTTGCGAACATTGAACTTTTTTAAAACTAAAAACGTTGGAGCGGGGAAAAAGTTTGGAGACACAGAACAAGGGATTATGCTAAGAGTAGTATGGGAGAGAGTTGGGGGGAATACAAAATTAATGAATGGATGAGTGCACGTGCACTCAACCGTTGTTGTTTTACGACCAGACAACTGCCCAGTCCATTTTTTTTTTGTTGGATGGGGATTGATAACAACTGTCGTATTACTGTTAGACGCATCCTAAATCATATCATGAACACAAAAAAACGATTGGATTGAGTACGTGACAGGGGGATTTCCTCTGAGACCTCGAGACCCATCGGAGTCTCCAGAAGAGACAGAGAGGATGACACAGAGCGAGGTGTGTGTGCGTGAGAAAAATTTCGCAGCATTGGCTATCCGATTCTATCAACATCAACAATTAGAGACTTGGAGAGAAAAGAACTTGGAGATCATTTTTAGTGGATTCAAAGGAGACGGCTCACCACCACCGGGTCCTTTTCCTTCTTCTCGTTTTTTCTTCTTTCCCTAACTCCTCTACCCCCCCGTTTTTTTTCATTCCTTTTTTTTCCTATGACCCTGGACACACGCATGGAGCGCAATGGTGCGGTGAGCGCGGTTTGATGAGTTTGAGTGGCTTGCCGTGTTGTCGTCGGCACAGCTACACCACCCCCACCAAAGACTACGGTGGGTGGAGAAACCGGAGCAGCAGCTGAAGGGGCGGCGGTGGCACGCGCAGAAGAAGCAACAACGACATACGGGGATACACCCCTGAGAGGTCGCATAGGACAACTAACGTTTTTTTGTTACAATAAGAAAAGGGGGAACAACAGAGCAATATCGGATCTTCTATCTTTTCTCTCTCAGAATCTTTTTTTGAGATCTATTAATCTTGGAGAGCACGAGAAGAAAAATCAGGGAACTCCACTTTAAACTAGAACCTAGACTAAAACTTAAACTTAGAGGGTGGGAGAGATATTTAAGAAAAGAGCGAGAGGAGGGGGAGAAGAATGAATGTGTTGTTTGTTAACTTCTCTCGGTGGTTGGTGGTTGGCTCGCGGCCAAACAACGCGACTTCCCCCCTCACATTTCTCTTTTCGGGACAGAATTCTAGGACCCCCGAAAAGCCTAGGGCTCTTGTTCTTTTTGAGAAAAATGGAACAAAAAAAAATGGCGGTGCCCAAAGTTTGTGTGAGACAATAGGGCGGAGCCTCACACACACACTTTTGAACTCCCTCGCCTCCTGTTTCTTATACTCCGTATTCTCACTCAAGTATTCAACAACGGAAAGATAGATGAGTCGATGGGAGGGAGGAGGAGGAAGAAAATGGACGTGATGGCGCCGAGGGGTGAACGACTTAATGGCGCCCCTTTTCCTCTAAAGGACATTATTCGAAAACTCTCACTTTCGCTGAGCATCATCGACATTTTTTCAGGCAGACAGTTTTCCAAGTGACTCGTGTTATCTATCATCATCTGCCTATTGCAATTTCTTTTATCTTTTTTTCTCTCTATCTCTCTCTCTCTCTGTCTTTATTTCATCTCAAATACATTCATCATGTTCTTATCACTTTCGACACACATTAATGAACAGGCTATATAAGGTAGACGGTGGATTGTGGAGACAGAGATGATCAAATTCTGATTCCTCAGATCAGAAAAAAAGGGACGGGAGAGTTTTCGCGCCAAAGTGGAAGATCAAATCAACAAAGCAACTTATGACGTTTGTGAACTTTTTTGACACACGCTCACAAAACTGCAAAAAAAAGAGAATGGAGAGCGATAGAAGAAGAAAGAGAGAGAGAGAGAGAAAATCGGCGGGCACGAGAGGTTAGGGGACAAACAGTTGGGGGTAAAACGAAGGAGGAAGAATAGAGGAAAGATTATTTAGTTTCTTTTCAATCATCCACTGTTTGGGAATACTTTTGTCGACGACGAGAGCAGTGTTTGGGGAAAGAGGGGAGTCTCTCGTCTCGAGCTCGTGCTCTTTGAGTACAAAAGTTTTGTTACTGTTTGCAAACAAATTTGTGTGTAGCGGTTTCCAGGAGACAGTCATCATCATGAGAACCGAAATAGAGACAGACCGGGAGAGATGACCCAACCTTGACAAAGATTGACAAAGATCAAAACACAAGGGGAGATCTAATCCGATCTGATGAGGACGTCCCCCATTCATTTTTTCTCATTCATTTACCCTCCCGTTCTTTTCAATAATCCCTATCTCCTGGGCAGCCGTAATGGATTTCAAACAGCAGCTTTGAAGATCGCAAAAAAGATTTCGGAGATTAGCAAGAAAAAAAATTGAAAGCGGAAGAAAGCTTAGTTCAAGCTCGTCTATAGGCTATTGTGTCTATTCACTTAGGTTTCCAGAAAAAGAAGAAGAAAGGAAAATATATTCAAAAGAATACAAAGAAAAAGAAAAAGATAAAAAAGAATGAAATGTGACGTTGAACATACACGTTCTTCTCAAACTCTCTATCACGAGGAAAGGAGATGTATGATGTGTAGGATTGTGAAGAGTTTGTCCAGTTCCATTTTCCAAATGAGTATATTGAATATGCGAAAATACGGCGAAGGGCAAGACTAATCGTTTTTCATGATCATCCCTTCCTTCTCAGCCATCATCATCTATTCCGATCACACCCTACCAACCACCAAAACGTTGTATCATTCGGAAAAGGACCACCTTTTCTTCTTTTCGCCTGTTCTTCTCCTCCCATTCTCCATCTATCTATTCCCTCCTCCCACCTCTCTACTGTAGAGGACATACAAACGTCCATTTGTGTGATACAATGGAGAGAATCCTCGAAATAGCGTTCGATCTCAAGAGAGTCCTACCTCAAACATATAATAGAGTACTGGCATTGAGAAAGTTGCGCGACGCAGAGAAACGAGAGGGTGGTGAGAGGGAGGAGAGGCTCGAGGGGTGCTGACTAATGTGCGGTGAGTGTGCGCGAGAAGAGACGCAGACTGTTGAAGAGAGAGTGTAACGAACAAAGAGAGAAGAGGGGCGATAAGGGACAACGGGTTGACGGAAAAGAGTGATGGTTTGCCTCTTCTCCAATATCTCTCGCTGCGGTCGTTTTTCTCTATTCGATTCTTTCCCCGCTCTCTTTTTCCATCTTCCATCTCATCAACTGGCAAAAGGAAAAGGCCTTCGAGAAAAAAAAATGTGAGAGAGAAATAAGAATGGAGACGCAGAGAATGGTCGACAAAAGAGAAGAAAAAGTTGAAGAAGAAAACGAAACGACGTGGGTAAAAATATAAAGATGAGGTTGGATGGTCGATAGACTAGAAGAAAGGTGAAGAATGACAACGCACGGCATTCCGTCTAGGAATGGGCAAACAGTAGCCCCATGGGAATGTTGGTTATTGGGACCATATGTCAAGGGAAATTAGGGTCTCTTGAAAAATGTGGGTGCCTCGAAACTCAAAAATTTTCAATCACAAGATCAACTTTTCCAAAGTGCTTTTCACAAATGTTAGAGAAAGAATAACGTGGCTGGACAAACATTGCTAACGTTCTTTTTTTTTGTCTTATTTCAACAATCCGAAACGTGTTTCGGTGAGGGGAGAAAAGCTCCAAAGTCAAACAGGCAAACTGTTCGTAACGACCAAAAATCTCTAATTGGCAAAAATTTGAAATCGTTCTACCTAGCGACACCCATAAAAACTTTTTTCCAAATTACGCGGGTCGTTAATTTCCGTCGAAAATTTTCCAAAAAAAGTGTCTAAATTTCATGAAAAATGAAAAAAAGAAAAAACTAAAACTTTGAAAAACTCACAAAAAAAAACGGAAAACAGACAAAAAATTGAACTTTTTTCCAAAAATGGACACCTTTAAAAAACTTTTTCCAAATTGCCCGGGCTGTAAATTTCCGTCGAAAATTTTACAAAAAAATTCAAATTTTCATGAAAAGGTGTCTAAATTTCATGAAAACTCTCGAAAATATTGAAACTATGAAAAACTTACAAAAAAATCGAGTTTTTTTTTCAAAAATTGACCTTCGAAAAAATTTGTTCTCAAATTCCGGGCCGGGTCTGGCCAGGCCGGTAGAAATTCCTCTGTTGGTCCGGTCCGAAACGGCCTGGCCCGTATTCTAACATTTATGCCAAATTGGCCTACTTGAAACTCTTTCCTGGTCATCCTTAGACATGTGATAACGAACCGTGTGATTAACAGTGAAAGTAAGAGACTGTTTTAGCTATAGTGAACAGAAATGATATGGCAGCGGGGGGAGAAATATGAAAAGAATCGAAAATTTTCCCAGAACGCTGACGTGGCTTTTTCCTGTCGAAAATAACAAGTGAGAGAGAACTGAGCCGAAGAGACGCAAAGTTATATAAACTATATATGCATTCTTCTCATAGAAAAGTTTCAGAACTTTGATCGCAAAAATGTATGATTCAAAAGTTTTTCGATACTATTTCCCTCATATCGAAAATCTGATTAATCTGGGCCTACCAGTCTCTCACGTTCTATGTGTAATCGAATCTAAAACCAAATCCTTCCACAAAATCATATTTCTTTTTCGTAGTCACACACCTGGTATACTTTTAGCATTACTGAGAGTTTAGTGTCCGCCCACTGAGCCCAACCCTCGAGATAAGAAGCCCTGATCTTTGGGGGAATCCGCTCAAATGATATGTTTTTGGCGCGCCGGATTGTGATCAGTGTTTATCAGGAATCAATATTATCCGGCTTAGATGTCACGCAATTTTAGTAACGAAGTAAATTTGAAAACAAAAATAGAAGGAATGCAAATTATAAGAAAACGGTACCTAACAAAGTGACGACTCATTTGAATTTTCATGTTCTTTCTTCTATTCTAACCAGATGGATGGATGGGTAGACAAAGAACCAGAACCAGGTTCAAAAATAGAGTGGGTTACTGTATCCGTCCTAATCTTCAAAAAGCTTTAGCAGATGTTATATAGGAAAAATAGGTTCAAAATTTCAAGATCGTCAGTTTGAAAAGAGAATGACTGACACCGATTTCATCTGCCTCGGAAAAAGCGAAGCCGAATCTACTTTCTTTTTCCGCCTCATTTGGCAAGCTCCATAGAAACACAACGTTTTTTTTCGGAACATCTGCCGAAATGTATTCCATTGGAAATGACTTCGATTTCCGCAAAAAAAATCGGAGATGGATGGATGAGATTCTGAGCCGAGTACGGAGCACAATGCACAAAATACAAGAGACACAAAAACGTACAATTTTTGTCTTGTTTATATCTAGAAATTGAGCAATTTTCTGAAAATACTACAGTCCTCACGGGGACATGTCTAGGGGATAGATCTCTGCCATACATGGACAAACCCGGGCAGGGCCAGGCCGGGCCGAGCCGACGGAGGAATTTCTACGGCACGGCCCGGCGCGGCCCGGAATTTGATACCCATATTTTTCCGAAGGTCAACTTTTGAAAAAAAATCCGATTTTTTAGTTTTCCGTTCAAATTTGAAATATTTCATATTTTTAGTACTTTCATTATTATTCATGCAATTTAAAACTTTTTTTGTTAAAAAATCTAATCTTTTTCGGCTCGGACCTGGCTTTGAAACCCAATTTTTCGATGGTGAATTTTTGGAAAAAATCCGATTTTTAAAAACTGTTTTCTGTTCAAGTTCAAAATATTCTATACTTTTAGTACTTTCATTATTTTTCATGCAATTTAGAAACTTTTTTGTTAAAGATTCATTTTTTTCCGGAAAATTTTCGACGGAAATTTCCTTTTTGGGCTGGCCCGGAAGGTCAATTTTCGGAAAAAAAAATCCGATTTTTCGACTGTTTTCTGTTCAAATTTGAGTTATTTGAGTTTCGCATTTCCATTATGTCTCATGCAATTCAGAAACTTTTCCGTGAAAAATTGATTTTTTTTTGGAAAACTAGGCCGAGCCGGATTTGGACATTTACGATCTCTGCAATCTTAGATTACTGTACTTTTGCTGGTAGGGAATACAATTTCTTGCAGTTCTAATGGATAAAACAGTCTCAAACCAAATTCAAGATTGAGTTGCTCACAAAAAATCCGAGAAAAAATCCAAAAAATCGCTATCTTTCCCTCCCTTGGTGCCGGAAGTTTCCCTCCCCCCAAGGAAGTGAGCACTCTCCGTCGATGTCTTCTTCTACTTTTTATGCCGCATTTGAATATTCTAGTCTTCGCCCTCTATGCTTCGATGTTACGAGAAAAGAATCAGCAACTCATTCGGGATGTTGATACAAATCGAATTTAGCAATGCAATGAAGAGAAGGAGAGGGAGGGGGAACTATGATCTTGGTCGGAGTGAAAAAGAAGGGGAAAGAAATTGCGAAAAGATTCTATTCTACGCAGAAAAAAAAGGGGGGATGGATAGAAGCCGTCGGACGGGACTCCGCTAAGTGCATTATTCATGAGTGTAAGGAAGGTGAAGTAGGAGGGGGAAAAAAGGGCGGGAAGAAGATGTTTGGAGAATGTTTGAGCCTACTTCTTGCTCAAAACGTTTGGGACACACAACACTTATCTGCTCAGAAATCTGCCCAGGCTTACCTCAGAATTCAGGGAGAGGATTGAGTGAGCAGCTGAAAATATGAATCCGATATGAAGTTATGCCAAGTTTTGTTTCTGAAATTGGAAGGAGAAGTTTAAGAAATTGAACATAAAACAAGACGAATAACAAAGATTAATTACAGGTTTCCAACTTAAAATGATTCTGAAAACTTATCAAGTCCCTAAAATTATAGAAAATTCATTTAAAATCTAATAATACCCCTAGGTGTGCTTGAACTTTTTCTAGTTAATAGCTTATACTAATCTCCAAGAATGCTGATTGTTTACTAAATCCAGGATTAGTGAGAAACTTTAAAGAGTGCATTTTAATCCGACTCATTTTCTGATCTGAAAAGAGAAAAGTCCAAGGGCTTCCATGGAAAACAAATACTAATATAATACTTTGCAACAAAATTAGCATGTCCTTTCTTGAAAAGTACGAGGATAAGTCAAGTGGAAAATAATGGTTTTTCGAAGGGGAAACTCAAATTTTAAGGTACCCAATTGTGGTTTGGTGCAGATTCTTGATGTTAGAATTATCGAAAATTTGTCATAAAGTGAAATATATTTCTTATCAAGAGCAAACTATCAAATTGGAGAAAAAAAGAAAAAACAGCTCGATAACAATGGCAGTGCCACGTGAATTATCAGAAAATCAGAAAGACTAGAAACCAAAATGGGGAAAGAAAAATAACCACCTTGTGATATACCCAGCTCTCATTAGGAGATTTTCCCATAAGAGCAGCAGCATATCATTTCGATTTTGCCAGCCCCGTGAGAAATAACATCGGATCAAATGGAGCAAGAAAACAAAAAGGTCGAGAGCACCGGAAAAGAGAAAAACGACGACGGAGGGAAAAGGAGAGGAAGAGGTGTACCCCCGACGTCGCGCCGGAAACGGGGCCCATGGTTCGTGAATAAGTCAGCTTGACTGACTGCGTGGAGAATGTTTCCGGTAGCTCATCGTCAAAAGTCGGGGCTCCGAGAGCAAGTTTTTTTCTTGAGAGGTTGGGAGGTCGAAAAGTGTGTTGCAAAAAGATCATATTTGATATTTGAGGAAGATAAGGAAAGATGAAGATAGAATGTCTTAACTTCATCTATGTTTTATAAGCGTGCTAATCATCTTGGGATTTTGATGACTGGGAGCTCATTCTTGATAAATTTTAGAAAATATATCATTTTCAAGTTCCTGACTAATTTTAAACTGATAAAATTTTGCGTTAGTAGTATGAACACTATTAACTTTGATTTCGATCTGGAATTTATATTAAAAAACAAATCCTAACTCAAGTAGATTCTGCTTCGAAAATGCTCAGAATCAGGTTTTCTTCGGAAAATCGAAAAAAAAATCTCAAAAATGGTGATTTTTAGTCGAAATCTCTGAGTTTTCGTCAATTTCATATATTTTTCCCCATGTTTCAAAAATTCTTTTCCGATTATCCAAAAAAAATCGTATCCGGAACATTTCAAAAGTGGACATTTCGAAAGTGAGACATCTCGAAAGTGGACTTTTCGAAAGCGTGAAATCGCGTTTTTTCTTAATTTTTTTTTAAATTTTCATATATTTTTAAATCAAATGTATAAGAAAAATTCAAAAAATTGAGCAAAAACGCAATTTCACTCTTCGAAATGTCCGCTTTCGGAATTTCCGCTTTCGAAACGTCCACTTTCGAGATGTCCCACTTTTAAAATTTCTTACTTTTGAAATGTCTCGCTGTCGAAATGTCCACTTTCGAGATGTCCCGGAGCCGAAAAATCGGGAAATTTTTGGTCGAGAAATTTTTCGAAAAAAAAAATTGAGAAATTTTCCGAAAAAAATCGGAAAATTGGGAAAAAACGAGAATTCATTTTCCGGATTTTGACCAAGAATGCATTTATTTTTCCATCTTTTTGTGGAAGTATGTAGTATACCTTCACTTCAACTATAATAAACTAGAACCTCATATGCCGAAACACCTGTTTAGAGCCCAAGCTCTAAACGAAACTGAAGAGAACAAAAAAGTCATACTGGGCCTGAAACGGAAACTCCGCCCCCTAAGAACTACCTGGTACCTACCACTGAGCTTCCGGTCGAAACAGTGTGACCGGATGGAATGAGTTTTGGAAAGAGCCCAATTTTCCAAAAGTTCATCTATATCAGTTTTAAAAACTTAATTTCCTGTTTCCCCAAGTTTCCGTTTTCCGAAATGCCAGTATTCTTTCCCGGCTCAACTTGAAATTTAGGACTACTAAAGTTCAATAGATAAAAAATAAGTCCAAAGCTCACTTTTATCAGAGCCACCCTAAAAAGAATAGAAATCAAGAGCTCGAAAACAAAGACTGAATGCTCCCCTCGAGCTCCAAAGGGGTATAAATACGGTACACCACGAGGCATTGTGGGCGGAGCCTCCGGCGGCGTGCCATGAAGTACCGTAGAATGTCAGAATAGTAGGATGTAGTCTGCTATACAATTCGATCCGTTTTCCGTCAAGAACCCAGCGGGATGCCAAGATATATTGTATTTTTGTACCGAATAAAGTCAGAAGCTGACACATTGTTCCGAAAACAACCAAAACTCACGTTTGAACCGTGTGATCAGGAAGAAAACACAAAATTTTTGAAAGACCGAAAAAGAATTCATAGACGCGTAGGATTTTTATGAGCTATACAGAATTGTTTAGGTTGAAAAAAGTACTGGTAATTGGTTTCCGGGAATTCGATTAGACTGATTGGATTTTTTGAGATTTCAGCCCACGTGAAAATGTCGGAAATTGGGGATTTATTACGATTTTAATGTGCTGTACAAATATACGGTAGAGGGAAAAGAGCAACGAAAAAGATTTAGTCGGGAAAAAAGAAAATGTGTGTCGTGGATGAAGATGAATAATCCTCATCGGATGATGATTATGAAGAGAGCGTCTGATTGAAAAGTCTGATGAAAGTCTTCTGGTTGGTTATTCAGAATTCTTCATCATGGATATAATGGTGGGAAGAAAATCCGTCTCCAAAGCGTTCGGATAAGCTCGGGGATCAATCGTCTGCGGCTCTTCGCAAATCCTGATTTCGTCATATCTCAACTCAACTTGAAGATGTCGATGCATTGAGAACATGATGGTCACAACATTTTTGAGGGATAAAATTCGAGTTATTTTGCTTGAAAGCGTCAATTTTCAGAAAAGGGCATACTCGAGTTCAAAATCTTTCTGACTTCTGCCAGCCGCGGTACCTGGCACCCCTATCCAAAGTGCAAGAGAGAAAAACCTTCTTCTGACTCAGAAAGCTCAAGCAAAGTCAACGAAGAAGATCTCTCCTTCAAAAATGAGTTTTCTCACGTCAGCGATTCTTTTCTTAGGCCCTTTCTAACGAAATTGAAAATTTTCGGAAGTGCTTCGCATTGAGATTTGATTCTTGCGCTCTGTTACCTTCTTCTCCATTCACAACGTCATTTTTCCATTTTGCAAAGAAAAGAGCTAAAGAATAGGACAATTGGAGTGCATCTCTGAATGATGAATAGAAGATAAATTATCGGATACTCCTATTCGGAGATTAGTTTTTTTTTGTTAGGCGCGTGAGGAAAAAAAAATAGGAAGAATGTTAGCCTTGAATAACAAGAAACCAGTTGCTCAGAAAAGTGCTCCAGATGGCTTCGAAATTGGGATTTTGAAAAAAAATTAGGCAAACATCATCGTTAGATAATCGAAAACAAACTGTGAAAATTAAAAAAGAATCGGTCAAAGGGTTAGCGACACATTTTTGGTTCCAAAATTAGTATTGAAAACTCACGAAAAGAGCCGTAACTTGCTTAATTTTCGGGCTGCCAAAAAACAAAACGTATCGGTATGATCTAGAATAAATTTCTGATTTTTCTATATAAATTTTGTTCGAATCGGTTCAGGTTGAGTAGAGTTACAGCTCGCAAAAAACAGACAAACAGGAGATGGAATAGAGATAATATTAATTATTAGAAAAAATTAGTAAAGGGAAATAAGAACATGGGACATGCGGGATTATACGTTTGCCAAACCCATTTTCAAAGAATTCCTTTTTATTTTCCGTTTTCTCTTCGCGAGACGTAGACATCTTTGTTATTGGGAAGCCATTCTATCAGAACAGGGATAAGGAACGCTTAGAGGATTTGTGAACAGATTAACAATATATATTTATTCTTACATACGAACTCTTGAGACATTGGTAAAAGGGAAATTGAATTTATTAACAAATTTGATGAATTGTACCGATTAGGATTTTCACATAAAATTGTACCAGACAGGCATATTACAAAAAAGAAAATGATAGCACAAGAAAAATTGTATCGTAATATATTAAATACAACAAGACAAAAATCTGAAATTGAGCATCCACAAGTTAAAAATTAATTAATAGAATTTTAGATTAGTAGAATTTTCAAACAATGAAAATGATAACACAAGAAAAATTGATCTCAAAAATTAATTAATACAATTTTATGACTTGACTAAGGTAATCCAGAGTCCTCTCGTTGGTGGCGCAAATCGCATTCCAGAGTACTGTAAAAAACTATGATTTTTTTCAATTTTTTCCCAACATTTTTTATCTCTGCATGTAACCCAGTTTTTACTATATCCCCCGAACAAGCCTACCTAGCCGAATAGATGCTATAACCGGTGACCGTAATCCGCATTGTAATCCTCTTAAAATCAATCGACCCGCTTGTGTGTGGACACCCGACGCTAGGCATATGGTCAGTCGGTAACTGTTCCCCCGCTAATCATGAACTTGTTGCCAATTTTTCTACTATTCGTACTAGTCAATGCTCAGAAGAAGAAATGTTTTGTGAGCCACAAGAACATTAGGATATCTTGTGGGAAATCCATTGATACAAGGTAAGTAAAAACAAATTGAACGCTAAAGGGAATTATATTCAGAACATCTATAACACTAGAAGAATGTGAATCCGCTTGTATTCTTCACAACACACAATGCCAAACTATTCAATACGATTACTACAGGAATGTTTGTGAAATTTTTAGCGTTCCTTCCCCGTTGAAAATGAATGCTACAAGTAAGTCTAAATCTTGAAATAATCTTAATTCGAAAATTACAGCTACCGAAGAAATAAGGAAACGAGAAATAGCGTTGGGGTAAAATTAAAGATACCTCCTTAAAACTCATGGAATTTTTTTAGCAATACGGAATGCGCGATAGCATCTCTCCTACCAACAATTGGCACCACACATCTGATTCCCCAATGGGATTGCCTTGCGGGGTTTACAAATATAAGAGCGACACCTAATGCTTCTGTGGATCTTCAACCAGTTCAATCGCCTAGTTTCACAGGACAAATTGCAACACCCCAAAGGCCTAAACCGGTAAGATAAGAACCAACCTTTGTCACTTTTTGCAACGACCATCGCGGGTTGAGTGTAGGTGTCATTTTGATGTGATTTAGGCTTACTGGGTAGTTTTGGTATGGGCGGAGGGATCGTTGAAAGGGCAGATGGTTTGCCAGCGATACGACACATTCTTACAACGAACGTTGTAGTAGTACGGGGAGGCGCTTGAGGCTCTGTAACGAAAAATGTATTCCTATAATCAATTCCCTACTTACTTGGATCCATGTACAAAATTTTGCTCCCACTATTACTAGGTCTGCCATCCGGGTCCAAACGATATGCAATTTCTCGATGATAGGTGTCTTGAGCATTCGGCATGGCTTGATGCATAGCCATGAGAGGATTCTTGGATGGATCCAGGGACTGAGGTTTTCCGGTTTGAGAATTGAGAGGCTTTTGAGGGGTGGGCAGAGGGGGTTGAGCATGAGGTGGAATAATTTGAGAAATATTGAGGGTTTGTTGTCGTGGAGGTGGAGGCAGGGGTTGTTCTTGAGGTAGGTTAGGAGACTGCTGTGCTGCTCCAAGATGGCCTTGTGGTCGTGGGACGGTTGGTTGTTCCCGCTATAGTTGAATATGTAGGTAGCCAATGTAGTTAGTGTTGAAGCGATACCTGAGGCATACCCGCCTGTGGCCCTGGCAGTGATAATCGGAATGTTTGAACTAGATGCACCTGACCTGGGCGCAGGATCTTTTGCAGATCTTCGTATTGTTGTTGGACCCGTGATACAGGATAAACATGAGATTGTTGCGGAGGCTGAAGTAACCTTGGCTGTGCCATCTAGGTTTAGGTTGAAAATGTAGATGGTAGTTGGCAGTGTTGTTAGTGTTGTGGTGGTACCTGAGGCAAGACGACTTGTGGAATTTGTGGTACTGGCAGTGGTTGTGGGGGCAGCAGGACAACCTGATTTGCTTGGATTTGAGGCTCACGATTCGCTGGTTGTGGTGGTCGCAAGAAATGTGATCTCGAGCGCTGGCGGGGTTCCGGTTCTGGTTCCGGCTCTTGCTCTGGTTCCGAGCCAGAATCTGGTTGTGGTTGAGATCCATTAGCCACTCGTTGTCTAGCAGCTAAAATAAGAGGACTATATTGTAACTTTTGACTTTTCTATGTATGAAGGCGGAGCGACAGCAATTTTCCGGGAGAAATTGTGGGGGAATTTCATGCATTTTTGCGTGAGCACGTAAGTTGTAGTGTATGCGTACCATGTATCAAACCTTACGTCATTTCTTATTTTTCGCCTGATTTTTGACGGAAATAAACCAAAATATAACAATTGAAATATATCATAATCCGTATGCACTTTTGTAGCTTCAGTTTACAGAGGGTCGGAAAAAATGAAATTTTTCTCTCCCAACTCAGTGATCTCATCATATAATTTTACTGCAAACCACAACAAATAAAAGTGCATTCGGGACATAGTAGTTTGAAGGTCTTCTCACTAATTCGTTTGACTTTTGAACTACACGCACCGACCGTTTCTCAACGGAGAACGCCACACCTATGCCACCGAGATAGTTCCTCATCATAGAAAAAAAAGAGATAGGGGTTTATCAAAAACAAATGGTTCAGATTATCAATAATAAATTGGTTTAGAAGCCTATAGCCGAAATAATTGATGACGTTTGATGGTTCGTAAGTGACCTAGATTTTATGGAAGACTTTGTGCTTTTATCTTTGCAAATGAGCATAGCGATGGAAAAATGGCTTACCATTTCTCGCTTGGATCATTGAGCTATAGTTGTCTGTGGTTCGAATCGACATTGTTCTACTTCTGAATCTTCCCGGTGCTTCCCTTTCACCGAATGACACAAAAGGCTCGTGGGAACCATTTGCTTCCACCGAGTTCCTTATCTGATTTTCTCCCTCCTCCACTGGTATCGGGATCCTTTGTCCTTGTTCAGGAGCACGAGCAGAATTATAGTCCGCAGCTGAAAAGAAAACTTTTCCATTTTGGGTTTAGTATTCAAATTACCTAATTGAGCTCCCATTTGAGGATCGGCTGGTAGTTCATCTTCCATGAAGTCCAAATCCAGCATTGGAAAATCGGGAGCTTTAATGCGTCCCTGAAACTTCACATTTAAAATTGACAAACAGCAGGTGCTTACATTTGGCATACGAAAGGGTTTACCACTCGTGATTGGCCTCTGCATCTGAAAAATAACAAAACTATAAACATAATAATCACAACTTTTCAGGATATAAAGATCAAGAAAATCGGAGGGGATCAATTCGAGATAGTTAGCAACACGATTGGTGGCGCGGAGGGCGATCAAAAAACGCCGAAATTGGGGATGCCAGCAGTAGCCGAATCGGTAGATAGTAGTAGTAGCCAACGGTTTGATAACACACTACGCAACTTTGCCGTGGAGGTGGGTTTATATACATATCAGTTAGTGGGAGAAAATCGAATCCGTTCAGGTCCTGCCCATCGTACCGGACTGCCCCCTAGGCGAACATTCCAGAATACAAGTGATTGAAGGTGTGGAGGTGGGGTTATAGTGAATATTGAATTTGAATTGAGGATTTTTTTCAGGTGGCAAAAGAAGCGACGATTACTTTTCCTGTAGTAATATTGGAACAGTGTGTTCAAGCATGCAGGATTAGTACTGTAAGTAAAGAATGAGATAATGAATAGAGTACTGTAATGTTTGTGTACTGTAATAAGGAGTACTGTAATAATAGAGTAATGTAATGAGGTAACATTGATGTCGAACTCAAAGGTTTCGGATTAATACGATCTAGAATTCAAAGAAGTTCGCTTTTTGCAGTACGCTGACTCATCTCGCCTTCCCCTATTATGCCGATCTGCTCATTTCAACAAAGCGACAAGACAATGCTCCGTATACTCAGATGCAATTAACCCAAATGGGTATCTTGAATATAAGCCGAATCAAAATGTGATTTACATTGAGAAAATTTGCATCCCCGGTAAGTTCTCAACCCAATAATTCAATGGCATTTTTATTTTCACTTTTTTCTCTTCTCAACTTTTGTCTATTCTACTAATTTCGTTTAACACCATAAATTGTTTCCCTTCACGGTAGGTAGTATAACTTGGTCTCTCACAAATTGATGAATGGAAGAGATAATATAGTAGAAAACAACTTTGCAGACACCGTCTTACCAATGTCTTGTGATGACGTCTTCAGAAGGATCCCTCAACATATCCTCTTGGGTAAAGAAAAAAGGAAAAAAAAGATAAAATGAGCAATATTTTTTAGGACATGCATCTGAAGTTATCTCGGTGGCAAGCGAGAATGAGTGTGTGTTGGAGTGCATAAAGGCAAAGGTAAAAAAAGATTTAGGCAAGATAAGGTTTAAAATGAGAGGAAACTTGAGGGTCACTCAAAACGGAAAACGTTTCTTCGGTGCAGAATTAGGGCACGGGA
Source organism: Caenorhabditis zanzibari (assembly GCA_963966625.1). Classification (NCBI taxonomy): domain Eukaryota; kingdom Metazoa; phylum Nematoda; class Chromadorea; order Rhabditida; family Rhabditidae; genus Caenorhabditis; species Caenorhabditis zanzibari. The sequence goes on from OZ016473.1 coordinate 14,269,466, forward strand.
AGAAAATTCTCTTGGACCATGGTCCAAAAATGTCTTATTTTCGAAATACGGATCAAAAACCGCCCGAAAAAATCAACTGTGAGTGTTCAATTTTTACGTGCACTCACAAGGATTCACCCGTCTCCGAAAATTACCAATTTGCACCGTCCCATTTGCTCTTTTGGGCTGTTTTTGACCCATATTTTGAGAATAAGGCATTTTTGGACCATGGCCCAAGAGAATTTTTTTTTCCGCGCCCTAATTATGCATCTAATGATACCAAGATCTCAAAAATTTGGGAAATTGTGTACTACCCTTTTAAAATGTTTTCAGACTATGCGCTCCGTGGCTTGCCACTCAATTCTGCACTACCCCGATTTCGCGTCACTCAACTGCATTCTAAATGTTCACACGAGGCACACAAAAAATCAGTATTTTACACCAGAATTGGCCTACAAAGTGGACTACGTGGAGTTGGGCTCATGTGTCACAAATTCGGCGTCAGGTATGTTAATCCCATATAAGAGATGTGAAATATCACTTTTTTTGGAAATTTGTACAGAAAACTTTCGAAATTTTTGTAGTTTTGTTTCCACATTTCTGATCTCCGGCACAAAAGTGTGAATTCACGGAAATTTCTTACTTTTCTCATATTAATCTCCATAAAAAAGTGAAATTTCACGTTTTTAAAAAACCATGAACCTAAGTTCTTCAAAAAATCCTTTGCTTCATACATCTATGTCCAAACCCGACCCGGCTTGGCCCGGATTGTGAGACCCAATTTCTCCGAAAGTCAATTATTGGAAAAAATCCGATTTTTTCACTATTTTCTGTTCAATTTTGAAATGTTTCATGATTTTTCATGCAATTTAGTAACTTTTTCATGAAAAATTCAAATTTTTTGGAAAATTTTCTACACCGTCCGGATTTGGCCATGTATGCTTTTCTTTCGTCATGCTCCCATGATCTGTGTCACTCTGAATCAATCTCAACTAGTTGCGAAATGTTCTCCGTTCTGTCCATTCATATTGTTAAATTCAGGCAATCGGCCGCACATACAACCACCCAATCCGTTTGAAACCGGTTCAACAGGTAGAATAGGTAGAATGGAGAATTATTGAAAAAGTTAATCTTTTTTGTTATAGAAAATGACCAGATAGGAATAGGGTCAGTGACATCCGAATGGAGTGAGTGGACTCATTGCGATGGAGAAACAAGTACACGGAGTCGCCAAAGAGTTTGTAATGGGTGTAATGAAATCATTCAGGTATGTGGAAAAATGGAAAACACACAAATTAGAGAGAAAGGAAAGCACATAGTAAACAGAATCATAATGAAAAGGGGCTAATTATCATATTTTCCTCTGGGAATTTATCAATATTGTTAGGAAGTAGGAAATAGGAAAACGGAAAAAGGATTTGAGTCCGAATGAAATCTGCAAACACTCCGAGTGATATGACACACGAAAAAGTTTTCTAATCCAAGATTAGTATTTTATTAGAAAAGATTTTTTCTTTCCGTGAAACACTTCTTGATAAATGGATCAATTGTGAATGACTAGAAGGATTGGATTAATACATCATTGGTTTTTTCGAAATACACTTTGTAACATTTTCAGTTTATGCCATGTTTCTCCGCCAACAACTTTGACGTCGCTTTGCAAAAATTCATTAAAGAGCAACAGGAGAAGGAAGCGATTGGTAATTTACGACTATTTAGAATCTATATGAAATCAACAAGTTTTGAAAAAAACACTTCCTTATTTTTGCAGGAAATGAAGTTGCGAAATCAAGAGAGATTGAAGCGGAAAGAAAGTTGTTGCAACAATTAGATGCCAATCCAACGGTTATTGAATTCCGTATGTGATAATCCTTCATATAAGTCATGAACAAATTTTTTTGCAGCTCAAAAAGCAGACAATTCTCCACAGATTTCGAAAAATTCAGTGGAATTCTTTGGACCACCACAAGCACCTCCTCAACCTTCTCAACCTTCAAAGTCTCTCAATACTTTTTAAAAGTAATTTTTTTCCTTTGTGCTTACCCGATCTTCATTTATTTCATATTTCATTATCTTTTCCCTGTTTTTCATATTTGTAAATACCGTTTTAAAAAATAAACTATTTATTTTAAACTTGAATTTCACTTATTTGCTTCACAGATTTTTGAAGTTGATTATTAGTTTCGAAGGTTTTTAGAAATTGTTTTTATTCATATTCACCCATTTTTACCTCTTCAAAAGAACAGAAAGAATCGTTTGCCTTGTTTTTTGTTCAGTATGTTAGAAATCGATGGACATTCGAAATTTTGACCTTCCCGCCAAAAAAGGAAGACGATGGCCGAAGTTTTCCCGGCCAGGGCCTCGGCAGCTGTCGTTTTAAGGCGGTACACACTAGAGTGGAATCATCGTCACATGTTCTGGGCACTTCTTGATAGCTCTCTTCCTTTTTGTAAAAGATTTTTAATTGCTACCTCGGAGCTACTAGTTTTAGCTTGTCCACAAGCCTGCTCATCATTTTTTTTCAATTTTTTTCATTGCTAGAAGTTGTACCAGATAATTTTTTTCTTATAAGCCAGAAAACCCCTGAAAAACTCTTTTAACGGCACACTTTTCTGATTTAAATTTTGCTCTGTATACAATATATCGTATAATCTGTATTAGAAAAGACATCTCTAATAGAAAGACACCCAAATAAATTCAAATGGTCACATTCTTGAAATCCAAACGGATTAAAATTAGTTTTATAAGAATCCTCGTCAAAAAATGACTGAAAACGTTACAAACATGTTTCAAATCTCTTCTCCAACAAGTGTTTTTTTTTCAGAATTCAGAAATATTTTTTCATGTATTTTTCATGAAAGAATAGAAAGGCATGCCCTTCTGATACAGATTTCAGGGTTATTTTGAGAGTTTTATACTGTGCTATTCAAATATTAATAATTCACATTTGAATAGAATTCAGTTATTTTTAGCCTCCTAGATATTTTCCCATTCTCCTCATTATTACATCTCAGAGGCCACAAGTTGTGTTACACACTTCTCTTCTCCCCACATTGTTGTTATCCTCTCTCATCGAAGTGACCCCCACAAACACTTCTTGTTACACATCGCGTGTGATGATACGCGCGTTTTCGTTCCAAGAGTTCCAAGTGTTTTTCTATTTTTCAGGTGATTGACCATGGATTTCCTAGAAGACGCACTCGATTGCACCATTGACTACTGCAGATCTCTTCTGGAGTTGAACAGAAAAAATGAGACGATTATCAAGATGCACCGAGACATTCAAACGACTTCTGAAGCAATCGTCTATACTGTAGCCGCCCATTCGGAAATGAAGGACCACATCATTAGAACACTTATGGAAGAAAATGATAAAAGGGATGAGATCATTAAGAAGTTGCACTCTCTCGTTTTGGCGGATGCAAAGTTGAGAATGACTTCCGATTTCACTATAAATCTTCTACAGGACAACATCAAGGCGCGAGATGAGAAGCTGATTCTGTTAAATGACAAGTTGAAAGTTGAAGAGAATAAAGTTCATATTTATGAAGAATTCGTTCAACAGTTCATCCAAAACGGACTTAAAAATGATATTCTAGTGCAAGAGCCGGAGCAGGCTTCAGGTAAGGATTATGATATTTGTATTGGATATAATAAAACATTCAAATTATTTAGATGTCGCTCCCCAAGAAACTGAGAAAAAGTCTACTGAAGTTCAAAACCGCAAACGTTCATCTTCAGAATGCCAAGAATCTGCCAAGAAGGCGAAGAAGGACTGAATATGTCCTGATGGAAAATTAAAGCTTGTTTCTGCCAAATCTAAGTTCAATCCATGACCATTAAAAATATATTATACTGGGATTTATAATAAACATATTTTTTGAAAGTTTGTGAAAAAAAAAATAAATCTTCGTCTTCACTGGGAATTTTAAAATACGGTATCCAGAGAGCAAAATAAAGCTTACACTAGTTCTTTAACTCAAAATGTTGAGTCTTTGATTATACATATATGAACTAAAATTTGCCTAAAAATCTGAAACTTCAGTTAAAATTTCGAAAAAAAAACATTCAAAAAATTTTGGAATGCATTCCGAATGGAATATTGATTTTCTCGAGTTCTATCGAATTTTTTTGAGAAAAAATTATTACTCTCGTGTTCTTTAACACAAACGACTTCTACTACTATTTTTCAGAATTATTTTCTGTAACAAATCTTTGCTCATCTGAATCGACTCAATGTAGTTTAATGCTTGCTTGACATGCATACTATATGTCCTGCTCCCTTCACTCTCTATCTTTTTCATTCTTTTCAATTCCAATGTTTTCTCTTTTCCATCAAAATTTTTTACTCAAAATACAACGATTCCAAATAATCAGTAAACCTCATAATTCGTCCCCCCCCCCCCCAACCCATTTTCTTTATGCAAATAGTGTGTTGTGTCTCATGAGCGCGAACAAAATCACTATAAAGATATGGTGTATGCATACCCTCTCAAGTTGTGATACGCATCAAAATTTTGTGGAACATGATGAGAATGCCGAAATTTTTCCAAACACAAACATACACTGACGAATGGACGCTCAGTTCGAGAATTTTCAAAAGAATAACCCTTCATGATTCCTTTGAGGATTCGAATTAGTCTGAATTTTCATAATTCAGTTCGTCATTTTTTTTTTTTGGTTTTTTTTGTGCTCCACGTCATCAAACGGGAGTCAAAAGCCAAAGAAACCTTTGTGCGCAAAAAAAAAAACGAAACCTTTGTGTTTTCTTTTGTTTCTATGTAAAACTTTTGAAACCGATTCTTCTTTTTTTTCAACTAGCTTTTCAGACTTCATTCAGAAAAGAATATGATATTTCGTAGATCCGTCATATAAAAAATGAAATGAAGCGATGAAAAGAAAAGACATTCAAAAAAAGATAGATGAATTTGCTGACAGATATTTTTATTGTTTTTTTTTTGCTCTTCTTCAAATCAATTTTTATAAACTTGACACTATGAGTCAATTCCTTTCACCTTATATGTACATTTTGATAACATTTCCGTGTGCTCCATAGGCGAGTCCAACTGACCACTCTGCTTCTCTGTTGTCGCTTTGTTACCTAGCGTTGCTACATGCTCTCTTTTCGTTTTCAAACTCATTCCCATGGTGTTTCCAGTGTGTTGTTTTCCTTTCCCCAGGTTTGGCACGCTTGTTTTAACACCTTTCGTAGATTTTCGAATATTTTCTAGCAATGGAGCTGCTCAAAATTTCGGTTGAGAAGAAGGGAACCATAAGGGGTCTATTTTAAATCGGTTTTATTTTTTCAAAGCAGGATACCAGTCATTTTTTCTCAATTAATTGTCACAATTCCATAATTTACGAAAGTAACAATTCTTTTTCATAAAAAAAAGTTAAAACTCAAAATCTTTTCAAATCGCGAACATAATTTTTTTCTAATCTACTTAAAAAATGTATAATAATTCGTTGATTCGAATGCCCCCGATATCGCTACACAATACGCTAGAGAAACATTTTTATGAACAAATTTTCATTTTGTCGCGCTCGCCGCTGCCGACACTTAAACTGCTGTCGCGCTTGCCGCTGCTGACAAAAAAGTGACTAACATTTTTTGAACAACGTTCTGAGCAGCGATATTAGGCGCTTAGCAAAAAAATTTTGATTTTTTTGAAATAGGTTACAAAATGTTAGTTCTCGAATTGAAAATCGGTTTCCTCTAGTTTCAAATATTTTTCATAAAATTTTTTGATATTTTCGTAAACACTGAAATTGGGACAATCATTTGAGAACAAATATAAAATTACTCGAATCCTACTTCAAATGATCCATCTCGAAATATTATAATTCTACCAAAAAAACTCACTAATGAGCATTTATATTTTCCCCTCAAAAACCAAGTCCCCTTTCCATATCAATAACAACTACCTGCCTATTATCCCTTACCTGTTTCGTAATCTTCGTATTCATGCTCCTTTCCTCAAACAAATGCTCCTCTTCACTCACTCTCGTACATATCTACATGCACATATATATAAAAAGAAATGAGCTGTCCTTCGAGCTCTTACCCTCTTCCTTCTTATTCTTCTCCTTTTCTTCAGCATCATACCCGCACGGGTTAATGAATTTTTGGCACTAAACATGTGCTCTCTGTCACCCTCTGTTTCTAATTAGGTCTTGTCTCGGTGTTAAATATTCTCAGGAAAAGTGCATCAGCATGGTGGTCTACAAGTATTAGTCATAACAGACTTATGGTTTTTTGTGTGGAAGAGGTCGTTCACACTTCTTCCTATATAGAGTCTCCTGAAAAGCAAACAAAGATTCTTCTTTTTTTTCTGGCGCCGCCATTTTTGGCTGCGAACTGTTGGAGTGAGTCATCACAAGGAGAGTAGCCTCCCACTCATACTTTTTCGTTTCTGAAAAAAACTTCAATTTCAGTCATACTTTGAGAAGAGAACGTTGTGTTTTACTATGTATACTCCAAGAAGGAGTACAGTCATTTTTTTCTTAAATGATCGTCCCAATTCCAGTATTTACGAAAATAACAATTTCTTGCACAAAAATTGTTGAAACTCGAGAAAATCGATTTTCAAAACGCCAACTTACATTTTTTATAACCTATTGTAAAAAAATGAGAATTCTTTGCTGTTTCTTACGCATTTAAAATCGCTGCTCAAATCGCTAAAGAAAACTTTTTATAAACAAAAGTGAAAATCTGTTAGTAACAATTATTTATGACCGTAATCCTACTTTCACCTTCAGCATAATTGATTAGAAATGTTTTTTCGTGCAGTAGCTGTGTTATTTCTGATCAGATTCTTATGCTTACACTTTCTAAGAAAACTCAGCCTTCATTTGATATATTATACCAAAAAAAATTTCCGGTACACTGTCTCCCACGCATTCATTCGAAATATCGTACAAAAACATAACTGAATATCGGCTCCGCGACGTTTCGAAAGATGACGTTCCAAGAGTGTGACGTTTCGCAAGTGTGGCGCTCCGCAAGTGTGACGTTTCGCAAGTGCGATATTTTTCGAGTGCAACGTTTTGCTTTTCGACACACTTTCGAAATGTCACACTTTCGAAACGTCATCTTTTGAATAGTCGCGGAGGCTGAATTTCCATATCAGGAAATGTTTTGTTTCAGAACATTTTTCCTTGAAAACCAATTTTTCAGAATTAATCTTCTTTCATCGCATCTAATTTCCGACTGCAAATAAAAAAAGTATATAATACATACACGCTATCTTCCCATTTTTTTCATTTTCTCACATGGGACTAGAAGAATATTTGATGAGTTGCATCTCTCTTCTCTTCTGATTCCACTCTCGTTTTCATACACCACATCTCCACCAAGGAATCTCAAGTTTGAAAATTAGTTTGATTTGCATAGTGGTCATTTTGTGGTCTAAAATTGAATATGGATCTTGCATTTCCTTCATTTCGGATGCATTGCTCTTCTTCTCACTATAATTGCTCCAAGGCTACTTCCTCCCCTCCTCCTCCCCCATTAAAATCACACTTCTCATCCGCCGTCTTCCGTCTCACAAGAAGAAAAAGAAATCGCATTCGGTTTCTTTTCCCAATTTTTGAGCCACCATGCACTCTCTGCGCACAAGATGGCCAGTTAGTTTATCCAATTTCAACACTCACTCTCAATTAAAATTTTCATTTCCATCCTAGCCCTTCCCCTTCCTCTCACCGCCATCGCCACCACGTCCGTTTTCCTTCGTTTCTCTTTTTGCCTGAAGCGCCTCTCCTTTCCCCTTCGTGTTTTCTTCATTGGTGTACTCTCAACCCATTTTCAACATTACAACCTTTAGAAGAAAAAGGGAACAAGGAACGTTACGACAATGACCGATGGACCTCCATTGATGCTCAATCGAGCGTTCTTTGAGAGGAAAGAAAACTTGCTCAAGGTTCTTCAGCTGGTGAGTTTCTATTAGGGATGATTATCTAAATACAGTATCCTTCCAGATCGCTGGATTCATCACTCTCCTTACCAACTACTGGTGCTATCCAAACCAACACTTTCTCTATTGTGGCGAGAGGTAATTGTAATTGTAATTGAAATAAACTATCATATAACCTCTTTCAGGTACTTCACCTCTTCCCAAGTGTTCCAACTGGTCGTTTTCAATGGTTTCTGCATGTGCCTCACTTTCGCCTTGATCCTTGCCAACATCGCAGGTGCTTATGACGCCTACTACAAAACCAATCCATACGTTTTGGTAGGGTATACATATAACATCCATCACTATTTGAATGTTTTTAGGAAAGGTACTTGGTGTTTCTTCAAACTTTTCTCTATGCTGTCTCCTATATTACCCTTGTCGTCGACTATGAGAATAGCCCATATGCCAAAGCGTTTTCAGTTCCATTGGTGAGTTCATAATAGCTAAAATCTTATTGGCCCAGACTTGGTAAATCCCGATGCCTGGCCTGGCGCGATCGGCCCGGAAAAAAAATAAGGAAAATGTCCGGAAATTTTTCACAATTTCACAAAATTTTCATAATTTTTTGGCTCCGCGACCTTTCGCCGCTGACCATTTCGCTACTATGACGTTTCGCAACTAATGTGATCTTTGGAGTTGAGATTTGTGCACATTTCTACAATCCGAAGTTCACGTTAGTTGCGAGACGTCACTGTAGCTAAAGTAGCTAAATGTCGCGGAGCCAATTAAAATGACACATAAACATTCAATCATAAAAAAATATGACTTATTCAGGAAAAACCACCAAAAAAGTATAATTTTGCATCAAAAATTCATTTTTTTAACTCTAGAAACCAGGGCCGACCCATTATTGTTTCCAGATCTCTACAACCGTCACTCTTCTCCTCTACACCATCGACGTAATGATGCAATGCCGTCATAAAAACCCACTTGTTCGCTGAACACTTTTCCCTATCCCATTTCCCATTTACACCCCTAATTTTCTTGCCCCCAGGGTGCCCTTGAATGCCATTTGTAGAAAAAAATGCTCTGAAATTCTCGAAAATCTCCAAACATAATTTCCGTTGTGATTGTCTCCCCATCCCGAAAAATGACTGTGTTTTGCTATTTATTCATGTCAGAATCATAAATTAAAAAATAAAGAAGATGTACAAAGCAGTAGAAATATTTGTTTTCTTGAGATTCAAAAGGGTCATTGATAATAAGATACAGTAATCTTTGAAGACTAAAAATTCAGTTTGTTCAGATAAAGTTGCCACAATTGGCGAGAATAGGATACGGTACTAGGACAATTTAAGAAATGACTGTTGTTGTAATCGCCGTTTCACTGGGTCCCAATTTTACGACCGTGTCCACTCCGGCAGTACTCGAGCTATTGGTTCCCTCATCTGGAATTCATAGTTTCTCGAAGGGGGAAATTAAATTAAAATATGTAGTCTAGAGCAAGAATATAAAATGTTATTCCATGTGAAAGACAAGGATCACTTCATTATGCCCTCCTGTAGTTAATAAAAATCCTACCTGAATTTTCAGACTTCTCCCTATGCTTATGGTTGTGGTTTTCTTCGTCGCAACAATTCTGATCTGAAATACCAGTTTTATTTTTTATTCTGAGCGTCATATTTATTCGTACCTATAAGAATAGGCATATTCCTCCTTCGAATCGCCGATCCACCACCGCCGATCCCTCCCTGGGAAGCGGACGGCTCAAGAACTGCAGCATGACGACGAGCTTGTAATCGGATCTGCAGAAAATAGAGTTCGAGAGTACTCGGAAAAAATGAGGGGTCACCTGTTCGACGGGTAGAACTCTTCTTCTGCGTTTTGGAAGTTTATCACGTGCTTGATTATGTGAGTAGAACATGGCAAAGTTGGAGACGATGACCTGGAAAAATACTATAAGATTGATACTATTTTTGGTGCTGGATCTTTGCTCTAGCTTCAGGAATTTGAAATTTCAAAGGTGAAAAATAAGTTTTTTATATTTCAATTCTGATTCGAAATGTCACAACAAAAACGCTCAAAAATTCTTCTGAGGCCCAAAAAATATCAACAAAGTTGCAGAAAAGTGATCTCTCCTGGGCTAACTTTTGGCGTGGACAGTGCAAAAATTGAAATTCACGTGAAAAACACGACAAAAATTCGACCACGAAGGACTACATTTTTGCAACTTTGATGGCATTTATTGATTCTCAGAATTATTTTTGAGAGTTTTTGTTGTGATATTCGGAATTAGCATAAAATTCTGCATCGATTGAAACATTTTACCCGGGGTCCTACTTTAAAGGGATAGAACACTATTTGGGATTTTTGTGATTTTAGTATCATTCAATGCTGAATTAGGGCGCGAGAAGAATGACCATGGTCCAAAAATGCCTTATTTTCGAAATACGGGTTAAAGACAACCCACAAAAAATCAACTGTGAGGGTGCAATTTTTTCACGTGCACCCTCCAGGATTCACGCGTCCCCAAAAATAGCCGATTTGCATCCTCACAGTTGATTTTTTTAAACTGTTTTTGAACCGTATTTTTAAAATAAGACATTTTTGGAGTATAGCTCAAGAAAATTTTCTTTCCGCGCGCTAATTCTGCATCGAATGATACCAAAATCCCTAAAAAATATTCAAAAAATCCATGTATTTTTCCCAGATAACGTACTGGAACTGGTAGAGCAATGGTGAGAACACCCATAACCGCACACAACGATCCCACCAATCTCCCAAACGATGTGTGCGGTGTCATGTCGCCATAGCCAACTGTTGTCATCGTACAAATTGCCCACCATAACCCTAACGGGATTGACTGGAACTGATTATTCGGATTCGCTTCCATTTTCTCGGCGTAGTAGACCAGTGCGGCGAAGATGACGATACCAAGTATGAGAAAAAAGACGAGAAGGATTAACTCTTTTGCACTCGCCCGGAAGGTGTGAATCAAGATTTGCAAGCCTTGGTGATGTTGTGTTAATTTGAAGAGCCGGAAGATACGAATCATCGATAAGAACTCCACAACATCCTTCGGCTCGTCCTCAACGAATCTCACCATCAGCGCATCGGCGTAGAAAGAGAGTGTGGCGACCAGATCAATCATGTTTAGAGGGCTTTTGAAGAATCGAAGTTTCGACGGGCAAAAAATGAAACGGATGATGAGTTCGAGAGTGAACCAGATATTACATAACATTTCGATCTGCCCAAAAATCGGTTGCGGTTCAGTTGAGATACGCTCGATGGAGGGTTGGATTCGTCCGCCTCTGGAATTCACAAAAACATACATATCCAAATCCGGCCCGGCCAGGTCGGCCAGTGGTCGGGGCCGGAGGGGAATTTCCCCAGAATTTGTCAGTCGGCCCAGCCCGGGTTTGAGCTTGTACGATCAAAAGTATCGGATTTTAAAAAAGTACAACTCACGGCATAGAAATATTTTGTCCAGTGAGCACCGGAACTCGGAAGCTTTGGTGGGTCTTGAGGCAGAATGAGACAATGGAGATGAAAATGAAGAGGACTGAGATTCCGGCAATGATTTTGGCAGCCTGGGAGCTGTACGGCTCGTCGAAAAGTGACCAGACTTGTGGTTTGAGCTTCATCCAGCGAGTGCGTTTTCCCTGAAATAGTGTTATTAAAAAAGTTTGAACGGTGTAGAATAAATATCTTCGCAGTTTATGAGATGGCAACTCACATTTTTATCTAACCTATTTCGAAAAATGTGGAATTTTTCACTGATTCCAATGCACCTAATCTCGCTGCTCAAAACGCGTTTTGAGGCGATTCATGAGCATTTGATGTGTCAGTAAGAGAGACGCAGAGAAAGCAGACACTCTCGTTGCCGAAGACGCAGAGAAACGAGAGTGGTTGTGTCTCTCACTGAAACTTCTAACGCTCTTAACTCGCTTCAAGATGCGTTTTGTGCAGCGATATTAGGTGCTTGAAATAGGTTAGAAAAAATGTAAATTGGCCTTTTGAAAATCGATTTTCTCGAGTTTTAGCGATTTTTATGCAAAAAAAAATGGTTATTTTCATAAATAATGGAATTCGGACGATCATTTGAGAAAAAATGACTGTAATCCTATTTTAAACAAGCTCTTACCTGGAAATAATCTTCCTCCCATCCAAACTTCTTCATTGTGTCCTGCTCGCGGAGCTGTGGATCATCTTCATGGTCAGCATCCATACGATCCAAAACGGCGAGAGTCTCTTGGGTGTCCCTGAAACCGTTTCACTATACTTTTGTTCAAGAGGACTATTTTCAATACTTTGCATGAAGAAGTTGCATCCAACAACACGGTTCTGTATCCGATGCATCCAGGCCCCAGTACTGGAGCTCTTCCTCGAATAGAGGACCACACACGTCGGTTGGATAATGAAGTTTCCCGGTTCGATAGTAGTTGAGGATCTGAATTTGAAACTGGTGTGAGCCTCAGATCACTGAAAACCAACATTTTGGCCAAATCACTTTTTCGCTCATAAAAATTATCAATTTTTAGATATGTAGATGAAAATTGGCACACATGTGTCTAATTATGCCAAAAATATTGTGTCCAAATTTGATGTTTGTACCCTTTTTCAAAAAAATTATCCCGAAAAACAAAAAGTTTATATCCTATTTAGCGGTACTGTCTTTGAAATTTACCATAGAAAAAACGGCAGGATGTCTGTCGAAAAAATACTCGTTGAGGAGAGGATCAAAGTTGGCAAGAGATGGGGTTAATCTGAAAAATAATACAGTAATTAGCACCACTGAAAATGGCTCACCTGCTGAGACGTGTGGCTGGAATCTTTTTCAGTGTGGCTTGATAGGTTTCGTGACGTACACCTCCGACGTTCAGTACGATCCTCTCATCCATAGAAATGCCTGAATTTCGGATTTATTTTTGAATGTTCCGTTGGTTTTTCGATTCTAATTTTGATTTTCCCTCCAAAATTGGTAGTGTTCTCTATTCCCATCTTCTATGACTACGTCAATGTCGTCAGTTTTAATGAGAGAACCTTCACTTTTACGACTGCCCATTTCTTGCATGGTGGCTTTATTTTTTATTTTTCCGAAAAGAGATTGAAAAAATAAAGAAAATAAGAGGAATTGGAAGCGAACTAACAATAAATCATGAGAGAAGCTTTCTCCTTTCTCGATTTTCTCCCTGCAAAAAGTGTGAAAAGAGATTGCATGGAGAAACTAAACTACCCGAAATGAACTTTCTGCTCATGAATTTAAAATGTGATTCATTGTTGGAGGAAAGCGAATTCGAATCAAACCAGTTTTTTCGCTGAGAAAAAAAGATGCATCTGAACCCAGATGGGAACTTCCGGGAAATAATGTTATTTTTAGGTGTGAAAAGATCAAAAAGAGAAAACCACAAAGATTCACATTGGTTTCAAGGTTAGACATGTGTCAATTACACACTTTATATATTTTTGTGTGTTTCGGACCGATCAAATAAATTGATGAGAGCACGAAGAACGATTGAGACAAAGTTCGAGGAGTTGTTTTCGTGGTCATGGATAATGGATTGAGGGTTCAAAATCTACTTTGAAACTCGATGGTAGGACAGAGATCATAATGAAGTGGGATTGTGGTTTCAAACTAGAAAATTTTCATTGGGGAGTTGTACGGATACCCTTTCAAAGTTAAAGGGTTAGTAAACATTTCCAAAAAGTATTAACATTTATATATGGATCGACGAAGAATAACAAGAATTATAAAAAACTCTCTTGGACCTATACTCAAAAATGTCTCTGAATCAAGTTATGAGCCATCAAAAGTGCGTTGCCGGCCCCTTTGTTATGCCAATCTCTGTAAATGAGAGTCCTGGCTGAACTTTATTGATTTTTTGGCTGCGATATCTTGCCACGAAAGTGCTACCGTAATATATTAAAATTTAAAGGAACATACCCTGATTTTCAGGTCAATTTTTTAATTTGTCATGTTTTTCGAACGCTTTTTAACAAATCTCGAAGCGAAATGTCATTTTTCGCTCCAAATCACATCTCGTTCTGAAATTTGTTGAAAAAACAAGACAAATAGAAAAATTCACCTGAAAATAAAGTATGTTCCTTTAAATTCTAATATATGTATTACGGTAGTATTTTCGTGCCGAGATATCGCAGCCAAAAAATCAGGGAAGTTCAGCCAGGACTTTCATTTACAGAGATTGGCATAATACAGTAATTTTTCACTTTCGAAATATGTTTGAAACTCTTAAATTGTTTATTCAAGATTGCACTGGAAGGGGGCCGGGAATCGCGAAAATTGCAACTTTGATGGCTCATAACTCGATTTAGAGATGTTTTTGAGTACAGGGCCGAGAGAATTTTTTTCTAATCTCTATCATTTTGCGTCGTATCATGTAAAACTCTCAATACATTGTAAAAATTCATGTAAAAATCTCAATTCCTGTTAAAACCTCAATACTGTTCGAAATTGTTTACTAACCCATTAATAGTTAAGAGACTAAATTGAGCCGGAAATGTTAGACTACTTGTAATCGAAATCAAGTTATGTTTTCAAGAATTTGAGCCAAAAAATCCATGACACAAAAACTAATATTGAAAGTCGACCCAACCTTTTAATATTAAAAGTCCCCAGAAACAGGTGTTGCCAACTGATTGAATTTCTATTTCCGGGTCCTTATTAGAAACCACAATCAACGCTTACCTTTCTTGGCACTCATCACAATAGAAACTAGAGCACAAAGGTGCGCTGCTAGGCGGAGAATAAAAATCGCCAGTTTCAGATTGAAAAAAAAACCGAGCTCCACTCTGGGAGTCGATGAGATGAGAGCCAAGCAACCGATTAATCTTGCTCGTAAAACGAAGGACGTTTCATGAAAATCTTCGTATCTTCCTTCCTGCAGCAGCAGTGCTTTTTGCCGTCTCAGGAAATGGAAGATCTATATTTGAAAGTGGGCGGAGCCAAAAGTGTCCTTAGTGGGAAAATGGAAAATGAAGTGAGATTTTGGGAACGCAACGCTTTACAAAGACAAAGTTAGCTTACAAAGGCAAAGAGTTAGTAAAAAACTAACATTTTGTTTGGGATCTTACCTGATGTTCCGACATTTGCTCGTAACTCGTCCAGCGGAATACTGGTCGTAGAATATCTGGGTATAGAATGCCGAGTTCTCATCCTGGTCTCACGACGGAATTTCTCATCTTGGACGATTGGAGCTAAGGTTTTTTGAGTTCATTAGAGTCAGACGGGTTTCGGTTAAAAGGAGAAAAACAAGTTAGAGTGGAGGTAAAAGGAGACTTCAAACAGGTGAGTTTGGTTATGCATAAGACAGGGAACTGGGACACGGGCACAACAACGACACCTGAGAAATTCAGAACCACCCGAACCTTGTGTCATTTTTTCTACTTCTTCGAATTTGCTGTGTGTTGTCGTGTTTCCTTTTTGGCCAAATAAGAAGAAGAAGAGGAAAAGGAGAATAGAAAAAAAAGGAAAACGTCACAACAGAAGACCGAACTCGAGTGGAATGAACGAATGCGGAGAAATCTCGGAGCTTGTTTGTTAGGAGCTCCAGCGCCAGCCCCCGATTAGGCCGGAATGAATTATCAAATAAAACGATCAGTTTTCAATTATTGAAGAAAAAGGGGACCCTTTCAGATATTTTTAGACTCTGGAACCCAAAAAAAAGAGTGGGGTTGATAATTCCAGAGTACATTTATATTTCAAATATTTCAAATTTTCACTTGTCGCGCTCGCCGCTGCCCACTTGCGACCCGGCAGCGGCGCGCGCGACAGCAGCCAGTAAGTCGGCAGTGGCGATCGCGACAAATGAAATTTTGTTAATAAAAATTGTTCTATTGCGTTTTGAGCAGCGATATTAGGTTCATTCGAATCAGCGAAAAATTCTACATTTATTGAAATAGGTTAGAAAAAATGTAAGTTCTCGATTTGAAAATCGATTTTCTCGAGTTTTAACGATTTTTGTCCCCAAATTTTGTTATTTTTGTAAACACTGGACCTGGAACAGTCATTTTAGAGAAAAATAAAATACTCCTACTTAAAAAAAGTGAAATTGCTCCATTCAAAAATCCCAAATTTATTTCGAGCTCAGGGACAGATGTTTTCTCGGTGATCCACTCCAGGAACCGACTGAAAATTCTGAATGTGAGAACCATTTCCTCCAAAAAGTCTAAAAATGGAGCAGAAAAAGGTCTTCTGGAGAGCTATAGAATAGAAGATGTTGATAAATTTCATGAAATTCAATTGAAGAAAAAGTTGTCTTGAGAGAGAAAAGTTATTGAAAAACGGCAACATTCAAATTGGTCGAGTGGAGAAAAAAACGAGGAAGAGGATATTTTCTTATTCACGGAAAGCCCCCTCGGATGTTTCCGGTTGTTCGAAGAACGGAGGAGCACAAAATGTCGGGAAAGTTAGAAAATTTGAGTATTGACTTTCATTTGGGTACAAGAAATCAACTCAAAAAATATTCTTCAATTCTTCATTTTAAGGAGCACTCGAAACTTTTTGGAGTCTTGCTCAATCGAGCGGAATATTTGAATGATGTTGAGAAAAATTTTCATACACATATTTTTGTTTTCGTTTTTATTAGAATTTCTGGGCATTATTCTTCAGTCTAGCTACTTGTAAACTTAAAGGAAGAGATGGGTATAGACATGTCAGAAACAGAGGGAAAAAAAGGAGAGAAGACGTTTCGAAATTTGCGACTGCACACGAAAACGAAGATCAGGAAATTGATGGCAGACGAGGAGGAATGATTCACGACTGCGAATTTTGAGTTTGAATTTTTTTTTCTCAGCTGTTTTGTCTTTTGAGGACCTCATGGTTTCGAGTTATCCTGGCGAGAACTTTTCAAGTGTACTGTAGCTCCTAGGCATAATCCAAAAGTCCAATAGTCAAAAAAAGAACGAGCAAAAAAAATTACATCCGAAGATAGCAACTACGAATATGGACGTGAGAAGAAGAAAATGGAAGGAGGAGGAGGACAATCATGAAATGCAAAAGTTTTGTGTGAAAGCATGGAATTGGAGGGCGAGTGGACGATGGAAAAAAGACAAGGAATTCAGTTTGGCTTCAAGAGGTACGACAAGTGAGAAAAGTGCATTAGGAGGACGAGAAGGACGAGCTGGAAAGTTTTCGCGCCCTCCCGCTGAGCCAATATTTTTGAATGAATTACTGAGTATTCTACGCAAATTTGATGAACTGGAAAGGTTTGTTGTCCGCTTTTACTACTATCATTGGTTGTTGCAAGGATCTTTTATTTTTATTGAGAAAGCGAGTAATGTTCATTTTTGTTGGAAAGATACGGTCGTAAATTAGGAAGTAGAATTTTGTGTTCCAACTTGTTTCAATTCAACAAAAACCAAAAAAGAAATTCTGAAACTGAAACTTTGATGTTTTCAAAAACAAGGAAGTTCCTTTAAGAAATCTTGCAAGGAAAACAAGAAAACTTGGAAAAGTGATATTTTTCTATTATTTTTTAGTAGCTCAGTTGGTATTTTTGAATATAGGTTAACAGCTATTTTTTTAAAAGAATATAATATAGATTAATAGCTAGATATTGTCGAAATAATTAAACTGAGACTCGGTGTTTGCGGACTTTTCAATTCACCAAGCCAAATTTGGCTTGAGATACTGTAAAGTCTGCAAACACCAAGTCTCAGTTTAATTATTTCGACAATACGTTAAAATTTCACGGAATTTCGTAAAATTACTATCTTTTGAAAATTTTTGGTTTTTTTTCAAATATTTGAGCTGTCAATCTAACTGTGATAAATTTTAAATGAAATTTCGGATAATCACTATCTTTTGAAATTTTTGGTTTCTTAAAAAAATATTTGGGTATATTTTATTTTTTAAAATAATATTTGAATATTCAAGTTATCTTTCTACTACCGTAAATCTCTTTTTTCTATTTTAAACTATTTTTTCACTAATTCAAACCATTTTTTCACTTTTTCCAATGATTTTTCATTGACTTACCAATATAATGTCGTCCTATTTAGGACTGCTGCAAATCAGATCATCATACCGCAAATAACAGAATCAAAAAATCTAACATAAAAGTAAGGAATAAAGATGAGTTCACTAAATCAACTGTCTCAAGATGATGGGTGACGTAGGAGAAATAAGATTGCAAGTGCAAATTCAGGAAATTGGCTATTCCAGTACGCGCCCCGAATTGCAACGACGTCACGGATCGGTGACCCAAACGTTTGATCGCAAAACGCTTGTTCCTATGTTCTTGTTTTTCATGAAAAGTTAGATACTAAGAGATTGTAACACGATGAAAAGCATTACAACACCATCAACAACGTCATAAACGTAGGATAAAATATTGAGGCATCAGGAAGAACAAGGCGAAAATTTTTGTTGTGCTCTCTTTTTTTCTCCGGGAAGAAACATATGGTAAAACTTGAAACCTATCCCCGTCCTCGTTCTCATTTTACTGCTCACAGAATGAGGAACAAGCGATTATTGAAAGGTCGAAAAGGTTTCAATTTCAAAAGAGTGCAAATTTTTTTCTACTGCCAAACCATATGGACGTTTTCCGCGGTGGTGTCAAATGTGTCACCCTAATGGCTAATCGAGTTTCGAAAAATCTTCGAATCGGATATTTGGTGGGAGGCATTTTTTGCGTGTGTTTTTGTGTCTAGTAGAGCGTTCAAAAATCATCCTCATTAATAAAAACTGAGAGGTGAACTATTTCTTCTTGAAAAATGGGTAGAAAACAAGGTTTTTCAGGTAAAAGTGAAGCGTTCCAGAAAAAACTTAACTATGTGCATAATGTATTTTGAAACGGGTAAAAAACATAGAATATGATATGAAGTCGCAAAAACAAGAAGGGGCGCCAATTAGGGATATTCCCAATACGAAATATTTTGATAAAGCCTGAAAATAGGGTACCTGACCAAAGAAGGTTCAAAGAACCACTTTGTACAACAAGGAAAATTGCACTTTTTCGGGAACCCAGTTCTTTTCTTTTTATTCTGGTTTCTCACTTGGCAATACAAAGACGTCTGCCACCAAGAAACTTCCGGTAGATTTTGGTTTATTCTTTATTTGAGTTTTTACTCGAAAATTTTGTCTGGACTTAACTAGGTGCTTTAGGTAAACATGATTTTTAGCATACTGTAAAATCTATATTCAAAAGGCATCTCTAACAGAAGGGCACCCCAATGAACTCAAAAAAAAAGTACATTCTCGGAATTAAAATGGATTGAATTTAGTTTTATTAGAATTCTCGTCAATAGTTTACTCAAAAAATGTCCCGAAATATGTTTCAAATCTTATACCTTGCAGATGTTGGGATCCATTTTGAAAATTCAGAAAATTTTTTAGGGTCGTCAATCGTCTAATATAAATTTTACGGTATGTTCCTTACTAATTTTTTTCTTGGAACTCACCTTTGTCCCCAAAATAATCACTCCCTCGCCGTGATCCCCGCCTAGCAGACGACCGATTCGAATCGAATCTGTTGAATGAAAACGCG
Source organism: Caenorhabditis zanzibari (assembly GCA_963966625.1). NCBI lineage: Eukaryota > Metazoa > Nematoda > Chromadorea > Rhabditida > Rhabditidae > Caenorhabditis > Caenorhabditis zanzibari. The sequence continues at coordinate 14,288,847 of OZ016473.1, forward strand.
TCGAGCATTTCACATTGGGAGAGTCTGAAAATAGAGCAAAGTATTTGAAGCGTAAACGAAACCAGAAAGAGGAAAAAAATCTGAAAAGCGAAAATTGTTACATAACCCAGACGATCAACCTGGAACAGATCCGTGAGAAAATAAAAAATGAACAGAAAATAAAAATGTAATTCGTTCTAAGATATAGAAGAGAGAAAAAAATAGAGGGCCCCCTCTCGACTCACCACTGACGAAATTTATCAAGATACTCGTCGGGTCGACCTTCGTCTAATTTTTTGGAATATCATATTTCTTGCTTATGAAAATTCGGTTAGAAGAGGTTGTGACTCGGCAAAAAAAGAGAAAGAGAAGAAATTTGAGGTGTAGGATCAAAAATGCATACGAAATCCGAATTTATTCAAACAAATGCTCCTGAAACAAAAAAAGGTGAATGCAAGGGGGAAAAAGAGAGAAAAGTATCAGAGATTCATTAGTGACCTAATTTTTGTTCACTTCCTTATTAGAAAAAGGGAAAAAAGTTTCTAGTTCCTTGAAGATTTTCTAATTTTAATTACTACTGTAAAACCTGCACTAAACGGGCATTCCCGTCTATTTTTTCAACACCTAACATTTTTTTTAATTTCTTAAAAATATTAAAAAATAAAATAAAATATGAAAAATATTTCTGAATTCTCAAAATGGATAATAACATCTGATTTGAAACATATTTTGTGAGGTAACTTCTCACGAGGATTCTAATAAAACTAATTTCAATCTCTTTGAATTTGAAGAATGTGCTCATTTTGAGCTCATCGGGTGCCCTTCTATTAGAGGTGACCTTCTGATACAAACCTTACGGTGATTCCTTTTAAAACCTCATGACTATATTAATTTTAAAAAACAATGCGATGGTGTTTGTATGAAAATTTTCATGTTTTTTGAAATAGTATCAAAATTTTGGTTCCGCTTTCTTGAAAACAATTTTTTGCTGAAACATCCAACGTGACGATGTTTTGTGAAGACAAACACATTTACAAGGGCCCCCGGATACATAGAATTTTGGATTCGATAGATACAAAAAGATAAACACTGAAAAAGAAACGAATCACAGAGTGGAAAAAAGAGCGGGGACGCTTTGCTCCAAATATTCTTGGTCCATCCGGAAGCAAATAAAGATCAAGAAGAGGCTCTCGTTTTGGAGAAGAATGTGGTAAACGACTCTCGACTTCAGATTAGAATCCGAGATGAAGAGCGAGTATAAAAAAAAGAATCATCATGATTTGACCGGTTTATGACTTCCTTGGGAGTATGACTAGGTACGGAAATCCATCAGTGTGATTGGATGTTGAATGTGTGTGTGTGGGGGTACCTGTCGTCGTAAAACCAAAATACTTTTTTCTACACTCTTTTGGTCTTCTGTAAGATCCGATGAAGTAGACGCCTAAAAAAGGAGTTCAGCTAATGTGAAAATAGTGTTCTTCCGGAGTGAAAAACCAAAAAAACCACGCTAAAATATTCAAAAAACGCTGAATGAACCCCGTTTCAAATCGGCTTTAGAACCAACACCAATAGAAAAGGATAAAGAAAATGAAATGCAAATTGGGAAACAATTGGAAGGACCGACAAAAGCAGTAGACAACGCGGGGGTTGATCCTATGATAAATGATGTTCAGGTGCACTTGACTCTTAGACGGCCACTTGTTGGGGACCTACGAAGGGCACGAGAGACAGAAATTGAAATGTGGACCCCTATACTGAAGAAGGTTTCACAACGCCTAAATTACTACTACTTGAACATCTCATTTTGACATCTCATCTCTGAAAAGACGACAAGATCACACCCCTTTTTTGATATATCTCTTCCTCGGGGGCTTTTCTCGATGAAACGCCATAATTTGAGGCGAGAAGGAAGGGTTCTTGAAAATTTTTTTGGTTGAACAGATTCAATAATAAAAAGTGATGTGATTTAAAAACTCGATGACAAGAGAGAGTTTTGACAACATTCGGATAGCGATGAATAACATGACACATTGCTTTTGTGGAGTCTACGTCAGGATTTTTGTCCAAAAAGAGAGACCACTATTGAAACTCGACAAATTTTTCGAAAAAGAGATGCAAAATGGAAATAAAAAAACAGTTAAATATTCAGAATATGACCAATTGATGGGTGGAGTGGGTAACGTCTTCGAAATGAGTAAAATGGGGAATTAAAACTGTTCATTAATTGGAGGCATTGCAATTTTATCTGTTCTTTACGAATTAGACGGGGGAAAGACAGTCATCGATTTTTTATTGCACCATATTTAGTAATTGGGTCACATCTCAGGTTATGAATGCGATCGATTACTATAGGACAGAGATTGTCTTTATCTATTATCGGCATAATGTTATTTGAAGAAATCTGCATATTTATCCTGCCAGTATTGTAAATAACTGTAATTCTGTCATTATTGTTGGAATAAGATTTTAGTACAAAAAAATTATTGTAATGATGCAGTGACCTAAATGACATTTTAAAATCTGTTGAAAAAATTTGCAATATTATAATAAAACTTCTTTTTGTTATTCCGTATCAAAAAGATAACTATGTTCTCTTCCTGAAGCCAAATTGTGAGCACTGAAAATTCAGTTTTTGCAGTATTTGTAACCCTGTTTCCATTTTTTTTCTGTAGTTATGTTTCCTAAATTTTACTCAAACAGTCCCTTTTCAAACTGTGATAATGAACAATTTTGACTTAGTGTAAGTTGTTGATAGAAACCATTTGGTATGTGACCTTGAATTTATTTTTTTATTGCAAGTTTTTTGTAGATAATGTGGGAATGAAGAGAAGACGTCGGATAATTTCGTGTATCGTTCTAAGAATTATATCTCTAAACATTTGCAGATATTTTCTGTGTCATGGAGTAATAGGGACAATTTCTACATTTGTGCTGGTAAATGAAATAAAGCTCAAAAATATCACGATCTGAAGATCTATTTCTACGCTTCAGTCTGTTTTGAAAATAATCATGACATCAGAAACCAAATCAGAAGTTTGTTCTAGTTCATTGACTGTACCCTAATGACAGGTGAAATGTAACCTGGTTATTAAGAGTAAAGTTTGATCAGGATCTTTCATGCTGAAAACAGGAAGTTTGAATAAAGATCTGGACCAATAATAATAATCACCTGGTGGGTACATTTCTGAAAGTTTTGCATAATGTGAAAGGAAAAAGGGTACATAACAGTTCATGTTTCAAATTTTGAGCTTCGAAAATCTGTACGCCTTGTTTAGGTTATGTAAAGCTAAGTACATCATATAAAAGTGACTTAAAACGATTCGGAACACAGTAGTGATTCAATTTCGATTCGGAACACAGTAGTGATTCAATTCGAACACAGTAGTGATTCAGTTATTCGGTTGAACTTTGTAACAGACCACAAGCTGGTTGGACTCCCAATCCCTTTTTTTCCAAAAGAACTCCAATGTTTTTGTGACACATCAGGTTCAAAAACTAAAGCACAATCCTCTGGCTCGACACACTCTTATTAGCTCACTAATTCTCTGTTGTGCGATTTCATAGTTCAAGAAACCAGTATATTTCTGATAGAGGACTAATACATAGACACGCCTCCTTCTTTTATCATCTCTTTTTCTCAGCTGCTCTTAGTTCGAGCACATTCTTTCTGTCTTACTTGTATTTTGTGCTCCGATTTCGGCTCAACTAATTTTATTCCTCTACACATATTTATACATTTAAATTATGGCCGCAGGAACCAAAAGAAAAAAAGAGGTGGTGTTGAATGAAGAAACTGGATGTCATATCTGTTGGCGACCGGCGTCCGGAACTTTCTACGGGGTAAGTTTTGTAAAAACTGACAATTGAAAATAAACTTTTTCAGGCCTTCTGTTGCGCTGCTTGCAAGATGTTCTTCCATCGATGTGTAAAATACAACATAAAATTAACCTGCAGAAAAAACAATCATTGCTATGATAGATTCACGACTCTTCCAAAATGTGCGTCATGTCGTTTCACAAAGTGCTGGAAAATTGGAATGAGACCAGTTGCCGAGCCGCTTCCAGTAGAACCGGAGGAAATTTTCAATTTGAGCAAATTTCTAGAAAATTTGACAGACATGGAAGAGGACAGATACAACTCGATGATCCTTACCTATTCAAATCAAAATCCAACATTAGATGACGTTTTGACAGATAGAAGTAGGATGCATTTGATGGCAAAGGTAACCCGTGGTATAAGAATTCAGTTTAAAGTAGGATTACAGTCATTTTTTTAAATTTTCTCAATTGATCGTCCCAATTCAATTATTCACGAAAACAACAATATTTTTGCACAAAAATCGTAAAAACTCGAGAAAATCGATTTTCAAATCGCGAACTTACTTTTTTTCTAACCTATTTCAATGAATGCAGAATTTTTCTCTGATTCGAACGCACCTAATATCGCTGCTCAAAACGCAATATAAACATTTTTATAGACAAATTTTCAATTGTCGCGCCGACCGCTGCCAATGTATCAGCCGGCAGCGGCGATCGCGATAGCAGATTTAAGTCGACAGCGGTCGGCGCGACAATTGAAAATTCGTTCATAAACAGTGTTCTATTGCGTTTTGAGCAGCGATATTAGGTGCGTTCGAATCAGAGAAAAATTCTGCATTCATTGAAATAGGTTAGAAAAAAAGTAAGTTCGCGATTTGAAAATCGATTTTCTCGAGTTTTTACGATTTTTGAGCAAAAATATTGTTGTTTTCGTGAATAATTGAATTGGGACGATCATTTGAAAGAAAAGACTGTAATCCTACTTTAAGTAAATTTTATTTCAGACACCTGATGTTTATGTCAGCCCCCATGAATGGGCCTTCCTGAATGTCTACTCCCGAATTGTTTTCTTCTCACGCTTCGAGTTTTTTCAAAAGTTACGATCGATTGATCAGGTTTTTAAAGACCTTTAGCCAAAACTTATAAATTTTAATTTCAGCGAAGACTATTCACATTCAATTACCTCCGCGTTGGACTACTTGGCAGTGCAATGAGGTGTTGCAAAAATGGACGAGCCTCATTGCTGACTCCTGATGGACAAGATGTGTACCCAAAAGCTGTTCGTGAAATTTTCAAGGAGAATGGGAAATCGAAAATTCTCGAAAGAATATGCTCTTCGTTGGCAGGAAGTCTTATCGAGATGAAGGTCACAAATGAAGAATGTCAACTTCTTATTCTCATATTCTTCTGCGATCCTAGTGAGAATAACAATTAAAAATTTTCAAACTTTTGATTTTCCAGCACCCACATGTCTTTCCCATGAAGCCAAAGAGATTCTTGCAAAGCACCGAGATCAGTACTGCTCTTATCTTTTCAACTACTGCCTGCTCAAACGACGGGACTATGGACCTTCAAGATTCACCGATCTTCTCTCCCTCTGTCATGTTATGAATCGAGTCAATGATGATTTGCAATATGTTAGCATGGTCTTTCAAATGCACGTGAAAAACTTTCCATTCAAAAAACTGGTTGATGAAACGTTTGTCCAAGCTGGAATCAACCATGGAAATGTTCAAGAGATCCGTCAATTCAATTTTAACTTTTAGTGTCAGCAGTAATGCCAATTACCACCTAATCTCATCATTTCATGTATTTTCGCTTCTCTCAATCTACCCCTTTAACATTATCAACCTCTGATTCTCAAACAGTTGCAACATCGCTTCCCGTTCCTTCTTTCTATGATCTCCGCTACTTTCCAAATTTAAACTTGATAAAATTACCCAGACCATAATTTTCTGAGCAAGATGTATGTTAATATGAAACAGAAGACGTGCGATTCTAAAAAAATGTTTTGTTGATCTCCGACATTCCCAAATCTCACGCTTTTCTATTAATCCCCTCGGTTAGCTCCGCTATTTTTGAGATTAAAAATGTTCGAGATACATCAATTTTTTGGTGAGGTATTATTAAGATGACAGGTCAATTTTTTGCTGGATTATGACTTCATCGGGAATTCATAATTTGTCATATGAAATTGAAAAATGCAGAGGACAAACGGGGTCTCTGTTCTAATTATACAGAAGTTCCTATAAAATGTGAAATCATGAGATCAGTTCTAAAGCGAGATATTAAGTTTTGATTTTCTTCTGAAGCATCAAAAAATAGGGGAAAATGGACATTTATAACCATAAAACCACTTTTTATTTCATATTGATCGACAAATCTGAAACACCAAACATTTGAAAATTTTTATGTTTCATATCTAGAAAACTGAACTTTTAATAAGTCCCAAATTCAACACACATGTTTCTTGGGTTCTTTTCTGAAAGTAAATCTGAAAAAATCTATTTAGAGCACACCTTACTAGGGAATGGTGCGAACTTGACAATGACACTTCGATATGAGACAGATACCATTCGAAAGAAGAGGTTCTGAAATGTACACATCCGCTTTCAAAAAGTGCAGTCGACCTCCAGGAACCGAGATATGGGCTCCGAAAGTTTGCTCTCTTTTGCGGATAATAGTCTACCTCCTCAACACTGTAGGGAAAGTGTGGCTGGATGGCCGAGGGGGAAGAGGGTGGTCCATAAAAAGTGAGGTGTGGGTTCAATTCCTCTGTTGGCTAAATTTTTTTTTTCTTTTTCGGGCCTTTTTTGACCATCTCTTTTCGTTCCAAGTTTTTTTCAAACATTTTTTTTATTTTCTTGGTGCTCTCTGTTTGAGAAACGACAATTGTGCAATGAAACGCAAGCAGAATTATCAGATTTTTGAATTGGCTTCACAATTCCTTACAATTGATCGAAAAGGCACCAATAAAATAAAAAAATGTTAGAAAAAAACTTGGAATGAAAAGAGATGGTCAAAAAAGGCCCGAAAAAGAAAACAAAAAAAAATTTATCCAACAGAGGAATTGAACCCACACCTCACTTTTTATGGACCACCCTCTTCCCCCTCGGCCATCCAGCCACACTTTCCCTACAGTGTTGAGGAGGTAGACTATTATCCGCAAAAGAGAGCAAACTTTCGGAGCCCATATCTCGGGTCCTGGAGGTCGACTGCACTTTTTGAAAGCGGATGTGTACATTTCAGAACCTCTTTTTTCGAATGGTACCTGTCTCATATCGAAGTGTCATTGTCAAGTTCGCACCATTCCCTAGTTAGTCCTCAAAAACCATTCTCTATTTCACCCAAAAAAGTATAATTTTTATTTGTTTACTCTCCCGAACAGAATGTGTGTTTAAGTGTCATATATTTTTGGCTCTCTGTCCCACATAATCCCGCATAATTGTTATTCAAGAATACTATGGAGCAGGTGAAACTATTCTCTGCTTCAAAATCGTATACTGTGTGCTGGGAACACAGACCAACAAGTTTCGTATAGTTGTTATCAAAATTGCGCCCCTATAAAAACCATATTTACCATCTTGAGATTTTCAGCTGAACTCAGAAATATCGCTTACCTCTTCCACTCGCATTCCGCAAAATTGATAACATCCAAATAGAGTTTTCTCCTTTGTTTTTGTTGCATCGAATTTGTCTGATGATACTGCATTGGAGTTTAGATAAGAGCATTAGTATTATGAAATTCCGGAATTCTAGTTGACACATAAAAATTTTTGCTAGAAATTTGGAAGTATGGTTTGTGTTTATCCTTGATTTTATTTGTAACAAAACGAAGATCTCTTGGATTTCCCTTTCTAACTTTAAAACTTTGTCGTTTGACCCAATCTTTTTTCTCACTTTTGCCATTCAACTTTTTTTCATTGCTGTTTTTATCACTCCCTTTCATATCAACCCATGAAATTGACAAATGGCTAACTGTTCTCTGTCAAACTGAGAGATCTCATAGAAATCAGAGAAAGTGAAACATTTCAACAAATCAACAAACATACACAGCAATAAGAGGGACACACAGACGGACAAATGAGTGAGAGAAAGGGGAAACACACACAAACATCAAAGTGGTGATTTTCTGGAGGAGTCCGCCAGTTTCCGTGAGCGTGTTTGCGGAACTAGTTAGGATAAACAAAAACTTCTCTGAAAACGGTGTTATCTTGCTTTTCACCTTTAACCGTTTTCTGCATTTTGACGTGAAAGTGTTTGCAGATTTTTTTTCTGTAAACAGGAGTTTTTTTGTAAGATTTCAGCTTAATAATTTTATAACTTCTAACACAAAATTTCAGGAAAGTTATGAATCTCAATTTCAGAATCATATTTTCGCTATGTCAGTACACAAAAAATTGCGGAAAAGATAGAGGAATCACACGACTGACCTCAAGGGTCATATGACTTTTAAATGAAGATTCCAAAAAAAAAGGATTGATTGGGGCAGAATTTCAAGTGAGTTCAGTTTTTCTATCTGTATTTATATATTTATTTATTTCATCGAAAGGTGGATACCACTACACGAAGATTATGGAGTAAGAGAAACAATTAATGATAAGAGAGATGTGTTCATGATGTTATCTAAATTATCAAGAGCTCAAATTGTTGATGAAAAAATGTTTCTTCTTCGGGAATTATTCTGTCGGGACTCAACCAGATTGAAAAATTATCCGGAAGCATTCCGATATTAAAAAAATATTTTTTTTTTCAGATTATCATATCTACAAAGCGTCACAAAAAGATTTTGAGCTACTCCGGGTTATACTGATCTAACGTTATCAAAGTTTTGATTTTACATTGTGTTTCTAATAACTTGAAAAATGAATGATAAGAAACCATTTTTTGTTTGTTTGTCTTTTTTCTTTCTAATTTCTCAGGTTAGAATCTTCCTATCCTGGTCATACTTTAATTCATGATTTTTCTCTGACGTCAATTTATTCTAGTAGAAATTAGACCAAAAATTTCAGCCCTCCCAGAATGATCCAACATTTCAAACTCGACAAACTCCGTCGCACCATCATTTGGTTTGAGTACAAGAAAGGAAACAACGTCCGGGAGACCTGGGAAAATATGAATTATGTATTCGCCAGAATCAATCGAAAGCACAAACTGCACGGGAAGAATAAGATACAGAAGATCGATGTCGCCACGGTTCACTACTGGTTTTCCCGATTCTTGAAGGGCGATGAGAGTTTACAACTTCCGTGAAAGGTATGTATCAAAGTTGCGAACCGGCCCGGCGATTTTCTCATTTCTAAATTGTGATTTTCAAGACGAAATTTATATTAAAATGTAGAACTCGATGAGATCTGCAAAATAATGCTACATTCAATGAGGCAACGCTGTTCGGTTTTCTCAAATGTTTGTTAAGCACCCAGGCCGGAGATTCTTGGTTAGTGCGCTTTCTGACGTTTCTCGGAAAATATAGGTTCGGAATTTAGATTTTCTAACTACCACTTTGTAGATCTCATCAAGTTCTACATTTTCATATGAATTTTGACATGAAAATCGCAATTTAGAGAGGAGAAAATCGCCGGCCCGGATCGCAACAATTTGAATGATAATGTACCTCCGAATTTCACAAGGGAAGTGTTTTTAGAGGGGCTTTGAGAATTTTCTGAAAATTTGGACACTGGTACATTTAGACCTGCTGAAAACGATGCAAACAATATCTCATCCCCCTTGCCCCCCTGAAACGTATAATTTCCGTCTGAAACTTGCAGCCAAATTTAACACACTCGCACTATCTTCAACGCACGCGCGCGCTTTCCCTCCATTCGCACTCTTTTCAACGCTCTCAGATCTAGTGGTTTTCGATGGCAGCGTGGTGTAGTGGTAAGGGGTCGGCGGCAAGGAGGCAGGGTGCGAGTTCGATCCCCACAATCGATTTTTTCTTTTTTTCAATCGGATTTTCGAGGTCCTGTAACTTCGCTTCTAGACACTTTCAGAAGTTCTAGTTTTTTGTTTTGGAGTCAGAACTGAATGTATAACAATTTCCGATACTTTTTGGAGAAAAACATTTTTGAGCGAAAACTCCGAAATTTTCTCAACATCTGGGTGCGGAATTTTTCGATCGTTTTGGGTTCATCGACTTTTTTCTTTCAAATCGAAAGATTTTGATTGGAAACAAACGTTATATGTGTAAAACAAAGTTCCTAATCAATTTCAGTTATTTTTGTTCAAATTCGAAGCTAGCTAACTTAATTATGTTCCAAAGTACATCCCATTATTTCAGCCATCATTTGTCCTCTGGAACTGTCCAAATCATTCAAAAACGACTGAAATTGATCAGGAACTTTGTTTTACAGATATATCTTTTGTTTCCAATCGAAAAATTCCGATTCGGAAAAAAAAGTTGATGAACCCAAATTGACCGAAAAAATCCGCACCCAAATGGTGGGAAAAATTTCGGATTTTTGGCTCAAAAATTTTTTTCTCCAAAAAGTATTGGAAATTGTTATACATTCAATTCTGAGTCCAAAACAAAAAATTAGACCTTCTGAAAGTGCTTAGAAGCAAAGTTACAGGTCTTCGAAAAACCCCATTTTTGTACTGGAATCAGCTTTATTGGCTGATATCTCGTTTCACGAGGGCAAGGGGGATGAAAAAAAGTTACCACGTTTCTCAGCATGGGCTAATGTACTATTGTACCAATTTTCATAAAATTCTCAAAGCCCCTCCGAAAACACTTCCCTTGTCAGAAAGGATTCTTCTACTCTACAAACAGTTTCCTTTCTCCCTTTACTTCTTATGTTCCTGGTATGTACTCTAGTTCAGGATTCTTGAAATTTCAAAATTTTCAGATACTTCTGTAATTGTATGCGTCTCGGTCTACTTCGATCAAGATTGTATTTCCAACACGTGTTCTCACTACGTTACTCAATTTGTTTTTTTGCCATCATACAATATGATTTTTCACTAGATTAGAAGGTGGTTAGACACCAATGACGTAGTTGTCTGTAATAAAGTGATGAAAATTTGAAAATTACTGTTCTAATTTTTTTGGGGACGAAGTGAAATCCGTTTTCTTCTCCAAAGGGCCAGTAAACGATAATAGTAAAACACATCACTGTCGGCTATTATATATTCATTCGAATCAAATACTCTATAAATACAACATTTTACAGTCACTGGATGGATACATGTGTACAGGGATACAGAAAAACTGGGTACTCAAATCACCAGAATTTAAAAAAGTATGTTACAGAAGATTAGGAAGGACTAGAAAATTAAAACATGGTTACATACAAAAGTAGTATAGGAAAGTAGTATAACAAATAATTAATAGTATAGAAAATAATTAGTATAACAAATTATTGAACTGAGACTCTGTATGATGGGCGGGACTACCAACGGAACTGACCACAGATTATGCACGGAGTCTCAGGTTTATCGTTTCGTGACTCCCCATCACTCGTGGCTCCCACGGACATTTCAATTCTTGGCTCTTCTCACATCAGGCTCCTTTCTTTTCTTCTCAATGACCAACATTTGAAAGTGATTCATTTTTGAACCATAACGTTTTCCGAGAAGAATATTATCCCCGCCCTTGAACTTCTTCCAGAACGCAGAAAATTGACCATTCTCGAGGTACAACGCCGCATCGTTGGCATCTGGATGATCGATGTCTTCATGAGTTATTATGGCACCAACTGGCTGCTCGTCTCCATTTCCTCCCTCCATTCCAAACGTAAGGAATACAAAATCAAAAGTTGTTGGCTTCGACTTTAGAGCAACGAGGCATGCCAAAACTGCTTCTTGATTCGGACCACCATTTCCTTCGAATTTTCCATTGAAAATGAAGACAGATTTCGATGAGTATTGCCAAGGCGTGCAACCTTTTGTGAGGAGCACATCTGCAATCTCTTCTCCGAATTGTTTTGGAGTGAGCTTTGGAGGCTCTTCCACAATGTTCACTACATACTTCTCATCGAATGGAGAAGCAACCTTCGGGAGCAATTGAAGATTGTCGCTGAGCACTCCGTACGCGTGTAACAAGTTTTTCGGGTGGATGTTGTCTGAAAATTAAGATTATTAGAATTTTAGAAAACTAGCAATATGACTTACCTCGACTATTCCTCAACATGTTAACAATATCTTTGTCCTTGTTCTCCATATACGGCTCGAGTTCCTTCATAACGGTTGCGATCGAAGGATCATTTTCGATATCAAATATGTCGATTGGCTCTCCGGTGAGGGCATTGGCTTCATTGTCTGGTTCTTGGTGGCCAACCAAAACTTTAAAAGTGCCACTCTGTAATTAAGCTTTTGTAGTTTAAAGGGGTAGTGTAATGTTCTAAAAGTTTTCGATGTTTTTAAAAATCGACTCAGAGTTAAGAAATAATGTAAGTCTCAGTGGAGAAAAATATCTGATAATTTGTCCAAAGGGCTGTCAAAGGTGCTAAAAAGGGTCCGTTCGGGTAGCTATTTCCTCCTATTTTCAATTCAAAACTGGTTTCGGGTAGCTCGTGAAAAAATCAATTTTACGTGAATCTTTTTTTCAGTACAAAAATCAAAAAATCAGCTACCCGAAAGGACACCTTCAGCTCGTTTAAAAGCCTATAACTTTTTAAAGACAAAAATTTAGAATTTTTTTCATAAATAAAACTCCTACTATCTTGAAATTCTGAGTCGATGTATATATTCACATAAGTATTTCTAGAATACTTTGCTCCCCTTATAAATAATTGAATAAACGTACCTTAACACGTTTCGAAATGATTCCTTTTCTCATGCCGGAAAGACAATTGTTGATGACTCTTCTTTGTATCGGATTCACAAACTCAGCATCCAACTTGAAATTCTCCTTCTGCAATTCGGTCAATGGAGGTTTCGCTTCGTATAGCAGATGTTCCGAGCCTGGTGAGCACAGAAACAGCCATTTGGTGTTACGGGAATCAATTGCCTCAACGTAGTTTTTCATCCTCGTAATCACGCGTTTTTCATGCACTGGTGCCAACAACGGGTCTTTCATTTTATTATCATTGGGGCGAGCAAGGCAAATGTCGGAAGAAAGATTCATAGGGGTGATATCTTTTTCGATCGCTTGGGGGACAAAGAACTTTACGTCTTTCACTGTCACACCCCTATTGATAAGAATCGAGTTTGCGTGAACTGCCATTCGGATACCCAGTTGATCGAAAGCAGTAATTACCGGTTGGTTTCCTTTGACCTCAAAATCGCCATCGAGAATCATTTTGTCGATTGCCTGAATTTTGAATTGTTCAACTTAATCTTAATTGCTCAACTTAATTAGGGAATGACCGGAAGTGGAAGTGGCATTTTCCATCAAAACTGTTGTTCCCCTCGAGGCCTGTGAGCCAAGTTATGCGTGTTACAAGGTGCCGTTCCGTTTATTTTACTACATATAAAATTGAATGGGAAACTCATGTCAGTCCCAACAGGAATTAAAAAATTTTAAAAAATATTCAACGTCTAAAATCAACACTCAACTTTATACAATTGGAAAATGTGGCACGCATAACTTGGCACCGACTTCGAGGGAAAAAAGTGCATATATTTTTGTGCATTTTTTGATCAAAGCTTTCAAATGGTATAAGTTTTGACGGAAAAGGCCACTTCCACTTCTGATCATTAATAAGATTTGTTGCTATTTTAAATGTGGTGTGCGGGTTTTTAACATAAGGGCTCAAATAGGGTAAAAATGTCTGTATTTTTATCATATCGTGATGAAAACGCTCAAAAAAATTTCTTACGGCCGCAAAACGCCGTCAAAGTGCGATTTTTTGGTACTGTCGTGGTTCCTGATGGAATAGCTGGCCGAGCTTTTGCGCTAGTCCGCGGACCGCCGACAAGACAAAAATTTGCATCATTTTCAGAAATTTTCAATTTTCTAGCCAATTTGCTGATAAAATATCAGTTTTTTTGCATAATCTGTTAGAAAACCATCTAAAAATGCTGCCACAAATGAGTTTTCACTGTTTTTCGATAAAATGAGCGAAATTCGCTTCGCGAGAAAGGGACCACTACCGTACTGGAAAATCGCAGTTTGACGGCGTTTTGCGGCCGTAAGAAATTTTTTTGAGCGTTTTCATCATGATATTATGAAAATACAGACAATTTTACCCTATTTGAGCCTTTATGTTAATAACCCGCACACCACCTTTAACTTTAAAAACCTTACTTCTTCCACTGCACACTCCGGAGTAGTCCAGTTGAGCGCAATTTGAACAGCTCTTAAAGCGCGCTGTCTGCCGGTCATCTCAGTTTGAGAGTCTTCTTCCTGTTGAGGGACATTTTTTGATTTCTTGACCACCACTGTTTCTTCCTAAAAGAGAGAATTGTTATGAAACTACTGAAATGAGAACATACCTCATCGCCCTCTGGCGCCTTTCTTTTGGAAGTCCCAGATGAGTTGGACTGCTTTGGTTCGCCTTGAGCACTGGTTCCTTCGAGACTCTTAGTAGGGAGAGGCATCTGAAACCAAACTTTTTTCGCTAGAAAAAGCAAAGTTTTGAAATGTTACCTGCCAGTTAGTCTCCTTGGATGGAGCTTTAGAATCGTTTTTCTTGAATTTTCCCAATTGATTGACATTTTCATTACGCTCAGCATCGTTTTCTTTTTGAGCTTTTCGCTTTTGTTGCTCAACTAATTTCTCTTTGGCTTTTATCGGTGCCAACACTCTCTCTGCTTCGGCTTCATAATCAATTGGATCTGGGAACTCCAATACGTTGCTGTTGCTTTCACGAGCTTGCTGCTTTTCACGCTCTTCTAATTTCCAACCGTATTCTATGTTCCACAAAGCCAGTACAAAATCATAATATTCTTCATGCGCCTTCAATTGATTCTCATTTCCGTTACAGCTACTTTCGACTGATTCAAATTCATCTTGGATGGTCCACAAAGTTTGCAGGCATTCAAGATCGACCTCATTAATCAATCCAGTTGATCTTCGTTTCCTCCAGTTGACCCAGTTTGACTCCAGTTGATTATCGTTTCGATTACGACCGCGTCGTTTACCAGCTTTTTTAGTTTGATCTGGACGCGTACTATGTTTCACCGGATTCAGACGTTGGCCCTTACTCTTGCGAGGCTTGTTGGATTTGACTCCGATTACTTGCTCCGGTTCGAGATTCGCATCAATTAGACATTGAGGCTCCATTCGATTCAGAGTTCCATTACTGCTACTTTCACCGACTTTCTGATTTTGATATGGGCGCTTACTATGTTCCACTGAATTCAGAAGCTCCATGGGATTATTTCCGATTACTAGCTCCGGTTCGGGATCCGCATCAATGAGATCTTGAGACTTCAATAGAATCACATTTCCATTGCTACTATTTTCAGCAAAGTTCTGATAATCCCAATGTTTCATTGGTGTCAGGTGTTGATCCTGACGCTCGTGAGGCTCTATTGTTTCCTCTCCGTTTACTAACTCCATCTGGATTTCCACATTCACAAGACTTTCGGACTGTAATGGATTCACAGTTCCATCACTGCTACTCGCGCCGAAGTTTGGAATTTCATCTTGACCATCACGATGTTCTCCTGGTTTTTTTGAGAATGCTGGCATTTTTTGGAGATCTGTGTAATTCACACCATGAGGGAGTTGGGGCTCCAAACCAAAAAGGTCATCAATATCCACACCAAAAATGTTTCCAAGATCCCATTCAGAAATATCATCAATGTTTTCATCAACTTCCTGATTTTGATCCGCTGGTTCGTTCGCGATTCCCTTATCTGACAACTGATCTACATGTTCTAACTCCAATCGATTCACATTTCCTTTGCTGATATCCTCACCAACGTTTTCTTGATTAAGATTTGACAAATCCTCTGCCTCCAATTGACCTTGGTCCTGATTCTTTTGATGAATCACTGGCTCCTCTCCGTTTTCTATAGCTGACAAAGGATCCTCTTCACAAGAATCGTTCAACTCCAACTGATCATCACTTTCCACTTCAAAACCTGGATCAAAAAGATCCGAGATATCCATAGCGTGAAATTCTCCGAAATTCCGGTTGAAAAGATCTTCCCGATCCACATCTTGTGGCTGCCGAGGAATGCGTTTGTAAGTCTGGAAAAAGTATTACTGTAAATGTTTTTTCTGCTGAACACCTGAACTCACAGAACTCATAGCACGTTTTACACGCTCGACAAAGTCGTAAATGAATTGATCATATTTGATCAAAGCTTTTTCGTCATCCCATGAAATTGTATTTGGCTGATTTAGATTTGTGATTGGTTCGAGTTCTTCACGAACCCACCGAAACCCATCAAAGTTCAGATCCAACTGAGTGAAAACTGAAGAACCACTTTCGACAGACTTATCACGTATTATACTAAAACTTCTTCGTTTTTTTGAGTTTGGAAGTTTTTCCGCCAACTTCTCGATCGCCAATTGATCTGGAACCTTCTTCGGAACGTCTCCGTTTTGAATGGCAGTTGTACGTGCATCTTGAGCAGACGAAAGGATCTTAAAAATAAAAATTCACAGTCACTAAAAAATCAATTCAACTCACCTTGTTCTTGAGTTTTGGGATTTGCCGCAGCCACATGTAAGTTTCCTCCTCAAACAATATCAAACCACACGATGATATCAGGGCTATCAAACTCTTCTCCAATTTCTTCTCATCAGGTGTCTTTGATTCTTTTTCGATGTGTCCTCTTAACAATGCAACGCGAAAATGAGCGTTCGGTCCTCTCCTGGATCTACCACGACCAAGAACAGATATCAAATCATTAATATAACAGACAACTATGAGACCCTCTTCCTTTTTGATGGCCGGTTTGGTCTCGTCTCCATTCGTCGTCGGTGTCTTGCTGGATCCAGTTGGCTCCTTAGCCAAGACAGCGGGTATCGGTGCAGCTTGGCTCTGGGGGTTGGGATCATCGATAGTAGAAGCGTTACCAATTTGGCTCTGGGGGTTCGAAGCACCATTTGTTGACGTCGAGTTCTCGATCTTGCCTGTATCCATTAGCATTGGCTCACTGGATCCAGTAGGCTCCATAGGTAAGACATGGGGGTTTGGGATGTTTTCAGACGCGTTACCAACTTTGCTGTTGAGGTTCGAAGCACCGTTAGTGGTCTGGAAACACTCGTGTTTGGTTTCATTCAGGTTGCTGGATCCCGTAGGCTCCTTTGCCAAAACATCGGGTTTTGGTACAGCTCGGCTCTTGAGCTCAAAGAGAGCGGGTTTTGGCACAGCTCGGCTCTTGGGCTCTAAGACATCATGTTGGGGCACAGCTTGGCTCTCAGCGGCCGGCTTCGGCTTCTTGACAGAAGCGAGACTCTTGTTGCTCTTGGAGTTCGAACCACCATTGGCTGATTTCGATTTCTCGATCTTGTTTCCATCCTTGGATTGTTGTTTTCTGAATCCAGTTTGTTCTTCAGCCAAAATATTGGGGTTCGGCATCTTGTCAGAACCGGTGCCAACGGGGTTTAAACTTCCATTCACAGCTTCGGTAGCTGAAAAATTAACTTTTCTTTTTTTTCGGCACTTTTCTGAAAGCATACCAATGTTACTCTGAGGGCTTGGATCTTCGCTGGTAGGCTTCAACTTCTTTTTCTTGCTTCTGCCCTTGCTGCTTTGGGCATTTGCGGCAGCAATCGCAGATATCAACATTTGGATTTGATCTTCAACCATCTGTGGCGTTATTAATGAAGTAGAATCCAAAACCGTGTTATGTCCACCTTGCGTGTTCAGAGCCTCGTCTTGAGTTAAACCAGGATCCGGTGGAGGAAGATCTTGATTTTCATTGTTCATGACTTCACTATCTGAAAACAAAACTTTGTTTTCAAGGTTTTTCTGCTAACAATAAGCGATGAAAAGAGAAACAACAACAGATTAATAACAACAGAGCCAAGAGGCAGCCAATAAGAAGGAGGAAGTGCTAATCGCTTAGAGGACATATGTGTGTGCGGGTGCGTGTTGATGAGCGGAAGAGGTAATGAGGATGGATCAATAGCATACACACACTTACTGTCCTAGAAAGTGCGAGTGTGCAACAATGGCAGTGAGTGTAAGTGAGAAGAGGACACGTGTTGGTGTCACAGCTGGTAAGAAGGGATACGCGATACGAGTAGGTTAGAGTAGTAGTTGAGAAAAGTCGCACGGCAGATTTTGGAGACGTCGGCTAGGGCTCTAGCCAAGGTTGCCCCGCGGTCGGCCGCGGCATTTTGGTTAAGATACTTCTGATCATGAAAACGTACGACAGCCGCGCGGCCATGGGCTTTTCGATCTCAAGACTATTTTCGAAAGGACGGCCGAATTCAACAATTGCAACAAACCCACGGCCGCGGCAGCCTGGCTCTGACACACTGGTTCAGGATTTGGTCATTCGGTGAAAAGTTGAAATCCGAATCAGAAACCAGAATCGAAAAAAAAATATTACTGAGACTCGGCGCTCGCGCTGTGTCGATTTACGAGGTTGCTCATTTTGTGGGCGGAGCCTCGTAAATCCACACAGTGCGATCACCGAGTCTCAGTTATAGTTTTCTCGATAATAACACAGAAGGAAAAGAACATTTCCCTATTTCTAAAAAAATGTTTTGGCCTAAAATTCAAAAAATCCCTAATGATCCGTTGATCCATAACTTTAGGATTACGGTATTTTGTTAGCAAAACAAATAAGTATCGAACTATCCAAGAAAAACCGAAGAAAAACAGATTGAAACGAAGAAAAATGCAACAATTGATTGCGCTCGCCTCAAAAATGAAGCGCCTATTGTTTTTGCATATACATGCCGTTCCCCTTCTTGTCTCGTGGGTCTCGCCACGAACGGCCTTGAATTTGACTTTTGTAGGGATTAGAGATTAAAATTTGGCTTTTTTTCATGGAGACAATTCTTAGAGTAGAAAACTAATGGGAGAGCAGGGAGCTACATGATTTTTGGTCTACATTTAAAAAAAATTACTGTTAAAGGAGATCTGAATGACAATATATCCTTCTAAAAATTCTGGAGAATAATTATTGCAAAAAAATTGAGAAAAAAACGAAGAAAAACAAGCGAAAACGAGGGAAACAGTACGTAGGCCAAAAACAAGGACGCTGCTCCCCCGTATACGGTAGATGGCAGCGGACCTGTCTGCGTATCTAACTCGTTGCGCAAACATTGCCAATGGTCTCGTGCCCCCAAAACGCGCGTTTATTCAAATCAGAGTTTATTGTCTTCGTATGGATGTTGCGTAGATTGTTGTTTTGAAAAGGTTAATTGTGAGTAATATGGGATTTATAGGTTATTGCCTTAGAGGAATGACCTAGGGATGTGATAATGAATGAAACAAAATTGTATTGTTTGGAATGAGCGAAAACAAACGTAAAGAATGGAAAAATCACTGTAATGATTACCTTCACAGGTTTCATTTGTCCGGAAATATTGAAGACAGCCGACCAATCTTTGCGTGAATGAACTTTTTGCGACATACGTAAGCTCTTTTTTGAATGCGCAGATGCCGTCGGCCGGCTGGGTCGGCTTTCACCAGTTGAACCGTCTGTAAGCAGAAACTAACTTGTTCATGAAAATGTTATATGTATAAATTCATAATACTAAACGTACGATGAAAAGAGGAAACGTTCGGCTCGCTAAAAACTAACGAAAATTATAAAAACAAAATAAAATGTTTAAAAAACCACTATAAAATCTATGAAAAATGCATCCATGGATCTTCAGTTTAGTAGAATAGGTGCGAGAGACGAACATTCAATAAATTGGCTTTGTGTTTTCAAAGGTCATATTTCCCGCCGTTTTTCAAACTTTTGGGAGTGCATTGGAGCGCGCTTCTCCTGGGTTTTATAAGCATGATTGTGTTGCTAATGGTACCCAAATAAGCCAATAATATTTGTAACGTTGGTTTTCATTTATAAATACATTATCACTATATCTGAAAATTGGAAAAAAACTCGGATGCTGATTTCGGGACATTTAGAAAGGTGAAGTTTAGAATGCCTGACGTTTCGAAAGTGTGACATTTCGCAAGTGCGACTTTTTGAAAGTATGGCATTTCGAAGGTGTTACATTTCGCAAGTGCAACGTTTCGAAAGTGTGACGTTTCGCAAGTCTGACATTTCGATAGTGTGACGTTTCAAAAGTGTGTAGTTTCAAAAGTAAAACGTTGCAGTTGTAAAATATAGCACTTTCGAAATGTCACATTTGCGAAACGTCACACTTTCGAAATGCCACGGAGCCGCTAATTTAGTAGTTACGGTTTTTTGGACCTCCCTATTCGATTTCAACTAACATTTTGCTGATGTGAAAAAGAAAATCATACCAAAATTAATTAACGTTCTTCCGAGTATTTGCGTCTTTATTCATTAAATGAAACCAATTTTTTTCCGATGAGGAGATGCAAAGGAACAATCTTTGGAATTCACAATAGACATTCAAAATATTTGGCATTGAAATGAGAAGGAATTCATATGTGAGCGGGAATATTGAAAATTCGATGGAAATGTGTCAGAAAATCAATTTGAGATTCGATTCGGAAAATTCACACGACGGTCAGAGAATGGCTTAGCTCATTTCAAAGCAAGATTGAGATTATTTGAACAATGGGTAATGAGGTAAGACATTTGACACTACTGGGATTATGACAATCTACAGGGATCAAAATAGTTACACCAGAATAGGGATAGATATATGTTCGATTTATTGCTGGAGCATGGCGGCATGCTCGATTGAAGATCCTCCAATAACGAGCATCTGGAATTGTGGAGTTTCCAAGAATTTCTTTCCGCCCAGAAATTGGTGTTTTCCATCTCTGAAGTTCTCCCAGAACGCGGCTGCCTCTCTTTTTTGGAGACAACTGTCGGAGTCTTTAGCATCTGGATGCTCCGTTTCTTCCTTCGTGAAAAGAATTGCAACACCTTCTTCATCGCCCTCAAAGTTATCGTGACCAGAACTGAAGAAGACAAAGTCGAATTTGGAAGGGTTTGATTTGAGTTCGTGAAGGCAGGTCAGGGCAACCTCCTGGTTTGGATCTCCGTAATCATCTTGATCGGCGATGAAAGGTTTTCCCTCGATGAGAAGAACAACCCCATGGGAATAGGCGCTCTTGAATCTCTTTCCTTTCGTGAGCTTATGCCCAGTGAGCTTTCCGGATTGAAGTAAATCGGCAATCGACCTTCCGAGCTCCTGAGCAGTGATTGTGGTTATTGGTGTGACAATGTGAGTAAGGTATTTGGACTGGTCAATTTCTCCACTTATAATCTTCACGAGACTGTGGGAAGTCGGGAACACCCTATACTCATAGTACAGGTTTGGCACTTCGGATGTTGCTGAAAAGGTGATAATGTGTTAAGGAAAACGATGTTGGAATTTACCTTGATTCGCTTCCAGCATTTGCATGATATCGCGTTGCAGATTGTGGCGATTGGGTTGAAGCTCTTCGAGCACTTGAGCAAGCGATGGATCACGCTCTTCGAATGAATTGTGGGTGATAATGGCGTGAACGTGGCCGTTCTGAAAACTTTCAAAAGGTGATAAATACACACCAAACATGTTACGGGCCGGAGGGCAAGGCTTTTTTTTGCTGAAAAAAAAACGGTCTGGCCCAAAAAGCCCGTGTTTGTCTGCCACCAATTTTTTTAAAATTCTGGTATTTGAGTCAAAGGTTATGTTTTTCCATAAAGATATCATGTTCAAAAATCTCTCAACTACAGTGACACCACAGTTAACTTTTCAAAGAATTTCGAGAAAACTTGAAAGTTTTATTGTTCAAAACTTTTCAAAATCAGTCGAGTGGTAGAAAGCGGGCTTTACGGGCCGGGCTTCCAAAATTTTTGAAAGCCCGGGCCGGGCCGCCCCTAAAGCCCTCGGGCCTGCCCTCAATTTTACGTGTCTGCAACACATCCTACCTCAATATTCTGAGTTAGCTGCCCACTGTACAAATCCGACAAGTGTCTTCCAAGCACTCTTCTTTGGGCATCAGTCAAATTCGCTTTCTTCAAAAAGCTCGCTTTCTTAGTTCTATTCAATCCTTCCTTCGGACCACAGATCAAGTGCTCCGAATTGTGAGTGGCCAAGAACAAGAACTGCGTTTCCTCCTTGTCGTAGGCATTGATGATATTGGTAACGTTTGCTAGAGAAGCTCCGTAATATTCGAGAGGATCAGTTCTCATCGGAGCTTCAATGCAATACTGGATTTCGATATTGTTGATCGCCTTCGGGATTTCATCGTTTGTTGGCGGCATGACAATGGCGGCTGTCGCAATCTTGAAATCCGTGTTCTTAACCATCCATTCGATGACACTACGAGTCATGTCGATGGCGGGTTCATCAAAAGCAATGATAACGATCTGTTGGAAACCTTCAGTGAAGAATTCTCCGTCGTTTATGATTTGGTTCATTGCCTAAAATTGGAAATTTTATTATACATGATAAAATTGATTATAAGCTCACATGAACAGCGGCGTCTCCCGGATCGCGTGTATGAACACATTTTCTGAGATAACGGTTAGCCAGATCAATGAGGTGTGACGGAGTTGCAGTTTTGACTTTTAGTTTTTTAGCGACTGGTTCTCCCTGTAAGCACAGCTCTCATCAATTTTAGAACTAATAGTCTATGGACTAGCAATCAAACAAGATTAAAGACAACGGCTTAATTATTCCTATTATCACTATATTATCTCATTTTTTAGCTAACAAAAAACTCACAAGACTTGGCTCATTGTCTCCTTCCATCTGACGGCTTAGCGCGATTCTTTGAGATGTACCAGCAGCAGAAGAAATTGTTGAGACATCCATGTCTTCAACCTTCTCCACGACATCTTTCATCTCGTTGATGGTAGCGACTTGGTTTCCGGATCTCGATCGTACGTTGTCTACCGATCCTTCTGGTGCCGACACAGGCTTGGTTGGTGTCTTCGGAGCATCCTCCTCTGGATCTTGTTGCTTTTTTTCATGAGCAGCTTCTGTGCTTTTCGATGGTTCCGGAATATCCGTTTCCATGGCCTCTTCAGCATGGGAATCTGAAACGGTAAGATCTTCTGCAGACTCTTTGTGTACATCCGATTCCTTGTTGATAGCCTTTTCAACTCCTGCAGTAGCCAATGTAGATTCGCTGTTATCAACTGAAGATTCATCCGCCATGTTTCCAGGAGCTTCCGCTTCTTGAAGTGCCTTCTCCTCATCAGCCTCCTATAACAAAAAAAATATTCCAAAGTATTTCATGATATGTTTTGTCTCACCTTTCTGCCCAAAGCATCCTCAGCTTCTTTCGATTCGGATTCCTGATCGTCTTGATGTGGAACCATAGACGAAGAAGTTCCTTCTGAATGCTCATCTTTCATCTCGTTGATAGTAGCGACTTGGTTTCTGGATGTGGATGGTAGATTGTCTTCCGATACTTCTGGTGCCGAAACAGGCTTGGTTGGTGTCTTCGGAGAATCTTCTTTTGTTCCTTCTTCCTTTTCTTCATGAGCAGCTTCTACACTCGCTTGAGTAGCAGATTGGTCTTCTGAAGACTCGTTCTGCACATCCGATTCCTTGTTGATAGCCTTTTCAACTCCTGGGGTTGCCAATGTAGATTCGCTGTTATCAACTGAAGATTCATCCACCATGATTCCAGGAGCTTCCGCTTCTTGAAGTGCCTTCTCCTCATCAGTCTGATCAGTCTCCTATAACAAAAAAACTATTTCAAAGTATTTCATGATATGTTTTGTCTCACCTTTCCGCCTAAAGCATCCTCAGCTTTTTTCGATTCGGAGTCCTGATCGTCTTGAATTGGAACCATAGATGAAGAAGTTCCTTCTGAATGCATTGATGATCCATATTTGTCCTTTAACTCTACCTCCCGCTTTATAATATCAGCGAGTGTATCTTCAAGTTTATTCGAAATTTCCGGGTTGTCATGTACCGGTCCCGGCTTTAAATCGAGTATTCTCGGCTTATAATGAGGTTCTTCAGGCATTTCATAGGGCGTCATAACGGAAGGATCTTCCTCCCTTAGAAGAGAGGACGAAGCAGATTCAATTTCCGGAACATTGCTCTCAACTGTTGATTCTTTCGCAGCATCACCAAGCGAAGTTGCGTTCAAACCATCATTCTTCCTCACAGACTTGTCCGTCTCTTTGAACTGTTGTTCTCCATCAGAATTCGACTCTTTTCCATGGAGCTCACTGACATCATTAGGATCACGTGTCTCGGTCGAGTTGGCATTTTTAGTTTCTAAGCTGTCACACTCCATTGGCTCTTCTGCATCGTTAGATTTCGTCATCTGATTAGTGTGAAGATCGGTGATCTGCTCGCCATTGATTTGAGCTTTTGGGCTCGCATTTCCCGACATGACGTCATCAACGTGCTCATTTGGACTCTCTGAAGCTCCAACAAAATTCGAGTGATTCTCCTCCTTTGGCAGAGCGATTTGAGCTTCAACTTGCTCATTGAGTTTTTCAACAGCATTGGTTTCTGGAGTTTCCATGGCTTCATCAGTATCCATGACGTCATCAACTTGCTCATTTGGAACTTTTGAAGGTGATTTCTGGATCGGAGACGACACGGTATTGGCTGTGGCGTTTTCAACACTATTTGAGAGATTCTCATCCTTTGGTAGACCGGTTTCAGTTTCAACTTGCTCATTGAGCTGTTCAATGTAAAACTGGCTCAAGGTTCCTACGGCTTCACTAGTATCCATGGGCTCTTCCATATCGCTAGACTTCATCATTTCATCAGTGTGAAGATCGGTGATCTTCTCGCCGTTGACCTGAGCTTTTGGGCTCGAGTTGACCTCATCGCTCTGGCCTGCAATTGACTTCTGAATCGAAGAAGCGCTTTTGAGCTCATTAAGCTGCTCAACAGATGGAGAAGTCTGAAAAGTATACTTTGAAGATTCCTATCGAACCAAGTAGAACTCACCTTGTTCTCTTCGACTGGAACAGCGTTGCTCTTCGCACTTGAGTCAGCATCGTTTGGCTCTTCTTGCTCTCCGAGCTTCTCCATTCCTCCTTCATCTGTAGATACCGGCTCCGAGGCCTCCTGTTCCTTTGAGGGCACAACATCGGAAGCATTGCCATCGCACTTTGCCGGATCAGCATCAGCGATTGATATTTCCGCAGTGGAGCCGGACAAATGCTCAGCAAGAGCAGGGGACATGAGACCATCCAAGCGCTCTTTCAAGGATGGCTCCGTGATGTTGTCCGAGACATCATCACCAGTTAGTTCCAAGCCGCTGTTTTCGCTGGACCTTTTCTCAGCTTCCGGGATTGCCATCTCAACACCGCCATCTTCAGTCGGAAGAGACTCGGAAGTGATAGGCCCTCCGTCTTTGGTAGCATTTGGAAGAGGCTCAACTTTTGGAGCTTCCTGTAAATTTTGTGATGTACATGTTTCCATAGTAAGCCTATGATCAACTCACCTCCTCTCCTTTGCCCTTATCCGGTGGAGCATTTGAGCTCTCAGCGGATTCCGGATCACTCGGAACCAAGTCGTCATCGATCAGAGCTGGTGGCGTAGCAGCATCAGAAGTTTGTCCAGACTTCTGAGTTTCCAGACTACCATGTTCTTTTTGATCCAATTTGGCAAGGTCATCGCCGCGAGTCTCGATGTTGTCTGCAAGAACCGGTTCTTCCGAGTTACTGATGTTGGTCGGGTCAGATTCTTGAGTCTTGTTCTCAGTCGCAACCTTCTCGCCAGTTTTGGCATCTTGGATGCCATTCTCGGCTGCCCCCAAATCCTAAAATGTTCATTTACCTACTGATAGAGCGATTTTTCACTTACTATAGGCTTCGGAGATCCCTGGAGACCTTGGCCTGCGCCGGATAAGCCTTCCTCAACATTGTTTCCGTTGTTGACAGCAGATGATCCGCCAGAAGAAATAGTGATCCCATCAGACTGATCCACTACAGTACCTCCACCTCCATCTGGAGCCACAGTTGGCGGCTCTGGAGCCAATGGCACCGGATCGGCTGGAACAACGCTATCCATATGACACAACAGAAACTCTGAAAAACACATGTTTGTTTACACGTCATCACAGTTTTGTAGAATGAAGAATGTAGAATGAAGAATACGATCCGAAATTATAATCAAGGTTGAGCCGATATCTAATTAAGATGATTACGTAATGAGCGCTTATTGTTTTAGCCTTGAACACGACGACTCAATCGGCGGAAATTTGATTTATGCACTGACAAAACAGAGAGACACGTACACAAGAAGGGGGGATAGATGGTGTTGTGCGCGGAGACGTATTGAGAGACGCAGAGGAAGCGCATCGAAATAGTAAGAAAAACGGCTAGGAAGAGGGCATGTAGAGTGCAGCCGACTGACCAAGCCGATGAGCGCGCACATGTTTGTGTTGAGGAAGAAGGTGTCAAGATGTATAATCGATACGCCAGATATATGGGCCCGTGCACGAGAGAGGAGAGAGCGCGGAGAGCGAGGAGATCAAAGAGAAAGACAGATTATGAACTAATAGGACAAAGTGACAAAGCGGGCAATATGTTGGTGCAACTGGATGGACTTGTGGCTTACCTAAGGATGGTTCGGCAGAAAGAGAAAGGGGGTGGAGGAGAGAGAAACGTTCGCGAGGAAAAAGGAAGACGAAGACGCACAAAAATAGTTGCTGTGCCTGTGAGCCATTTGGTGGGATGTTTGATGAAAAGAAAAGAAATTACAAGGAAAGCAAAATTTGGGCGTCTCTGCACGTAGCGCGTCTCTTTTCGAAATAATAAGCCAACTTGTGAGTACATGGAAGAAAACATATTCGACATGTTGGTGGGAATATCGAAAAGAGAAAGACAAAAAATGGCATGAGCGAAAGTGAGTGTAATCGAACGGGTAAGGTTGATAATAGATTACACAGAAGGAAATGAGAAGCTTAGTGATCTAGACGCTTCACATGAACAAAGAAACAATTACGGTGACAGGGAAAGCACTTGAACAGGAAAACACAGTGGTTTGAGCCGTGTGGTAGGCAAATGGGCTCATCTGAGCTGTGACGTCACTGTTGGCTATCAAATTTTTGGCGCCGGGACGTTTCGAAAGTGGATATTTCGAAAACGAGACATCTCAAACGTAAGACATCTCGAAAGCGGACGTTTCGAAAGTGTGAAATCTCGTTTCCGCTTAATTTTTGGAGTTTTTCATACATTTTTTTTTGCGTTTATGATTCAGTATAGATTACAAGATGCCTTATTATATTGAAAAACGCAAAAATATATATGAAAAATTTCAACATTTTGGCAAAAAACGCGATTTCGCACTTTTGAAAGGTCCGCTTTCGAAATGCCTTACTTTCGAGATTTCTTACTTTTGAAATGTCCACTTTTTAAATATCCCGAAGCCAAATTTACTTGAATGATTAGCAATTCAGGTATAATATTGGCTACTGTAATCAAACAAAAGTTTGATAGTCAGCCAACAGTGACGCCACACGTCAGATGTTTCTTTCATACCGCATAACCCAGACATAAAATTTAAAAGTACAGTGCGCGTCAAAAGTATAGCGCCCCCCTCCATTTTAACGTTATCAAAATTTCTGAAAAATATGGAGAAAATCTGTTGATGCCATTCGATCAGGCGTACTAAAAAACCTACCCTTGCAAATTTTCAGCCCGATCGGAACTTGGGTACTTGAACTACCTACGAAAGACACTCACTTCGTGAGGAATGGATGCGTGCTGAGTTGGAGAAGCTGAATAGGCTTGGGAATTGCAAAGATTATGTAAGATCAACATCTGTGGTAATTTACAGTTGGTCCATACAGAATTCACTGATATACCCGTAAAAAACGCATTCGGAGAGACCTGGCACCGACCGCATCCATTCCTCACGAAGTGAGTGAAATGTTACCGTCTACTAGGGGATTCCTAGCCATTCAACTTTGTTCAAACTTGGCCCAGTAATCATCAGATGCTTGAAAAATGTGTCCCAATTCTGGATGGACTCAATAACCATTTTTTACCGATACTGGAAGCCGAAGATCCACCGTGGTAGTGCCCACTGACATATTGGAGTCAGATGGACGAGGTGGAAGATCATGCTGGGGATGTCGAGAAAACTTCCCATGATGAAAAACTTTTAAAACCGAACCAGGCTAATAATTTTGAGGGAAATTCATAACGATTACGAGATTCGTGTCTTACTGCTCACCCTTGGAAGTCTTCAAAGCGCGTTGATTGAACTGAGGATCAATTTGAGCGCGTCTCTCATCGGAGAATTGATGAAACATCACCAAAATTGCAGAACATGGAGAAAATGAGATTGGCAAACAGAAAACAAGAAAAAATGAGACATCACGGACCTACAACAGGCATCCAAAGCACCGAAACTGAAAACGCGCTATACTTTTGACGCGGCCAGTTTCTGATCTTTCGTAGGTAGTTCAAGTACCCAAGTTCCGATCGGGCTGAAAATTTGCAAGGGTAGGTTTTTTAGTACGCCTGATCGAATGGCATCAACAGATTTTCTCCATATTTTTCAGAAATTTTGATAACGTTAAAATGGAGGGGGGCGCTATACTTTTGACGCGCACTGTATGTCTGCTGCTGGGAAGAAATCTATGCGGAGAAGGAAACCGCCCTATCACATGTACTGGGGAAAATTTTGCCAAAACAACATCGAAAAATAGGAAACTTGAAAACGCAAAAAGTTGTAATGAGTAGAGAAAAAGGCATGGAGAAGGCGGAGCATTTGAGATTGAAGATAGACGAAACTTACTTTTTCGTTCAACAGACGTTCTATAATAGCGAGGGGTACTCTTCTATCGTTCAATTTTCTCAATATGAAAATTCAAATTTCACAAAAAAATTTCAGACGGAGACTGATAAATTGCTAACAAGTACTTTGTTTTGTATTGAGACATTTACTTCGGTATGTAATGAATATTTCAGACAGATTTGGAGTTGAATTCAGAAAATAATCCGATCCTAATCATTCTCAATCAGCTCAAGGTTATCTGGGAGTGAGCATTCAAGGTTATTTGAGACTGAACTTCACCACTGCAATCAGATAAACTTCTATAAATTGAAATTTGACACAAGCAAGCAAAAGACAATAGTTCATCAAAGGTACGGTTACGACGCTTTACATTGTAACAATTAGTGACAGTGACAGTACTCAGTGCATGTGCTCTCATCTGACATTTGACGACATTGTTGGCTGACTATTAAACTTTTGTATAAATAAAACGTTTTCGAGTAATTGGCTACGGTAATTACTAAAGTTATAGTTTGATAGTCAGCCAAAGTGACGTCATCTGTCACATGCTTTTTGCATACCGCATAACTCAGACATGAAATAAAAAGTATATGTATTTGCTGCTGGGAAGAAACCTATGTATGCGAAGAAGGAATTCGCCCTATCACATGTCTTTGGAAAAATTATGCCAAAACAACATCGAAAATAGGCATGTGGAAAAGCAAGAAGTTATAATGAGTTCAGAAAAGATGTGTGGAGAAGGTGGAGCATTTGAGATTGAAGATGGGTGAATTGTACTTTTCTGTGGTTCATTTTTTTCTAATAGTGAGGGATACTTTTTTATCGTTCAATCTTCTCAATATGAATATTCAAACTTCACAAAAAAAATATTCAGACGGAGCCTGAAAAATTGCTAACAAGTACTTTGCTTTGTATTGAGACATCGACTTTGGTATGTAATGAATATTTCCGACAGATTTGGAGTTGAATTCAAAAAATAATCCGATCCTAATCATTCTCAATCAGCTCAAGGTTATTTGAAACTTAACTTCACCATTCCGATCAGATAAAAATCTTTAAAGGGGGTGTACACAATTTCCCAAAATTTTGATATTTTGGTATCATTCGATGCAGAATTAGGGCACGGGAAGAAAATTCTGTTGGATCATGGTCCGAAAATGACTTATTTTCAAAATACGGGTCAAAAACAGCCCAAAAAATCAACTGTGAGGGTGCAAATCGGCTATTTTTGGGGACGCGTGAATCCTTGAGGGTGCACGTGAAAAAATTGTACCCTCACAGTTGATTTTTTTTGGGCTGTTTTTGTTCCGTATTTTGAACATAAGGCATTTTCGGACCATGGTCCAAGAGAATTTTCTTCCCGTGCCCTAATTCTGCATCGAATGATACCAAAATCTCAAAAATTACATATAGTGTTCTACCCCTTTAAATTGAAATTTGACACAAGCAAGCAAAAGACAACATTTCATGAA
This sequence comes from Caenorhabditis zanzibari, assembly GCA_963966625.1. NCBI lineage: Eukaryota > Metazoa > Nematoda > Chromadorea > Rhabditida > Rhabditidae > Caenorhabditis > Caenorhabditis zanzibari. The sequence goes on from OZ016473.1 coordinate 14,318,780, forward strand.
AAGCAAGATTACGACCCTCTATATTGACAAAGGAGCAATTTAGTGACAGTACTTTATCGTGTGCTCTCATCTTACATTTGACGACACTTTTAGCGGACTATCAAACTTTTGTATGAATAAAAAGTTTGCGAGTAATTGGTTACTGTAATTAGTGATGATATAGTTTGATAGTCAGCCAAAGTGATGTCACACATCAGATAAGCGCTTCTACAAACCAGATAATTCAAACTCTTGTTGGAGAGAGAGTTTCTTTGAATTCGAAAAGTACATATTTCTGCTGCTGGGAAAGAGAAATCTATGCGAAGGAGGTATTCGCGTAATCACATGTCTTTGGGAAAATTATGTCAAAACAACATTTAAAAATGACAATGTGCTTTTGCAAACCAATACGTTATAATGAGTATGTGTCGAGTAAATATGTGTTTAGAAGACGGAGAATTAGGGATTGACGATAGACAAAATGTACTTCTTTGGTTCACTGTATTGTCTACAGTAGTGGACCTTCTTGAAATGAAAATATGGATTTCCCAAACCGTCAACTTATTATTGAGAAAATGTTGTTAAAATGATTTTTTTTTCTGACATGATCTTTGAGCCATTGAAATTATTTTCAGTTGCACAGGTACCCAAAAAAATCATTTCTCCACGGCTTAAAACGGAAAGGTGGCTAAAAATCGCAAAAATCTGTTACGAGAAAATACAAAAGCGCGAGCTTCCTCGACATCCATCCGGAAAGATTGCTTTAGTGTCAAAAAGTACAATTGGTATATAATAAAAATTTCAGACATGTTTGAGCCCAAATAGAGAAAATAAGCCGACTTGAATAACGCTCATCCTATCTGCTTCAAGTTTTTCTGAGCCAGAAAACGCTCCCAAATCCGATATTAGAAGTACATTTCCAGTTCTTCCATATCCTTTTTCAAACCGTTGTTTTGAAGGAACTTTAGAAAACCTCGATAAATGTTAGTTTTTTATTCATTTTGGTATCTACATATTAAAAAAATTGGTATAAGTCTGTATATGTGCTTTCAATCAAGCTCTCCTATGGTTTCGGTAAAATAAGCAAAGCAAAAAAATTTATTCACTAGAAACTACACAATTCCAATCAGATAAAATTCTATAATTTGAGATTTGACACAAGCAAGCAAAAGACAACAGTTCATAAAAGGCACGGAATGAAAAAAAGAAGAGCTATTCGGAACGAAACCGGTGAAAAGAAATCGAAAAACCTATCTAAATAAAGAAAGAACATGAACTGTATATTCACATCCTTCCAATCCAGTGTACCCAATCAGATTATCTCCATCGTTGTAATCCTCCCACATCCCCGTTTGAAACTCTGTTAGTGTTTCTTCATTGCTGAGATCTTCGTTCGTTATGAATACACCTTCGGCTTTACTGTTTACAAACTTGGCACTAAGTAGAGTGAATCCGCGTAGAAATTGTTTCCTCTTGAGTATTTTAAGACAGTGCATCACAACCTTCAAGTGTCGATCTTCTTCATAAGGATGATCATCAGTAGGATGACCATCTGAGAACATGAGTACTAATGGGAACTCGTGATTTCCAAGCTCGATGGGATCCAACAAAGGGCACTGGGCGAATTCTCTACAACAGATCAAATCCGCGAACATTAATCCCATTGCTTCCGAATCCACAGGCGGAGTTCTTGTTATAATCCGTCGATCGCAATCCAAATCTTTGAACTTCTCACCAATAGTCCTCAATATTTCTTGAGGAGTGGTGATGACGTTCTTGAGGTGGACGATGTAATCTAAAAAGATCAATTACGTATTTTTTGGTGTTATATTACAACCTACCATCTTCTACCGCAAGACCATCTTGAACTGGTTCGTCAAAAGTGTCGAGTATATCGGAAAGCCTTCTGAAGACATCTCGATATTGTGGATATTCGTTTGAATGGGCAGCTGGGTCGGCGGGTTGGCCAGGTCGCACAACTTTACTCGGCGCTCCACAGAGCACGATTCCATGAATGGTTCCTTTCTGAAATGGTATAAAAATTGAAGGAGGATTCCGGGCGAAACAATTTATGGTTCATTAGACGCTTATTCTGAATATTAAAATGAAAACGCTTCAAAATTATTCACTTTCCCAGAAAACGCCATTGTAATTAAAAATTCATTCCTAACCTTGCTATCCGGTTTTTTTCCTTTCTACATTGTTTTATCCTTTCTAAATTGTGATTTTCAAATCAAAATTTATATGAAAATGTAGCACTCGATAAGATCTACAAAATGGTAGTTGAAAAATCTAAAATCTAAATCTATATTTCCCATGAAACGTTAGAAAGCGCCCGGGCCGAGCTCACACGTGCCGAAATCACCAGACCGGGTTAACAAACATTTGAAAAAACCCAAAATGCGTACCCTCATTGAGTTAAACACCATTCTGTAGATCTCATCGAGTTCTACATTTTCATATAAATTTTGTAGTGAAAATCACAATTTAGAAAGGTGAAGATCGCTGGCCCGTGGCTCCGGCTCGGATCGCAACTCTGATTCTTGCCGAATTTTTTTTTGTGATTCCACGGTACAGAGTTTTTGACCGTTTTCATTGTGATATTCAAAATCAGCATAGATTGTTGCATCTATGGAACCATTAACTAATTTCGCACAGGATTTAAAAAAGGATTCCGAGCAAAATGATTTTATGGTTCAATCGATGCGAAATTTCATGTTGATTCCGAATATCACAATCAAAATGCTTCTCAGGACCGAAAAATTACTCCCGTCAAAGTTGCAAAAACTTATCCCTCCTGGCCGAACTTTTCGCGTGGACAGTGCGAAAATTGTAATCCACGTGGAACAGACGACAAAAGTTCGGCCAGGACGGATAACATTTTACAACTTTGACAGCGTTTTTTTGGATCTGAGAAGCATTTTTGAGCATTTTCTTTGTGATATTCGGAATCAGCATGAAGTGTCGCTATGAATGAGCAATAGAAACCTCTTTATAGTCGCTATGGAAAAACATCTATCTTTAATGGGTTTTTCAGGGCCAAAAATACGATTTTTGAAAAATTTCACAATAAAACTCACAATGACATACTGCGAGAGCAACCCTTTTCTAATATCTTTCATCCTCCAATCAATAATATCGGTCATCTCCGAGTTTTCCTCCGCATCAATTGTCGTATGAACTTCCTCTGCCATGGCTTGCGTTATCCCATTCCTCAACCCGTACATTGCACCTTCACAATTCCTCGTAAGCAAAAACAAGATCTTGGGTTTCCAAACATCGTTCTTCTTCAAAATTCCTATAGCTTTATTCATGACCTCTTCCTTAATTTCTCCGTTTGAGTCGTGCTCTCTTGGACCGAACGCCATTATATGTAAAATTGTTGTGTTCCCTCGAGCATGCAAGACTTCTACTGCTTTTCTAGCCATTTTTTGAGCGGCAACTCCGATGGCAATAATAATCACTTTGTGATCGTCACCATCCTTCCACACAACATCCTTACGTTCCAGTTCCCGGAGACCCTGCAAATCACTAATTGAATAATCTAGATGTTAAATGGGGAGTGTAGCATTTATAAAATAATAATATTTATATATGGATCGACGCGGAATTCTCATTCGGTTCGAAAATTCTCTTCAGCTACAGTCTGAAAATCATTTGTTTTCGAGATACGCTCAAAATACGAGTGAAAATAACAACGTGGAGTGGTAAATTTGACAAGTTTTGAGTCGAGAAACTCCCTGAGCGATCAACGTAAAAAAATTGAACTCTACGTTGATTTTTCAAAACCCGTTTTTGAGGATGTCTAAAAAACTGGTGATTTTCAGACTACAGCTCAAGAGAAATTTCAAACCTAATGTGAATTCTGTGTCGATCCATATATAAATATTATTATTTTTTGAAATACTACACTCTCCCTTTAATGGAACTGACCCTCTTCACCGCATTCGCCGGGCTCAACCATTTCTGACAGCTGTCCAGCAACGATTCCAAAAACTCTGCATCCGATTTGACTTTTCTGTGATGGTTGATTATGCGTCAGAGCCAATTTATTAGTGACCTACTTCTTGCCAGGTAGCGGGACTCTCAGTTTGAAACTTGTGTTTGGTCTGGAATCGTTTTCACGAGTATCCTAGAAAAAATGGAATAATTCTGTTCTCGTCAGTGAAGGAACAAACCGAACGGAGCCGAGGTCTTCGAGAAGTCACTCTAGATGAGTAAGATCCATCATCATCAGAATCGTCTGAAGAATCAACGTCCGATGATTGCTGATGGGGATCTTCTTGCTTTCGCTTCTAGAAAAAATTGAGATCAAATTTTTTGTCCGAATAACTAAAAACCAGGGTTGCGAACCGTTTCGAAACGGGCATGTTAGGGGCCGGCGGCTTTCTCCTGTCTAAATTGTGATTTTCAAGTCAAAATTTATATGAAAATGTAGAACTCGATGAGATCTACAAAATGATGTTAAATTCAATGAGGTTACGCTGTTGGGGTTTTCTCAAGTATTCGTTAAACACACGGGTTAGAGATTTCGGCCCCTCCGAGCTCGGCCCGTGCGCTTTCTGACGTTTCACGGAAAATATAGATATCGAATTCAGGTTTTCTAACTACCATTCTGTAGATCTCATCGAGAACTACATTTTCATAGCAATTTTGACATGAAAATCATAATTTATAAAGGATAAAATCGCCGGCACGCGGCCGGCCCGTTTCGAGACGATCCGCAACCCCGCTAAAAACTCACTCTAGCCTCTCTCCGTTCTTCTGCTCCTTCGCGACTGATTCCCGGCGGATAAAACGGAGCAGGTTTGCACAACCTATCCGACTCCAGTGGCTGAGGATCCATTTTTTCTTGAGCTGCAGATCTGATATTCAAAGGACGAAATCCAAACATGTAACTCGTTTTTGTGTAATCGAATACCGCTTTTGATGGATCGAACTTTTTCATCTTCGGTCCTTTATTTGTTTTACCCATTGTCTGAAAATTATAGAAATTTTAGTAGGGAGAAAAAACGGTTCACTACAATTCCAAAAATAGAGCGGACAACAAAAACAAGACGGGAGACGCAGAACGCCGGGTCTTGGCACGAACGGAGCCAAACAAGGGTGACGACATGAAATCGAACCAGTGTGTGTGTGTGGGTCAATCTAAAACCCAGAGGGTCTCTCTTTTTCTCTTTCTATTGACGTGGTGAGTGTAACAAAAAGACAGTTGGGGATGACACACCAAGAGAGAATGACAAATGAGGAGAGCCGAGGCATAGCGCAAAGAGGCAGAAGGTCGATCGGAAGAGACGGAATGGCTTGCGAGAGAAAATTGCGTTTGTGAGTGTTTCGTGAGTGTGAGTGTGAGTGGTTGAGTAAACTGAAAGGAAATGTCAGCAGAAAAAGGGTTCAATGTGACGGACGGATAGGACAATTGTACGGGTAAAAGTTTTCCTTTCAGCGAGAAGTTTTGGAAAAATGTAAAATCGTAACTGTAAAATCGTAAATTGAAGCCATTCAAAAACAAATATTAACAAAAATTATGAGATCAATTAGAAAAAAAATTATATTTCTCATTTCTTTCATTGAACTTCTTCGGAGAGTCAGCCGCCATAAATATTCAAAATTTGACAAAAAATTGACAGAAATGATATTGTTAAAAAAAAGTCTGGTGTTTTTTTTTTCAAATAATTCCCAATTAACAATTTTTGAAGAAAATTGATAAAAGTTCAAAAATCAAAAACGATCGATCCGTATGTTTCAAAAATTAAAGTTGTTAACTAAAGTTATCAGATTTCAAATTTTCAAATTATTTCAAATGTCGTATTGCAAAAATTCATTAATCATGAATTTTCTCCAAGTGTTGCTGTGAAAACTAAGAAATAATTTCAGCTACATATATTTATTTGGAAGAATTTTTATTTCAAAAATGTATAGTTTTTGGAAGAATGGATCATAAAAACCTAATAGTGCTCTGTTTTCAAAAACTTTATGTTCGTGTCAAAAGCTCATTGTCGCATGTCTGCGATGAGTGTTCAAAAAACATGAAGCAACAAGAAAGAGATCAAGTTCTTTTATAGAATATCGTCATCGATTACAAGATTAAGTGAACTGTCTAGAATCTGAAAAAAACGTAAAGTCTGTGCTCGTTGTTTTCTAGGTAAGTTACAGAGATTAAGTTGAGTGAAAAACATTTGCCATGCCTTCTGAAAAACAAATGATGAAAGAGCTTTGTGCATTTCTGAATTTTTTTGATGAAGTAGAGTTTTTTGGTGTTCAAACAATGGGAAAAAGGAAAGAATAAGATATTCAGATTAATCACAAATTAAGTATATCAATCATGAATATGTGCTCAATATAATTTTATAACAGGCGATGATAATGTTGAATTAAGAAGTGTTGATGTTATGTGTTTACCAGATCTTTGGATAATCGTTCTTCTTTATCACATTTTTCGGCATACTGTGGAAATGGGTGGCAATGGAGATGTCTACAACGGATCCACAAATCTGATGAATGAAGATTGATCTTTTTTTATTGTTACTCGGAAAGTATTTGATGAATAAATAATCAGTATAACAAAATGAGCTAACGTAGTTCTCTTTTACAGTGTTAAATAAAACCAAAAGAAAACTTGCAGGTTTTGGAACATTTTCAGTAGATTTTCATCATTCTTTTTAGATTTATTGATTGGAATACTGTGATATGTACAGTGGCGAAAATAGGTGAGTATACCTTTCTATTTTAGTGAATAACTTTGCTCAAACAAGTCCAATCTACTTGAAAATTTGCATGCTTGTAGCCAAAGAGCCTGTGAGTAATACCTATAGTTTTTTGAAAATCAAAATTTGCTCAGAGCTCCAGAATTCTACATGATGTAGGCGTGATTCAAAGTAAAAAATCTAACTTTTTTCTCAGGTGATTTAATCTTTTCCATTCTTCTTTAAAAATGTTGCAAATTGATCAAATAGACACCACAGAAAATTTGGTTTGATTTGGATGATTGGCTCCGGAGATACGGACGCCGAAGCACAAAATGACATGTTCGCCACAATGAGCATATCTCGGCTGAAACTGATCGTAAGTCCTTAAAATTTTCAGAAAATATGTATCTTTAAATGTACCACAAGATGGCAAAAAGAATTTTTGATTTCGAGCAAAAATTATTTTTTCGATACACTGCCTCAATTTGGTCAGAAATGTCCCTGTACTTCGAAAAAAAATTTTTTGCTCGAGATCAAAAATTCTTTTTGCCATCTTGTGGTACATTTAAAGATACATATTTTCTGAAAATTTGAAGGACTTACGATCAGTTTCAGCCGAGATATGCTCATTGTGGCGAACATGTCATTTTGTGCTCCGGCGTCCGTATCTCCGGAGCCAATCGTCCAAATCAAACCAAATTTTCTGTGGTGTCTATTTGATCAATTTGCAACATTTTTAAAGAAGAATGGAAAAGATTAAATCACCTGAGAAAAAAGTTAGGTTTTTTACTTTGAATCACGCCTACATCATGTAGAATTCTGGAGCCCTGAGCAAATTTTGATTTGCAAAAAACTATAGGTATTACTCACAGACTCTTTGGCTACAAGCATGCAAATTTTCAAGTAGATTGGACTTGTTTGAGCAAAGTTATTCACTAAAATAGAAAGGTATACTCACCTATTTTCGCCACTGTATACATACAAACTCACATACAGAAATCTGTAAGTGATATCATGTCCCCGAAAAATAAATAGTGTAAGAATAATTATCAAAAAGTGAAATTCAAATCGCCCAGTTTTCCCGTGCGCCTCTCTTGAATAGACGAAAAGATTCTATAATTTAATCATAGGAATATATTTGGGGATATCAAAAACTTTTTTCGGGCTATAAAACTGTTATGACCTACCAATTGGGTCCCCAAGCAGTTTTTTGGAGCCATGAAACTTCTGCTGAGGGCCATCAAAGTCGAATACAGCCTGTGAAACTTGCAAAATATCGCTAATATTAAAATAGAATAATACTACACATCACTTATTCCAACGGAAGATCAATATATACCAAGCAGTTCATTTCTATACACGGTGATTTTTTCGCTACATTTTTTGTGGCAAAAATTAAGGGGTCAAAAGCAGCAGAAAAATCGGCGCCAGCCAATCATCAGCGGGGCACGGTTTTTAAAAACGCAAGAGCGCCGCACACTTTTTCTCGGATTTTTTCGCTACAGTAAGGTGGCTGTGGCTAAATTTGCTCTTCCATCATCAAAAATGGCAGCGGAGATTCAGTTCTAAAGTGCGAAGGACATTTTTTTCGGGTTTCATACTTTTCCTACTCAAAATTAATTAAATTTAGGAGGGGAATCAGGAAGTATTTTTGAAAAATCTGGGACAGTTTTCGAGAAATTCCTGTCAGAAGTCCAAAAACCGGTGATGGAAGAGAAATTAACACTGAGCGTTTGAATTTCCCGCCTTTCCGTGGCCTAACTTCCCAAAGATTTCTGGAAGAGAAAACCAAAAAAAATGTAGCGAAAAAATCACCGTGCTATACATGATTGTCTATCTCTTATCAGATGTACCACAAAACATTTGTTTATATTGCCCTCACAGGTCAGTTTTGGAGTTCACGACCCCTTGTCGGTATTTTGAAAGAAATTTGGAAGTGACCTGTTAAAAGTAAATAATATTTTCTCTACATTGTGATTAAAAAACAAGGGCATCTGGAACTGCCACTTGGTTCCAAATGGTTCTCACAGCTGTCAGGGACAACTAGTGAAATCACAGACTCTCTTTATTTGCTTTCAATTTTTGGATGTTCGGAGGCAGTGTAGTCTACAGTACATGCTCATCGTTTTGATTGTTTTATTCGTATTACAGATCTTCACGCCTTCTAGTAGACACAATTCTCATATTCTCAAAATGCCACCCAATTGAAACTTCCAATTTCTCACAAAATTATTTTTGCGTGACCGAATTGAGTCAGCATCTTTTGGGTAGAGGCAATTGTTTTGAATAACACTCTCATATCTAATAGTTTCCCCTCCACTTGCAAGTCATCTTTTTGAGGCACAACTACGACAATCCAAGAGTGAGAGAGAGTTAAATGAAAATGGGTGACGTTGTAATTGAAAGTTTTGTCATCTTCTTCTCATCTCAAGGATCCCCGTTGTCTTCCACATGCTTCACTGAATTCAGCTTACTGAAATTATCTTCTTGCCTCTGACGGTTATTACGGGGCCGCGCCCCCCCCCCCCCTCTCCTGTGCCCACTTTTAATTCATCTTCACCGACCAATTTTGAGGAAAAAGGAGGAGACGCGAGGAGACCCTGTGGCTCACGCCTTTTGATGAAAATAAATTCACAAGACACAACTTTTTTCATTATTCAAATTTCTTCTGTATTAATGCTTCATGGTTATTGAGATTGAATCTAACTAGGTGAGTTATTTGAGCTTTGAGATCCTCAGTTCAATTTTCGGGGTTACTGTAGGAGCTTTGCATGAATCTCACTTCTGACACTTATTCTGCTATTGAATGTGAGATGTAAATTAATTCAAACAAACAATGTGATTTGGTATCCTTACAATTTGTCAAAAATCCTGTTTAACTTACGATTTTTTCAAAGGACTGTTATTTTCACCAAAATACCGTTTTTGGACCAAAGGATCTTTTTATTTCTCAAAAGACCGTTATATTTCTCAAGACCGTTTTATTTCTTAAAGGACCTCTATTTTGACAAAGGACCGTTTGTCTTGGACAGAGCCAGTTTTTTGAGGTTTGAGATCCTGAGTTCAATTTTTGGGGTTACTGTAGAAGCATTGCATGAATTTAGCTCTTTGAGTTTTTTCTCGCTTCTGACACGTATTCTGCTATTGAATGTGAGATGTAAATACATTTTCTCCAAAACTCTTTCCTTTATCAATCCGGAAACTTGCACTCTATCCCTCCTAGTTCCATCTTCTTAAATTTGGATCCCAACTTGGCCGATTCTACATTAGTGTCCTTCCGGTGAAGTTCGTGCAGATTGCCTAAAAATTTCTCGAGATTCACATTTTTGAAGTGATGTTAGCCCCTAAAAAAAGGAGAGTAAGAATTTCGTTTTGAAAAGTTCATCCTAATTCGATCATAAGTAAATTTCGTTTCCTTCCCTCCTCTAAGAAATTGATGTGCATTTTCAAAGTTTTTCCCCCTTCTTCCACCTACGAAAATAATTGAGAAAAGGGCGAGATAACCCGAATCTTGGGGGATGCGATTTGTGCACCCTCCTCACACTCATACATAATAAGTATTAATAATTAATGAGGGATCCGAGGGCGATAGAGAGCAAGATTAAGTGCTAGATTTAATGTTTTCCTAAGAAAGCGGTGGAGAGGCGCATCCTTTTGGCGGCACAAAAAGGTGAGGGAGGATGTTAGGAAGAAGCTTTTCCTGGATCTGGATCCTCCAGAAACAATTTCGTGTAGCCTGTTTTTGACGCTTCATACATTTTCCTACACTTTACCTGTCACCGCCATACTGGTCCTTGTCCTATTCGCCTATTTGCACCCGCCCTTCAAAACCACACAAGACCCTTCCGAAACCGTGATCAGCATTTCCAAATAGATGAGAAAAAAGAATGTGTGAAAATTTGAAACTGCGGATGTTGTCCTCTCATAGCTTTGGACATAGAGTAGCTCTGAAATTTTTAATTTATAAAAACTCTTGTTATTTAAAGTAGGATTACAATCTTTTTTTTAATGTTTTCAAATTATCGTCCAAATTCCAGTGTTCACGAAATAGCAATATTTTTGCACAAAAATCGTTAAAACTCGAGAAGATCGATTTTCAAAACGCCAACTTACTAATTTTCTAACTTATTTCAATGAATATAAAATTTTTCGCTGATTCGAACACACCTAACATCGCTGCTCAAAACGCAATAAAAACGTTTTTATGAACAAATTTTCACATTGTCGCGCTCGCCGCAGCCGACTTACATCTTCTGTCGCGCTCGCCGCTGCCGGCTCAAAAGTCGGCATCGGCGAGCGCGACAAAGTGAAAATCTGTTGATAAAAATTTTCTATTGCGTTTTGAGCAGCGATATTAGGCGCATTCGAATCAGTGAAAAATTCTACATTTTCTGAAATAGGTCAGAAAAAATGTAAGTTGGCGTTTTGAAAATCAATTTTCTCGAGTTTTACGGTTTTTGTGCAAAAATATTGTTATTTCATGAATACTAAAGTTGGGACGATTATTTGAGAATTTTAAAAAATGAATGTAATCCTACTTTTAAAAAAGAATCAAAAAGAAATTTGACCAGAACTTCTAACCAAAAAAAGTGGGAGGAGCTTAAACTGTGATTGGCTTTGGTTTTTTGTCAGTTCCGTCCGTCTTTTCTCACATTGTTGAAAACCAGTGTGAATCATGCGGCTCGTACAGTTACAGTACCTCCAGCCCTCCTTTCGTTTTGTTTCACATTCTTCCCTATTTTCATCCCAATTCCCTTTCGAACCTTATCTATTCGTGTTTTTTTTTTGCGAGCCGTGCAACCTTATTCATTATTTTTGAGACGGCTCTCAGCTTTCTTTCACCAAAAGCAATTTGCGACACGCTAAGACCCAAAAGTAACGAATTTGATTGAATTCAAAGCCGTCCCGAATCATCATCGTTTCTTTTTTCCACTCCCGTCCCCTTTTTCATTTCTCATTTCTCCCCCCTCCCGTGTACTCCACTCCGCCTATCCTGAAAATTCGTTTCCTAATTAGAAGATTAGGGGAAGGACGCGCCTTTTTCATTGTCTGTGACACCGATGCCCACATGGGGTGGCGGCGGTGTGAATGATTTAGTCGTTTTCTCTTTGCTACAGTATCCCTCTGTTTTCATAATTTTTCGAGACCTCCCAGTTTCTGCGGCTGGAATCTACATATGTAAGACTCCCTATCCTCCTAAACTTGTACATATTTTCAAGAAGGATACGCAAAATTAAAGTATATTAGACGGTGTATGGACGTGTCCATAATTTATCATCCTTCGGAATTATGAAGTGAGAAGAAGGAGCCCACAGCGACGTAATGAGATTGGGTTTTGGTTTGGGACGCGCGAAATTTTGATGAGAGTTGGAAATGTAGGCTCGTGATCAGCTATTCTTTTAGCTATATTTTCTTGTGACTTCAAAACCAAAAAGCCGTTTTTTTTTTCGCAGGATTACGGTAGTTTTTTTGTCGCCTCCCCCAAAAAGCTTTTAGGATGAATCATATACTTCAATCGGCTTCGCAAAGGATTTTCGGATACCGTAGTCTCATATTGATTCCCAAAAAACCTTTCCTATCTTTTTCAAGGATCTGTTATTTTTTATTGTTTGTTTTCCTACGTGTATTCCCCAGGTCCCTCTCTAATTGCTCCTCCTTCTTTTCGTTAGTCTCAATTCCTTCAAATTTCGAAATTCGGTGAATCTTCAATAGAAAATAGAAGAAGCCCGAGCAAAGCAAAAAAAATAGATACGCACAATTGATTACAGAATTCGGGTTTAAGAAAAAGGGGGCGCCAATTATATATCGCACATTGCACACAAGAGATGGCGAATCGCCGGGTTTTGCTCTAATTAAAAACAAGACTTTCAGGAAACGGCAAAGGGGTGTTAGGTTTGGAAAACTAGACAAAAACCCGAAGCCCAGGGGAGCATTTCTATACAGTGGTTGTACGAAAAAAATGAATAATTTTGGTGTTGATCATATTAGGTAATGCGTAGCAAAAAATAACTTTCATCAGACCTACAGTACTCCAGTTTTCCATTCTATGTCCTTTTGTATTCTAGCTAGGTATCGGCGCCTTAAAAGAATAGATAGTCACCGGAACTAAAAGAAGAGCAATTTCTTATGAGTCAAGTTTACTCATCTTCTCAATGAGTGAAATTAAAGAAAATGAGTTACCACCTATTCATATATTTGTCTCTGTCGGCATGTTTGCTCATTAGTCGGTACTGAACTGAGAGCTCGAAAAGGTCAAAAACTAGTTTGATCAATTGTTCACTAATTAGTGGGGTAGCTATGCCATCTAGATCAAAAGAGGGCTCTAAAAATGAAATAAACTAACATAAGGTGAAATCTGAAAGATTGGTTATGACAAGTAGGTAAGGTAGTGTATATAGAGATGAATCAGAGCCAGGTATGACATATAGTGTACTGCTCAATTTTTTTTGGCGCATAGTGTAACCTCTTCAGGTTTACACAGGTGAATCGCATATGCTTGACCTTCCCGGCGCCAATTTTTCAAAAATTTCGGCACATCAGTTGAGCCCCCAGTTCATTTAGAGCAAAAAATCAAAAAGGAAAGCTCACTTTTTCTTAATTAGGGACCTAATAAAATCCCCGGAGCCTTGTTTCCTACAGTATGACTTATGAGCTTTTGATACATCAAAAAAGTGCATATTCCCCAAATTTTAATCCTGCTGGATTTTCAACTCTTATTGTTCTCGAATCCGTTAGATCTATTTTTTTCCAAAAACTTGAAATGTATCCACACATTTTTTTTTGTCTCAGATCCTGAGATAATCCGTTTTCAAAAAGAAAATTCTGTTTCCGTTTCCATTCTCATCATATTTTTCCAGTAATAGAATCGTGGGCTCCTTGAATTCCCCCCGACCAATGAATAGTGATCCAAAACCTGCGCTGGCCGTGTCATCGCATTTTATGACCACGGATAATCAGGACCCATACAAAGGAAGTGAGTTAATAGAGATGGGGGGTTTTAGAACCACTCTCGAATAGGATGCTAAGAAATTGGAACGTTAATTCAAAAGATGTAACACACCTGAATAAGAAGGGATGGGGCACTTAAATTTAGGGATTATCTCGTTGTGTGTGTGCCGTCAAAGGGCAGGTGCCCCTCGATTTTATGAGGTTCATCCTTGAATTCTAAATATACACATTATTTCATTTTGCATCCTTCTGACTTTGATAATCTGGTCCGTGTGTTTTGGAGAAATGTGTTAGTTTTACTATTTTATTCGTCATTTTGAAGTTTCCTTTAGTTTCTTAGTTTCTTTCCAAATTTCAGTTCTGAAAACCAGCAAATTGAGATTCCCGAATTCATGAATAATTAGTGTTGAGCACTTTTTCTGACCGAATTACTCGAAAAATGTGTGAAATTTTGAATTGCAGTGTACGCCATGAATCGCTTGAGTATTGCTAATCTTCTGAGCTCCCCAACCCCAGTTATGCAAGTGGCAAGTGATTGGCAGAATATCTTCCTGGATCGACGTGAGTATCTAGATAAAGAAAATCGATTTTCAATTTTTGTTTAAGAATTCAATGAATCCCTTCTACCTCATCTAATGCAAAACCCATGGGCCATCAATTTTTGGTTGCAATTTCAAAACTCCCAAGCACAACCTAATTTGAATGTACAATATGCAGCTTTGGCAAGGAGTTTCGTCGCGGAGAATCCTCTTGATTTGAGCAATAAAGTGAGTTGGTGCTGCTGAAGTGTGACGAAAACTAAAGACAGGCCAATTAATTTTAGACCATGAATGCGCTTCAGAAAATTGGTGTCTTTAACAATGTCGTCGTGAAAACCGAAGATGATGAATCGCCATCTGCCGAAAAGTGAGTAGAAAAGAAGGAGGGTCACATCATTGTAAAAAAAAAGTTTAGATCCCCTGATGACTTCTCGAATAAGTCGAACGTTTTGAGAAGAAACTATACTATGGAAGATTTGACGCAGGCTGTTGATGATATTAGACAAGGAAAACTTGGAACAAGAAGGTTTTGTTTGCTTTTATTTTTCATTTTCAAGTTTTCTGTTCCAGAGCATCAGTGGTATACGGTATCCCTCGCTCAACACTTCGCAACAAAATCTATAAACTCGAGGCCGAGGGAGCGATTCCATCAAAAGTTCGTCGCGGCAAAATTGCGGCTCGGCGAGCCGAAGCAGAGCAAAAACGAAGTGAGGAGGCCACGGCTGCGGCTGCATTATTGGACTCGTTCGGCAATCAATCTGACTCATCCTCATCCTCACCGCATGCTTCAATGTGCCCAAGCTCACCTGACAGCACAAACAGCAGTGTTGAGGGCAATGAAGAGACTCCGGAGCCGGAGCCAAAGGTAAGTAAGGGGGGCGATGTTCCCTTCTTAGCTAGGGACCGTAAAAGGCATAAGAATTCCCAAATCTAACTCAAAACTTTGGAAACTTGAAACAATTTGATGACGCAACTCATTTCTCTTCTTCCAGAAGTCTTGTTCCCCTCTGGATCCCAAGTGGCTTGAGTCAATCTGGCAGAACTTGTTTAAAACTCAAGTCAATATGGTCCCAGTGGAGACTGAAACCGGCGTTACTTCCGTCGACGATCACACTCCAACAACTCCAGAGAAAAAGGTTCATGGGACAGATGAGTGGAAGAGAAGTAGGCCAAAGAGAGGGCAATACAGGTTAGAAATAAGGAAGGGGATCAAAACGAGAGTTTCTCTTTCAGAAAGTACGATAAGAATGCTTTGGATGAAGCAGTGAGAAGTGTCCGCCGCGGAGAGATGACCGTACACCGTGCTGGGAGCTTTTTTGGAGTTCCACATTCCACTTTAGAGTATAAGGTACAAAGATTGTAAGGTCCCCCAGATTACTGTAATATTTCCAGGTAAAAGAAAGAAACTTGATGCGCAAGAAGAAGGATGTATACAATCATGATTCCTCAACCAGCGAGGATGGCAGTCTATTATTGACAGCGACGATTCCGGAATCCTCTGAACCATCATTAACTTCATTCCCAATTCCTCTTGTTTAGACCTGAACGCTAGTTTCTCAAAAACTATAAAACTCAAAACTCCCAATTTTCCCCTGCATTTCATTCTTGTCAGTGTTCGTTATTTCCTCATCGCGATTCAATATATACTAAAATTGCATTAAATGTACTCTTGATTGGTCCGTTTTCTCAATAAAGTTTCAGAGGTGTTGTGAATGAATTATATAAACGTTTTTATTATTGAAGCGGCTAAAATTTACAACAAAGAAATTAAGATCTTCTGAGTTTCAGAGAGTAGAAATCTGTTGAAAAGAAGTAGGATTTTCTAAAACTTAAAAGTAGCAGTATTATTTTTGTCAAATAGAGTCCGAAAAATGCGAAAAAACTGTCTGAAGGCTGCATGTTTTATGTTCCATGTTCGGGAAAACGGATGTCAAAAAATTGACTCCGGGACATTTCGAAAGTGGACATTTCGAAAGTAAGACATTTCGAAAGTGTGAAATAGCTTTTTTGTGCACAATTTTTGGAATTTTTCATACATTTTTTTGCGTTTGCGATCCATTACATCGTGAACAATGTTTTATTATATTTTTAAAAATTCAAAAATATATACGAAATTTCAAAAATTAGGCAAAAACGCGATTTCACACTTTTGAAATGTCTCGCTTTCGAAATGTCCACTTTTAAGATGTGTCACTTACAAAATGTCTTACTTTCAAAATGTTTCTCTTTCAAAATGTGTCCTTTCGAAATGTCAAAAAGCCAAAAAAGTTCTGTACAAAAATATAAGTATGATTTCTCGAATCGGGTTTTTTGTTTTGACTTTTTGAATCTGCTCACACTTTTAACTTACAACTTTTGTTTCAAAATAACAATGATTCTAACAGAAAACCAAATTTCACACACTCCAAAATTTCAAGGAAATATGCTCCATCAGCTGCCTTCTTGTATTGTTTCAAAAAAGGCGACATGTTTCCACACTTTTCGCTTCCAAAATGTAAACTTTCATGCTACTATGGTTGAGTTTCTATTCTCATACTTCTCGTGTTCCATGAATTTTCCAACTTCTTCTTTCTTCCCCCAAAAAGGGTTGCGACATCCGGTCAGGCGTTTTTCTTCTTCAGTGTCTTCTTCTTTTTCTCGCAGATCTTCTAATCTCTCAAATTTCTAGCCTTCCCAACTATCCACGAATTCTATATTTAGTATTGTCTTCCATGACTTTGTGCCGAAAATAGCAGGAATAGCTTGCTTGACACATATACATACACTTGGTCCGGTCGCGACAAAGAAAACAACACAACACTTTTTTTGCCTTCGCCGTGCCTAACATCATTTAGAGTCAGATGATAGTGTAACAAAGCAAAGCGGGCCTCATATATTTGTTCATTCTAACTTGATCGCATCTAGTTCTGAAGCCGGCGGACGTCCCATAAAAGTGTAACTTTGTTAGTTGTTCTAACCAGAATGAAACGTCGTTTTTTTTCATTGCTCGCCCAAAGCTGAGACCCGTCGAAGTCGACGACGACGAAGTCTGTTCTAGAGCAAAAACTTGTCATGTGTGTGTGCAAAACTGATCAGCTTTTGGACCGCCATATAATTCCATTGGGAATCAGTGGTGGACGGCTACGAAGCCACGATTTGCGGCGCGTATATCGTTGGGTCTTCTTTCATCTTCTCACTCTTTCGGAAACGCCCCCTTAGTTTTTCAGTGACTGATGTGTCCAGTTCAGATTTATAGAAGACAATATATCGTCAATCCCTCAGATGACGTGAATTCATGTCAACTGCATGAGGAGTTCTCCTTTTTGAGAACATCAATTTTTATGGGATTTTTTTTTCCGTTTTGAAATAAGATTTTGTGGAGATAAGTGCGACCCCTGAGAAATTAGCTATTTGTCTCGAGAAACTATTCTTTATTTGAAAGGCAATTTTTTCCAGTTTTCAGTGCTTATTGTGTTTTATTTCTTGTTTGCACCTACAGTCACACAAATCCCAAAAAATCCATTGAATCCTTTTTAAAAGTTTCCACAATCTCAGATCATATACAAACGGGAAACCCGTATAAATCCAATTTTTAAAACCAAAACTACCATTTTTCCAATTTCAGAAGCCCAATTTACAAACTTTTTTCCTTTTTCAGAAGCATAAATTCTATCTGCTTCGTTTTTCTTTCTTTGTTTTCCATAATTTCCTTTCCAAATTTTCCTTCCTCCTTTTTTAAATTGCCGCCCAAATAATTCACGTTTTTTCGTCCAAAACCCAATGCTCCAAAAAGACACAATTTTGTCCACACACCCATTTTGCGAACAAAAACAAAACGCGATTTCGAACAAGTCTTCCGCGCCCTCCCTAGACGAATATGAAGAATGAGGTCAAAAAGATTTTCTCCAAACTCTTCTTGAGTTTCCCTGGTGAATTGAGCGGAAAATTCGCGCACAATGCAGTAAGATAGACGAAATGTCGACCGACCAAAAGTATTACTCGTTTTTCGCTGCTTCTTCTTCTTCTTCTTCTTTTTTTTTGTGCCCCAATGCACTTCTCGATGTTTCTTTATTTGACACTCACTCTTTTTTCGCCCTCATTTTTTAGTACATCAGTTGGATGATCATTCATTTTTCTAGTGCGTGGGTACCTTCTGTTAGATGATGGCTTTTATGACTGCCCTCTGACGTTTTTTTTCACATTAGCAACGCCCCAAAAGTAGAGACAGACTAAAAACAAGTTTGACGAGCCCCTCCTGCTCATTCTAATTGAATCGGTCCGCCTTCGCTTCCTTTTTCGAAATTTCGGAGCCTTAATTCGTTTTACTCTGCTTTTTTCCATTTCCTTTCTCTATTTTCTTTTCCAGCAATACACCATGACTAACGCAATGGTCTCCAATATGCCAATGGACGAGGAGGACCATCACGAGTTTTGTATGGATATGCTTCACGAGTCTCATAATGATAACTCTCTTCCACTTATTACGACCACTCCCGATATGCCAGCTACGGTAAGATTCTAATAAAATTTAATAGATTTTCAAAGAAAAATTATTTTGTAGATCCGAACCCAAGACCGTCCTGTAGTTCTCTACATGGCACCGGTCCACAAACAGGAGAATGAGAAGAAGTGTGCTTGTGGAAAGGATGGTGACAGCGCTTCCGGTATCTCGAAGGGAATTCAAAAAGTCACGATTCAATAATTTTTGTATGGTCCAATTGTAATTGAGCTTTTTTTTCTATCGATGGATTCAATACTTATGTACAATGAAACTTTGTCTGATTTGATAAATATAATAATATTCAGATGTTTTTTTGGCCAGAGAAAAACAAAATCAGGGCAATGTAAGAATTCTAAAATAATAATAAAAAAATATGTAGAATAGTAAAACAAATTTATGAATAGAGACTCAATAAAAATTGGAAAATAAAAAACAGAAAAATTGAAAAAAATACAAGAAAATTGAAAAAAATACAGGAAAATTTATAGAAGTTTAATTTTGGAAAAATTATACTAAAATTGGTTTGACTTTTTGAATGTGTTGTTCGGAATTATTGTACCGGAGAAACCTAAACCTGAAAAAAACCAAATCAGAACTTTTTTTACTGATTTTGCTGAAGATTCCGATTGTTTTCCTGTATGGTAATACCATTCAGATATTCTATGGCTCAAAAAAGAAGTAATTGGAAAATTCGGAAATTTCAACTAATCAGTTTTGGTTTTGCTACGTTTTCAACAGCTAAACATAATGTCTCGAACTAAGAAAAATCGAAAAAAAAATCGGTCCAGAATTAGAAAAACCCAAAATAACCAGATTTTTATAATCACTTCTCCGACAAAATTCAAAAAATGTATATTGTCTGTTATCTATTATAGAATTCCAGAAAAATGCAATGTGATCATTTTAACCAGACTTGTGATTTTCCGGGCCGGGCCGGGCCGATGAAAAATTTTGTCGGCCCGGGTTTTAAAAAAATGTGTGGTTGGTAGTAAAAAAAATTGCCCAATAACAGAAAATTTGCCCAAATCTTACCAAAACTAAGTTACAAGGGTTAAAAACATATAATTTCGCTCAAACTACAGCAAAAGAAGTCAATCGCTGGAAGATTTTGAAAGAAAAAAACAATTTTTGAAAAAATCCGGGCCGGAGAACTTTCCTGTTTTGGCCCGGCCAGGCCCGTGACAAGTCTGATTTTAACAACTTTCAAGATTTTTGTATCATTACAATTAGGACCCCCTTTGGAAGAATCGTATACTTGAAATCTGAGTTCTCATCAGTTCATCTCAAAACAATTCTAGAATCCAATTTTCTTATTTCACTGATCATCAGTTAGCAAAATTCTGATTCCCAGAAAAGGACCTAAATTCACAGAAACATTTCCTTTTGTTTCATGACGGAAACGGTTTCCTATTGTATAAAGTTTCTCTATTCATTGGAATAGATAGTGTAACTAATACTGTAAACTATTTATACTACCCAACCCACTTTATGTAAACTACTCAGAGTAAATTTGCTATTATTTACAAAACTCTATAACTAATTAATGTATATGTTAAATTTTTTTCCCACAGATTACCGATAATGAAATTTATAATGAACTTATTTCAGGAAACTTTGAATATATCCAATTCCTTTATATATCCAATTCGTGATTTTCGATTTTTGCTCTATTTATTTCAATATTTTGCCCAAATTCGATTTTTTAATACTCAAAGTTCTATCACATGTGACATTTAAACAACCTCTAACATTTAACATTTCAACAGAAAACATGAAAGTGCTGTAACAACATTCAAAAATTCTCTGAGTAGAAACATTTATGTCATGCGTTTCAGATGTGCAATATGCATCTTCACCTGGATCACATCTGATTTTTTGCTCTCATTCTCCGAAATAAACAACTGTTCCTCTATGCGACAAATGTTGTTTATCGTTACCAAACCTGTGCGAAATCTGAAACCAGAACTGAGCACTGAAGGCCCACAATAGTGTGGGATGAAGGCAAATGCCAAAATTATTTACTCATCATCTTCGTTCTCTTTTTCCTCCATTTAGAAATATTCAAATCCCCATAAGTGTGTAAAAGCGCGTGTATTGCGATATCTGAAATTGAAACCCGAGCCTATCCCAAACCGGCGTGAGCATAGACACCAGCAACGTCCAGTTCCAGGAGGGGCTATCTAGACCCCGTTTTTCTTTTTGTCATCTTCAAAGCGTGAAAAGTCGATAGAGAAGCGATATGCATCTGCTCTTGGCAATCTATTAAGAATGCCGCCGCCGGCACAGTTTATCATCGGCGGGTCCTCCGTCTTTTGTTGCTCTTTGCTCAAGTGCAACAAGAAAAATCAGTTTTATAACCAGTAGACTCATGCTTCTTGCTCTCTTCTTCTGCATTCTCGCCCCACTTGTCCGAAGCCCACCACCATCGCCGTTATTCCCAACGGCAGTTTTAGGCGTGTGAACTTTCTGCTTCTCATCGTACAACCTCTTTAATGTTTTTCTCATCATCTGATGTATTGGAGATTGTTTTGTTAGCTTGTTTCCTTTGTAAAAAACTAGAAGTTTTTCTTCAAGTTTGATGCTGAAGCACTTGGTAACTGTCCTAGATAGAAGTAACTTATCATTATATACATTTTACGTGGAGAAATTAAATTTCACCCGGGGTTCAAAAAAAATACTTTTTAGTTTCTCTAAAATGTTTTCCAATAGGACTACAAAACTCTTGAAGACTTTTCTGACAGTTCACAGAAGTTTTGTAATCTTCTTGGACCAGATTTCAAAATATTGTAGTCCTCTCGGACAATTAATTTTGTACACCTCGCGGATAGTTGATATTGTAATCCTCTCGGACAATTTAATGAAAATAATGTTTTATAAAAAACAGGTCTGGTAAAAAATGTAACTTTAAAATTTCGAAAAATTAAAATTGAAAAAAAAAACAAAATTGAACTTCAAAATTGAACTTAAACCAATTTATTGATCTCTTGTACCGTGTTCGAGAGAATAAAAGAGTAAATAATTATGCATGATAAAATAATTTAGGCCCGATTAAAAGTCAATAATAGTATTGTCTTTAGCGTTAACTGATTTCCCACAAGCAATCTCACAATAAAAACATAGTCTACTCAAAGAATTCATGAGCTTTTTTGGATTACTGGATTATATTTTTTAAATTTTTAACATCCATGTAATATATTTTGGAAATTTTTAACATCCACTATCCTGAAATCCCAATTTTCCCTCAATAGATATTTTGACTTGAGACCACCATGATGTTGAAGAAAAAATGTTTTTGATTCTATTTATACCGACGTCACCTCAATTTAAGCAGTGACGTATGGAAAACTGGTAATGTGGGAAAACTCAGAGTTAAAATGGCCACATTTGCAACAACGGATTAGAACCACCATGTCTGACTTGTCTTTCATGTTCAAAAAAATTTTTGTGTGAACTTCGAGCTCGAAGAGTAATGTATTCAGAATTCGTTCTTCTGATTCACCCTTTCATTTTTTGAGCACTTTTCGCTGTTTGCATATTTGTCTCGGCCAACTCTCTCACTTTGTCACTTCTTCAACTGTCCACCATCACTTTCGACCATCAGTTTGTTTTGACACTAAACCACAGGCGTTGGCCAAGATGGAGACACCAAAAAATATTCTTTCAGCATCGAGAGCCCTTGCAATAGTTTTTTTCGGCGCTCCGTCTGTGTGTCGATTGACAGCGTCACTTTGTCATATATAAACATTCGTTCCGCAATCAGCGCACCAAAGCACTCTTCCTCTCTCTCTCTCTTCCGCATACTTGCAGCGTGTGTGGGCTCTCGATTTCTGGAGAGAAGTTAAGGAATTTTATTCGTCCATTTCTTATTCTCAGTTCTCTCTAAGTTCAAATATTTTCAATAATGTGTCTCTTATAGTTCTTGTCTGCTTTATCACACTTAACCGATTTCAGAACAGTATATGCGCTCATACGAGTTTGTCACAAATACACCGCTCAAACTCGACCGTCACAAAGTATTCCTAGTTGACGATGTGGCTGTTACTCGAACGGTACCTTCAATGCAACCGCTGTCTCCATCCTCCAGTGAGTTTTGTTTTGATTAATATCATTATTCCCAAAAAAAGTTTTCAAAACAGTATGATTTACCAACGGTAGAAGAATGAAAGTACCTACTCAAAGTTTCTGAGTTTTCAAAAGTTTATTTGCAAGTTTGTACCAATTTCAAAAAAAGTTTTTTCTCTCCCAAAAAGTGACTGCATTCTACTTTGTTTCATTGTAGTCTTGTCCTTCTCACTACTTCTCATCTTATCCTCAACCTCTTCAACAGCATTCAAGATTGAAATCTCAACGGGATATATTTCTGTGCTCTTCTCCCCTCCGCCTCCCCCTCTCTCATGTTGAATTTGGCAGAAAGTTATCCCCTGTTATATTCCCAAGAGTCATCTTGCTCTTGTGTTCTCAATAGGCGTTGTTGTGACAATTTTCCGGGGCCTCGGCTTCTTCTGCAGAGGCTCTAGCAACAGAGCATCAGTTTGGTTTTGGGTAGTGAAAGGAGAAGAAGAGCAAAGAGGAAATCTGTGTGCAAATTGTTAGAACTTTTTAACTCTGTTGATTGGAGATTCTTTTGAAAATCCGAAACATTCTTCAGAAAAGAAACATTGTTAAATCTCAGCTGGAAAGGGAGATGAGAAGACGTTGTTTTTATCAAGAAACACATACATTTGAAGTGGATCCCAAGCAGCTTAAGTGGAATAAGAAAAAGTGAAAAGTAGAAACAGTTCCTAATATGCAAGGCTAATGGATCATCGATCCTTTAAAGTAGGATTACACTCATTTTCTGTATTTTCTCAAATGATCGTCCCAAGTCCGGTATTTACGAGAATAACAATATTTTTGCACCAAAACCATTGAAACTCGAGATAATCGATTTTCAAAACGTCCATTTACATTTTTCTAATCTATTTTTAAAAATGTAGAATTTTTCGCTGATTCGAACGCGCCTAATATCGCTGCTCAAAACGCAATATAAACGATTTTATAGACAAATTTTCAATTGTCGCGCTCGCCGCTGCCGACTTACAATCTGCTGTCGCGCGCGCCGCTGCCGGGTCATAAGTCGGCAGCACCGAGCGCGACAGTGAAGATTTGTTCATAAAAATGTTTCTAGTGCGTTTTGAGCGGCGATATTAGGTGCGTTCGAATCAGTGAAAAATTCTACATTTTTTTGAAAAAAAGTTTGAAAAAAAATGTAAGTTTACTTTTTGAAAATCGACTTTCTCGGGTTTTAACGACTTTTGTGCAAAATTATTGTTGTTTTCGTAAAATCTTGGGACAATCATTTAAGAGAATTTTGGAAAAATGAGTGTATTATCGAAAAAATCAAACTGAGACTCGGTGTTTGCACTGTGTCGATTTACGAGGCCCAGCCCACCAAACAAAGTGCGCGGCGCGCAGTTGTTTTTGTTTTGTGGGCGGGGCCTCGTAAATCGACACAGTGCAAACACCGAGTCTCAGTTTGATTTTTTCGACAATAATCCTACTTCAAAAACCCAAAATTCCTGATTTTGCACTTTCCACCCGTTCGAAACCAAAAAACTCGATTAAATCATGATGTCAATATCCTAGCCATCTGTCCCTTCTACATTAGCGTAATACTCGATTATAGACTGGCCCCTCCAATTTTTCAAAATGAAGAAGGCTATTCCAAATCCAGAGAAGAAAAGAGATTTATATCCGTTTCCAGAATAGGGACGAACAACGAGCACGAAACGTTTTTACAACCAGTATTTGCGTAGCACTCACATCACCCACTGAAAAGTCCATAAAAGAGACCACGTTTTCTTTGTTTCTATAGTTCAAACATAGGAAGAAATTTTATGGTTTTTATTGGGTACACTAAATCATAACTCTTCTTCGGTCATAGGTATTCAGTGAACTGAGACTAAAACCATCGTTAGAACGGGGAAATGTAGGTGAGGGTCTGTCTCGCATAAAATCACCGGTGGTGATGAATGTGGCGCCTTTCAATGGTTTTTCTATAGCCTTTTCAGTGCCCAGATAACCAACATAAAAGTATAATGACAATCCGTGGTTTTAACCTCGTTTTTTTTCTCTTTTTTGGAAGATGTTGGATTCGCGCACAGTGGTGGTCTCCACACACACCGCAACACTTAACGGATAAGGAGGGCTTGGTTTTCGGGAAAAAAGGGAGATTAGGTTGAATGGGAATACCGGTAAATGAAATTGGCGTCTCCTCTCCCCCAGTGTGTTCAACTTTCGATTCCATCCCCCTATCCCGTCACACTGTCCTTGACTTTGCCACCACTCCCGACGATTTAGTTTAGTTATGCTGGTTTCGTGAATTGCAATTTACCGTACACAAAAAGTTGTTAAAAATTGTTTTCAGCTTCACACTTTTGAGTTATATATCTCTTCTTCCTCCTTTTGTTTCCTCTTCTCCAACAGCTGAGACTTTCAGATGATGGATGTGCATATCCCTTCTCTTGTTGGAGGCCCCATTGTTTGTTCTTTTCAAATAGCATATAGAGTTTACAGAAAATGGAAAAAAAATTCTGAACGTGTTGTTTATTTGAACCAATAGGAACAACTTGACTTTTTTCGAAGAAGAGTTTGAGTTCATATCCTTCATCTTTTTTTGCCATTCTTTAGAGACTTCTCTATGACTTCGAGGTTTCAGTTTAGAATTTTGGTGTGTAGACAGATGAAGGCGAGGATTGGGGGAACATGCGACGTCTATCCGTTCTCATCTTACCTTCGTTTTCTTTTTCTTATCGCAATTCCTTGTCGTCATTTTCGCATCTTTTTTGTTGCCACAATTTCCATAGCCTATTAATGAAGGGATAGATGGAATTTATTTGTTGGAATCTCTATATACCGTAAAACCTCTTACAACCTCCTGAAAATCGAAAGTTCACAAAAGTACCAATTACTAATTTTTGAGAAGCAAATCATAACGTACTTCATATTGATCCTAGTCTATTTTTGACAAGGAATTGATTGAGATTATTTTCAAATGCACAGAAATCTGAGAAAGTGCTTTTTTTTGGGTCTCTTGGGTATCCTTTTATTAGAGGTTTTACGGTATCTTTACCGTGTCCGAATTCCGCTCTAGCTCCGTCTATTTTTTTTTCAATAAAAATTCTAAAAAATTCACGCTGCCCGAAGGGCCCCGGAGGGGCATAGCCCGTCTGGTTTTTTTATTCATCGAGAACTGTATAACTTAGTTTCTTCAATTGGAATCCAAAAAAATGGAATTTTTTTGAAACTCCAACAAGATGACACATTACTGATTCCGACAAGATGTGTTTTGAGAGGATTTCGAACTAACTAACTATTCTTCGAAAAAAGGCGGAAAAGCCATTACATCGAGATACTTGACTACTTGAGCGCGCTTCTTCTTCGGATAGAAAAATTTCGTTCAAGTCGAAAGGGGCCTAAGGATTTCCGAATTCGCTTCTTCTCACGACAG
This sequence comes from Caenorhabditis zanzibari, assembly GCA_963966625.1. Classification (NCBI taxonomy): domain Eukaryota; kingdom Metazoa; phylum Nematoda; class Chromadorea; order Rhabditida; family Rhabditidae; genus Caenorhabditis; species Caenorhabditis zanzibari. Next base: position 14,344,904 of record OZ016473.1, read on the forward strand.
GAAAAAACCCATCTTCCGGCCCGAAATTTCTCTTTTCCAGTGAATTGTCTATTCGCATCTCGTTTTGCCACTTGAAATCAAACTGCTTTCATGTCGAATTGAAACTTTTTATTCCCTCATCGACCCTATCTTTTTCATTTGAGCTCATTCTACAGTTTCTAAAGGAAGAATTTTCACATTTTCTCTTTTTCTCCATGCCTGCATAGAGATTTCAAGAAAATCCTGTGAAGAAAACGCCATGTCTAGCTTTTAATGTGTCTCCTGCAGAACGAAATCTCCTTTGTGGCGTCGCCACAAAATCAACTTTTCGTTTTTTTTTCAAATTGTCGTTTCAACGGAGACGAGCAAAAATTTATTTGAGATTTGACTTTTAATACATTGCACTATTTTGGAATCTCTAGCGATAGTTTAACTGGGATTACTGTACTTTTTTACACTATCTATCCCTATCTCAATCTATATGATCACTTCGCAAAATTATTATTTTTAATTTCACTATTTTAGAATCTCAGTAGATGATGTATCATGATCATCTAGTTAGCTAGTATATCATCAAATTTCTTATCGGGTTACTGTACTTTTTCACACTGTTATTATGCCAGTCTCAGTCAATGTCAGTCCTGGTTGAATTTCCCTGATTTTTTGGCTGCGATATCACACCACAAAAACTCTACAGTAATACATTAAAATTTAAAGGAACATGCCCTGATTTTCAGGTCAATTTTTCAATTTTTCATGTTTTCGAACGATTTTCAACAAATTTCGAAGCGAAATGGTATTTTTTCCTTCGAAAATTACATTTCGTTCCGAAATTTGTTAAAATCGTTCGAAAAACATGACAAAATAAAAAATTGACCTGGAAGTCATGGTATGTTCCTTTAAATTTTAGTATATTACTGTAGAGTTTTTGCGACGAGATATCGCAGCCAAAAATCAAAGAAGTTCGGCCAGGACTGCCATTGACTGAGACTGGCATAATATCCCTTCGCAATATTATTTTTTCAATTTCACTATTTTAGAATATCTGTAGATGATGTGTCATGACAATTTTAGTTACTATAACATCAAAACTCATATCAGATTACTGTACTTTTTTACACTGTTACAACCCCTTCGCTACATTTTTCATTTCCAGCATCCTCCTCCAATTACACTATGATAGAGAGATGTGTGGTGGTACAACGACAGCCAGACGGGTTCGGACTAACAGTCAACAACGAGTTCCCTGTATTCGTGCACACGCTGAAACAAGACGGAGCCGCTTACTGTGCAGGCGTTCGACAAGGAGATCGGATTGTCAAGGTTAGTCAGTGCCCCCTTAATGTTTCGCGCAGTCTTTGAGGATGTGCGTACATAAGTAGTTCAACTGAATTGCATTCTTTTTCGCCTAAATTGTGTTTAGACACTAGACACCCACGACTTTTCACTCTTTTCTAGGTCAACGGAATGTCTGTGTCGCCCAACAACCATCGAGAAGTGCTCCAAATGATATCAAGTACGTCGAGAATTCGGTTAGGGGGGATCAAAACATACTCTCTCCTTTCAGATGGGCAGAATGTAGCGTTAACTCTTCTTGGGAAGCCTCCGGAACCACTAGTTAATGTTCCATTTCAAAATTCGCAGCAAATGGAGCAGAAAATACATATCGCCGATCCGGTGCTCATTGAAGTATAATTATCCTTTTTTTTTAATTGAATGACCAAAACCGTGTTTTGCAGGCCAGTTCAAAGAGCTGGCGTCAACGGCGGAACGAATTACTCGGGCAGATGGTTGATGAAGAGAGACGAAACGTCGAGGTTAGCATTCTCATTTTCGTGCTCTTTTGGCTCTCCCCCGATGCACCACCCCCCTGTAATCCACTTGTATCCGTTTTTTTTTGTGTTTCACTGTTTCATGCATCCAGGAACATTGAGCCGCAAATGTGTGGTGCAAGAGCTCAAAGAACCTCTTCAGAAACAGAAACACTGGATAAGACAAATTGTACCAGTGCTCCTGGGGTTCTGACGTCCTTAGAGCTATTCAGAAAATATATTGGTTTCGGTGTAGACCACCAATTTTTTTCCTCCGTTTTTGTCCTTCTCTTTGGTTTTCCCGATGGACCTGCGCTAGAAAGGACACTTTGGTTGTTTGGGGTGTATTGAGTTTATTAATATCTTAGTAGTCATTGATTTGTGAGCCGAGTTTTGGTGTCTAGGCTCTAAATTTTTCTTTAAATTTCTATCGAAGCTATCGCTACTGTATGTTTGGAAAAATTGCCTATTATTCTTACAAGGGATCTAATCAACCTCTACTGTTGCATTTTTTTGAAACTTTGGGCCTAGACTGAATCGACCCTGAAAAAACCGAATCTGCAATAAAATTCTGCAAAATATTCACGTTACTCAAGATATGAGTCTTCAAAGGTGCAGCCAACACTAAAATCGGGGTACCTTGGAGATCCTTGGAGATCCATATCTTGGCTCGAAATCGCTTTCAGAAAATCTAGTTTTTCCTTTTGGATCAAGAATTATGACCAACACTTTTAAGACTAAATTTTTTTTGAGCCAAATCTTTGAAATTTTGCTTTGAGAAATTTTTCGATGGATTTGAGATCAGATTGTTATTATTACTGTAATTTGTAAGGTTACGATTCACAGCCGTCATCTGATCCACAGTATCTACAGTCCACACTCCACACTCTTCCCTGACAAACCCCCAGATCTTTTTTCTCTCAAAAATGCGACCCAGTACTACTAACAGAGTCACCAATTTTTGACAAGTTTTCCGAATAAACATGCAACGATTTCTTTTTTTTTCTCAAAGACGCGGGGGATGTCTTCTTCTTCTTTCCTTCCCATTTGAGCTTCTTCTCATCCTTCTTCTTCTTCTTCTCCTTCTTCACAGACAAAAACTGGACATCGTTTTGTAGCCTTTGTGTGTGTCGAATGTCTCCCAATCACAGAGTTTTGTCACTTGTCCCCACCCTTATTCGATGATTCCAAAGCCGAAGTCGCGTAGGGGTTATCCAATTGCAAACCGCCTGTGTTGTCAACATCTCTTCCACATTCTCGCGGTTTGCTCTTTTTATACATATACATCTGCCCTCGTCGTAGCCCTTCGCGGGTCCTGTGGATTTCTCGCCATGGATGGGATCTACTCTAAAAGTAGAAATACTACAAGCAAGCTTTCTCTTTGTGTTTCTTTCTTATCCCAAACATATAAAGATGAATTCATAATTGTTGGAAAAAGCCATGCGGGACCGGGCTCTTCTTATTCTGTCAATGCCCCCCACTCATTCCACTTCCGCTTTTGTTCTCGACCCTTTTTGTTTTTAACACCATGCTCCCCCCTACACCCCATTTTTGTTTATAATTTGCTCATCAAAAAAGTTGAAGAAGCGTTCCAGAATCTTTACGATCCTTTTTGTTTCTAATTTGAGTGTTCCCGGGGACTTCCAAAAAAAGAAGGTTCACAAATTGGATTTTCATAACTAGTTTGTTCTTTGTATACACCAGTTGCTTGCTCAGTTATCTGAACATTTGTCAAATTTCAAACATTTAGGGTCTACGAGAATCGTCGCAAAATGGCGAGAAAATTGATCGGGCTCTGAAGCGGATAGTGTCGTTACAGTCGCAATTGAAACAGTTGAAACCGGAATCTATCATTTCGGATAGTCAGAAGAGTTTGGTAAGTGATTCTAGACACTATTGATGTTTTCAAACTCATCTCGATATAATCATAAAAACTTAAAATATTTGAAGTCCTTTCATTCATCTAAATATCGGTTTCTAGCATACATGTGATTCGAGTTTTTTTGGGCCTTCACGGGCCTTCAAGTTTCTCTACTTCAAATTCAAAATGTTCGGTCGATCTTTATACCAAAATGTAAAGCTCGATGAGATCTATAGAATGGTACTAAAATCACTCTGTTTTTGTCTATAACTTGTAGAACATACGGGCCGGCGTTTTCGGACCGCGTATGCTCGGCCCGAGTGTTTTACAAGCTCTAGGAAAAAACCGAGGCAGGCAATCTCAGTGATTTTAGTTCCATTTTATAGATCTCATCGAGTTCTACATTTTCGTATAAAGATCGACCAAAAATTTTGAATTTGAAAAAAAGAAAATTGAAGGCCCGTGAAGGCCCAAAAAAGTTCGGATCACATGTATGGCTTTTAGACCAATTTGAACATGGATATCGATAGTGACGAGGAAGAAAACGATGTTGTCTATTTGGTGAGACCTAAATCTTCAAATTTAGTCCCCTAATATCTAATTTTTAAGCCTGAATCCCAAGGCGGACCATTCTCAAACTTGGCCGAACTCAAAACACATCCAGCTCATCTAGCAGTCTTTATCAACTACCTGTTATCACATGGAAACCCAAGTAGCTTGGTAAGTAAATCATTTTTCACAGTACTATTCCACTACCCCATTTTCAGTTCTTCTATCTAATCACTGACGCATATCAATCCGCATACGGAACCGCGAAAGAGTTTCGTCGATGGGCGTTCGAAATCTTCTCCACATTCATCATTCCCAATTCCCCAATGTGTATTCCCAACTCGAACCAGAGCGTCATTCAACCAATTGACAAGGTTTGATTCGTCTCGATTTTTCAAATCCTATGGAAATTTCAGATTATGTGCATGACCGCGGAGCATATTGGAGACAGTGACACCGATACCCTGAAGCGTATTTTTGTACCTGGAAGACAAAGAGCGGTCACGGACATTAATATGTACTTGAATGATTTTCGACAGAAGAAACAGTTAGGTGGACAAGTGTCAGAATCGGCGAATCAACTGACGCATATGGTCAGAGGTGATATGTCAATGGAGCAACGGGTAGGTTACATAAACCGGGAACAATATATACAATATGAAATTTTAGGTTGGCGAACAAATGCTCTTCCGGTGTCTTGAGAATGTTGCAAACTCCAACGACTTCGACTCTTGTGAGATTCGAACGCAATCAATCATTTCCAGTTTGGCTACGGTTATCAAGGTATAAACCAAATTCTGCAGACTTGTGATCCGGGTCGAAATGGGCCGGTGAGGGCCGGCAAATTTCTCCCCTCTAAATTGTGATTTTCAAGTCGTAATTTATATGAAAATGTAAGACTCGATGAGATCTACAGAATGGTAAGTAGAATATCTAAATTCCATGTCCTTATTTTCCATGAAACGTCGAAAAGCACACGGACCGGAGATTTCGGCCCGTGTGAGCTCGACCCGTCCACTTTCCGTTTAATGAAAAATGTAGACATGGAATTCTAACTACCATCCTGTAGATCTTCTACATTTTCATATAAATTTCGACTTAAGAATCACAAGTTAGAGATGATAAACTCGCCGGCCCGCGCCGGCCCGTGTCAATAGATTACAAGTCTGAAAATTTGAGTGCATTCTGACCCTCTCATTCAGATTGTACTTGGGAAGACGTCGTCATCGTCTAACGAGAAGCAACTCGACAAGTTTCCGCAGTTCATGGCACGCGACAAGCCACCCGGAAAAAGTCGCAAGTTGCCAGCAAACATCAAAAATCGGATTCAAGTCAAAGGGCACAGCTTCTCAATCAACTCGGTCAACACGGTACACTATTGTTATCAATGTAGGGATGCGATTTGGGGAATGCAGCCGTGGATCTATTTTTGTAGCAGTATGTGGAATATATCTGGAGTTAATTTAGGAGCTAATTTTTAATTATTCAGATTGTGATGTAAAAGTACACCCTCATTGCACTTCGGCGCTCACGGATGCTTGCTATCCGGTAACTCAATCTAAGCAAAAATCCAAGGTTTGCGATGTATGTTAACATATTGTCTCTAAGTTTTCGCTTTTCAAGTCCCGCCTTTCTGGACTAATCGGCCGTTCCGACGCTAACGATGACGATGACTCGGGTCCGAGTGCACGGCACGAACAGCCGAATGTAAAGTCCACGAGTTCGGACAGCGGCATCGGTGGCGAACACCATATGGATCGTGGCATGGTATCCAGGTCGCATAGCATGAGATATCGCGTTGTGAGTACTAAAAACTTCTAGTCTTTGTGAAACTGTTCCATGTTTAGGCAACTATTCCACAATCATTGTCTGAGGACAAAGTCTCAATTCCAAGTATTAGCTCAAAACGAGACAGATCGGCGACACCGAGTTGGCAAAGAGCCGGTGCTTATGATTTGACCCCAGCTGATGAAATTGATGAGAGTGAAATGGGGGATAGAAAGTTGAAGTACCTGGAAAGAAGGTATACGAACCACAATTGAATAATGTAATAATTATTTGTATGCAGATCCCTTGAAAGTTCCAGTCGAATGGCGATTGATCTACAAAGTGTGAGCGCCGCCTCAAGCTGTTCTCATCACAGCGGATCGGTGGTCACTGACGATGATGTAAACTAAAAATTTCCTGACCAGAACTTTATTACTACTTTCTAGATGTGTGTACGACGGACCACCACACTTCAATTCTCACGGTTTATGGATGGTGATAGTGATTTTGAGCTGGAGACAGAAGCAACGCCTCTGGAGCAACTTATTGGGTGGGATGTGATAAGGCATTTGAAGCCGAAGGAGAAGAAACGACAAGAAGTGATAAATGGTAACAAAATTATATTTAGAATTGAACAAAATCAAAGTTTGCAGAACTATTTCATACGGAACGAACTCATGTTAGGAATCTCAAAATTTTGTATCATGTATTTTACAAACCTCTATGTACCAGCAAGATGATCTCTGAAGAACTTATGAATCTACTATTCGCCAACCTTGAAGAACTTTTGGCTCTGCACAAAGGGATGTCAGACTCCATGAGAGCCGAAGTTGAAAAGGTGAGTAAAAAACCCGATTTTTAAAAATAATATGTTTTCAGTGGAAGAATGCTGCACCTCGTATCAATGGAGGTATCTATGGAGATATAGGGGTTCTTATGGAGAGTATGTTCGATGGAGAAGCTGCTGAGAATCTGATGAGAGTGACCGCGACCTTCTGCCAACATCAACAACACGCTTTGGAGTTTTTAAGGAATAGGTGTAAACGAGAAAAAGATGATGCATTTGTTCGCTTCCTAGCGGATGCGGAATCCAATCCAGTTTGCCGGAAGTTGCAACTAAAAGATATGATCCCAGTGGAGATGCAGAGGCTTGTAAAGTATCCATTGCTCTTGGAAACAATTGCGAAATACACAACGGAGCCTAGCGAGGTGAGATCCAGATGTTGAGAATACTTCATACAAATTTGTTTGCTTCAGGAGCAAGATTGTTTACTCCGCACAGTGACATCTGCAAAAAAGATTCTAAGCGCTGTCAATACAGCAAAACGGAATGCCGAGAACTATCGGCGGCTCGAAGAATTGCAAAAGAGAACCGATACGTCACCATTTGATAAAGAATTCGTCGGACACGACTATACGAACTTGAATCTCACAAAGTTGGTGTCACGATATCTCAGTTTTTCGCTCATCTTTTTTTTTGCTTCCAGATTCCGTCTCGTGCACGATGGTCCATTAACATGTCGGTTTAATCGCGGAAAAATGGTCGAGTTGCATGTCGTTCTTCTTGAGAATATATTAGTGTTGTTCACCAAGAACAGTGATGGGAACAAACTCGTGTTGAAGGTTTGGGAATTCATTAAGAGGTTTTGGATAGAAATTGATTGCAGGCACTGGAGCCATCTAAAGAGACCAGATGGTCACCTATACTACCAGTGGCTCCGTTGATTGCCAAAGAGAAGGCTAATGATAAGAGAGCGTTCTTCTTGATTTTCAATAGCCAATATGGTGCACAGATTTATGAGCTTGTGGCGGGGACAGCAACAGAACGGAAAACGTAAGAATCTAAAAATGAAAATTTGAAAAGTTTTTTTTCAGCTGGTTCAAAACCATTGGAGAACAGATAGTGAACGAGAAGAAGAAGATGCCAAGTGGTATGGATCACGGCTTTGACGTCGGCGCATCAACAAGTCTCGACTCGGATGGAATAGCTAAAGTGAATGTGGTCACTCATCCGCGACTCGTCAACGCCAACGAAATCACCATTCAACAGCCGACCATACTGGAGCACGCGCAGCCAGTGCTCACGCCGGCGGAGAAGTTGAAGCGAAGCGATGAGATTATTATTCAAACGCTGGTCACGAAGCAAACCATTCTGGCGCAGTTGTTAGCTGATGACTCGGTGAGTAATAGTGACACCGGATAATTATTTATAACATTTCTATAATTTTTTAGAAAGGAAACACCGAGGAATTAGAAAAGATCACAGAGGCTCTTGGTGGTCTAGCAGTTTCTGATCTAAAACAACGGGATGGAAAAGAGCTGGCGATGTCTGCAATCGTTCATGGAAATCGACTATTGGATAGTATTAATCAAAGTCTGAACATTCGAAAAGAAATGGGAGAGAATGGTCAAGACGTTTTTATTCTAAATAATCAAGAGCCCAATGTACCATCAGTTCCGTCATATAAAGTAAACCTAAAAGCTCAAATGATTACCTTCAATTCAAAATTTTCAGCTAACAACTATCGCTGCTCCCTTAATGAACCACTTGAAAGCACTGATGCAGGTGATCCAGGACCAACATAACGAGCTAAATCTAGTCAAGCAACAACTTTATCAGTACAAAGTACTTATTTCCAAAATTATAGAGTTACTAATATTGAAGGTTTCAGAGTGCCTCTGATTCAGAAGCACGTGATCGATCGGTTAGTGAAGAGACGCTTACCGATTTGGACGAACGAAGAAACACAAAACGACCAAGACTACCTTCAATTCAACCAATGACCTAATTTAAAGCTTTGTATTTTTTTTCAATTTCTCAACCCGATGTTTTGCTATATTCCCAAATTCACCCAGCTTTCAACTTTTTGCTTTCCAATTTCCCAGTTTTGTATTTTACGCAAATCTTGTCAATCAATTTTTCTTCTCAATCCAATTTCTGTCCCACGGATATTACACTTTTTTTTTGCTATGCCGAATGAATTGAAATCACAAATTCATAAAGATGGAATCTTTGGGTTTAAAACTCGTAGTTTACCCAGAAAAAATTGGAACATAAAAGTATAAATTAACGAAATAAAGGCCTATTTGTTTTTGTCTGCTTCTGTTTCTGGCTCAAGAGCTGGCTGAATTTTGCGTGTCCGATAAATCATCTCTGAGCTAGTCCATGAGTTGTGGAACGCTGGAACAATGAAGACCAGAGCCAATATAACGCCACCTGGAATCGAGCCAATACAATCTCTTTTTTTGAGAAAAAAACCCACCAAGAACATCAGTGGGGAAATGCCAATTATCGGTGACCCGAGTGACGGCGCACACCACAGTCCAAATCGCATAAAGAGGCACGAGAATGTACCGCACTGTGATGATCTCCTTGATCCCTGTGTTGGTGGCCATTCTGAATGCAAAATTAGTTGAAATAATGATGTCATTGCCAATCAATTACCTTCTCAAGTAGATATAGACAAAGAGGAAGACATGGAAGGCGGCAGCGGTGTGTCCAGATGGGAACGAGGTACGGGCGGTACGGATTTTGCGAGGGTTTGGATTGGTGCATACAAGATCGCTAGCTGAATCATAGATAATTTAATAATTAAAAATAGTTGAGTCCACTTACGATCAATGAAGCTTTCCTTATCACTACAGTCCACTTTGGACCAATCTGGCTTGCAAACACTGATGAAATGTGGGCGAAGACGGCCGACACTGAAATTTTCAAATTTGTAATTACCGTAACGGCTTTAATAGAGGGACGCCGAAAAATCAAGTTTGTAAACCATCTCATGAAAATATAATCAGCTTTCTGAAAATCACGAGAAATCACACACATTGTTGATTTTGTAGCTGAAGAGTATATTTTTTTTGCTGGAAGTTTTACCGCGAAAAACAAAAATTACGGTTGTTCGGTCTCTCCAACGTTGTCCTACAGGGTGTCCTTCTACTAGAAGTTTTACGGAAATTCCATTTTCTAAAATCAACTCACTAGCATTTCAGAAACTCCATAGCAAATGTGCATGCAGCATACATCAGTAGATACTTGAGATAAGTGATAGTGGTGGCGGAGAAGAATTTTGCTAGACGATTGGAGCCCTGAAAAATACAAAACTTATAGATCACCAGTTTCTAGGTGCTATAGGTACCTTGGATTTGTAGTGGAGGATGGCTTCAACAAGTGCGACGATAAGGAATGGAGATCCAAGGGTGATGACGAGGAGATGCTGAAAATCGTTTTTTTTTAGTTCTCAGGACAAAAATCTTCGGGGTGCAATCCAGATCGGCGCGGACCGTCAATTTTCTCCCCTCTAAATTGTGATTTTCAAGTCAAAATTTACCGTAAAACCTTTAATAGTGGGACATGTCCTTCTATTGTTTAACCTCCTCAAAATCAAAATTCAAATTTCACAAAAGCATCCTTAACTAATTTTTGAGAAGCAATTCAGAGCGTATTTCATATTGATCTTAGTCTATTTTTGATAAGGAATCGATTGAGACTACTTTCAGATGCACAGAAATTCGAGAAAGTGCTCTTTTTGGGTTCACTTAGGTGTCCTTCTAATAGAGGTGTCCTTCTATTAGAGGTTTTACGGTATATGGAAGGATCATCTGAATTTCATATCAATATTTTCTACAAAGCGTCAGAAAGCACCTAGGACTAAAGATTTCTGTCATTGTGAGCTCCACCCGGTCAATTTTGACTTGAAAATCAGTTTAGAAGGCAGAAAATCGGCCTGAATTTCAATCCAAGAAATCTTACTTTCAATCCAACTGTATTCTCTTTGAATGGTTGTTGAATCGACATATCTCCACAAGGCATTGATCTTTCGTATGGGTTGATTCCTGATCTAAAAATCAATATTTTCTGATTTTAAACATCATTTTCATGAAATCTTACCCCGAAAACCACAAAAACAAGGAACAACTAATCGCAAGGACTATCACAATGTCGAGAGTCATGTAAATTCCACCCTAGAAATGCGAACTTTTATTTTTCCTCAAAATCGATAGAAAATACCTTGAAAATGGCAGTTTTTCTATCAATTTCCTCTTCTTCCTCCTTGAATCGAAGTAATCTACCACTAAATGTGGTCCGTCGAAGTGCTCGTTCGGACATTTTTGTTCTGAAATATTTTTGTTTATTGAATTTTGAGCAAAAAAGAGTATTGCTACCGAATAAACCGTAAAAAACAACAGAAAAAGGGTAAAATCTACGTTGCAAAATCGCAAAGAAAGGTCAGTCCAGTAGAGCGCGAATGCATTGTGTTTGTAGAAATGACGTCAGCCGAAGAAGATAGAAGGGAGAGAGAACGTTATTGTTTTATGCAACGTGTACAAAGGTGAAGAATGTTTATTGAATAGAGATATAAAATATGAAAACAATAGAGCAAGAAGAAGAAGGGTATAAGTAGAAGTAGAATTTTGATGCATTTGGTGAGGAAGTTGAGCAGAAAATACAGAAAATCACATCAAAAAAATATGGGTGGGTTTCGAAGTTTTGAACTAGATTGCGGCTAATTTAATGAGCGGTGGTGACTCTAATACGGTAAAGCAACTGATTTCATTTTCGGCTAGAGAATAGATTGGGCAAATTGTTTTTCTTGATAGAATTCTTTTTTGGCAACTTTTTTGAATAGAATTTTTAAAAGGGGTTCTACAAGACTGACTAAAATTTCAAGAATTGATAATGCAAGGTTTTTGGGGGGAACTGGGTTGAGCACATGATCACAATTGACATAGAATTCGAAAAATAGATTGATACAAATCACAAGCTATAATCTAGACACAGGCACATTTTTGAAGAAGACTGGGAGAAAATACTTTTTTCTGTTTGCTGATTAGAGATTGTTCATTGATAATGGTGCACCATGGAGCGGTTCGTATCGTTACTTATTTGGAGGTACTGATCGAATTCGTGTGGATTGATGTCCTGAAACTGGTTTATTTTGTGGATAGTTGGAGAGAGGAATGCTTACATCAATTCCATAATTATTCTGCATATCACGATGCATCTGGGGTTGTTGCTGTTGTTGATGCTGTTGTGGATGTGATGGCATTGAATAGTCAACCTCCATTGCGTTGTCGTTCATTTGGCTCTGAAAATGGATAGGTTATTTTTGAGCCAGGGAGCTGAGCCTCATGCCTCCTCCTATAGGCCCTCGGTTTTGGCGCGTTTGCAGGGCTCAGCAGGCGGAAGGCGGAACTTTTGAAAACTTGGCGAAAGGCGGAAATTTCTAAATTTTGGCGGAAAACGGAACGCGGAACACGAAACTTTTGTAAAAAAATGAGCGGAAGGCGCAAGGCACAAGGCGGAAGGTGGAATTTTTAAAATTTTGGCGGGAGGCAAAAAGTGAAAGACGGAACTTTTGAGTTTGGCGGAAAGCTCAAGGCTGAAGGCCCAAGGCTGAAGTCCAAGGCTGAAAGCCCAGGGCTGAAGGCCCAAGGCTGAAGGCCCAAGGCTGAAGGCCAAAGGCTGAAGGCCCAAGGCTGAAGGCCAAAGGCTGAAGGCCCAAGGCTGAAGGCCAAGGCTGAAGGCCCAAGGCTGAAGGCCCAAGGCCCAAGGCGGAAGGAGGAAGGCCCAAGGCGCAAGACGGAAGGCGCATGGCGGAAGGCGCAAGACGGAAGGCGGAAGGCGCAAGGCTAAATGCGGAAGGCGGAATTTGAAACATTTTGGCGGAAGGCATAAAGAGGAAGCCGGAATTTTCAAAATTTTGGGGGAGCAGAAAAGCGGAAGGCACAGGGTGAAACTTTTGAAAATGGCGGAAGGCGCAAGGCGGAATTTTTAGAATTTTGGCGGAAGGCGCAAGGCAAAAAACGCAAGGCTGAAGGCCCAAGGCCGAAGGCGTAAGGCGGAAGGCGTAAAGCCGAAGGCGGAATTTTCAAACTTTTGGCGGAAGGCGGAAGGCGGAACTTTTGAAAAGTTGGCGCAAGAGAGAAGGCGGAAAGCGGAATTCTCCTCATCACTGGACCACAGGTTCGACCCCACCAAGGCGAAATTGAGGAAAAACTTTTTTGAGGGGTCCTACCACCTTTAAATTTGAAAGTTTCTTACATTCTGATACTGATTGGACATCTGGTTCATTCCGTGTTGAGACTGCGGCTGTTGAGATGTTTGTGCCTGTTGCTGGTACATGTAATTCTGATCATGTTGTTGCTGCTGTTGCTGAAAAATATATACGATTATAAGATTTTTTCCTTAACACAAAACTAACCATCATGTTAGCTCCCATCGGAGAAATCGCTTGGAATTGTTGTGGCTGTGGACTATCCAAAAGGCCGGAATTCATCAACTGCGCGTTCTTCTCTTGAATCAACATTCGCTCGTTTTGCAATTGTTGAATGTAATCCATTTGTTGCTGAGAAGAGTATTGCGGTTGTGGATGATTGGACATCATCTGCGGGTGTTGTTGATGAATTGCAGGCAATGATCGTGATGGGTGTCCGTGATCGTAATAGTTATTGTATCCTCCTTGTCCCATATTGTCGACACCGAATGACGCTTGTTCTCGAGCTGAAAACCTTTGTTTTATTTGGAGCAGAATATACCGTGAAATCTGTATTAGAAGGACATGCCCTTCTATTTTACCATCGCCTAAAAAAATTTTTGAATTCTCAAAATGGATCATAAAATCTGTTGAAGAAGAGATTTGAAAAATATTTTGTAACCCTTCTAGTCAACTTTTGACGAGGATTCTAATAGGACTGATTTCAATTTGTTTAAATCTCAAGAATGTGCTCATTTTGAGTTCATTGGGGTGCCCTTCTACTAGAGGTGCCCTTCTAATCCAGATTTTACGGTATTCATTTAAACTTACGAATAAGTCTCGGATCATTCCATGTCGTTGTTTTTGAGTTGTGATCTTTGTAGTATCTGTGACCTTCACTATCATAACAAATTTCCCATCCATGCGGCATCGGGAGTTGCTCAACATCTTGTGGAGTCATAAACGGCCTCCTCATTGGGTCCAATGAGGAGCTCTTTTCCCGATCTTGCTGCATCATTCCTTGATGATTTGATTGGCTGAAATAATGAGATAAAAATTGGCTTTGTTATGGGAAAGTTTTACTCTGAGAATCCGGAATACGAATATGCTTCATGTGACACTGATTTGACGTGCTGCGGTTCGGGGAAACCCATACTCATCGGTGGTATCGCTGAGACACTCTGAAAAAGAAAAATAATATACTATTAAATTTTTTGAGAAACGCATACCTTGGAATGTTGATGATTGACGTTGTGTGGTGGTTGTTGTGGAGGAACTACAGAAATTCGTCTGAAAATCAATTGTTTTGGTTGAGAAAAGTAAAGCGAAGTTTCTCACTCTAGATTATAGTCAGGATGAAGCTCCGGTGCGCTGACTTGACGTTTATGAATGTTCGGTAGGTTCGGCATCATACCCATAGCTGGACTAATTGCAGTTCGACTGCTAGAAGCGACTTCATCGACTGACCCCTGAAAACGAATTTTTGAAAATGAGTTTTGGCTCCTTGTGAGTGATAACCCCATGTGCCATGTGAGACGGAGAAGGTACCTGGGGCGAGTGTCCCGCACTGCTTCCTCGAGGCCTTTTTTGTTGGAAGAATGATGGGGGTAGTGTAGTTGGCTGTTTCTGAAATTTAGGTCTCTTATTTTCGCATAGTTCCTAATCGTGTACTTTTCGATATCAATTTCTTAGGTTAGGGGACAGTTATTGCAGGGGAAAGAAGTGGCTTCTTTGTCTAAGAACAAGATGTGACGTAATCAGAAGAAAGGCGACAAATCCTGTTTTCCTCTAGCGAACCGAACACTTTGACCCCCGAAGAATCAAACCGACTATAATGTAATATCATATTTTTTCGCCCATTTCAACAGTACGGTCTCGTTTTCAGTTTACACATCGTTGATTGAATTTGGTTTCGAAAAAACTTTGAAAAAAGACTCACCTTTGGATTCGGGTTCTTCTCATACTTCTTTTCCGGACGTATCAAGTCTCTGATACTCTGATCTGGATCGGATACATATTGAGTGAACTGAATCTGTTGTTTTTTGATATTTTTCAACGCCATATAGTCTGAAAATAGAATGAGTAAGTAATTTGTTTTTCACCTGATGTGATATGTCATAAGGAAAAATGAAGCTGAAGCTTGAATGAAAAAGAAGGAGAAGGCAATCGTCCAAGAAACGAAGGCAATAGGAAACCAATAATAATGTGTTACAAGATGTGGAAAAAGAACGAAACAAGTCAGATATGAGACGAAGGATCGAAGGCGTTTCCATCCGGCAAATGGGACGATCAACCGGCGCTTTTCAATTTCAGAAAAGTGGCAAAAGAAACGAGGATGGAGAAGAGAGAAGCAAAAAACAAAACCAATGCTTCATCGTTTTTTTCTCGACCATTCGCCCACAGGATGTAGAAGGACAGGAGTGTAGGCGGCGTCGCCACAGAGAGAAGAAGACGGTTTAATACAATTGCAACGGAATCAGAAGGAGACGTCGACTAGAGAGAGAGAGAGGGGGGCAAGACTGAGGGTGAACACGAAATCTGGTGTGTCTAGAAGGTCAACCAATTGTTCGTCGCGACGGTGCCTCGCTACCTCACTACTTTCCATTCGCCACCTCCCATAACTTATTATGATCAGTTCAGAGATAAGAAAAGGACTGATCCGATGGATGAATGGGGGACCGGATGGACCCAGGCGGGTTGTGCGGCAAAAAGTGTTTGGAGAGAAGATTTATGGGAAGCTTGATGAGTTAATGAGTTTTGGGAAGATGATAATTTATGAGGCTTAGGCTTTTTAACGATGATCTTGATAAGAGGGTCCACTGATTTCGTCATAATAGTCTTACAAGACACAGTTCAAAACGTATAGAGAGTCGCCTCCCGTGTTTGTACTGAGTGTTACATACAATGCCACAAGTAGTGCACAAACAAACACCCGTTCCCCTCGTTATACTCTTCCGACGGGGTTTTGTTTCTTAAGGCTTTGTTCCAAACTGATGGGAACATTTGATAAAGATACTTATTTTGCTCATAGTTTTCAGCGGGGTTGCGGATCGGGTCGAAACGGGCCGGCCACGGCCGGCAATTTTGTCCCCTCTAAATTGTGATTTTCAAGACGAAATTTATATGAAAATGTAGTACTCGATGAGATCTACAAAATGATAGTTAGAAAATCTGACTATTTTCTCAAAAAGTTTCTGTTCGGGTGTCGCCGGATGTTCAAGTGTTTTCGGTCCGTGTGAGCTCGACCCGGGCACTTTCTGGAGTTTAATTGAAAATGTAGATATAGAATTTAGCTTTTCTAACTATCATTCTGTAGTTCTCATGGAGTTCTACATTTTCATTCAAATTTTGACCTGAAAATCACAATTTAGAAAGGAGAAAATTGCCGGCCCGCTTATTTTCCTCATAGTTTTCAGGACCGCAATTCTATAAAGAAAAAAAGGTGACAACAAAATGAAGGGTGTGTCATCGAGATATTGAAAAAAAAAACAGGAGGCAAAAGGGAGGAAAACAGTAACGAAACTATGACGTTTTTGGTCTTTCAACACCGGAAGTCGTCATTTGAACTGGAAATTTTTCTTTGCGAACAGAAAAAATTATCAGGTGTTTCTGGGAGAGACTAATAATAGAGCGAGACTAAAAAATCGGGCGGCACGCTTCAAAACTCAAAACACATTTTTCGTCTGATTCAGATTCAGAAGCTATAGATCTAACATTAAAAACTTTTTAAAGGAGGATTTCGGGCAAAACAAGTTTATAGTTAGATCAATGCAAAATTTCCTGCTGATTCCGAGTATCACAACAAAAACGCTCAAAAATGCTTATCAAGCCCAAAAAAACGTCTTCAAAGTTGCAAAAAAGTTATCCCTCCTGGGCTAACTTTTCTCGTGTTTTTCACGTGGATTACAATTTTAGCACTGTCCACGAGAAAAGTTAGGCCAGGAGGGATAACTTTTTTGCAACTTTGACGCCGTTTTTTTGGCAACAAAAGCATTTTTGAGTGATTTCATTGTGATATTCAGAATCAGCATGAAATTTGGCATTGATTGAACCATAAAATTATTTTACCCGGAATCCTCCTTTAATAACTAGAAATAGTAATAAGGATTAGAATGTCTCTTGAAATTTCAAGGATATACAACTAGTACTTTTAGTGCAAATTGAGATATCATGAGGATTAGGGAACCCTATTTGTATGTAGTGTGAATGCTCATTATATTTTGCAACCAGGGAAACCAAACCAAAACCAACTACTACAAATTTCGAAAAAAAACGCAACGACTAAAAATACGGTTTAGGCTCACATGACAGACACTTTTTTTTGGGGGGCGTCCACCCACTCAATATCTACAATAGAGAAGACTCTCAGTTGTGTTTTGATTTTTGTCGGACTCGATTGTCAGTGTCCATTAAAATTGTTCAAACACCAGTGAGCCAAATTGTTTGCACTTCATCTTGAATCAACCTCTGTTTGCGGCAAAACGAGAAGAAAAAGGTCAGAGTCAAATTGGAGTCGATGTTGCTGTTGCTCTACCTCACTTTTTGCCTAGGAGACCATTGGAAACATTATTGAATAAAAAAAGCCAAAGAAAAAAAACTTGCGGCCTTCTTAGGATTGGAGAAATGAAGAAGAATGATTTAGTTGGAAGGGAAGACCCTATTTCAGTCATTACCGTACCTCTTTATGGGGTTCGTTTTCACGTGATCGTATCCAAGCAGCTAATCATATTTTCGTTTCCCGCCCCATTGAACACAAGACCTTTTCGAAAAGGATAGGAGAATAAGAGATAGAGGTGAAAGTGAAACTAATCGTAATGGTAACAGGGACCCGAGAGGGGTGGGGTCACGTTATATTCCGGGATCACTTTTAATATTTCATTATATAACAATGGCCATTTCTCAATTTTAACGGTGGTGGCATGTGCCGGGGGACCCGCGAGAGAAAAGGGGACACTTTGGAGCCCACGCATTTGCGGGCTCACCCCGAGCACATTATCATTCATTACACCATCAATCTTAAAACACTTTGCAGCTAAAACTCAGTTTTCTATTTCCGTTGCTTCAAACCGGACATAAAGTAGAGTGTTGAAATTAGAAATTAAGAAATATGGAATTAAAGAAAAAATGAAAAAATGGAGGAAAATAGGGTGTGGCAGGGGAAGAAACATGCTTGAAAATGAAGGAAAAATTGTCATGTTATCAGCGTTTGATATTTATTTACCATACGAGTCACATGAGTTATCATTTTTTTAGCGTGTCCTGGTGCCTGGGGGTAAGAACGCCGAGTCACTTCCGAAAGATGACAAATCAGGGGTGAAATTATTTCTGAATGGGGCTCAAATACTCTACATTTTTCTAATAGTTTTGCATGCTATCAAGGCGTGGCACTCCATTTAGTTCTCAAATGATACTCATCTTAAGATTACGGTATACAGTCATCGTCCTTTTTTGCGACAGTGATAAGTGAGACAGAAGTTCGTTTCGTCGTGATTAATGGGTTTTCTTATTGATACGGACAGTCACCGAAAAAAGAACTGAAGTGAAATTGAAAGTAATGAGAAAAGGGTAATATAACCTAATCTTTGGGCAGAGGGATCCAATTTCCATCTATTGGAAACTGGAATTGTGATTGTCTCATTAGAACTGAACTTATTTTAAAGGGAGAATCCGGCCAAAATGAGTGTATGGTTCCATCGATGCAAAATTTCATGCTGATTCCGAATATCACTTTTTTGGGGTCAGAAAAGAATTTGTAAGGGGTTTCATTAGGATATTCGGAAACAGCATGAAACTTTGCATCGATTGAACCATGAACTCATTTTGTCCGGATTTTCCATTTAGCAGGATTCCGGGCAAATTGAGTTTATAGTTCAATCGATGCAAAATTTCATGCCGATTCCGAATATTACAACAAAAACGCTCAAAAAAGCTTCTCAAGCCCGAAAAACGTCTTCAAAGTTGCAAAAAAGTTATCCCTCCTGGCCGAACTTTTATCGTGTTTTCCACGTGGATTACAATTTTTGCATTGTCCACGTGAAAATTTAGGCCAGGAGGGATAACTTTTTCGCAACTTTGAACGCGTTTTTTGGGCCTGAGAAGCATTTTTGAGCGTTTTTGTTTTAATATTCGGAATCAGCATGAAATTTTGCATCGATTGAACCATAAACTCAATTTGCCCGGAATCCTCCTTAAAAAAATAAGTATTTCATTTTGCTACTCGCCAAACGTATCATTTAGTTTTAGATATGGCTTCCTCGAGGATTTCTTAATTGTACCCGGAGCAGGTGCACATTGGAACTATTAGAAAATAGTAAAAGCAAAAAAGACCAAATGATACTAGGTCAGTTGGGTAAGACAAACTAGGTGGCCTTCATTTGTCTCGAGGCGCCGGATTCGGATATTCCCGAGACTAGTCAATGAAGAAAGAGAAGACGGTTTCTTGTCACCCGCCGAAGATGGTGAAAAGAAGATGAAAGTTGCGCAAAACAGATGAGTCACAGATTGGCATCGTTGTGACCACTTTGAATAAGGCGGTTTTTTTTTGCCTTCTCACAGCAACAATAGTGGTGGGCGACTACTGGTACTGAAAAAAACGACTACTGTAGGATTTGATAAAAACTCTGAGTTTTTTGCTCGAAACAAAATAGCAACAAATGGTGTATCACATACATAGTTCAAAATGTTTATAGTGCCCCGCCAAAGACAAATAAGAGCTACAAAACTGTTCGGCTCATTGACGCAGTTTTGAGATTTAGAGAAACTGAGAAATTTTGGTGGAAATATAGTTCAAAGAACAAGAATGGAAAAATAACAATTCAAAGCATCTTAAAACCTCAAATAGAGGGACATCGAAACAATTTTTAGTAAACCGTCTCATGAAAATATCATGAATTTTCTGAAAATTCCATATAGTGCGTTTTACAGCTGAAAAGTCCATTTTTGTTTGCTGAAAGTTTTATCGCAAGAAAACAAAAATTACGGTCCTAAAGACTTTCTAAAGTCAGCTTTCGGGATGTCCTTCGATTAGAGGTTTAACGGTATATGTAGAGGGAAAAAAGCTCAAATTCATACGGTAATATCCCAACCTAGAAAACGAATGAAAATCAAAATATTATGCCAAAAAAAAAATCGTTTTTATAGAGCGAACGCTAGAGCACACAATGCACGATTGTTTTTCTTTCTATTATGACTCAGCTTATTGTTACAAGGTGGACATTTGCATCTTCTAAAAAATCACATCATAACTTGTTTTCTTCCGAGAAACAATTATTCTGCAAATTGAATACCAGTAACCTGAACAGAGAGTCAAATGTTTTGTTGACTTTTATGCTCCAACAGGTGATTTGCATCATAACCACAAAGCATGCTTTCTATACATAACAGGCGGAGCAAAATCGAAACATCAGATCAAGAAGAGAGTTTGAAATTTCTCATAGAGCCACAGAGTTTTTAATGAGTGATATATCGCGATATGTTTATGAGAGTGCTAAAAATAGAAATAGAATCAGAAACAAAAGATAAAAAGATGGGACCAATCAAGCACACACACGCGCACAACTACACTCACAAATCACTCAACCTACATGCACATCCTTGCCCGCTCTCACACTCACCGGGAGGAAACCGACTGGGGTTGTTAAAGGCGCCCGGGCGAGTGTGTCTTTCTTTCTTTTACCCATCTCTCTCTTTCTCTCACAATTCGTTTCTTTCGTTTTCTTGTCTCGTCCCAGGTTGACTAGTGATTGGAATCGATTGGACACTATTTCTCGGGGGGGTCTTCTCTCTTTTCTTTCATCTTCTTTTTCATTTTCATTTCTCTTCATCTTTTTCTTTCTTCTTCTTCTCGTTCACCTCTCTCTCTCTCTCTCTCTCTCCCGCATCCCACTCACTTGTTATGTGTTGTGAGTAATGTTAACGGTCTATGGGTTGTCATCACCTTAATGCTGGCCGTCGGCGAAAACAACAGATAACCTCAAAATCTCGGCGACGACGATGCGTTCGAGAAAAGAGAGATGGAGAAAGAAAAAGAGTGGAACACACGGGAATGACAATGAACATCAGATCCAATGGATGGATAATAGATGGGAGAATGGAGTAGAGTTTGGAAAAAATTGAAGAGGAATGACCCTATTATGTCAGAATAGGACTATTAACTTAAAAATTTAATTTGTGGTAGGAGCCGAAAGTGAAATACCGTATTCGATTTAATAGTAAGGTACCTCTAATCAAATAAAATCCTCTAATACTGTGAGTACAAAGTAAGCTCAAAAGCACCTAGAGTGAGCTTCAAATGAGCACTTCTTTGGAGCTCTGTACAACTGAAAATGGTCTTAATAAATTTCTAGTCAAAAGTAGATTACCGTAAAATCTGTTTTAGAAGGGCACCTTTAATAGAAGGGCACCCCAATGAGCCAAAAATGAGCATATTCTTGAAATTTAAACAAACCAGACGGGCTACGCCCCTCTGGGGCCCTTCGGGCATGTCTGAAATTTTTTTATTTTATTTTGAAAAACAAAATAGATGGGCATCATTAAGCAGGAATTACTGATAGCCTGCAAAAATTTGAGAAAATTTGGTCCAGTGGAGACTGAGCTAGAGCTGGATCCGGACACGGCACAGACACACAGACACACAGAATTTTTCGTTTGTTAATAGTAAAGATTGAAATTAGTCCTATTAGAATCCTCGTCAAAAGTTGAACAGACAGGTTACAAAATATGTTCAAAATCTCTTCTCCAACAGATTTTATGATCCATTTTGAGAATTCAAAACAAAATTTTAAGATGATGGAAAAATAGAAGAACATGTCCTTATAATACAGATTTAATGGTAAGTTCAATACAAAACATCTCATGAATTGCTTCTTCAAAAACTATTTATGGGTACTGTTGTGAAACTTGAGTTTTCATTTCACGGATTTCAAATAATGGAAAGGCTTCACTATTAGAGAAAATACGATGAATGAAAGAAGATAATGTTTTTAAAATTTTGGGGAAATATCACCTAACAATCTTTAATGATTTAATTGAATATGAAATCCAAGGAAAATAAAGAATCCGAAATTTCCAAATGTTCACAAAACGAACAAGCAAAGCTGGTGCTCCTCCACAAAACGACCCTGACTTTTATTCGTACACAAAAGCGGTAATAAAACTTGAAAATGCAAAAGCGTAGAGCAGACGGGAAACAAAACACATAATAGTGCCGTTGTCTGATAAGGTAAGAGTGAAATGAGCGCAAAAGCTCTCAAAAGAGCTTGAGTATATTGAAGAACGCCCTAAAAGTAATGTTTATCAAACTACAGTGTGCATATGATGTTGCCTGTTTGCTTATTTGGTTTCGAAAGACAGACACGCAAAGGCTGTTTGCCGATGGGCAGGTTAAGAAGTGTCAGAACGTTCCGAGTGATTTGCTACCGCTGAATTGGAGTCTGAAAATCTGAAACACTAAACCGATTTAGAATCGTTGTTATCATATGTACGAAATCTTTTCCAGATCAACAATTCGCTAAATGTTGAAATTACTGATTCAATTCGATGGCGCTTGAAATTTAAACTATTCTTACATCATTTTTTCCATTCAATTTCAAAAGCATGGATAAATATTTGATGGCTTGTCGTTTTCCTTTCGACCCTCAAAAAGAGGACACAAAATCTCAAAAGAAGCGTCATTCTACCAGGAAGTGTTTCTCCCACTTTGGATTGGACCTAATCAAAAGTATTCCAATCGGAAATTCTCGTTGGAAAACCAGAATTTAATTAGATTTTCGAGTGGTGTCCTATCCCCGAAATTGAAACTCCATGGAGCATGTGCTAACAGCCATCTGCTTTTCAGCACGTGCCTTCTCTTACGCTTATTTAGTATTGTTTTTTAAATGTTTGATTCTTACAGAAAAAATAACATAAATCATGATTTCATTATTAAAGGTTTACAGCCATTTTTTTTTTCAATTTCACAAATAATTATCCCAAGTCCAGTTTTTACGAAAATAACAATATTTTTGCACGAAAATCGTTCAGACTCGAGAAAATTGATTTTCAAATCGCGAACTTATTATATATTATTTGTTAGCTCTCAAAAAATAAATATTTTTCCGTTGATTCGAACGCGCCTAATATCGGTGCTTAAAACAATATAGAATCAATTTTAAGTCAATTTTTTGTCAGCAGCGGTGAGCGCGACTGGAGTTTATATGTCGGCAGCGGTCAGGAAGACAGCAGATTTTGAGTTGTTTAGTTATAATTTATGTATAAGGCCTACCTAAAATTTGCAATAAATGGCAGTTTCCGTTTACGAAAAAATACGAAAATCAAATTTAAGTAATTATGGGCTTCCAAAGTACCCATTATAAAAATTTCAGATAGTTTTTTTACAGAAAACTTTTTGTACTAAAATTACGTACATTTAATGGGAGAGAACATCTGAAAATCTCTAAAATGGGCTCTTTGAAACCCCATAGTTAGCTAAGTTTTGAATTTTTTAGTTTTTTTCTAAACTAAAACTGCCATTTTTTTCAAATTTTGCAAAACAACTTTGAGAATACTTTTGTTCCCCTTTAAAAAAGTATTAAAATTATTATGTTTTCTCTGAACGCTGCGAATAAATTTCTACAAACTTCCCAAAATCCAAAAAACAGTACATGTCGTCAAATCTGTTGTATTCTTCCGCAATCTGTGCCCTGAACTGCACAAGACATAAATGTGCTGGCTGCCGACCACCAGTCATGGGTTGTATACGTTCTGTTTGTGTGTTTTTTCAGTGTTACATTTGTTCATTTTTCCGTAATAATCTAGTTGCATGTATGTTTTTCACTCATTTTCTAGGATAAACACCAAAATTGTACAGCTGGAATGGAATATTAATTAAAATTCCAAAAAAAAAACAAACGAAAACTTCAAAAATATATGTTCAGTTTTTGAAGCGCATAAAATTTCCCTCAAAGGGAGAAAAAGTGTCACTTTCAATTTCTTTCTACTTTGGCTATATCTGAAAGTTTTGTTCAATTTTCTTACAAAAAACTCAAAAATTCTGTGTTTTTATTTTTTCAAAGCCTTTTCACGTCGATTTTCTGTTTTCTGTTCCGGGGAACAAAATGTGAATCCACAGAAAATTTCTAACTTTTCCTTTTTTAATTCTCAAAAAATTGAAATTTCACGTGTCTTATATACAAAAATGGTTATTTCCAATTTCCTCCTATCTAATAATATCTTGGTTTTTAAATAAATCCCTTCATGAAAAACCAATTTCCCTGCAGATCTTTCATTTTAGATTGGTTTCCTTCATTTCAAATCCCATATCCATGTTATACTCTCACTTGAATTGAATTCTATTGCTCTTGAGAGGGCGTGTCCAAGAGAGCGTTTTTCAAGACAACCATGGGGTAAAATAGCTTCCATTTATATTTGTTTATGTCCCATTTTTCCTCTAGTAATTCTATTCCTCTCAACTTTCCACAAACTTTGCGTGATTCTTTGGAATTTATGCAACACACAGAGTCTCTCTTCTACCACAAGTCTTCTTCTCGTTATTTTGATGTTCTCCATCTCTTTTTCCGCTCACTTCTTTTTGGCATGTCATCCATTTTGTGCTCCTCAACCCCTCACCCGAGAGGAAGAAGAAAACGAAGAAGCGGCTCAACGAGAAACGAAGAGCCCGTAGAAGGGGAAAGAGGAACATGGGAAGGCACAAATTATCGATCTCTCGATGGGTCCCTCCCGGCGGGTCATGTGACCCTTCCCGTTGATTTTCCATACTCTCCCGACATGAACTGTCCTTCTGTTGTTGACTTATTGTTTGTAGTGTGTGTGTGTCGGTTCCCCTCAAAAAATAGTGACGTGTTTGGCTTCAAAGTTTCGTAATCGACCATTTGTGGAGGAAAAATTAATCAGCTGCCGTGCCCCCAACATTTTTTTCTTTTTAGGTAGATTAGTTTTCAGTCAATCTATCTGGCCAAGTTATTTTATCTTATCTTTGTCTCAAAGGAAAGAATGAAAAAAACAATTTTCTTCTTCTTCCTCTATCTTCTCATTCGCTTTTTTTCTTTTCAATTACGTTTACTCATCTTTCAATTTGCAGAGAAACTTCTTCATTCAACGACACGAAAAATGGCTGATGCTTATCAACAACCGGGTGAGTTTTTTTTTTCGGTTTTCTAGAAATTGAGTTGTCTTGAAGTCTTTTGTTATACCCTTGACCTATCAAACTGCTCATCCATCAAAATGTTTCGACTCAAGAAGAAAAAGAAGCGGCGGTCATTTAATTCTTGAAGAAGCTAGCCGAGAAACTATTGAGACAGAGAGAGAGAGAGAGAGATGAACTAATAAGATTTGACTAGTGGCCACTAGAGACAATGTGTAACAGCGAGAGGGAGACAGAATGAATAGAAGGAACAGTGGTGGTGGTGGTGGTGGTTGAGGAGGTGCAGATATTGATCGGCGTCGTTTATTTGAGCGACGACCATACACGTATCGCGGTGTGTGAGTGTTAGTGAGTGTGTTTCCCCTCTCTCGCTCTCTAGCCCCCACTCTCCAGTTACCTTCCCCATACAGTTTTGGTCATAATCAACAGTGTTGTCTTCTTCTACCATTTTCCACGTTTATTTTTTCCGAGTTTCGCAATCTTCTATTGGTGTTTGATTAGTGGAATGCCTCTGACTCACTAGTCAGACTTTATTTTCGTTCATTTTCCTCGTAGACATATAAGTGATCCGGGCTTCTTTGGACCTTCCCGGGCCTTTAATTTTCTCTATTTTAAATTCGAAATTTTTGGTCGATCTTTATACCAAAATGTAGAATTCAATGAGATCTATAAAATGGTACTAAAACCACTCAGATTGCCTGTCTTAGTTTTTATCTAGAACTTGTAAAACACCCGGGCGGAGCATATGCGGGCCAGAAACGCCGGCCCGTGTGTTCTACAGGTTCTAGACAAAAACTAAGACAGACAATCTGAGCGATTTCCGTACCATTTTATAGATCTCATCGAGTTCTACATTTTGGTATTAAGATCGACCAAAAAAAAATTGAAGGCCCGCGAAGGGCCCAAAAAAGCCCGGACCACATGTATGCTCGTAGCCGTACGTATTTCCTTACGTTTATCTTCTTTCTCGTCGTGGTTGAGTAGAAATTCCAATTGAAAACAAAAATTTAGACAAAATGCCAAAGGGAAACAAGAAAGCTAATGAGCAAAAAAAAGAGGACCTTGAAAAGTTCGCGAAAGAGTTGCAAGGGAGTGATTCGGACGAGGACGCGGTTGTGATTGAGCAGCCGACTGTTGAGCCTAACCCGCCACGTAGTGATAACTCTAACAAGAGTAAGACACTAGACGACTCACGTCTTGGATGTGAACTAAAATGGGTGATTTCAGAAGTCGAACTCTCGCAGGCTGAGAAGGACTTGCTTCGTGCCGAGCTTGAGAAGGTAAGGAACTTTTTTGGCTAGAAGTTCTAATATAACAATTTTCACAGACCGAGGATGAGATTGGAACTTTGAAGCAGGTGTTGGCCTCCAGACAGAAGCATGCTGCTGACATCAAGCGCAAGTTGGGGCTCTCCCCGCTCGCCGAGCTCTCACAGGATCTCAACCGTAGCTTGAAGACCGTCACTGAGACTGATGCGTAAGTTTAGAATAGCAATAACTTGTTAGGAAGTTCTCGGAATTCATAAGAAATTTTTTGCGCCACAGGGCGACCAGGGCTGGGCGGCAACGAATTTAGGCAACTTATTCAACTGTGAATAACTTTTTTCAGTGGAATCGTGTAAAATTTCTGTCAACTGGAAAAATGTTTCTCATGGAAAAAGCTATCGATTGGTTAAACAATATTCGTCAAAAATCAACAGAGTTACGCGTTGTGTTGCCGAGAAAATGCCGAAATAGCCAAAATCGGCAATTTTTTGGCAGCAAAAGGTGTAACTTTGTTTTTTTCAATGAAATTTTACGATTTTTCAACCAATCGATAGCTTTTTCAATTAGGAACATTTTTTCTGTCAATAGTATTTTTACCCGATCACCCTGAAAAAAGTTATTCACATTTGAATGAGTTGCCGAATTTCGTTGCCGCGCAGCCCTAAGGGCGACAAAGACAGTCTTTGAAAGTCTTTTTTTGAAAAAAAAAATGTTTTTTTCAAATTCTTTGACAAGTGAGATGGTCAGAATTATTTTCTCATAGTTTTGATACTCAATTTTGGATAGTTTGTTTCTTTCAGCTTCCAAAAAACCGCTGAGGTCGCCGCTGCCACCTCCGACACGGTCAAGGAGAAATGGAACGATATGAGAAACTCATCGCTCTTCAAATCTTTCGAATCAAAGCTCGGAACAGCATACAACTCGGTAAACAACACTAGTCTCTTCGATTGCTCATCATAAATTATTATTATTTTTCCAGGCTAAGATGGCTGCCTCAACATCAATCGACCATCTCGCCGGCGCCGCTCGTGCTCCAAGCCAGACCGGAACTCCAGTCGCTGAGGAAGGCAAACCAATTTCCTAATTCAATCATCTTCTCATTTTGTGTCCAAAACATTGTCATTGATAACTGGGATTCTATTCTAATCTTCCACTTTTTCCTTTTTCTCTCTGGATATCGCCACTTTGTGAGTTTCGCTGATAGTATTCATGCGCCTTTTTTATCTATTTATTTCCCCCACCCTTCTCTTGCACAGCATACTTTTCATCCTTGGTATATTTTTGTTGCAACAAACTGAATAAAATTGCAAAGCTATCTATTAATGATCAGTGTCATAAGATTTTTGATACATCAATGTGCCACATTAAAAGCAGAACCACTAGCCTGCGCTTACAAGGTATCCAAGCGTAAATCCTAATCGAATATCCGCCGTGACGCGAAGAGATTTCTCGACATGGAAGCATACATATATTACTGCTGTTTCGTGAGATTGTGAGATGCTGAGAAAAGTAAGTCAGAAAGTTTTGGTTTTGGTTTTGATTTTAAGACTGATAAACCGTCATTAACTTGAAGCAAGTCTAGCTTCAGAGATCAGAAATTGAGCTTCATTTCAAATTGAACCTACAATGTCGTCTTGATTGCTTTGTCATCAGCGACTACATTCTTACCTTAACTGAGATTTTCCAGTGTTGCTTTTCCAGGGGAACCGGACCCGGTTGGCCGGCTCGTGTAAAATTTCAATCAAAAAATTTTCGGTTCCAATTTCTAATTTCAAGTTTTAGCCGATTTTTTATTATGCCAGTCTCAGTCAATGTCAGTCCTGGCTGAATTTTCCCGATTTTTTGACTGCGATATCATTGCACGAAAATGCTACAGTAATATATTAAAATTTAAAGGAACATACCCCTTTTTTGAAGTGAATTTTTCAATTTGTAATATTTTTCAAACAATTTCGGAGCGAAATGTTTTTTTTGCACCGAAAATCACATTTCGCTCCCAAATTTGTTGAAAATGCTTCGAAAAACATGAAAAATTGAGCTGAAAATTAGGGTGTGTCCCTTTAAATTTCAATATATTACTGTAGCATTTTCGTGCCGAGATATCGCAGCCGAAAAATCAAGAAAATTCAGCTAGAACTGAAATTGGCTGAGACTGACACAATATGTATATAAGTTCCAAGAACTTCTATGACACAATTTTTTTTCGAAATTTTGCTCATTCATCTTGAAAATTTCCAAGAAACTCGATTGAGTTTTTGCCTCGCGGGAGAGTGGGTCGGGCCGAAAAAATTCTGAGATTTTCATTCTCATTTTAATCATTTTTAGTCCTTGTAATGGTGAAAACAGCTCTTCAAAACAACTCTCCCCCAATTTCTGCTGTTTTTCAATTCTTTTTTTCTCGCGCTTTGTGTTCAGTTGGTTACCCCGGCAACCGGCCTCTCTCTCTCGCTATCAAACAGCGAATTTTTTCTTTATATTTTTGTTTTTGCCGACTGCTCTCCTTATTCCCGCCAACAAATTACAAATTTTATGCCTCTGGGCCATGGAGGCTAGCGGCGAACGAGGTGTGTGCTTCGTGGCTTCGTTGCCATGTGGGAGGGGCGTGAGACGTGTTACCAATCCTACTCAGAAATTTATATGCATGAGAAAAGCAGTTAGTACACATATTTGAGAACATTGATAGCAGAAAGGAGAGAGCCCAGAGAGATAGCAGATAGCGAAGATGACACACATATAAATCCCTTATTTTCTTGTCATTCTATTTGTAGCATTTTATCCTCACGACGCAGCACGTGTGCATGAAGAAATTTTGAAATGAGAGCTTAGCGCACATGTGATTAGCTGAATCTCAGTCGAGACAAGATTTATCAATTGCATCAGCATTTTTCTTTTTGCTATACGAAAACTACTATTAGCTTTTTTTCAGATTCTGAAGGCAGCTCCGACTGTTCCGTAAACAGCGAAAACGAGGCGTCACAAAGGTCCGACGCGGACTCAGATAAAGTCCATGAACAAGGCAAATGATGCCCGCAAATATCTGCAGGATCATCATGTTCCGCAGTTATTTGAGGTAAACATAATCTAACTAGAAAAAAGTGGTTAAAAATGAGTCATTTTTGTTCCAACTGTTCAGTTGTGTTATTCGAAATATTGAAAAAGAAGTTACTTCTGAAACAATTTCTTATCACATTTTTCAGGGACTCATGACTGGCCTAATCTACAATAGACCTCCCGACGTTCTTCAGTTTCTCGAAGAAGCAATTGCAAAAATTCGTTCCACACCTGGTCAAGTTTTATCATGGGATATGTTTATTGGACCGGAAGCAGGTAAAACATTTCCAAATTATTAAAAAGGCGACGTAAAATTATTTTTTTGTTGTTGAGATTTTTACAAGGTTCGACGCAGAATTTTTGTGAAAACAATAAATCCTCTTGAAGCATAGTCTAAAAACTTTTAGTTTTTGATTTATAGGCCAAAAACAGCACACAAATTAGTACTGAGCGATAGCAGAATAACCACGTAGATTGAATCTACATAAAAATCTCAACAAAAATTATTATGTTATGCCCCCTTTAAACTGATAATTACCTAAAATATTGTTTTATTCAACAGGAGAGAACTCGATAAATAGTTATTTAAGTAGATCTTTAAGTCACGTTACTTATTAATTTATTTATGAATTATTTACTCGTGTCAGATCTGTCATTTTGAATTTCAAACTATGAATTTTGAAATGCTTTTAAAACCGAACGAAAAAACAAGTCAACAAAACTAAAAAGAAGTGAAAAGAGCATGCTTACATGTTCATTGTGGGTTTTTTCTCCCCCTCCCACCAACACAATACGTGCTTTCGTCCATAAAAAGCGCTCCGGACCTCTTACGTACGCAATTATCCCTTCTTTTCTTCTCGCAGTCGTCTCAGGTTATTCGCTAGTTTCACCTTTGAGCATTCCCACCAACGC
The DNA here is from genome assembly GCA_963966625.1 of Caenorhabditis zanzibari. Taxonomy (NCBI): domain Eukaryota; kingdom Metazoa; phylum Nematoda; class Chromadorea; order Rhabditida; family Rhabditidae; genus Caenorhabditis; species Caenorhabditis zanzibari. Next base: position 14,375,215 of record OZ016473.1, read on the forward strand.
TTGTTCTTTTTTGGTTATAGTTCTTTGTTGTAGGCCACCCTAGAGACTATCCTGCCGGTGGTCCGTACCGACACTATCCACCGGAACCGCCGATACCCAAGAGGAGAAATTCGTCGAAACCACGTCAAGAAACAGCCGCTTCGATTCAATCCGCTCAACCTGAAGTAACAAGTATAGGAGAGAAAGAGTGAGTTATGATTCATTTTTTAGTGAAGTAGAGAGGCACATTGCTCGAAACTAATCAGTTTGTGTTTTCATCTGCCTATACATTTTCCAGCGAAGTCAACGAGGAAGAAATATCCCGTGAGCCCTCGAGAACCAACACAGTAGAGCATAGAACACCGGAGCCAAGATTGCCATCAGCCGAAGAAGATATGGTGAGAATTTGATTTCATTAGTAAATGTTTATTTCCGAATTCCAGGTCATCCATCGCGTTCCTTCTGTCACTCGTGCTGCGGAAGTTGCCAAAATCCCCGATGTTCCAATCATTTTGTTCATGGGTACTTGAAAATGTTCTTTAAGTGTTTCAAAATTACATTTCCAGGTGGCCCCGGTGGCGGAAAAACAAGACACGCTGCTCGTGTTGCGAGCTCTCTTTCTGATAACGGATTAATCCACATTTGCATGCCAGATGTAATAAGAGTTGCTTTGGAAAAGTATAAGGACAAGTATCAAGAGTGGAAAGAAGCCAGTGATCATTACAATAGAGGTGAGATTGTAAAGTTATTGTATTCACTCTAATAGTGGGGCACCTCTCTCAAGTGAGCTTGAAATGAGAATTTTCTCAAATTCTTGTGCATTTGAGTGCATATGAAAAAAAAAATCCATCCCTTCTTAAAAATAGATTAGGCTATCGTCCCGGATCCGCCCGGGTTTTGAGACCCAATTTTCCCGAAATCCAATATTTGGGAAAAACCCGATTTTTCGACGGTTTTCTGTTCAATTTAAAATTTTCGAATTAAAATTCTGTTCGAATTAAAATCAATTCAAAAGTTCCATTCAAAATGTTTCATATTCATAGTACTTTCATGATTTTTTTGACAACTAAGCCATTTTTCAGTGAAAAATTGAATTTTTTTCGTAAAATTTTTCGGGAAAATTTTCCTCCGGCCCAGCCCGGATTCGGGCATGTATAGTTATGACGACTTCCCACTATTAGAGAAAATGCAGAATGTGAAAATTATGTTTTTTCAGGAGAGCTGATTCCAAATCACTTGGCTCTGATGCTATTGAAAGCAGAAATGGGCCAATATCCAGATGCTCAGGGATTCTTCTTGGAGGGCTATCCACGGGAAGCAAGACAAGTTGAAGATTTTGAAAGACAGGTACTTTGTATTCTATGATTTGTAACTCCCTCATTATTCTTTCTTTTTCCAGGTAAAAACTGTGAATATGGCACTGATATTGGACTATGACGAAAGAACTCTCCGAGATCATATGGAGAGGCGAGGCCTTGGCATGGAAATAATTGATCAGAAGATAAAGGAATTCAAGCAGAAAACGCTGCCATCCGCGAAGTACTTTGACGACCAGAAGTTACTTCATTTGGTACGTTTTTTCGTGTTTCATAGTGATCATTTGAAATTTAAAAATATGTGCAGATTCCTGGCGAAAAAGACGATCAAGTTATATACGAGAAGATGAGAGGGCTCGTTGTGAAAGCCATGGAAACCGGAGTTCCAGTTCTGGCAACTCTTCCACCGATGGATCGTCAACATATCACTTCACCACCGGTTGGTTTATAAAATTCTAAATTGTTATATTATACCAGCCTGCTTACCGCAGGCTGAATTCGCGGCTTCGCCGCTTAATTTTGCTTAGGAGTCTCGCGTTTTTATACGCCACCGACACGCTCGACTTTGTTACACGTGTGGCGCAGTTGGTTGTGGGCTGCACTGCCACGCTGTAGTCGCGGGTTCGGTTTTGGGGCGCGACAAAATTTTTTAAATTTCGAAAAACTAAAGCGGACATCCTGACCAAGAAACGGACAAACATTCTAGCGGATTATATATAAGTAAGATATTAATTGATAAAATATAACAGGCACCACTAGCTGAGCCTGCAGTACCATCACCAATTATGGCAGAATCGGAGCTGGCTAACATGGAGCTGAATACCAGTATTGCTAGTCACGAGACTATTAACCATGTTAGTGAATTTTCAACTCAAGGAATTACCTAAACTTCACATTTCAGGACTTGTCGACGTCAGCAATTCGTGAGCCACGGTCTGTCGCACAAACACCTCTTCATTCTTCCGGCTCCGGCGCGCCAAACGCAGAACCCGAGCATGTACCAGAGACGCCGGCTGTTCAGACGCCCGACGAGAGTGAGAGCCTAACTTCCGGTGGAATTGAGAATTGAGCCCCTACCTATTTTCAGGCAGAGCCACGTCTACAGCCAGATCTCGGGAGTCGGCGAGAAAAGAGATTATCCCGACGCCAGGTAATATTTTGATGAATGGGTGGGAAGAAGAATTGAGGAGATTATAAGTGACCAGAAACTAATCCCTAATCCATTTAGAAAGACGACCCGCTCCTACTATTGTAGTACCCCAACTGAATCTTCCGAGAGAAAATGGTATAATTGAGTGAAAATAGAATTGCATGAATGAGTGTGCCAATGAAAGGAAAAAAACATGAGCCGATTAGAAACCTGGAGTATTTCCAGAAAGAACACCTACTGGAGAATCGAATAAGATTCACACTCCAAATGGAACAGCTGTGGATCATGCAGCTCTTGTCGCCGAGTTAGGAGAACCTATTGGTCTTCCAAATAACGCTCCGGTCATTTTGGTTCTAGGAGCACCTGGATCTCAAAAGAATGATATCAGTCGGCGAATCGCTCAAAAATATGATGGTATTCAAGATTATTAATATTCAGTTACTAATTCAAGTTTTCTTCAGGTTTTACAATGCTCTCAATGGGAGACATTTTGAGGAAGAAGATCAACAATGAGAAGAGCGATGAGATGTGGGAGAAGGTCGCCAAGAAAATGAACAATGGGGATCCGATTCCAACGGTAGCTTATCTATTTTAGCGGCTCAAATATATTCTTGAAAGTTTCAGAAAATGTGCCGGACAGTTCTCTACGAAGAGTTGCATGCCAGAGGAACTTCAAATTGGGGATATGTGATTGAGGGTTATCCAAAGTCTCCGGACCAGCTTGTGGATTTGGAACACTCGGTGGGTTTTAATTATGATAAAGGCTAAGGTTTAGAGGCTTAGGCTTAGAGGCTTAGGCTTAGAGGCTTAGGCTTAGAGGCTTAGGCTTAGAGGCTTAGGCTTAGAGGCTTAGGCTTAGAGGCTTAGGCTTAGAGGCTTAGGCTTAGGTGCCTAGGCTTAGAAGCTTAGGCTTAGAGGCTTAGATTTAGAGGCTTAGGCTTAAAGGCTTGGGCTTAAAGGCTTAGGCTTAAAGGCTTAGGCTTAAAGGCTTAGGCTTAAAGGCTTAGTCTTAAAGGCTTAGGCTTAAAGGCTTAGGCTTAAAGGCTTAGGCTTAGAGGCTTAGGCTTAGAGCCTAAGGTTTAGAGGCTCAGGCTTAGAGGCTTAGGCTCAGATGTTCAGAAATTTAGGCTTAGAGGCTTGGGGGAGTTCCTGGTTTAACTTTGTTGACTCATTAGTACATATGATTAAACGAAAACTCACCAAGCGCATACAAAAATTGTACTCATTATAAATGTCCGATGACTTTCAGCTCCAACGAACCGATTTGGCAATTCTGATCGATTGCACTGAACAATTTTGCATGGAAGTCATCAACAAAAGAAGCGCTGAAAACAAAAGATCTGGTATAACTCCATACGACTTTTTGAAATAACTCTTAACAATTTGCAGATGATGAGCAAGAGGCAGTCCGTGCCAGAATGGAATATTTCAAAAAGAACACACTTCCAATGCTCAAAACTCTGGATGACAAAGGCAAACTGCGAGTGGTGAGACATACGCATGTAACGGTATGCACATCTCTGTCCTATCTGAAAATTCGAGATCAATCGAAATAAGTTCAATTTTCCGGCATGATTGATATTGCAAGAAACTCAATGTTTGCATGAGTGCTCTAACTCACTCAAAAGTTGTATCACTATTATTTCTCACCAAACTTCTAACCACAAACCACTGATTTTCCATATGAATAATTTTCATTTAGGTTGACGGTGACGCCGATCCTGATACCGTATTCAAGGAGGTTGTTCAAGTGATCGACCGCGTTCTTTTTATCGAAGGTTGAATTTCGTCCTCTTTTCTTGTTTCTCATTAGTTAGTATTCAGACGACGGCGATGGTACCAGCCTTGGTGACTCCAAAAAAGGAACACTTAACTCTTCATTGAATTCTAATCATCAATAATATTTACATTCGCTGTCAATTTCTCCTCAATAGGGTAACTAGAACGATTCCTAACCCTTCTTGTGGTCTTTTTCTTTTTTCTAATTATTAAACTTTGAACATGTCAAATGAAGATTTCTGTTTGTCAGATTTTAAATTAATAGTTTATTATAATATTCAGAAAAATATTACTGTAACATTCAAACCTTCAGAAACAGCCTCGAAATCGTGCAATTTTAATGATCAATAGCTCATTCAAAAGCGCATAAAACGACAAATCAGAAAATGCTATCAAATTTTCAACTTGCTTACCAACCATCAAGCATCATAATTTAACTTTTCGGCTCTATTGCAGAATAGGGGTCCCTTCGAAAAATAGGGGTCCCCTAAAAAAATAAGGGTCCCTTCAGGTCCCTCTAAAAAAACAGGGGTCCCTTCAGACCCCTCGAAAAAAATAGGGGTCCCTTCGTCTTCAATTATAAGAGCTCAAAAAAATAAGGGTCCTTTCAGGTCCCTTCAAAAAAATAGGGGTCCCTTCAGATCTAATGAAAAAAATAGGGGTCCCTTCGTCCTGGCTTATAGAGGCTCAAAAAAATAGGGGTCCCTTCAACTGCTTCAAAAAAATAGGGGTCCCTTCAAGTACCTCAGAAAAAATAGGGGTCCCTTCAGATTTTTTTTCTAGTTTTCCATTTTCTTAAGCATTTTTTAAAGTTCATTTTAAAATGGCTTAGTAACCGCAACCGATCAAGTCTCAAAAATGAAGTTAAAAAATAACCAAGGAAACGGAAATCTAGAAAAAAAAATCTGAAGGGACCCCTATTTTTTCTGAGGCAGTTGAAGGGACCCCTATTTTTTGAGCTTCTTTAATCCAGGACGAAGGGACCCTTATTTTTTAGAGGGACTTGAAGGGACCCCTATTTTGTTCAAGGGATCTGAAGGGACCCCTATTTTTTCGAGGTACTATAACCGAGGACGAAGGGCCCCCTATTTTTTTCGAGGGGTCCGAAGGGACCCCTATTTTTTTAGAGGGACCTGAAGGGACCCCTATTTTTTTAGGGGACCCCTATTTTTCGAAGGGACCCCTATTCTGCAATAGAGCCAACTTTTCTCAAGATTTTTGTTTTATTTCATTTTTATAAACTTTTGTGAAATTTCGAAATTTTTAATAAAAACTCGATTTTCTGAAAAAGTATCAAACGGAAGCAAAAAAAGCTTGCATATTTTTTATGTTTGTTTTAATAAGCCAACTTTCAGCCAAACTCCCAGGGGAAAATTGTGGTTGATTAGATGTAAGTGAAATGGCTAAGTCGGTAAGTGTGACCTGTATTCATCTTTCACTAAATCAGGCACTATACAAATAGAAAAGGCGCAACTTGGGGTCATATAGAATAGAATAGTGTGTAAGGGTGGAAGAGGATAAGATCCAGGGTCAGCACAGGTAGAGATGACGTCATAGAATGCATTCGAATGGGTCCCCAAGGTTTTCTCTGTGGGTCTCACTTTAGCACTGTATTCTTCATAGTGACTGTTCTCGAGTCACAATCTCTGAATACCACGAAAGATTCAAACAATCAATTTCTTTATTCTTGAAGCAAAACATTCCTAATGCTGATTTGTTTGACACAATCTGTTCGAACCTTTCCGCCTTTAGTATACCCTAATTGATCAATTTTTCAATAAGCGTTTGTCATTGGGAGTCGGCACTCTCGTATTGAGTACGGGTTGTATGCAGCAAACGCGCTTCACTGAGAGGGCCGACCTCTTCTAATAAGAGGAGCCTTCCTTTATTGATTTTGCGCCGCTCACTACTCTTGCAAAGCGAGGAAGATTGCTGTTTATTCTTAACGATGAAAAACAGATATATTTGTCTTCGACCACCAAATGCAACATTCAAATGTGTGGTAAGTAAAGCGAATCGAAAATTTCTAGTCGCAACTTAGCTTCAAAGGCGCTTAGAACTGATATTTCTGATGTACCCACATCAAACAAAAAAGTAAAAAAAGATTCGGCGACGACCGACGACGGATGGCTGGAAACTGTTTTTGAAACTTCAAGACGCGCTAGATGCGGCGCAAGATCGACGAGAACAAGAATACATATTGCAATGTCAACAAGAGGATGTTTTCAAACCTCTGAAAAACGTTTGGAATCGATTCCAATGCTCGATGATTTCTATGAAAACAAATATCGCGAGAATGGTGGATTCTGCGAGAACGGATATTGCCGAGATGGTGAAATTTCGGAAACTGAAAAATTCATTAAAATTTCAATAAAATTTTCTAAACTTTTGGAATAACTCTGATCTTTTTTTAAATTTTTGGAACATGAAAATAATTTAAAAAATCACTATTCTATTTCTGTTTCTGTTTCTCTATTAGATGAAATAAAAAATGAATAACATTTTCTTTCCTTACCGAAAAAACATTTGACTGTAGTTTGATCTAGATTTGTGTTTGTCCGTTAGTTTTTTAACTGATTCTGTAGATTGGTCTACTAAAGAAAGATTGGACCTACTCAACCATGGCAAACCGGGCCAACTGGGCCGACGCGGGCCAGCGATTTTCTCTCATTTAAATTGAGACTTTTCAATCAAAACTTATACGAGAATGTTGTGCTACTTTCCTTTTAAGCCACGGGCCAACCTGACGTGCGTTTGTTTCGATGCCCGGGCGTATTTCGGAAGACAGGACAAAACTGAGCGGATAAATATAGTTGATTTGTATGTCATTTTGTATATCTCATCGAAACCTCTATTTTCATATGAGTTTCAATTCAAAAATGTCAATTTAAATGGGAGAAAATCGCAGGCCCGCGTCGGCCGGGTTGGCCCGATATAAAGAAGAAGTGCTAGGTTTTTAGTTTTTTGACAAATAAAGCCAGGAATGAAAGAGTGTTATATAGAATAAGACACAGTATGGCACACTATGTTGAAGTGGAACCTTGTTAAAAAGTTTTTGATCGGCCATTGAATTCTTACACGATTTTCTTGTTATTGAATTTTCTTTGATTTCCGAATTATGATCTCTGATTCGCTGATTCTCTCTGATTCTCCGTACCCTTGTTTGAAAAAATATCCTAATCATTAAATTAATGCATTTTTGGAAGTGTTCTTGTTTGAGCGTATTGTTGGATAACTCCCATTTTACTCCCATTAAAAAACCCTTCGAATTTGTCACAAGCATGCAAAGAAGTCCAAGTGCTCTCAGACTATGACAACTGGACAGGGTTTCTTCTGCCCTGTTGCTTGTGGCATATGGGCAGGGGACGAGGAATCGGCATAAAATCTAGTCCAATCTTGCAAAACACAGGGTATGAAAAGGGGGAGACTTGCCCCTGACCATATTACAACTTGTCGTAGAATGCACAGGGAGGAATTCCGATAAGAATGAGAATCGCACACGAAAACATGTTGTTGGTTATTGAGGGAGTATATTTGGGCAGGGGCGCGTTTCTTGGAAGTGTTGAGTCACACAAGTGTACAGGGTGACAAGAAATTATAGGAAAACAGTATTTTTGCTATAAAACTGTTCATTGGCGAACGTTTTTGATCAAATTTTGCCAGAATGTTTTGAAAGCAATGGTTATCAAACTACCGAAGTTTCATAAAATTCAGATGCTCACGTTTTGCACAATGTTGTTTTAAATGCGCTGAAATGTTAGTCCCGAGCCGAAGTTAATTCTGTGTTTACTGGACTATCAAGCGTCCCTCTTTCAGCGGTTCTTTATGGTTTGTATGTCTGAATGTTCTTCGATTCTTGAGCTTTTAATATCATAAAAAGTTAATAGTTTCAGTATCTTCTTCATAGAATTACAAGGCCTAGAAAAAAACGTCCTTTTTTGATTCATAAAGGTAAATTTTTGTTTTTGTTCAGTCACTTCTGAATGATGGCACTCCATGTATAAAATTTTGTCAAAATATGTGAATACACCGTATAAACCAAATTCATGAAAAAAAAACCCATTTTTGCACTTGTTTTTGGGTAGTGATCTCTCACTTGTGAAAAAACAATCAGTGAAGAAAACTTGTTTTTAGGTGACTTCTTTTTCAATTAAAGTGAAACTGAAATCCACATCAAATATTGAAATTTTGTTAACTTTTTTCCGCCACATAGTGATCCCAAAAGTATTAAGCCGTCGTGGTACCTAAGAGAACGTCTCTTACTTAAAATATTTTGCTACGTAACTGAAAAAAGGTTGAAAAGTAATTCTCATCAAAAATATACCAAAAATTGTTGGCTCTTTCCGGTTTTAATGGTCCTATGAGAAATTCTCGGTCCCACTCAAAAATCACTGATCCCAAGTTGGGACCAGTGGTCCCATAATGGGACCCACGGTCCCATAGAGGAAGCATCGGTCCCAAATGGGTTCTTCGGTCCGATGGTGGGACCGATGGTCCCAAACTTATTAAATCGGTCCCATCATCGGACCTATGGTCCCAAAACCTACATGTAATGTGTTGACCAATGCCCAGTGTTTCTAGAGTAGTACAAACTAATAATTGTTTCATATTTCATTATAAACTACTGGAAGAAACAGTTCAAAAAGATGCCAAAAGTCATCGACAATCCTTTTTATTTTTCCTAAGCCTCTATTCAAATTGAGATTAGAATAAAAGTTTCTTTAACTGCAAATGCAATCACAACTTGAAGTTGCTACCTATTTTCGTAGATCAATCATTTTTTGGACCACATTGCAAAAGAGAATGTTATTTTTCTTATAAAGTCAGTTGGGTACTTCCCTACTTTTTTGGGACCGACGGTCCGATGATGGGACCAGCTTAATAATTTCGGGACCATTGGTTTCATGATGGGGCCAATCTTCCGTCATGGGACCTTAGGCCCCATCATCGGACCATCGGTCCCAAAATGGGACCAGTCTCAATTTTGGGACCGACAATTTTTCATAGGACCACTAAAACTGGAAAGAGCCAAATTGTTTATGGATCATGAAAAAATGAAAGCGTAGACTATGTTCCCATAATTAATTCAATAAATTCACCATGTAGAAATGGAAAATGCTCGAATAGTAGTTTTGACAAAACTACAATTGAAAACATTTTGTTTAATTCTAGAACTGAATTTAATCTGCAAGTTTTCTGTACCAAAAAGTCTAAGAATGAATCGCTGGTAATTGACTTTAAAAGTGTTAAAGGTTGTGGATTTCAATCGAATATTTCAAAGTTCAAATCATTGATAATACAGATTTAGAATTATTGAATCCAAAACGGTCCAAAACCGAAACTATCAAAAGTCTTTATTGTGCCACAAGACAGAAAGAAAATTTAAAAATCAACGATTAAAAAAAACCTTCTTGAGGTCTGATAAAGGTTCAGGATTTACAGTAAAACCCTTAGGGAACAAGTCAATCGTTCAAATTTTTTTGATTGATGGGCTTTAAATGAGATGAATGAAAATCTTGATTTGGTTCTCACAAGGAGCTTCTCCGAACACTTGAGTTGAACTTTTTCTGAAACTTCGGTCCTAGATTAAATTGACCCTGAAAAGCCCAAATCTGCAATAAAAAGTGGCGAGATGTTCTCGTAACTTGAGTTATGAACCCGCAAAGTGTCAGATAAGGCTAAAATGAGGGACTTGGAGGACCCATATCTCAGCTCAAAATCACTTTTCGGATGTCTAGTTTTTTGTTTTGAACTTAGAATTTAGTGTACAACAACACCTTTTTTTAATTGTTGAGCACAATTTTCGAAATTTTCCTACCATTTTGGTAGGAATTTTAGCCTAACTTGTCACTTTGAGAGCTCATAACTCAAGTTACATCAACATTTGGCCAATGAAAATACCTGTGGCGTTTTGAACAAAGTTTCTGAACGTTGCCCCATCCGAACTTCGCATTTTGATTTATTCAATGTTATTAAAAAAGGTTCAAGACCGTATATACTTTTTTAATAACGTTTGAAACGATTTGGAACTTTTCCTCCTTTAAAATTCCGACCCAATTAGAATAAGTTAAAATCAGTCATAATGTCCTAAGATTCCCTTGTTTTTGGTATTTCGATGCTCTCAGATTCTTGTTTCGTATTTATTTTTTAGCATAACATCCTCAGTTTTTTTTTCTGTCTGAATTAAGTTCCGCCTTTGAGAATTGACTTATTCATTTCATTTTCATTTGGACAAGAAAAGGAGACTGGAGAAATTGTGGATCAGTGAAAAAAAATTATGGACCTACGACGCACTACAGGTGTGCTGTGGTTATCCACAGAACGTAGAAAAGAATAATGTAAATGAGTTGACAAAGTTTGAGAGAAACAGAACGGGGATAGGAAATCGAATCGAAAAAAAAACGGGGGGAAATTGAGAAAATCTGAAGAAAATTTTTGTGATTTGGAAATACAACTCAGGCTGGGAATAGTTTTTTAATCGAAGGGCGAGGATACAATAACAAAAAGGATAAGATAGGAATAATATTGAGAAATGGTGTGATTGAGGTAGGAAGGGGGAAAATAGAGGTGTGGTGTTGTGTATTAAAAAAAGGAAAGAATCTAGTAGAAGAATTACATTAATAGCTACAGTCCATTTGTATCACCGTAGTTTTACAAGACCGGTGCAGTGGTGAAACGGGTGGGAGGGTGCATGGGACTGGAAATCGGGGGAAGGTTGTACTTGAAACAAAAACGATTAGATAGTGGGGGTTTCTCAATCACAAAATCACAATGAAACAGTGAAAAATCACATTTAAAACATTAAGTTATTAAGCAAGAATTGACTGGTAGAGGGGGACTTTTGGGGCGCAAACAGAAGTCGATAAACTACATACCGCAAAAACGAAAGAAATCCGAGGAAAAAACAAAATGCCGGGCGATGGAAAGGAGAAGAGAATTCTGAAAGAGACACATAGTGAAAGCAACTGATACAACGAAACTACAGTAATAACAGGGCGAAGCGAATATACTGAGATGTTAGCGTGTGCGTTGGTTGGATAGAGGTAGGGGTTAGGTTGTATGAATCACATAATACAATAAAAGGCAATAAAACGGGGATGAGGAAGAACTACTGGGATAAGAAGAACATCAGAGATTGGTAATATACACGACCGGATGCTAGATAAATGAGGTTTCTAGTCAGAAGTAGACATATGAAAACCGGAGACCGAACATCAACTCGCAAGAAAGAACCGTATTGCCAGGTAATTCCGTTGGAAAAGAGCTTTCCAGTCTCCACTCTTCTTCTCCAACGAAATTATTCGGTGCTGGTCTCAAAAATGGGGGTTAAATGAAGAAAAGATATAAGCAATGATATGATATTGGCTATTTCCTATTCATAAAGGGAAGTTTTGTAACATGGGAAGAAATTGTTGAGGTAAGTGCAAAAAATGTGGCTAGATTTTTGGGAGGGAGGCAAAGATTGGGTGGGGTTTTGAGGTAAAGGGGTTGTGGGGGGAAAATGGCATCGGTGGTGGTGTGGAAAGTACTAGTAGATCTATCGGATTTGGAAGAATTCTCCTGGCAGCTCTTCGGCTTCTCCGGAACGTACGGTTCCCATGAATAAGAGTCCAGCGTTACGGGCGATATCCTGAAAATTGAATATTGGGATTTGTTTAACAGAAGATTCAAAATTACATTGAGCATTCCCAAGGCCTTTGGAAGACGTTCGAAGATACGACGAGCTTGCTCTCCATACAATGACTCCAAATATCTGCAAAAATCAAGTTTATCGATTGATTGATCGCCGTCCAAAATACCTGTTGAGAAGACTCATGAAATGATTGTGTTGGTCGGTAACGATACGAACGTCATTCTCATTCATTGGTGGGTCGATACGGACAGAGAAGAGAACAGCCAACATGACTAGATATACGGCAAGTTCATTCTTTTTGATTTCCTCGTCGAAGAAACCAAAGAACCTGAAACAAAATGTCTCATTGTGAAGGACATTCAGTGAATTTCAACTCACTCTAAGCATTTAGCTTTCTGCGCCTGCGCATTTGAATTAAGCTTTGCGAACATGTCATCGACGTTGACGGACACATTTTGTCCCTTGATGGTTGGAGTTTTGAACGAGTTGGTCATTGGATCGTAACGGGTAACTCCTCGGACAGTGAGCATCTCGATCATACCTCCCTTGAGAAGTGAGAACTTTCCTTCTTGTGACACCTCACGGAACGCTGGGACTCCCTTGGCAACCTTGACGAAACGTCTCATCGTGACATCCATGATGTTCATGATATCAGCTGGAGACTTGTTGGCCTTGAGGAAAGATTGCAATTGACGTCCTTGCTCCATTGGGTCGTCCATTCCAAAGAAGGCTTCACGAACGTTGTCCAGAGCCTTCAGCTCAGCAGCATTCAGTTGGTAGTTGATGTTGCGATCGACTGGTGGCTGCACTTGGTATGGATCAGCGTGATATTGGAAGTTTTGGTTTGGAGACATCTGAAGAAGAGAAAAAATTGTGAGAAGGGAAATAAGAGTAAATGAACATTCCGACGGGAATGGAATGGGTAGGTTTCTTTTTCGAATATGATTGCCAGGGAGAGACAAAAAGACGACGAAGAAAACCCCCTGCCACCGTCTGACACTGAGAAAGTGCAACAACGCAGCGTCGATTTTCTTTCTCTCCTTCTCTCTCTCCCCAGCGCGACACCATTTTCAAACGGCCGATAAGACAATAGACGACGGATAGGTGTCACTTACGTAGTCTGGCTTGTTCTCAATCATCTTGGGTTCTTGATTCTCCGGGCTGTCGAGAGCAGATTGAATGCAGTGATCGTAGAAGTTGGTCATCTTGCGATACATCTCCTCGGCGGCTTCTCCACCGCCGGTCGCCGTCACGATTCCCATTCCGAACGAGGCAATATCAAAGTGCGATTGGGTTGGCACACTGCTGCCTGCAATCTCGTGCACGTTGTTATTCGTTCCGTTAACGTGGTTCAGAGGTTGCAAACCTGATGACGTTGAATTGTTGCGAGACAGGCTCATATCGCTCATCGGGGCGCTGTATGGTGGGGTGTGGTCGGATGGCATTGGATGACCATTACAGTTGTAAGCAGCGCTGAAAAATAAAAATTATAAGAAGGGAACACGTTATAGGGGTACATACCGCTTGCTGATTGGCTCTTCCTCGTTCATGAGTCCTGCTTGTTGGTTTGGGATTCGAGCGAGAAGGTTCTTGTACTCCTCGGCAGAGAGAACGACCTAAAAAATGTGGTTTATTAGGTGGAAAGACGTTTCTTCACGTATTCATGAAACATTAATTCGTTAAAAGTGCAAGGGTGGTGACGGAGAAGAAGTAGAAGGTCAGATGCAAGTGTTAGAGAGAAGAAGAAGGGAAAAAGAATGCGTAGAAGATATGAATTACCTGTCCGTTCTCCTGAATCTTAGCTCTTGGATTGAGAGACGTCTGCGAGATTCGATGAGCCATCATGTTTGGATCGTACTAAAAAGATAGTGTGATCATGTTATCTATGAAAGGTTTCTATTCAAGCTTTCGTGGGACATTTACTTTGTGCAGTACATATAATTATTCTACTCGTATTACATCACAAAGCGGTGCTTCTAGAATTAGAATCCCTTTTGATCTCAATTTCTGCGAACGTGTCCTTCAAACAGTGTTTCTTGTTTCTTATCACACACGTTTTTTTTCTCTCAAAAGTTATGTTTTTTTTCTCGCCAGCGTCACACTCATCAGTTTCCCTTATCAAACTTACACCGTCTGGACTTTTTTCGCCGTTGTGCATCATCGTCAAACTTCTGTTTGGTGGAGAATCAGAGGCACTGGAGCCGACTGGAGAGGTCAATGGATACTGAAAATGGAATTCGTGTGAAAAAAGGGCTATGTTCTCAAGAGGATGGGAGAGCAAAAGAAAATGTCACATGAATTCGTACTGGTACCCATTAAGCTAAGCCCTCTGAGCGAGTAATTCGGTTTCGTATGCGCTCTTCGTTTTTCAATCTAGAATTTTCAGAATTTCTGAAAGCCCGATGAGTCATTCTTATGTTAATTAGATGTTTTGTAGGAAATCTGAACTTCAGAGAACATGTCTAATCTCGAATCCCCTTCTAAATCCAAGCTATATGATATATCCAAAGAAAACGTTCAATAAACAATATCTGCCTAGACCGGTTCATGCGAGAGAGAAGATGTTTTCGGTGCAAAAGTGAAACCTCAACTTGAATAAACGCACTTGTGATGGTGAGAATAGAAGATGGATGCCCTTTGGCGGAAATGGAAATGTGTGAGTGATTATCTTTTGATTAGGACAGAGAGAAGCGAAGATTACGATAACATTGATGTAAAAGTCACACTTACTGGTTGAGCTCCTGGTGGGCTGATGAGCTGTGGCATGACGTTTGGGCGGTTTTGCATATGGTGCATCATCTAAAAACGTATAAATGAGGTTCCCAGGCATCAATGTTTCTCAAAATCTTACCTGATTATCCATGGGGTTAATAGTGAGAGGACGTTGCGGTTGTTGCTAAAGCACAATCAATAAACAGGACCGAAAAAATGACAATAAGACTTACATAAACGGCGACTCCCGGGTGTGGAACAGGTGTTTGATGCGGTTGTTGAGGTGGGCCCTGTGGAGACAGTTGGTGACCTGGCTGAGCTCGTTTATTTGAGGTGTTGTTGTTATTCAAACGCGAGTTTTTCCTCCGCCGAAGTTGTTCTTCGTTCAGAATCCACTCCTTCTTCATGCCAACCGTGAAACATTTCCGCAGCCGGCATTTTTGACAAAACCGCCGACTTACAGAGTTAATTTCACAGTCTTCTGAGTAGGGGCATTTAAATTCCTGGAACTAAAACTAATGAGAAATGTGTGGTTAAGTACCAAGTACCTTTGGACGTAAAGCGTTTCTTCTAAAAAACGCTTTACAAGATTCACAAGTTATTACGTTGAAGTTGTAGCCCGTCGCATGATCGCCACATACTCGACAGGTCTTTTGACGACGGCGACTCTCCTGAAAATTGAATATTTTCTATTAGTACTCTGAAAATTTGGTTACTTCAGAAGAGTCCATGTTCGCATCATCCGGCGAGCCACAAGTCCCAGTTCCTTCCTCAAGTTTTACCCCAGATCCATGGTATCCTGAAAATGAAGAAAATAAATTCTCTTTCGTTCAAATCACCCAACAGTTGTCGTTCTTCTATCGCAATTTCAACCCATTCATCGCGCCATGCTCCCTCACCGGTGGGGGGGGGGGGGGGAACTCAGTGTGCCAGGGTTCATTCACTTTCATAAAGTACATGTGGCGCGGCTCTTGTTGTTCTCGAAATAAGATGGGTTGTGAAAAAAGTGTAAAGTGCGTTTTTCCCCACCGGGTTTTTCCCTGTTCCCTTGTTATCACCTACTACGCCTGCTCCAAGAAGTGACATGGAGGCATATTTTTTTTGATTAAAAGGGGAGTGTGCTAATTGAAAAATCTGAAATTTAGATCAACTTTTTTAAATGGATCGATGCAGAATAAAAAATTAGGAAGAAAGTTCTCTTGCACAATATCACGAAAATTGCTCAATCAAAAGATATAGATCAAAAACAGCTAAAAAAGTGAACCTAGACCGATCACTTTTGCAAAACGTGGGGGAAAAGTTGAAAATGTGATTGAGCTGTTTTTGACCTACATATATTTTTTGATTGAGCGATTTTCGTGATATTGTGCAAGAGAATTTTCTCCCTAACTTTTTATTCTGCATCGATCCATGTAAAAAACCTTCAAGATTAAAAATTAGCACTCGCCCCCTTTAAGATGAGAAATAGAGGTCCACTAAGTCATTTAACTTACAAACGAAATTCTGTTATTATAGTTCTAATATGGTGATGACTAGTTTCTGATTAGGCTGAGGAGTCACATGTATTCCCTTTTTTCTCAAGAAAAGCAAAAAAAAAACGCTTTCTATTGACGCGAACAATAGATTATGACAACATGACGTTTCTACGAAAAGTACAAACATGAAACTTTTGTTGCTTACCATTCATTCCAGGTGCTGCGCCAATCGAAGGAGGACTGTGGATGACAGGATCATCGGGTGTGTTCATCTGAGGCTGAAAATGCGATAATCATGTGAACACGAAGATGAACATCGAAAACTTATCAATCTTCACAGTACAATTACAACTACCATGCACATTTTCATATTTATGGCTGAAGTTCTCTATAATCCTTTCAATAATATTTTTTTCTCGCCCATCGGCTTACACGACTTCTTCATGATCCTATATATCCTCATCACTCACCGTCATTGAGAGAATTTTGAATAATGAATAGTCTGATTGGCAGTGTACGGGACAATGATAACATGGCCTATTGAATGGGACTAAAAGGTGGTACATGAGTAGATTAGGAAAATCGATA
Organism: Caenorhabditis zanzibari; assembly: GCA_963966625.1. Lineage (NCBI taxonomy): Eukaryota > Metazoa > Nematoda > Chromadorea > Rhabditida > Rhabditidae > Caenorhabditis > Caenorhabditis zanzibari. The sequence continues at coordinate 14,391,847 of OZ016473.1, forward strand.
ATATGTTGTGGAAACATTTTTTTTGAACTACTTATCACTACAAGCCGCCACCTAGTGAACGGGAGAATGGAAGAGCGGGAGGCCAGAAAAAATTTTTCATGCGGGAGAGGGCACGGCGAGCGAAAAGTGGGTGGCGTCACAAAGTGTTGTTTCTGTGTTTTTTTCCGCTCTTTATTTTTCGATCAGGTATAAAAGTTCAAACTTTTCATGTCTGTTTGATAAGACAAGTTTTTTGAACATCTAGTTTACTCAGTTTGTACTCTGAATTAAGAGAAGACCCATGGGCCCTAGCAGACCTTATGATAAGCTACCATTTAGAGTTTCTAACTTTATAACGATCCCAGTCAATTTGAATAGTTACCTTGCCGTAGAACTTATTCAGCATTGTCCAGTTAATATAGTTTTGTGAAGTAAGTAAGTTGTCCGCCATTGCAAATGGGGAGGAGTAGAAGGAGTTGAATTACAGGTTAGAGGTAGATTGGTATTGGTGTTTGACTCGATTCGATTTCAATTTCAAAATTTTTCGGAATGTACAATTATAGACAGAGGTATGTAGGTGTTCTGAGGTCAGGAGGTTTTTTTCGCTTCCAGGTAGATCCGTTCTTGATTGACTTGTTGGTGGGATAGATGTGGTGGTAAATTACAAAAGAAATGAGGTAGTTTGGAGGTAGAGAAGTGATGATTTAAACGCCAAAGGATACAACAGTTCACATTCAACTGCTTGAAGACACAATCAGTTCATCGAGGAAACCGAGGCTCCCTGAAGGTTGGTAGGTAAGTATAATGAAGGAAAAAAGAAGGGAAGCCGAATACAATAAGAAAATGGAAATGAAGAATGGAAAAAAAAAATGAGAAAGAGAAGAAGAACGCGTGTGAAAAACAAAGTAGGCGTGGGTTGAAAAAAAAAACGAACGCAAAGACGACGAAGAGAGCAAAATTATTCAAAAGACAGGCTAAGGAGAAAAAGTAACAGACTTGCTTTTGGCTGGAAAAAAATGGTGACTGACTCTGGCAGGAACGATGTGATTAATACTGAGAAGCTCATATAGTTCCGTAAAAGTACATTTTTATGTAGTTCTGTCAAAACAAGCTTATGAGCAAGGGTTTACAGTAGCTTTAGAGAATTCTAGATCTAATTTCCGCAAGATAGTTTATCACTGATATTAATGACCACTAGACTCGTGTTATTTGTACTCTTAACAGTACCTAGAAACAGAATCCTTGCAAACCTCCAGACCAGCTTCCGAATGCCTAGAAATAGAGGCTGTTTACATTTGACTGAAATTCTTGGGAATGTACTTTTGTAGGACGTCTAATGAGTCTTGGAGCTCTATATTCTAAGAAAATTTACAAAGAATAGGTGAGGAACACGTCAATGCACTTTGACACAAAATTTGGAACGCGTACTTTTAGAGCAGAGACGAAGCTACAGTACCCCAGGGGGTCCAGACTTCATGATATCATTAATGGTTCCTGCTTCTTCCTTGTTTTGTTCTTTTCTTCCACTAACGCAAAAAAAACGAGAGTCTGAAAGAAGGAAAAGAAGTAGCAGAAAGAAGAAAGAACGTCGTCAGTAACATTCCAATCGACGTGTGCCCGTCGTCGTTGTCGTTCGCTCGTGCTCAAAACAAGTTTTGTTTTTCTCATATCTTCAGGCGCGCCGAGCACACACGCACACACATTCAAGATCCATATAGAGTGCTGCTGCTGAAGAAGCATTCCAAAAGAACGGCATGAGTGAAAAACAAGGTGATATATAGTAAAAAGTATAGTAAGAAATAAAAAGAGGTTTACAAAAGTTTGACCGAAAGCACTTTGGAAAGTGCAGAGAAAGGAAATTTTATCAGAATGCGCTAGAAAAGTGCACATGGTCAGAAGAAGAAGAAGCTGATAATGTTCGGTAACTGGCAATCATAATACAAGAAATAAGGTCGAGCTCTTTCTTTATGTCACATCACACGCTGTTGACTTTTTGATGTGGAACAGAACACTGTCAAAATATTTACTTAGTTAGGGCCACATGGAACTCAAATTTCTGAAATCGAAAGATTCTTGTTTGAAACAATCTGATGGATTCTGTTCAAGGTTTCAAAATGGCTAACGGCTAGAGGGAGATATTACTGAGACTACAAATAAATTAAAAAAGGGGAAGGGGGCACTATTTTAAAAGTTTTTGATTTTGTTGTATACTCGAACTCAAAGTTTCGAGATAATGGGAGTCTAAGTTGAGAAAAATCTCTGAAAATCTGTCAAAAAAAGATTTAGGCTGTCAAAGGCGCTAAAAAGGGTCCGTTCGGGTAGTTAATTTATCATATTTTCAATTCAAAGTTGGTTTCGGGTAGCTCGGGAAAAAATGAATATTACGTGAATCTTTTTTCAGCACAAAAATCAAGAAATCAGCTACTCGAAGGGACAACCTTTGACAGCCTATAACTTTTTAAAGACAAATTGTCAGAATTTTTTCACAACTGAGGCCCCTATTATCTCGAAATTCTGAGTCGATCCATATACACACTAATATTTCTAGAATAGTTCACTCCTCCTTTAAGCCAAAAACAGGAAAACTGTAGAACCAGTTGGAACAGAGAGACAAGTTTTCAACTTGTTAATAGGAAACAAAAAGTTGAAAACTACAATTATTTATGAGATAAGAGTACAATCGATCGAATGATGTTTTGAAATTTTTTTTTTGTCAAACACCGGAGTGTGCCGTAACGACGATTAATGAGGTGAAGGGGAGTCTTAAAGTTGAAACTTGGTTGGTCACGAGTTCTCCATTTTGGATCGACGTTTATTTTTTTCTTTCTTTCCCCCCACTCTTCCATATAGAGAATGAATGCGTCAGTCAGTGTCTCTGTCTACTGTGTTCCTAGTTATTTTTTTTTGTTGCTGTCTATTGCTGCCCTGTTTTTCAGCCTCGCCAGGGCCCCGGGGGCTATAATCGCCCTGGGCGCTGGTGGTTCGTACTCTCGTCAGTCCACGTTCCCTTTCTCTCGATTTTCAGCCCTCGGTTGTTTTTTTTCGGGTGGCTAGCCTCTAGAATTTTTTTTCCACGAGGCAAATGAAAAGACTCGCCCTCCGATTGGCCGGTGTCAGCTCTGGACTGCGGACAGAAGGCGCCGGCCCATTTTGCGGCGTCGTCTCCAACGTCTAGACTACTATTTCGCGTCGACTCTCGCTTTCTAATCGCGTTCAATTCACTTTGCGGGCAGCAAAAACAAAGTATACGGTAAAAAATGATCGTGTTTTAGACTAGAAGAGAATGTTTCTTTCTTTCTGAATATGGAGATGGAACGTTCGAAATGAAAGGATTTGATTGTTTCAAAATAGGAATGTACTTTCTCATCTGATATTAATCAAAAATGTGCGAGTTTCTAGAAGGATATAAAAATTAGACCAAAAAATATTGACAAAACTACAAAAGCTTCTCCAAATAGCATCAAGAGGCTTCATTTGGAACGCGACTAACAATTTTCTTGATCATCAGATTTAACGTCAACTATAATACGAACACCTTGCCACCAAAACAAAAAATATGACCGTCAAAATAATAACAATGTTCTATGAGAACTCCTTTTTCAGGGAATTTCAAAAAGAAATACCCAACTGAGAATGTTAGGCGTATTCTGTTTTTCAGCTTTTTCAGAACGACGAAAGCCGTGCGCGGCTTGTGACGGAGGAAGTATAGCGGTACCGAAGTCATATTTTCGCGTTCGCCAAGAAAATTAATCTCACGGATACATGATGAAATGACAGCAAGAAAAATATAGATGGAAAGACTAACATACAAACTTCGAAGAAGATTTTTCTAGAATAATATTCAGAATATGAAAACAGAAATTGTTTCAAGATGTATCAATCTTTTTACTGTTCTAACCTAAAGCTTGGTGAGACGATATGGATACTACATACTAAATAGTAGAATACCTGGGAACAGAAAAGCAAATTAGAAAAAAAAGAAGACGTCGGAAAAGGAAAAAAGAAGACTTGAAATAATACAGAGTACACACTAGGGGCGACTGTAGGTGGCAAATTTTTTTTCTGTTGGAGAACAACGGTAAACAATCGTCCTGTTAAAGTACTACTGTAGGTGCTCCCCCTCTAGAGAAAATGAGAACAAAAAACTGGACGGCTGTCACTCGACACACTGAGCCCCAAAGGCAGAACAAAAAGAAAAACAAGGTGAGTGGAAAATGAGTCTGATATTTTTCTTCTAGAACTTTCTCAGCTGGAGGTTTTACTATGCTGAGGAAGATGGGAAAGTTAGAATTTGTTTCTTATTCACATTAGGCTCAATAATCGAAAAAAGTGACCGTAACCTTTCAATAATTATCTGTAGATCATTGATAAGAAGACACAATGAAAAATTGACACTAGTAGTTTTTCAGACAGATTGATTTAGAAGACTATAAAGTTTTGGACAACTTATTCCACCTAGGTAGTCTTGAAGTATATAACTATGATCTTATTCCAATCCATGCTATAATTCCAGACACCATACTCCTTTATCATAGTCTACAGTATGTCTCTTCTGCTCCCTCTCCTTCTCGGATTTCGAATGACCCCCATATAAGTATCCTTACAGGTGCTCCACCCCGAGGGTCACTAGATCGTCTGAACTTCGAGGTCGACAAGGCAGACACATACAAAACGTAAAAAAAGAACTGGGCGGGTGGTAACACACATACATAACCATGAGGGAGGAAGCTCAGAAGGGGCCGAGTGCCATGAACGAAAAACATCAACAACGAACGACGGGGACGGACGGCAGTGCACACACACGGCAAAAACAGTCGAATAGACTGCATGGATCCTAGAGAACGCAGTCATACTATTGGGTCTGGTGAAAAATACTCGTTGCATATGTCTCGATGCGTTCATTTTTTTTTGTTCCAGCAGCCTATGTAGCCCTCAGAACATCAGAACTAGTAAGGAAGTTTCAGTAAAGTGGCAAGTTTGAATATGGGTTTCTGAACTTTTCAGAATGCACTTTCAAAAAGTCGAGCTTTAATACAGTCAGATTTAGGAGACTAGAAGGCTAGAAGATCGGAAGAGAGGATCAGATGGATAAGATGATGATGAAATTTGGAAAATGATACAGAATGATATTAGATTTAAGAGAGGATGAGGATAAAAGTGAGACTCTCCCGAAAGTCTGGAGGTCTGTTCTTCTCAGGTCAACTGACGTCTGGTGGTGCTGGCTGTTATGTGACAAAGAAGTCTGAGGAGCAAGAGAAGAGGGGCCCTTCTCCACACTTGTGTGTGTATGTGGTTGCGAGAGCTCTGAACCAGCGGACTATTTTGCGAAGTTGTTTTCGTTTTCAGCCCCGTCCTCTTTTCCCTCCGTCGTCGTTCGTTCGGTTGTCGTCGTCGTTCGCGTTGAGGAGAGATGTGCTCGGCATGAGCTTTTGTCAGTGCTTTTTTCTTTTGATTGGCACTCGGGACCGCCCCGAACGACGAGAACAACAACAGGGAAAGAAACACGTCTTCTTTCAGACTCAGTTTTAGTCGACTCAATACTCCTACGGAATGTGTTAGTAGGAGGGGGGGATGACTCAGTCTAGAAGTCTAGAAGTCTAAGTGAGGGACATCATCAAGTCAAAATAGATGACGTTAGTTTTATAGTTTTATATACCGTAAAACCTCTAATAGAGGGACTTTTGTTCAAAGTCCTCGAAACCAAAATTCGAATTTCACAAAAGTATCTATAACAAATTTTTGAGAAACAACTCATAATGTATTTTATATTGACTATTTTTGACAAGGAATCGAATAAGACTACTTTCAGATGCACAGATATCTGAGAAAGTTTTGTTTTCGGGCTCACTTGGGCGTCCTTCTATTAGAGATTTTGCGGTAATCATTTTTGATCAGGAATGCACTTTTTTGTATCCTGGAACCATGTAACTGGGCTCAATATCCTGCTCGAAAAACAAAATTTCCTTAGTATTTATATTCCATGAATTTGGAATGATTGAACGACGATATAACACGAGAATTAAGGCCAAGAATACGAATGTGTGTGCAAACGGCGAAAACAAGCGTTCCAGCTAGAGCAGTTCATGATAAGAATTGAGAATTAGCGCGATGAGTGTGTGTGTTCTAGAAGGATTGCCACTTTCTTCTTTCAAACATAATTTCAACATAACACAAAAAAAATAGTGGCGGCATGAAAAAACAAGTACTTAATGATAAGATAGTATGCCATGGTCTACCAGGAAGAAACAAGTGTCTTAATTTGAACGTTTCAATTGGAATTCTAACTTTCACACACGTCCAAATCCGGCCCGGACCGGCCTGGGTGGAAAATTTCAAACATTTTTTGAAAAAAAAAAAAAAATCAATTTTTCATGAAAATTTCTAAATGCATGTAAAAATATGAAGGTACCAGTATGAACATTTTAAAATTGAACAGAAAACAGTCAAAAAATCGATTATTTTTTCAAAAATTGGCTCTTAAAACCGGGACCGGGCCAGTAGAAATTACTTCGTCGGCTCGGCCCAGATTTGGACATGTGTGCTATATTTCAAGTTGATTAGCTTACACGGGAAGTGACTAGAATCTGGGAAGAAAGTGAAAGTATTTTGATACCACTAAGTGGGCTCGGGAAGGATGTTAAAATGTAACTATGCCTCTGGTTTTATGGCTCAGACGGAAGCTTTTTAGAAAATGGATTTCTGCAGACGGCACATTTTAATGAGTACTGTTGTTGTTCATTTTGGCAGATGATGTAAACAGATTTCAGAGAATTCTAGGGATTTTCAAAAGAAGGAGAAAATCTTTTTTTCAATTTTTCAAGGTTGTATTGGGAACAGTACTCAATTGGGCAGTGCAAATTAAGTGAATGGGAAAAAAACGAGGAACAAAAAAACAGGTGTGTCAAGTTGGGGGATAACAACAAAACAAAACACGAACACTCATTTTCAGCCTAGGCGTGACGAGAGGAGAGAAGAGAAAGTAAGCAACACAGATTTCTGTAAAAACCGAAACTTGTGTGTTCGAAGAGTGTATCTATACGTATACAAGAGACAGGACGATAAAAAAAAATTGTGTCGTCCGACGACGTTTGTCGCCAAAAATATGTGTGTGATGTGTTACGCTGCTGCTGGTGGTAAGAGGTAATGAACGACCGAAAAGTAGAACGACGTTCAATTCCAATTCTATCGCCTGGTAGATCAAGATCTATTCGGGCTTCCTCCTTAAGGTGAGTGGGTTTCGATTTAGTTCTCGAAGTTGGAGAAGGCGCGGCGTCCGGGCAAAGGCCCGTTTAGAACAATAGGGTGAGAATGAAGTGAAGTGTTAGTATTTTATCAGTATTACATAGTTCAGTTAACCTTGGAATACAAGAGAAAAGTTGCAATGAAATTGTGAAGTTCATACATGTCCAAACTCGGGCCGGGCCGGGCGGGCCAACTTAGGAATTTCTAAAAAGTCCCGGGTTTTGAGAACCAATTTTTCCGAAGGTCAAATTTTGAAAGAAATCCGTTTTTTCGACTGTTTTTTGTTTAAAGGTGGTAAGACACCTCAAAAAAAGTTTTGCTCAAATTTTGCCAGAATGTACCTAAGGTGGACTCGAACATGTGGGCGCTTTGCTACGAGTACAGCACCACTACCGGTTGCGCCACGCGGACGCAAGCGGGCGCGCCGACCGAGGGCGTATAAAAGGAGGCATGAAAATCGCCCCCCATTCTGCCCCCCATTTTGCGAGCTGTCTCACCCCCTTTAATTTTAAAACTTTTCATACTTTTAGTACTTTCCTGATTTTTTATGCAATTTAGACATTTTTCCATGTAAAATTTAAATTTTTTCGGAAAATTTTCGATGTGGAACAGACCGGGCCGGATTTGGACATGTATGATGAAAATTTGAATAGGACTTTTTCAACATTATTAAATTTGGATTTAGTTTCGCAAATTTCAAATTATTGAAAACTTGTAACAATTAGAGACAAGTGAAAGTAACATAAAAAACAGTAAATTGAAGAGGTCATCATCCCATGATTTTTGGTTCTTTCTACTTTGTTCGCTGTTTTCGCTTCGCCCTGTTTTTCACTCCTGTTCTAGTGCTTCTATTGAATTATTCAATGTCTATAGAGTTACTCTCCACCACCATTTCCCCCCCCCCCCCCCCCCATTTTTTCAGCCACTTCCGCCCCAAAACTGAATACCGAACAAACAGAAAATAATTGAACTAACCAAAAATGTGATCTCTTCCTCAAAAAATGGGGTATCCCACTTGATCGGAGATATCGTTCCTTCTGTCTCATTAATATAGTACAGTGAATAGTTAGTAGTGGGTAAAGGTGGAGGCGGTGGCAGTGGCAGGTGCATTGGTGGAGTGAATAATCCGTCTCGTAGGTGTGACTCGTAAAGATATGGCGCCTTTTGAGGCATGATAATTGGCGGCTCGGCTTTCGGCGGGCTATCATTTCCCCAAGAGTCTGGTAAGCTGAACTCATTTCCGGGAGATTCAACTGATTTTTGAGATGTTTCCGCATATTCTATAATCTTCCGAAACTCATCGTCAGATAATGGAGAGTTGGGATGACTGAATAGCGGTGAGAGCCTAGCTGGACTCTTTGATTTTTGTCTACCCTTGTTGGGTATAGGTCTTGAGCCGTATTGCTCTCTCAGGGATTGATAAATCTGTTCCTTTGCCTCTTCATCACTTGAATAGCCTTGTTTGAAAGTGTCGAAAATGTTCTCGCAGTGCTCACCGGGACGATAAAATCCATCCATATAGTCTCCGTTGAATGCCGATCCACCGCATTGAGGGGAATACATTATGAACACGTATTGGGGGTTTGTCTTTGCTGAAGGAACAAAATAAGGGTACGGAACGGAAGATGAAAACGAGAAGGAATGAGTTCAAGGGGTGGAAATGGGCAACGGAACGGAAAATGTTTCAGTAGTTTTTTTTTGAAAACTCATTCGAGTAGAATTGAAGTTCTTTAGGTAAAAATGATTACGGTAGACTATTTGAAATGGGAATTTTCAGACTACTATGAATGACCCAACGTAGTTTTCTACGGTCTATGCAATAAGTCTAGACTATCAAAGCTTGACATAATTTTTAAAAGAAGTTTAAGACACATCATATTTTTTTATGATTGATCCAAGTGATCACTTTTTCATAGCCTTAAATTAAGGAATCCCTGGTGTCTACGTGAGCAAACATTAATAGCAGCCTACATCAATTATTGTCTAGAGCATTTCCAAGTAATGATCAAATGGTCTAAAACTGCAAAAAGGAAAGTTCATCAAATGTACTAAAATATCATGGGGGTTATATGTTGCCTACGGTAGGGGCCACGCCCCCTTAACCTTATTGATGCTTATTATGTCTACAGACAGATTGTAATGAGAAAAAATGAAGAGAAAACTGTCTGGTTATAAGTTGCGATTTTTCGCAAATAAGAAGATTGCGGCACGAACATCAAAAGAAATCGAGAGAATGCACTTCCCTTATGATGACAACTAATTATTTTTTTTCTCGAAACTAGGCTTATTTAACGAGTCGGTTTTCGATCTAGTATAGTTTTGAAGAAGATAGATTCAAAAATCGTCGCTATCGATCAATTTCACATTCAGAAAAATGAACAGAAAAAAAAGAGGAGACAAGAAACAGGATGTATGAGGGATTCTCTTTTTGCTCCATTTCTAAAAACTCTGTTTGTCAAGAACAGGAAACAAATAATAGTCGAATTCCAGTGAGATGAAAATTCTTGTCTACGAGGAAGTCGGATGGCAGATGGTTTCGTAACGAAAGGAAGATTTTTTCTTCTTTAAAAATCAGAACGTTTTGAGTTTTGATCATGTCTAGACTTTGAAAAAAAGTATTCGTCTTATTAGAAGTCAATTGAAGCATCAAAAAGAGTTCTATAGAGCTTTAGGTTTTTTTTTTGATTTTCTAGATATCACACCAAAAACATTTGCCTGGCAGTTCCTCATTCTTCAAGGGGGTCTATATTATCAAGAAAATCTCAGACAGTCTGCTATTAAGAAAATTGAGAGCCATGTGCACTGGTCGGTTTTATGAGACTCACTAATACTGTTTTAGTACCGAAATCGTAAACATTTAATTACGATTCTGCACAATTCTTCTATGAACATAAAAACAAATTGCGGAATGAACACTGAGAAAAATGTTCCTATGGTCATTTTTCACACGAAAAGAAATCATGTCTGATATGATTTGGAAACCAGAGAAATTTCTTTGAGAAATCAATCAAAAGTGACGTTATTTGAAGAAAAAAACTATCATCAGTCCAAAACTTTTTTCTGTGGTTTCAATAAATCATCTCAACTTTCATAAACATGGAGGCCTAATTTTGAAAAAAAAATTCTCTAAGTTTCGGTAAAAGCTAAAAACAGATGACGCTGTGATTGTCAAAATTGATAAGGAAAGGTGTGAAATTCCCAATTTTGAACGCGTCGAACTGGAAAGGAGAAGATGGAAAATTTTTTTCTGTGTGTTGCTTGTAGCCATTTTTCTCTAAAAATTCCCTAATATTCTCTCAAGGTTACACACTATTCGAAAAAAAAGCTGTATCTTCTCAAAAAGGGCAGCCGTTTTTTTTGTTGTGGGAGGTACAGTATTCCGAATCAAATTACTTCAGTCGCTGATAATTTATTAGATCTAATACTGACTGCGATGGACTGGGTATAAAAGTGAGTTCAATTTTTTACTATTATTTTTTAGCTAATTGGCATAAATTCAGAAACTGGCAGGTTAAAAAATTTTGTGCTGAGCTGTCGACTGAACTATTAAATTTTGATTGATGTAATTTTAACTGACATCGAAAAAATTGTGTTTGAAAAATTGAGCAAAAGTTTTTTTAGATAGAATTTTAGCCATTTTCAATGATTGTGCGGATCTTAACGAAATGAAAACCCTAGTTTCGGAAATTGTGAGGAAATTGGACCTCCGGAAGTCTAGAAAAATCTGACACTTAGAATTTCTAATATCGGAGTTTCCTGGATTGAGTTTTCTGACATTTTTTCTTTAAATAAGTATTATCGAAATTTCCCAAGTTTCACCATGGCGAAATTCAAAATTTTGAGTTTTCCCGCTTACTTTTTCTCATGGAGGCCACGTCAAATGTAATAATTTTTTGATTTTGTGGTTTCCACGTGACCTACAAAAGAAAAAAGTGAGCGGGAAAGCTCAAAATTTTGAATTTCGCCATGATTGCAATGGAGCGCGGTGAAACTTGGGAAAGTTGGATAATACTAGTATTGTTTTTAACGTTTTCCTTACGACCGTGCACCGTTTCCCAGCTCCACAACAAAATAATATTGATTATAAATGTTTATATCCCTTCATATGCATTCCATTGTTTTTCCTTGTTCCTTCTTTCTCCCTCGATCCCCTTGAGAGAAATGTCGTTCCAATTTTGGCGAAGATCATCAATTTCAAAATTGAAGACAAAAACCAGAACGATACACTTCTGTTTGGAGGTCTTGAGATTGTCTCGAAAGATGAAGGGCGCGCCGGACCTGGGGGTGATGGAACTGCGGTCACCGTCGGCCCGATCGTTTTCTCGCCCCCTTTTTTCTACTTTATTCTCGTTCTCAAGTACCTTTTCCTTCTTCTTCGGTATATTCGTCGCCGTCGTTTGACGGTTTGTCGTCACGTTCGCGTTAAGAACGCATAGTTTCGGCCACCCCCAGGGCCCTTCTTCTTTCTTTCTTTCTCAAGCGATTCGGTTCAGATTGCGTGACGGCGCCCGACGCTGGCGCCCGGCGACAACAGGCAGAGAGATGAATAAGGAGAGAGAGAAGGAAAAAACAAGGTCGATCGCAACATTTTCGGAAGAGAGTTCCTGTCTCTTCTCAATCTCCGTTCGAAAACTGGAAAAGGCCTCGCGCGCTACTTACAATAACCTATATGTAGGTCGAGGCAAAACAGCGTTCGAATCTCCTCTTGTCGAAAATATTCAACGTCAAGCGTAGTGTAGGAGGTTACGGTAGAAACAAAAAAAGTGGGAAAGAAAAAGTTAGTAACATGAAAAGTGTGAAGCCGTCTTCATTAGGTTACAGAGCCTAGAAAAGGAGCAAACCAAAAGATAAATGTTGACGGCTGATTTGAACTTCTGAGAATAGCTAATTTGACATATGACAAAAACTAGCAGACTTGGCTTTGGGGATTTCAAGGGGAAGAAGAAGAACTAACGAACACGCTTCAGAGCTATAACTAGGGAAGTTCTTTTTTCAATTCAGATAATCCGATTCCCGTTGTTCTCCCCATATTAACTTACCCGCAACGCAGCGAGCATTTTGTCGAACGTCATAAACTTGGAGAGTGCCGCCACATTTGCTTCCAGCGCCATCGTTTCTAGATTCTTCATTAGTTAGACAATATAGGACTTGTTCATTAGCAGTCGTATCCGGAGTACTTCATTGTTGTTGTTCGCAGTAAGTTTCGGTGTGAGAGGTGGGAGGGCGTTGTCCTGGCGTCCGAAGTTTTTGCGGTAATATGGAACACCACCACACTTAAAAAATCGGGGCCGAACAACGCAAGGAGAAAAAACGTTTCGTGTCTATCTATGTGTGGATGAGCGTGTTTGACCTTGGAACGGTTAGGGGTAGTAAAGTTTATAGTTAGTATGAGCACTTGATATCCAAGACCACCCAATCAAAAGATTCGGTACCGTAACCTTTGAGAGGTCGCAACATGGACTTTCACCAGATTCAATAATTTTCGGGGTTGCAATCCGGGCCGAAACGGGCCCGCACGTGCCTATGATTTTCTCCTCTCTAAATTGTGATTTTCAAGTCAAATTTTATATGAAAATGACGAGCTCGATGAGATCTACAAAATGGTAGTGGGAATATCTGAATTCCCTATCTATATTTTTCATAAAACGTAAAAAGCACCCGGGCCAAAGATTTCTTCCCGTGTGAGCTCGGCCCGGTCGCTTTTCTCCGTTTTATGGTGAATATAGCTATGAAATTCAGATATTCTAATTACCATTCTGTAGATCTTATTGAGCTCGTCATTTTCAAATAAATTTTGACTTGAAAATCAGAATTTAGAGGGGAGAAAATCATAGGCCCGTGCCGGCCCGGATTGCAACCCCGATAATTTTGATTTTGTCTCTTTGAAAGTTTGTATGTTCCTTATAAGAAACCCAACCCGAATGCCACCCATAGACGACCTTTCAGAACTTTCACTTCTTCGATTTTTTCCTTCTAGTCGATTAGAACTTTCCTTCCTATTTAGCAACATGATGTGTGGAATGACCAAGACCCCAAGAGACTAAAGAATAACCTCTCAGTCAATACTGATACAGTATCCTTTTCTTCATAGTGAAAATCTTCAAGAAAAACAGATTCCTGCGACCTCCATGCTTCTCTCTCGGGCAGCTGGCAGTTTAAAAATTGAAAAGCGCAGAACATCAGTTCATCATTCTCTCATCTCTATATCTTCACTTTTAAACAACTCGCGGGCGGTGTAAAAATGGCGTGAGTTTATCGCTGGCACAAAACATAGGCGCCGGCAATCCGAGTCCGGCAAAAATTTAGAACAAATGATGAGATATAGGATCAAGAATGAAGTCAATAGAGTCCTGGAAAACTTGAACGAAACACGAAACACTATCACGATAAGAAATATTACTAGGATAAGATTACGGTATTTTAAGTACTAGTAAAATGTGCATGATTAGTCTAACCTGATTTATGAAAAACATTAACAAACTAACGTCGTCATCACTGTTTGGCGGTGTCAAACAGTTATTTTTGCTGTGTATCCTCCTGTGGCGCTGAAAAAAGAACATTATAGTTTTTGAAATTAAGACTAATCCTACTTTTGGTTGCGGTTCATCATCGTCGAGTTTCTCGACATCGATGAAAGGGGTACCCGGTGGCGCCGGGGTTTGTGGGGTTTGTACCGGTGTCTCGAACGGTAGAATATGGTAATATTGGGGAGTAGGATAGTGAATACTTTGCAAATTTCGCAGTAATAAATTACTATACATGGCACCGTTTTTTGTCGGTAGTATAGATGCTGCGAATGGGTGTTTGTTGCAATGATCTGATTCGCTTACTTCTTCTTCATCTCGGCGCCCGGTTAAGATAGCCGTCGTTGATTCGCCGTGCGCGGAGGCAGGGTTTGAACAGTTTTCGACGACTCCCCCAAGATGCACTTTTGAAGGGGAAAAATGCATAGCAAAAAAAAGGGGGGCAAAAATTTTCGTGTAGGGGCTGTCAACTATGGGAGGTACGGGTTACACTGAGAAGGCGTACGAATAGGGAGATGATAAGAGAACGAATATGACAGATTCGTTTCTATTCTCAAAAGACTGTGTGTCCTATAAATTGAACACAAAGATTGGGAAGGTTGCAAAATTCAAGAATCCTCACTAATTATTTTTATGAGAATTCGCTATACACTCCTATTTTTCAATTACTCTTTAAGGAATGCATGTAAAAACGGTTCCGAAACTAGTATGCATTACCTACAGTACCCCTTGATAAGATCTGACGGAGGGTCGTTCGAGACATCGGAACCCATTTAGGAAACGTTAAAACTTACTCTGCGAGTCACTCGTTTCCGTCTCTGGATGGGCTCTTCCATCTTCTCTGGATTCTCATTAGTCTCAATTTCCATCGACTCGGCCTTAGTGACTCCTCCATTTGTTCCCATTTAAATGGCGCGAATTGCGCCGGAGTGTGCGCTGAAAATGTGGAATATTTTGTTTTGAAATTTTGAAGTTATATTATTTTTAGGAAGAAGCTTTAGAGATTGATATACTAATGACGCAAATGAGCCTATGATAATTAGTCAGAGTCTGGAGTATTTCAAAGTGCATTACGAAATGAGGAAAAAAAAAGTGATCGGTGAAATAGAGAAAGCAAGAACGGGCCGGAACATCGTTATCAGTTGAAAGACGCCCTAGGTTCTCACAATTCATGTACTGGAACGGGGTGACAAAAAAGTACAGTTTTCTGAGTAAGGCTTACACGAAGGCTTTTTCTATTCGAGGTCGAGGTCAGTTTTTGTTTGTAAGAAACACAAATTACAAAAGATCTGGGGGTGAGAGAGTGGGAGAGAGAGATGAAAAGAGATAGAAAATTGAGGGATGGAGCATCAAGAAAAAGCTGAGGAAGATGGGAACGGAATGAGGAATCAAATATCTCTGGTTGATAAATTTTTTGTTTTGAAAAGTCAGATATATTTAGAAAAAGTTGGAAGAGTTGATGTAATAAGCGGAACCCAAAAAATATAGATAAAAGTTTTCTTCAAACACGTGCACTTTGTAAAGTGCTAAAAAATCATTGGATGAGCGGAGAGGAAAAAATGGAGACGGAGGATGAAAAGCTTTTACAATTGCTTCGATGGATCCAAGGAAGAATCCTGGAGTCCTGAACGCATTATTATTTAAAAATTCTTTGGCTCAATTATTTCGCTTAGAGGAAGCAAAATTAGGTGATCATGCTTTAAACACCTCCCATAAAGGGATCAGACATTTATATAGAAACCAAAAAAAATATGAAGCTCAGACAGGAAAAAAATGGGAAAAAGATTAGAAAGTGCATTTTTATTATAATACTCTTCATCCGCTTGAGCTGCAGTGAACTCTGATTGAAATTTGGCTCCAGGAAAAACGAACATCTCTGGAGAGCACTTCTGATTATTAAGTGTTCCCAAGGATTATTCCGGTGCCAGGCGCCTAGAAATTGAATCTGAAGAAGAAAAATGAGTTGAATTTAAAATTTTGGTTGGATTTTCCTTTTCCATTAAAACGCCAGGAAGCCCTATGAATAATTGTGGTCCCATCCCATTCTATGAAAATGGAAAATAGATGGGTTGAAACACATACCTATTCAAAAGGAAACTAGAGTAGAATCGGAGGAAGAAAAAATAACACTGAATAAATAAAAAGTGGAATATGAGTAGGGACTTTGAACCAAAGGCGAAAAAAATTTGATTGAGTTAGATTTGAAGTATGATTGGCAGAGAAAAGTTTGATTAAATTGGAAATTTCAGAAATCAAAAATCTGGAAGATCGAAAAAATGTCAGTTTCAAATTCAAAACTACACAAAAAAGTGAAGAACTATTTTGATAACAAACAAATTATTACAGTAAGAAAAACAGCAACAATAGAGAACATGGGCTCCCAAAGGTCACAGCAAAATGAAAACGGATGCAACATCCAGAAAAAAGCAAAAAATCTGAGAGGGCTCCGGACAAAAAAGGGACCGCCGAGGACTGGAGCAAGACAGATGAGACGCAGCAAAAAAATGTGGGAGTAGCTGCATTAGGGGGGTATGTTGCAAGGGCAGAGTCAAAACGCAACATATTTGGATTGGTGCACAAGCACTATGAGACAATAGGCAATAAGAAACAACAAAAACCATTTTTGATAAGAGAATTTTTCGAAAAAAAAAACAGTTAAAGTTTGGGAAACTAAAAGATCGGAACACACCTTGGCCGAAAAAAATCGAAAAGATAGGAAAAGCCAAGGAGAAACGAAACGAAAAACGAGAACCTGGTGCATTCGCGAACATTTATTGAGCACACTGAATAAACAGTGCAGTGTTCGGTTGCCCCGTCGCTTGGCGTTTCGTTTACCTCTTTTTTTCAAAAATCAAATTCGAAGGCCTCCTGACCTTTCTGGATAAGTTTCAGAAGACAACAACATTCTCTTTTTTTTCTCGACGAATTAACTCGGTGCATCCGGGGGAGTGAGTAAACCAAACAATAGTCCCCTGGGACCCCAATATGGACACTGCGCCACAAAAAGTGTTTTGAAGGGCAGTCACGAGAGTAAGGGGGTCCGAGAGCTTCTAAGATGGAAGAGCATCACATCAAAACCGAATGTGCAAAAAAAAGAAAAAGAAGTGCACTAATAGCAGAGGGCAGGGGTGAAAAAACGTGAAAAAAGACAACAAGGAAACTAGTAGAGAGAGAGGAGAAAGGGCACATACTAGAAACGTGGATTGAAATATAAGTGCACACATGGAGAAAAAATGAGTAAATGCAAATACAAACAGAGAGGTTTGCACTAGGTGAAGAAAATTTGAATTGATAAAACTGTAACCCTCACTCTTTTTTTCATTTTCTGTTTCCTAAGTTTCAATTTCGGCATGCTATTGTGTTAGCCGTGTTTCTTGGAAAATTCTTGAATAATAACCTATGAATGAGAAAGGACCCGGGGGGTAATTGTGTCCCCCAATGAATGCATGATCCATTTTGTTTTATTGCACTCTAAACTAAATTGTCCCTTTTTTCTTCGTGGTCCAACATTTTTATACGCGACCTCTCTAGGGCGTGGGAATTTTTGGAGAAAATGGATCTACATGAGAGTTGATCATTGAAGTCTTTGAATTATGAAGCATAGAATTTTTGATTTTGCAAAAGATATACTTTTATTATCATTCTTATTAACTTCCATTACAATAGACGTATTCAAAAATAATATTATTAATTTAGAAAAAAAATTTGAAAAAATTGAAAATTAATTACGAAAGAACCTGGAAATTAGAAATGTTACGAAATTAGTCTGACTGTTTTTATACGGTTCTTTGCGAAATTGAATATTCAATTTTGTTCTTTTTCATTTCCCCAATAATAGTAATTACTACAGAGGATATACTATAGACGTGGATTTGAATTAATAATTTATAATTATTTATAATAAAGCTGTACTTTATTTATCATTTTTATTAACTATCATTGCAATATGCATATTCAATAATATTAATAATATTAATTTGAAAGAAAATGGACAAAAAAATTGGCAAACTAATTACGAAAGAACTTGGAAATTGGAAATGTTACGAAATTAGTCAGACTGTATTTATACTGTCCTTTGTGAAACTGAATATTCAATTTTGTTCTTTTTCATTTCCCAAAGGATAGTAATTGCTACAAACGATTACTGTCAGATTTGCTTTTTTTTTTTCAAAATACGAAAATAATTTTTGCAAAAAATAAGCACATTCCAGTTTTTGTTCAGTTTCAGATTTCAAAACTATAATTTTTGCAAAAATGCGCTTTTTATTTCTCTCTTCTCCACAAAACCGTTGACTTTCAGTTTTACTATTTACAAACATCTGAAGGCAATTTTCAAAAAAAGTGCCTCCCATTTAGGGTCAATTCTAAAACTACACATTCAATGATGTTTATGTTTGTGTTTGTGTCTCTGTATTCTTTTTGAAAAGTTCAATTGAATTCGTTCCCCTTCTTTTTTTCTGCTTGCGTGCGTTCTCTTTTTAGCAACATTTCGAAGAAATTTTCATGACCTTCTTCTTCTAAACAATTTTCCTTCTTTGGAGAGTAAGAAAAAACGTGTCAAGAATGGTAGGAGACGGATATTAACATGATGAGTAATATAGTGATAAGGAAAAATATCGAAAAGAGATGGAGGCCTAGGGATACATGCGTGAGAAGCATCAGAAATCTTGGATGGACTTCGCGAGATAAGAAAACTGTCTTAAACGGTCTTTTTATAGAAGTGCGTTTGTAGCGAAAGGTGGCTGGGATATTGCAGGATAAAAACAGCAACATTTCCTATCGGGGAGGTGCGGAACAGACCAGACATGCTGTGTGTGTGTGTGTGTGTGTTGCGCCAACAAACAATACCGAAAGGCAAGCGCCTAGAGTGAAAAAGAGTGTGAATCCGAAAGAGGTAAAAATGGCGTTTCGTTTTCAAAGTGAAGAAGGGGAAGAAGATGGAAGGAAAGAAAGAAAAGTGGAAAGAATAACGAAGCGCAACCAGAAAACGAATTGGGAATCGAGTCCAATAGGTTGAGGTAGGTTCGCCCCCCGGAAAAAAACTTGTTGGTTTCCGATCGAACACAATAGAGGTACTTAAAATCTAGAACTTTTCTTTTTTTGAAGAAGAAGAAGAAAAATACGTTCTTTTTTCGATTCTTGAATGAAATGTAAGTTTAGGGTTACTGTAGATATATTTCTTTCAAAATTTCACAAAATAGTATACTTTTATGGTTCAATCAATGCAAAATTTCACGCAGATTGTGAATATCACAATAAAAACGCTTATAAATGCTTTTAAATGCTTCAAAATTGCGTGAAAATTGCGAAAATTGTAATCCACGTGGAAAACGCGACAAAAGTTCAGCCTTTTTTTTTGCAAATTTGAGGGTGTTTTTTGGGCCCGAAAAGCATTTTCATCGTGATATTCTGAATCAGCATGAAATTTTGCCCGGAATCCTCCTTCAAGGCTCTAAGTCTATACTTTAATTAGTCAATTAATCCTTGCAACCCAGAAGAAAAAAAAATGAATACGAGGGAATGGTTGTTTTATAATCATAGTGAGTTGTGTGTGAAATTTTGGGAATTCTAATCAATTCTACCCATTTTCAGAGCACATTCGAACTTTACGAACGAGCAAACCCCCGATAGCGCCCCGAATCGAGAACAAACATAAATGCTGAATACGGCAAAAAATCGAACATGGAATCAGTGACGTCATAGATAACATTAAATGGGTTGTTTCAGAACGGTCAGCAGTTTCGATTTGAGAAGAGGATTGGAAAGGAGGTTTTCCTTCGAAATAAGGTTTTTTTCAGTGTAACAATTGAAAACATATGAGACGTGAATAAAGAACTAGAAAATACATTTGATTGGGTTGGAATAGAGAGGAAAAAAGAGGAAAAAAAAGAAGATGGGAGAGAAAAATGGACTTACTACCTCCCCGAGTGACCTTTGAATAGGGTCGGAAGTTACGGGATGATCGGCTAATTTTATACCAACAAGATTATCTACTTTTCTTTTTTTTTGTTAGTTTTTTTTATTTCTGTTTTCTGATCTAATACAATTTGAATCACACGGCTAGCTACAAGTGCAAAATTTCTTCGGAAAGAAGCCCACGATTTGAAATATCACTTTTGAGATGGGGCTACCAGGTCAAATGTGAGTGAAAAATTGAGGGTATCCGGTGGCGTACCAGAAGGTGGCAGTGATGAATGGCGCAGTGTTGCGAAAGTGCACATTTTTGAACTGTTGTGGGATATTTTGGGCGAGCTAGCGTAAAAGGTGAAAAATTTGAGTACTATGTTCTAAATTTTTCACAAAAAAAACCATCTTAATTTTAATAAAGGTATCGCTCTCAAATTCTAGTTTAAATTTAATGTTTCTATCTTTTAGAATTTAAAAGAAACAGCGATTTTGAATTTATACTGTTTCAGTTTTTTTTAGATTAGTCTATTCAACGTTTCTACTAAATTTTTAGCACCGCCATAATGAGCCTCCTCGAAAACTCAAAAACTAGAAAAAATTTTGCTCTTTTCCCCCCTGCTGGTCAATGATGATTTATATATGACTTAGTGTGTCTTCGAGAAAAAAAAAGGAATGAGATCGGATATGCGATGCAACATTCACTCTGGGAGCCGACAAGCACTTTGGCTTGACCGGCGGCTAAAAGTTCCTCTTTTTTGTGTGGGGCGGAGAGGGCGCATGCTCCTTTTCCCCTAAAAATGTTGCCGTTTCCGTCATGGGGCCATTGAAAACGAGAGATAAACAACACACAGGGTCCAAGGTATCAAGCCGTCCCAGGCAGCAGCATGCGTTTCCTTCTTGTTGAAGAGTGGACACTTTATGATGTCTCCAGTGGTCCGAGTGCTTGAGTCCATGATGACTTGCGTCTCTCTCTCTAGTTATCTGTTTGAAGCCGCATGTTGCTTCTTTCCTCTTCACACTTTGCTATTTTTCCTCATCAAACAATTGCTCGAGAGGGTTCTCTGTGTATATTTCACTCCTACTCTTCTCATCTTCTCCTTACAAACGTGTGTTCCGAATCTCCATCTCAATTTCATTTGACTCCTGCCAAGACCTCCCACCATTCGCAACATTTCGTTGTGAAAAAAGAGAAGTGATGGCGCGGGAGGGGAAAAAGAAGAGAAGAGTGCGTGTGACGCCAAGTAATTTGTATTCTCCACTTCCACTTTTCTCTATTTCTCCACTTTCAGCACACTCTCTTCTCACCACGCACTAAATGAAAGTTGTGACTGCGCCTCTCGCTCCTCGCGCCACGCCATGGATTGTTTGTTACTTCGTCGCTGCGTCTCTCCGGTGCCCGAGAGCCCCAGCCACCGTTTTTTTCCCTCTACCATCAGGCCTACTATTTCAGCCGACCGCTCGCTCCTTCGCCTCGCGCCTGTCCCCGTGGCCAGTATCAGTCGGTGCCGGCCGCACAATGTTCGGTGTTCTCAAAATGAGTCGCGCTGGACGGCAAAAGGTGAAAGAAGGCGCCTCGCCATTTCGCGCGTCTTGCATTGGCGCCGCCCTCAACGACCTATGATCGCTCTTTTTCGCAACATGACTCGAGCCTGCCTACCCTGACTGATGTTCCCTGAAAGAGGGCGCCGTTCCAGGCCGTGGATAGCACTGAGGCTCTTTGAACGGTTGTTGTTTACCTCATGCCAGTGTGTCGGCGGTCTCTCAACAATAATGTACGTTCTTATCGAACACGCGTCCTTTATAGACTCTACTAGGCATCTAAAAACAACGCACGTCGTCGTCCGAGGGCGAGGGCGCCGGTGCCAGTGTCCGGCGGCAAGGACAACAAGCATGAAGGGTCCCCGGAGTAGCAAACAATTGTATAAACAATTCTAGAGCTTCTGGATAAACAAGGACTATAGTTCAATTGTAGAACATCGTCCTAGGAACATGGATGAAAGGGACCGACATTTTTTCAGTCTCCTTTTTAATATTAGATAGTAAACACAAGGTAAGTTTTTAATAGTTTGAGCTTAAGTACACCTGGTTTACTGTACATTTAAAGGATACTGTATCGGGATACTGTATTAAAACAATCAGAAATATTCGCTACTGTTTCGAAATCATCATTCGTTATGAAAAATTTCGAAAGCCCAGGTAAGCTTTGAAAAATGAAAATTTGGGGTGAAGGACAGGTGAAGGTATGCTTCTATTGCGCAACAAAAAAGGGATAGATTTCTCTAAAAGAGCACGTTGAAGATTTCGAAAATTTTCGAAACTCATGTTCCCTTCCCCATTCCTCGAGACTGGTACGAACACTTAGCAATTTTAGTCTAGTATAAAACTCATAACCACAAGTTTAATGGGATGGAGCACATTAGACATAATTCAATATCAATAATTAAAAAAAAGTCAAAGAATCAAGAAAAAAGCTCACCTCGCAGACTTTTCCTCTTAACGTAACTTCCTTGGCTGGAAGTTTGGATTTGTACTGGAGTTGGAGTGAGATAGATACTGTAGTGGAGGTAGGTGGACACTCCAAGATGCTCAGTTCCAGCCAAAATCCCGCAATAAGAGGACCCACAGGATAATACTTTCTGAAAGAATGAGTTTAGGGAGCAAAGTTTTAGTATAAACTTTAGCGTTTGAAACGGGACGTCCCGGGGCGTCCCGCGTATTGTTGCAACTGGACGGTTCTCCAACAACGGACCGACAATTTTCAAGAAAATTGTAATTTTTTGGTACAGAATCAAATATTAGAACTAAAAACTCAAACAAATTGAAATTTCGTTGAGGCGGGACTCGTCCCCGTCGCTTCAAAGTTGGGCGCGGGACGTCCCGGGACGTCCCATTTCGTCCCATTTCAAACGCTAATAAACTTCTTTAAGGATGAGAGAGAAACAAAAAAAATAAAAATAAAAACAAGTGCACAGGAAACGGGAAGAGTTCAGTTCGCGTGACGGGTTCACAGAGACTTGAAAATCGCGATGGATTAAATAGGGTGGAAAACTCCCTCTGTTCTTATCTCTCTGACGACCTCCCCGCGCCATTGCTACTTCTGCGCCCTATGAAAAAAAGGGGGGGGGGAAGAGGAAAAGTCCACCAGCACAGTGGATTATTATTCTTAAGAGGAGCAGCTTCTCTCATGAATCAGTGCACACCAGGGCAGAACGCATAGTTCCAGGCGCCGAGGATGGCACGGATTCTTTGGTTTGTTTGTAGCTATGGGCGGCCAAACCAGGATGGCTGAAACTAGTCCTGGGGGCGGGGCGAAAAGGTATAAGCTGAAAGGGGAAGAAGAAAAAGAACATTTGAGAATGAGAGTTCCTTGTGGGTGTTTCAAAAGCGTATAATTATTTTTTTGGGAGGAAATCTATGGTTACCAAGGAAATGGCAATAAAGACACATTTTGTGAGTACTAACCTCATAAGAAGGTGGCCCAAGTACACATGTAAAAGAAAATTAAATTTTCCAATCATACTTTTCCATAGGGCTAAAGGCCCAACAATAGTTTACACGCAGGTGCAACTGAAGTCAGCAAAAGTTTAATCAAAACAACGCAGAAAGATCCCGACAAACATGAAAATCTCTGAACATCTGGTGTGCACATTGAGCATCGAGCAAAGAAGAAAAACGTTCATAGCGATTGTTCCATTTCAAATTTCAGTTTTGAATGCTCTGTTTCATGAGGATGACCACCTTATCAGTATTAATGGACTAGAAGAACGAAAAAGCTTACGCTAGCACTTTCTCTAAGTGTGTTCAGACTATTTGGTGGAAAAGTTCACTTCGAGAAACTGGACATTTGAATAGTGAAAAAATTATAAATTTGCACTGGAAAATTGATATTTTGCCATCATTTGAAATCTTGTCAGTAAAGAAGGAATTTCGACACAAAAATTGATGATATCTAGATATTTTAAATTTAAACAAACAGTTAACTAATTTTTCGATAACTTGAGTAAATTATAAAAATAGAGTAACCAAGATTGAACTTTTAAAGAATTAAACCACCCAAACCTTGATTATGAAATTCAACTATGAGCCCATTTCATTTTATACGAAATTTCTCCTTTCAAAACGAATAAGTATTCTTTTCATAAGAGTCCTGCCTTCCCCCATATCTTTCGAAAATCCATGTTTCTACAGAAAAGTGTAACACTAATGAGACTACTTTATGTCCTCCACAAGATACTCGAGTCCTAATGAGCTAGACTAATCGGTTAGTCATCTGGAGAAAGTTCAGGAGAGATGACAGTTTTAAAAAGAAGCATATCTGATTTTGAAAAAGGTTTCAAAGTGCGAGGTTCCATGAAAAAGGTCGTCTGTTAATGATAGCATAAGTTTTAGTGTACTTTTAATATTAAAGTGCAAAAAAAACGTAGTGTTCTGGGCAAATGAACTTAAATGAAAGTTTCAAGAAAAAATTATAATTAGCATTTTGAAAATATAGTTAAGATCGGCTCTATTGCAGAATAGGGGTCCCTTCGAAAAATAGGGGTCCCCTAAAAAAATAGGGGTCCCTTCAGGTCCCTCTAAAAAAATAGAGGTCCCTTCAGACCCCTCGAAAAAAATAGGGGGCCCTTCGTCCTCGGTTATAGTACCTCGAAAAAATAGGGGTCCCTTCAGATCCCTTGAAAAAAATAGGGGTCCCTTCAAGTCCCTCTAAAAAAATAAGGGTCCTTTCGTCCTGGATTAAAGAAGCTCAAAAAATAGGGGTCCCTTCAACTGCCTCAGAAAAAATAGGGGTCCCTTCAAGTACCTCAGAAAAAATAGGGGTCCCTTCAGATTTTTTTTCTAGTTTTCCATTTTCTTAACCATTTTTTAAAGTTCATTTTGAAAAGGCTTAGTAACCGCAACCGATCAAGTTTAAAAAATGAAGTTAAAAAATAACCAAGGAAACGGAAAACTAGAAAAAAAATCTGAAGAGACCCCTATTTTTTCTGAGGTACTTGAAGGGACCCCTATTTTTTTTGAAGCAGTTGAAGGGACCCCTATTTTTTTAGGGGACCCCTATTTTTCGAAGGGACCCCTATTCTGCAATAGAGCCATATCTAGTATCCCTAAACAAAACTTTTAGATTATTGTGACTCATTTAAAATCCCAAAATCTGAACATCTGTTCCATAGGGTGTCACCGAAAAGCACCAAAGGCATTTGGGGAAGATGAATAGGTGAGCAGCTGCAATAGTGCAAAAAAAACTTGCGTCTTTTATGGTATGAGAAGAATTATGGGTTAATAAATCTATATTGCATAAGGAATAGGAGTCGTAAAAACTATTGTAAAATAGTAAGGGGAATTTGGTTTCTGGGGAACTTCCCGGAGGCAAACATGTCCAAACCCGGCCCGAGTTTTGAGACCCAATTTTTCCTAGGGTCAAGTTTTTGGAGAAAAAATCCGTTTTTTTTAACTTTTTTTCTGTTCAAATTTAAAATTTTTCATTCTATTAGTACCCTCATTGGTTTTCATGCAATTTAGAAATTTTCTCATGAAAAATGGATTTTTTGAAAAATTTTCGACGGAAATTACCTACCCGGGCCGGGCCACGGATCGGATTTCTACATATACGTCGGAAGGTAAAATTTCAGGGATCCAGACTCAAAATTACTGTAAGAAGCTTTGCACAAAATGTTCTGGAGATTCATCTGTATTCAGAGCAAAAAAACCGGAACCTTCTTTTTTCTTGGATTTCTAAACTAAATACCCATCAAAAATTGTATAGTCAATATCCTTGAGAACATGAAAAAGCATGTCAAATTTTGATAAAAAAGGAAAAACATTCCTGCCGGCACTTTGAATTATATTTTTTGCTATGTTGTTCTGAAAGTGAATATGTGTCTCTCAACAACAACAGGAACACAAATTAACAACAATTATCCCTTCTCGTTTTTGAAATATTGTTTTTAGCAGAACTCTTGGAGCAGGAAAATGAAAATCAAGAGCAAACCACAACACAGATACTGAATATTTTTTAAAGTTTGAGAGCTAAAGTTACCAGCTCAAAAAAAACTGAGTCATATTTCAAAAGAACATCATAAACTGTGGAAATCAAAACATTGCCTCTATCTCGAGAAAAGGACAAAATCATCGCCATCAGATGTGTGAGAGAGAAGGTGTCTGTGCGGATGTTGCAAAAAGAGATGATGGAAATTATCGGGAAGAAAAGAACCTAATGACAGCGGGAGGTCTCGATCATCATCAAGTTTTTTTTTTGTTTCCACAATACGCCCTTTTGAATTATCTAGCTTGTACTCCTTGGGAAAGTACGGTGGAGAGGGAAATCCTGAAGAGGGGAAAATTATATTTATACCGTTCCATTTGTACTACTATACGAACTACGAACCTACACTAGTAGCTCCTACAAAAAAGGGTATATACTATACAAACTACAAATAGCATCACATGCTGCTTGAGTTCAAAGTATTCAATATGTTGATTTACATTTTTAATTTTCTCCTTTTCGTATCATTCCACTTTTAATCAAACTGATTAGATTTATCTCGGTTACAAGTTGATTACTTCCGATTTTATTGCTTCAGATTCCGATCTTCTCCACCCCCTTCACCTTCAGGTAAGAATTTCTTTGTCTCTTCAAAGAAGATTGATTACAGACAATCCGCCGGTCACATTTCGCTCTCTTGAACCATTCATGAATACCTAAAAAACTTCATTACTTCTATTTCGGACAGTACCCTGATTTTTAATATTGTTTTACTTCCCTACTATCAATCAAATGTTTCAATGAAAAATGTGTTTTGAAGGTTGAAATTGATAAGAAGAATTAAATGTAAGAATAATGTGTTTGTCCTTTTTGGTTGTTTACCCCGTTCCGCCGTATTAGCATGTTCCAATGAATTATCAAAGTTTGAATGACAAATTTTGAATGTTGTTCTGTTTGAACTCGAATTCATAATTTTTTGAACTTCGGGAAGTTTTTGGCTTTTTTAACAGTGAAAAATGGATAGAGGTGTAAAAAACACCTTTTTTTCTTTTGTTTTCTTATTCTTCTCAAAATTGAAATTAGTATGGGAAAAAGTAGAACTTTCAAAAAATATAAAAAACGTGAAAAGAATATTTTTCCAGTTGAAATTTATCACTACTGAATTACTACTGAAAATGTACTGTAACCTGGATTTCTCGAACCACTTGGCTTTTTAGCATTTTTTGAAACTGATTTCAGATGTTGTAGCTCACCTGCTTTCGAATGGTATAGCTCGCATGCTGTAACGCCACGGAAAGGCCTGACCATTCCCTAGTTAGCAGGACAATGAAAAATGAACAGAAAGAACTAACATTTTTTTGTAAGGCTTTAAAAATTAATTATTTTCTGATTACAAAACAATTTAGTTTACCCATTTTCAACAACTATGAACTGAAATATGATTTTTTGAAGTTAAATTTTCAAAAATTCAAAAAAAATTGTTAACTCGATTTTCAAAAAATACTAGTGAACGGTAGCAAAAATGGTTTTGCAAGATTTTTATGAGCATACTTTCAGCAAAAACCCCGAGGGACACTTCGGGTACAGTACATGTAAAATGTTTTTCAACATTTTCATTTCCAGACTTTTCTAAAAACCAGTCACCGAAAATTCACGTGTGTGTTCAAAATCAAAATCATACACGTTGATTTAAATCAGTTCCGAACAACACTCTTGTTTTGAAAACAACAAAACAATAAACACTTAAAACACCTGATGCCTCATTTTTTACCTCGCTCTGCACTTTGATCAGTCGAAATTTGAAAATCTGAAAATTTATTGTCTCTTATATTGTCTGGTTTATGATAGCTGCGGAATATTTCATTTTTCTCTTTTTGAACTAACCCCTTTGTGTGTTTCTGTTTACCAGTTGACTGATTGTTTGTCCTTCCCCTTCAGAGCTCAATTTCAATTCAAGATTGACTTTCGATTATTTTAACTATTTGCATTTTTTATCAGTACTAACTGTGCATTGAATTCGAAAACTTTGACCTGCACATAAAAATTTTGATTGTCTCAATAGAGCAACTCGTTTTTCCTGAATAGATAACGAATTGTATTATCTTTGAAATTTAATATTTTTTATGAGCAGTCAACGTCGCGGCTTTTCTTTTTTATTCAAAGTTTTAGTATGTGCGAAGGTCGTGTGAAATTATTGAAATTTTATAGACATTCAGTCTCACTGATTATTTAATTTTGAATGAATAAATTTTCATTGAAAAAAAAATTTGAGGAAAAAATTTTGTTTCAAACTTTGTACCCGAATTAGAAATAAGAGCAGTTTCATCACGTGTGTGTACATATCGAGTTTATTTTGAAATTTCTGAAAATCAAGTCATTGACATCATTTGAGGTCAATCAGGTGACTCATCTCCTCCGTGGATCTGTTTTAGGTCAGATTGTAGACCCTGATAATGAAAAAAAAAGGATTTTTGTCCTTGGCTAATGTTTGTAAATATCTCATTAGTGCGACCTGTTTTAGTCTTATTTAAGATGGAATATTTTGAATTTCATACAGTTTTTTTTTGCTTTAGAAAAAAGTTGCCTCATTTTTTTTTCGAATTCCTGCTATTTTTTCAATACACTTCTAAAAAATTAGATTTTTTCTTGGAAGTTTGTCCGAATGGGAAATTTTGTTAGTTGCGATTTCTGTCTTCCTTTTCCCGTCGTTCTTTTTTTTTTGGGCATTCTTTGTTGCCAATGGGAAACTCAGGAAACGTTCGTCTCCTCTCCTCTTTCCTCTCTTCTTTTCCCCTTTCCAATTCACCTCACATATGTCGGGAAGAGACACACTATCGTTGACCCCTCCCCATCTACCTATCTACACTCGATTTTCCCTTCTCTCCAGTGTAATGAGCAGGTCAGACTGGTACGGGTGCATGCGGACCAAGAAGCCCGGCTTTCCACGGGTCAACACACATTTTCCGGTTTTTTTGCCCCTGACACAGTCTATCACGAAGTCCTATTGTTTTTGTGTCATAATTTCGATTAAAAATAGTTACCCCCCTTGGTTATCAATCATCATTGATAGACTAATTGTCAAATGATTCTTGACATCAGATAGACTCTTGTAATAATCTCTTCATTTCCCGCCTTTTTCCGCGAGACACCTTTGATCTATTTTATCTTATCTTCTCTCAGATCTTGAGTTTTTATGTTTTCAATTGATCATCTAAAGTCGGTGTTTTCTTAAACCAAATGTACATTTTGTCGCCTGCGGTTGATTGGGTCAATAGTCCAGTCAGCATTCTCGATTTCCTCGTGTGTCTGGTTAAACAAACCATTCTGCCTGAGCCCTCCTATTTTTTCTCTTGACAGACAATTTTCCTCAACAATTTTTTTCTTAGAAGTTATCGATTTTCAGAAATGTTATCTACGATTTTCTACTTGTACGGAAGTACCATCACAGTGTCCTACTTCTTGACAGTATTTTTGATTTTCTTTGGTTTGAGCTGGGCGTCCCTACCCCATTGGTACCTCCATTTGATTTCTCTGATTCAAGGATATTTTCCAAATGAGAAACGTAAAATCAAAGGAAAGGATGGAAATAGGGATGAACAAGAGGTTAGTAGAATTGGACTCTTTTTTGCACTCTCGACCAACTGACACTTTTTTGATTTCAGGAAGAAAAAAGTGCCGATCAAATCGCTGAAGAGCAGGTTCAGAGGATCATTGATGTGAGAAAAAGTGGAATGTTGCAAAGTACAAAAAGTTTTTTTCAGACTGATCTTGCACCATGTTTCAATACAGCGCCAACAATACGACCAACTTTGTTAGGAATGATGCCAGAGAAACATTGGACGGGAATTCAGAAAACAATTTTCTTTGTCGGACTTTTCTTTCGGTAAAAATTGGGGAAATTTTGTTGTGAAATAACTTCGAATTCAGAGCATTTTTCTTGATGCCAGTGAGAATCGGGCTTCTATTGACTTCTTTCGTTTTTGTGGCATTGGCGGGTCTTCAAACGGCTTTCAGAGTGAGTTATTTTAAAATTAGGAGATACAGTATTTAGTCTAATTGAAAAAAAAAACTCCTAATAGAAGGGCACCCCAATGAGCTCAATATGAACAGATTCTTGAAATTTCAATGGATTGAAAAATTCGTATTAAAATCATCGTCAGAAGTTGACTAGACACGTCACAAAAATTCTAATATTGAGGCACCTCTAATTGAATGACACGTCTAATAAATGGGCCCACACATGAGCAAAGAAAACACTTTCTCAGATGTTTATGCTTTTGAAAGTAGTCTCAATCGGTTCGATGTAAAAATGTTATAAGTTGATTACAAACAATAAGTTTTGGTAACTTTAGGCAATTTTTAATTTTTTAAATATATAATAGAAGGGCATGTCCCGCTATTAAAGAAAATACAGTACTCTCAAAACAAGATTTTTCCAGACTCTCTCGGACCATGAAAAAACATGGGTTGCAATTGTCTATTGCCGCTTGTTCTGCAGCAGTATGGGCCTCGTTGCCAACTACAGAAACCCACAATTCCGTCCGAAAAAACCAGGAGTCGCAGTTTCGAACCATTTGACCCCCAACGATATTCAAATTCTTTTCGCTGGCACCCCACACGGAAGCTCATACGGATATGTGGTGACCGGTCAAAAACACAAAGGAATTATTGGTAACAGATGTGTTTGAGCAATTCAATATTTTTGTTTATTCAGGAGTCATTGAGCACTTGGTCGAGAAGTTGTGTCCGTCGCTTTGGTTGGAGAGGAAGTGCAGTAATGATAGACAAGGATTCTTGGCGGAAGTTTTGAAAATTGCTAAACGAGAGGGCCCGGTGCTCTTGTTCCCTGAAGGATTTTGCTCGAATAATAGTAAAGTTTTGCAATTCAGAAAAGCAATTTTTGAAGAGAACGTAAACATCTATCCAGTGGCTATTAAGTGAGTGAAATTATATTTGAAGTAGGATTACAGTCATTTTTTATTTGTACTCAAATGATCGTCTCAATTCCGCTATTTAAGAAAATAACAACGTTTTTGCACAAAAATTGTTAAAACTCGAAAAAATCGATTTTCAAAACGCCAACTTACATTTTTTCTAACCAATTTCAATGAATGTAGAATTTTTCGCTGATTTGAACGCACCAAATATCGTCGCTCAATACGTCATAGAAAATTTTTTATGAACAAATTTCCACTTGTCGCGCTCGCCGCTGCCGACTTATGAGCAGGCAGCTGCTAGCGCGACAGCAGATTCAAGTCGGCAGCGGCGAGCGCGACAAAATGAAATTTTGTTGATAAAAGTGTTTATATTGCGTTTTGAGCAGCGGTATTTGGCGCGTTTGAATCAGCAACAAATTCTACATTGAAATAGGTTAGACAAAATGTAAGTTGGCGTTTTGAAAATCAATTTTCTCGAGTTTTAACGATTTTTGTGCAAAAATATTGTTATTTTCGTAAATACTGGAATCGGGACGATCATTTGAGAAAATAATAAAAAAAAGAGTGTAATCCTATTTTAAGTTTATAATAAATTTTGATATTTCAGACAAACTCCCGAATTCGGAGATGGATTTTGGTATGAAGATGAGTTCTTCCAGTATTTAGTCAGAACAATGCTCAACTGGGCAGTAGTCTATGACATTCAATATCTTCGTAAGCCTTCATAAACGTTATAAAACTTTCACAAGCAAATTTTCAGCAATGGAAACCAGAAAGGAATCTGAAAACAACACAATGTTCGCCGGAAGAATCCAACACATTATCGCTCACGCCGCCGGAATCTCTCCATGTGAACATGGCGGAAATCTTTGGTATAAGTGAGTGAGACCTTTGAAAAAGAAACGGAAGCATTAAATATTTCAGGCAGGAAGAGAGGAATAAGATGAAGGAAGCTTTCAAGGCTCAAAACGAGGCAGCTCTGCGGCGAAACGACAGCAGCACTCTATCAGAAGCGAGTAGCGGTAGTTTGAGCGCAGATGATTTTGAGAAAGTTATGGAGAATCAATTTCAAAAATTAATCTCGGTGATGAGCTGAAATATGAAATCTTGAGACAGCATCAATGTATAATTCATGATTTTAAAACGAGTAAAAATAAATATTCTGAATTTTTATGCTACACCAGCATCATCCCGAATTGTTGCCCACTATACATAGTCGCTTCATCTGGAGTGAAGAAGAAAAAGGGAAAATGAACAATTCCCAATTCCACATCTTGTTGTGTTCTTCTTCTTCTTCATCTCTTTTCGTCTGTTCGTGTGGTCGGGATATTATACTCTTCAACTACCACTACCAACTTTTTTCACTACCCTTCTGCCCCTCGTTGTTTGTTTCTATTTCTGAGTTTTACTACACTACGTTTTAGCACGAATTTCATGAGTCACATAAACCCCGTGTTTTCGAGAGATGAGACGATGGCAGCGACGTCTCGACAATTTAACTCTTAACTCTTTTTTTTTCCTCGTTTTTTTTTAATTCCTTGTCTCAAAAACATGGAAGTTTCATCTCAATACTATTCCCCAGCCATGTGTCTGAAAATTTTGTTTTTTTTTTAACATAAAATTATTTCTTCTTCACAGTCCCTTTTCACAGTCATAAACTTCAAAAAATTTAACGAGATCATGTGATTTGAACAAAAAAACAGGGAAAGATTGGGACCAAGGACCAAAAGCCAACAACATTCCATATAATCAAAATCAAATTGATTCCTGTAAATTTCGAATTTCCACTTCATTTGTTTTTAGTACAAAGGACCACTAAAAAGCGTAACCCAAGGGCCCTTTAGTTAATTAAATCTCATGGAACTCTGGGTTGCCTCCAAAAGTCAATCAAGTACCCATTCGCTTTTTTCCCTTTCCAAGTAGGCGTATCTTTCAGAGAATCTTATTTCGGCGGGCAAGCATTTTTTAAGCTCTTCATCTTTCATTTCCTTTCTGTCGGTGTTTGCTGAGCAATCTTGCTCAATATCTACCACATTTGGTTGAAGATGTGGAGATGTTTTTGGGGTGTGTGGAGTGTATGGAAATTAGAAAAAAAACGTAGATAGTTTCATAGTACCCGGATTTTTTCAAAAATTGTTTTTTTCTTTCAAAATCTTCCAGTGATTGACTTCTTTTGTTGTAGTTTGAGCGATTTTTAGGCAACATTATATGTTTTTAACCCTTGTAACTTTTCCCAAAAACTTGTTCTAGAATCCTAAAAATTTCGATTTTCAACACTACCATATGATATCTGAATTTCAAAACATCTACATCTGTTTTTCTGTTTATTCGATGTTTTTGTCATGGCTGTATATTATACAAATGTTTATGTTTCGCATATTTCAAAACATTGGAACCCTGCTTCACAGTGATCCTTTCCTTCATGTAGGATCATTTCCGGTTGTGTGATGTTTTTTCTTTATGTTACTACCGAAAAATCTGTATTAGAAATACACCTCTAATAGAAAAGCACCCCGATATGCTCAAAGAAAGCACATTTTTGAAATTCAAATGGATTTAAATTATTAAAATCTTTGTCAAAAGTGACTGAATACGTCCCAGAATATGTTTCAAATCTTCCCTCCAACAAATGTTTTGATCCATTTTGAGAATTCAGAATTAATTTTTTTAAGACGGAAAAATTATGGTGCATGCCGTTCTAATAAAGGTTTTACGCTATTTTTTCCAACAATTCAACCCAAAATTTCATACTTTTTAAAATTCCTCCAAAGCTCGTCATATTCTCACACAATTTGTGGTGGTGTTCGAATATGTTCCCACCCTCCCCTACCCCGATTTTATGAGATTTTGAGAGATCACTCTCATCCTCCATCACTTTTTTGTTTCATTTCACACTTTTTTACCCTTTCACACATACGAATTCGTATCGCAGATTTGTATAAAACATCTTGCCAAAAAGAGGCGCGACAACAAGTTTAGATTGGTTTTACGTTCGTGTTCCTTTCTCTTTTTTTCGATTCTTCTATCTATTTTTAGCCAGCATGCAAAATTTAGCTGTTTAGAGATAATCAATAGGTCGGATTCATAGTATACTTAAATATATAATAATTCTGCGTGGGTATGCAAATAAACAGAAGCCAATTTACTGACAGTTACCGCAATCAAAAATCCTTTCCGCTCTCTTATCCAAAACTATTGTAGTTGTTTGGATAGGACTTGCGACGCGCGCGCGCGGGGCAATGAGTGTGGGGGGCCCCGGAGTGAAAACAAAGCAATCGCGCCCTGTCGGACAACTGACCGGGTTATGAGAGGAGAGGAAGAGGGCACTCCACACATACCTTCACACCAATCGTGTACTCTTCTTCCGTTGTTTTCACTATTTCTCGCCTGGTTTTGCCGAGGTTTACCTACATTTTTTGCAATATTTCAGAGTGCTGAAGTTGTCGCCTCAAACGTCACGATCTCCCATGTAGGGCTTTAAAAAAAATGTAAGTTTTTGGAAAAAATATTGTGTTTTGGAAAATTTGATAAAAAGAGCGCTTATAATTATAATTATGATTGTAATTTTTTTAGGGGTCACTCACAAAGCTCTGGAAAGGAAATCAACGACAATGACCTTTTTGCATGCGGTGAGTTTTTAGAATTCGAATTAAAACCATAGGTAAAAGTAAAAGATTTGTAGAAAGCTTACAGATTAAAGGAGGATTCCGGGCAAAATGAGTGAATGATTCAATCGATGCAAAATTTCATGCTGATTTTGACTATCACGATGAAAACGCTCAAAAATGCTTCTGAGGGCCAAAAAACGCCTTCGAAGTTGCAGAAAAATTATCCCTCGTGGTCGAACCTTAGGTTAGTCGTGTTTTCCACGTGGATTACAACGTTTGCACTTTTCTTTTGACGGCATTGTTGGGTCTCTGAAACATTTTTGAGCGTTTTCATTGTGATATTCGTAATCAGAATGAAATTTCGCATCGATTGAACTATACACTCATTTCGTGCGGAATCCTCCTTTAATTTTCCAGACTAAAAATTAGTCTACTTAGTCAAACATGAAGCCAAACTTTTTAACAAAAAGGAAGTTTGAGTCAGTTTTATAGATATTATATTAGAAAGCATTTCAAAGTAAAAAATTATTTGAAGCTTTCCAACTGCATACATTTTAGGCCATTCTCTAATTCTCCTGACCACTTTTCCATTCTTTTTTTGATCAATTGTCCTGACACATTCAAATGTGACGAAGAGAAATCGGGTGGTGGTTCACAATAGGGAGTATGGATGACAGAATCAGAAAACCATCCTAATGCTTTATGCGGTTAGTGTGTTTCTCTGTTCCTCCACCCCGTTCGCGGCCTCCTCGTTCCCGTTCATTGTAGATATACGTTGGGGGGAGTAAAGGGGCGAGATGAAGAATGAGAAAGAGAGAGAGAGAGAGAGCCTCTTCGAATGTCGCAAGTTGGAGAGACGCGGAATAGAAAACGACAGAAGACATAGTAATAGCTGGTATGGTGGGATTGGAAAGAGAGCATGCGTAGAGAACAGACCGCAGACTGGCCAAGAGGTCACATCTCCTCACATCTATTCCGTCGATTCTCGGTCCCTAGTTTCTCCCGAATAGGACATCCGAATATGGTAGATACTCGATCACATATCTTTTTTATTCATCTAGAATAATTGGATCAATTTTTTGCCATTTTTTGTGTTGCTAAAAGGTTTAGCCACCAAGTTGTCATATTCAGAAAAGATAAAGCCGAATCCAGTTTCTGATGTCTTCTTTTTTTCCGCGCCTCCCGCTTCGCTTCCCAACTTGTTATTCCAATTCAATAGGTTTCAATGCCATATATGGGCAGTTATAAATGCTCGACCCCTCCATCCATTGACTATCCCCGCATATCCTTTTTATATAATAAAACTAGATTCTGGATCTCTCCCCCTCCGAATAGGGGTCAGTTGGAGGCAGCTGCTGCTGGACCAGCCCAGCACCCACTAGTATTGGCTGCAAAACGTGTGCTTCTATTCCAATTAGAAAATGTGCTCACTTCTCTCTTTTGATGTGTGCACATTGGAGGGACACCCGTTCTTCTCAATTTTTATGGTGGATTTGGTGAGACGGATGGGAAAAGGGGGAGGGGGTCCCAAAACGTTCGTAAATTTATTTTGGGTTTACAATTCCCAAGACGAAGGATGATAAATTTGGAGGAATAGGGAACGGAAATAGGATTTTTGAAAATATTGGGAAATTTTTTCTGAAAATTGGAAGTCTAAGGGATCTGAAACTTGAGCATTGGAATTTCCGATGAATCATTCTCGGTAAAAATAAATTTTTGAAAATTTGTTTGTAAGCAACATTTTGGCCAACATTTCGAAGATGGCGTTCCGAAAGTGTGACGTTTCGCAAGCGTGACATTTTGAAAAAACGACTTTTTAATAGTAAACCGATGCATTTATAAAATGTTTCACTTTCGAAATGACGCACTTTCGAAACGTCGCACCTTCGAAACGTCACACTTTCTAGGCTCTGCCCACAATGTAGAAAGTTGTGTTTTTTGTAGAAAAATTACTGTGAGAATTTCGGTTGTGAGCGGAACCTGGAATTTTTTTTTAATTTTTAATTTTTTCTCGTGAATAGACAATAGTGGTGAATTGAAGTCGCAAACTATTTTAAGGCCCCCACTAACATTCCAGGAATACTGTACCTGTTCAAAATATGTAGCATCTAGACCCCAAATAACCCTCTCTCCATTTTCCCCCTTTTTTTCTGCATACTCATGGCCCTATAATAAGCTACTTATAAAAAGTACTTGGGTCAAGTAATGCTGACTCTCTTTTTTCACCCCCCTTCTGTTCTTCAATTTGCTTTCTTCTTCCTTCTTTTTTCTCCTTTTTCGATTCTTCTAGATTTCATCATTTTGTTTTGGTTTTATAGTAGAGGAACTCTGTTTCTTCAGGATTAGTCATGATGCTTCTTTTCCCATTTCTGTGCCATGTAATTCGATCGGCTGGGTTTACAATTAGATTTCGAGCGAATTGGTACTAATGGAAGAAGTCAGAAGGCTTTTTAGGGAATTCAGAGTATAGTTTTAGGGGTACTACTAAAAACTACAGTAAACCGAGACATTCCCTGACACCTAGTTTCTTGTTGACCACGATTAGCTCTTTCTCTCCTTTCGTAGAACTTTTAAAATGCTCGAACACGCTCTCCCCCATTGTCGCCCTTCCTGTTGGACACTATTTTGTCATGCTATTCATGGACCACCCTCTCGTACTACACTTCTCTGTTTCGCAATACGGCCCACCACCACCACCACTTTTTCCTCTTCGCCCAAGTTCAACAACGCCGACACCATCCGATGCGTCACATGCCATCCGGTTAACCCCCCTTTGAAACTTGTACTCTCCAGTCTGACCACCCATGAGTCTTTTTGTTTCTTTTTGAAGGGACCAGTTTTCTAGATTTATTGTCTATTGAAAATCAAGAAAATTATTTGAAAAATTTCACTCGGATTGACTTTCAAATAGAAACTTGACTGTAGAACAGCTGTTTCTTCTTATCGGAAAAGAATGTTTCCACATTTTTTTTGTTCTAACTTCTCTCCTCCCATTATCTGTTTCACCCGAGTTTGTTTGAAGATCATTGAGTCGAAAAAGAAAGACAAACCGTAAAATAAGGAGAGGATCGCGCGAGAAGAAAAAAATCGGGACGGAGAAAAAAAAATTGAGGTAGATTGAGATAGAGAAAGAAAGGAACTCCCTGACAAGAGCGAAGGGCGAGAGCAGCGCCCCCCGAACCTGTGGCGGGAAAAAAAGGAGAGCTAGCGACGGGTTAACGTTTGGGTGTGGTAAGCTGATGTCGAATTGGCCCTGCTTACCGTTAGTGCGTGCTATTTCGTTTACCTTCCCCCCACACACACACACATACTGACTGTCAATATGAAGGGGGGAAGCCACCCTCCCGTTATGTGGCTGTGGTGCTCTTTTTCTTTTTTGTCTCGTTGACTCTCATAATACCGGTAGTCGATGCTCACTTGTAGCATTTGCGTGTTCGTCCCAATTCGCCTACCAGTTTGAGAAAAAAAAGTGAACTCTCAGCTAATTTTAGAACTCATTTTTTGTTAGATGCTCTGGAGAGCAGGATCCTAAGTTGTTCTCAATTATATTAGTCTTACTAGATTTCTACTAACCAAGATTTTGTATTTCTTGTATTTTCAAGCTATGAATGATACACTTTTTAATGTTTTCAGAGATCTTCTAAATTTCAATTCGCTGTAATCCCTTAACTGTATTTTTTCTGTAATTTCGAATGCAGTTAATATTGTAGAAATAAATCTGAGAATTTGAAAAAATTATACTGTTTTCAACAGAAATCTTTTTTTGCAAAGATTTCTATAGATAGCATTGTTTTTTCTAAAATCAAAGTGATCAGTTCAATAATTGGATTTTTTTCATTACCCTGGACACTTTCTGGAATTTTCGATCAAGCACTTATTCAAACGACCCCCTTATAATTAACATAAATTCTAATTATATTCAAGTTTAGAAGAATCTATTTTCGAGTTTAAAATATTCCATTTTTGAGTGGAAAATAGTCCAAATTCAAGGTTTGAAGAGTTCCCAACCAAAAACCCTTTTCTTACTATTTTTTGGGTGGAGTACCACCAATGCTCTCAACTCTCTCATTTTCAATTCTAGTGTTTCAGTTCTTACCGCACTAGCATATTATACTTTACGGTCGTTAAATGTTATCACATACGTCGTTTTCCGCTGCCTTTTACCTCTTTTCTTTTTTGTCTTGTCTTTAGTGCACTGGCGCCACTGATAACCAAAATTACTCATCGATACGATTTGTTCAAAATGTTTCAAACCGATTTTCTTAAAATTTACCTAAACTTTGCAGAAGATACTGTCTTCGATCGGCCGGTGGCGAGTCCGAAAACGGAAAACTCGAGCAGGCTAGCCGAAGAAATCGAACGGAGCAAGAGTCCAACGGTGGTTGATGTGAGTTTTTTTTTTGTTAAAATTTTAAATTTTTCTTGCTATTTTTGATACTGGATTTCAATCGGTCAAAGTGAAACGCTAGTTTATCTAAAGGATTATTGAAATTGCGAAAGAAACAATGAAGAATTATATTAGTCACTCTAAAAACAGTCTTCAGTTTTTGCAAAACTTTTGATTTTCCATTCCCCGGCAAATTCCAAAATACACTGTTTTTAGATGTTCCGTCCGACGTTTGACACTTTTCGACCGCCGAACAGTGACAGCTCGACTTTCCGTGGCAGCCAAAGCAGGTATGTTTGTTTTTCGAATTCACAGTGTTCGGTTTTGGTGGCTCCGTTTTCGTTGACTTTGACTAAATGAATATTTTGCATGTAGCAATTATCAGCTGTTTTCAGTGGCTCTCATTTTTCATTGGATATTTGTGAGCACGCAATCCATACCAAACATTATATTTTTGTGCTCATTTCACTTTCGATTTCATCCGTCTGTCGTTCTCTTCTCAGAGACTCAGAGCAGAATTAATTGGAGTTGAATCTAATCGTTTGGTGGGGGCTCTCTTTAGACCCCTCACAATGCTTTGATGGGGCCCCTATTCTCATTTTCTCTCTAGTTCTATTAGAAAGGGTAAACGAAGGGCTTCCCGTTTTGTGTTCGCGTCTGTTGTGAGAGCTCCCGAGACTATTTCTCTGTCTATTGTCTTTTCCCCACCGAGTTTGTCTCTCTCCCAATTCGATTCATTCAATTCTCGGCTCATCTCGGTCAGTTTTGCCATTTTCGGTGGCCAAAAATACCAAATATGTAAATACAGTCGTTTTCCGTTTCTGGAGATTAGTTTTTGTTTGTTTAACAGTTCCTATGGTTTTTGTTCTAACCAAAAAAAAAGTTTGATATTAGTGCACTGTCAAGTTTTTGACATTCTGGAATTGACACATGAGCATTCTTCCTTCAGTAATGCATAGCATGTATCCGTCGACACCATTTCCTAGTCAATGCCCTCTTCGAAATGTATGCAAATTTAGTACTACTATTCATGTAAATTTTAACGCTTACGTCCTTTCCACTATTTCTTCTTCTAACCTTCATCATTTCTACTACCCAATTTTTACTGCTTTTAGTCGCAATTTTTTTTACAATAATAGTCTCTTGACTTTTATGTTTCCTTCTTGTGCGGCAATTATTGGCGGATTTTCGTGAACGGCAAGTGGTTGAGGACACTTTTCGGAATATAGAGAGATGATTGAAATGACCTTGCTAAGTGAACGACGTTTTGTGAGAGAAAGAGATAAAAGCATTGTGACAATTAGTGTTCCCTCCAAAGTTCATAAAAGTTTATATGGGCATTCAAACTGTGTTTGAAATTTTGATTTTTTCTATACGAAAATATGTTTATTGTCGTTTAAAGTAGGATTACAGTCATTTTTTTTTCTTAAATAATCGTCCCAATTCCAGTATTTACAAAAATAACAATATTTTTGCACAAAAATCGCTAAAACTCGAGAAAATCGATTTTCAAAACGCCAACTTACATTTTTTTCTATCCAATTTCAATAAATTTAGAATTTTTCGCTGATTCGGAAGCACATAATATCGCTGCTCAAAACGCAATAGAAACATTTTTATGAACAAATTTTTAATTGTCGCGCCGACCGCTGCTGACTTAAATCTCCTGTCGCGCTCGCCGCTGCCTGCTCATACGTCAGCAGCGATCGGCGCAACAATTGGAAATTCCTCGATAAAGATGTTTCTATTGCGTTTTGAGCAGCGATATTAGGTGCATTCGAATCAGCGAAAAAATTCTACATTCATTGATATAGGTAAGATAAAATGTAAGTTAGCGTTTTGAAAATCGATTTTCTCGAGTTCTAACGATTTTTGTACGAAAATATTGTTATTTTTGTAAATAATGGAATCGAGACGATTATTTGAGAAAATAAAAACATGAGTGTAGTCCTACTTTAAGAAACAGTTGGCTAACAGCTGTTTTACTCTCGGATTATTGGTAATAAATTTTTTGGCGAAAGATTTGACGAGTAGATAGATTTGAGAGCCTCCTTCAAAAATGCCAATCAAATAAGCTGCTCTGTCTATTTTCCAACTTTCTCATAATCAGATAGCCGGCTGGCAAGTGTTAATCTATCTGTCGCACCACTGGAACAGCCGGTGGGACCAAGAGGGCCCTCCCGAAGTGATCATCATTCATATAGCCCGCATCACTCATTCTCACACAATACACCGCCAGTTTCTTCCTTCTTTTCTTCTCCAGCATCCTCTTCCATCATCTGTGCGCATTTTCGAAGAGAAGCTCTCTCTGCATTTCTATCACTTGGCACGTCCTAAGTTTCGCTGCCAAAAATGATTATGAATCCATGTTTCCGTGAACGGTCTCAAAAACGGACCCGAAAGAAGCCAAAGAGCCGAACTAAATCTCGGAGCACAATGTACCTGTCAAAGATGGGTGATTCATCACCAGCTATGTCTCGGAGCTTACCATCTGTCGCATTACCGATGCACTATTTGCATCATAAACTAGCCGAGAGCATCTGCTTTATCACGGCTACCATCGATTCATTGTAAGTGAGGGTGTCTTTTTTGAATTTCATGTAAGATTATAGTCATTTTTTTCTCAAATGATCGTTCCAATTCCATTATTTACGAAAATAACAATATTTTTGCACAAAAATCGTTAAAACTCGAGAAAATCGAATTTCAAAACGCCAACTTACTTTTTCTAACCTATTTCAATGCAAAATTTTTCGCTGATTCGAATGCATCCCATTTCGCTGCTCAAAACTCAATATAATATGAACAAAATTGCACTTTGTCGCGCCGACCGCTGCCGACTCAAATCTGCTGTCGCGCTCGCCACTGTCTGCTCATAGGTCGGCAGCGGTCGGCGCGACAATTGAAATTTTGTTAATAAAAAATTTTCTAGAGCGTTTTGAGCAGCGATATTAGGTGCGTTCGAATCAGCGAAAAATTCTACATTCAATGAAATAGGTTAGAAAAAATGTAAGTTGGTCTTTTGAAAATCGATTTTCTCGAGTTTCAACAATTGTTGTGCAAAAATATTGTTATTTTAGTAAATAATGGAATTGGGACGATCATTTGAGAAAATAAAAAAATGACTGTAATCCTACTTTAAGTGTCTCTGTTCTTTGATAT
This sequence comes from Caenorhabditis zanzibari, assembly GCA_963966625.1. Classification (NCBI taxonomy): domain Eukaryota; kingdom Metazoa; phylum Nematoda; class Chromadorea; order Rhabditida; family Rhabditidae; genus Caenorhabditis; species Caenorhabditis zanzibari. The sequence continues at coordinate 14,433,573 of OZ016473.1, forward strand.
TTTCAGTCAAGCTATGATATTTTTTTTTCATCCTTGCTGTAATAATAGTTTCCTCGAATAGGATTATTGAGGAATATAGGCGAAATGGAAAGTTTTATGTCTCCTTCCCCTTTGAAGAAATGCCGTCCGTCCCCGACTGTCAGTCAGTCAGTCATTTTTCATCAAGTGTGGTGGTCTAATAATTCTTTTCCCTTTTTCTGTCCCTCCCGCCTTTTCCGCCTCTATTCCCAAATCTTCCCCCAATCGTTGCTGTCATTTTTATCCCTATTACGCCTTCAGTTAAACCTGCCGCAAGTTTCTTTTCGGATTCAGAAGACAGTTGTTTGGAAAAAAAGTTTTTCTTTTCTAGTTCTGTGTCTGCATGTGGAAGTTTTTTCCGTGAAAACGCCATTATTATGGCCGAGTGGACAGAAATTTCGATGATGTTACAAGTATAACAGCCCTTTGCCATTCTAACTTTTTTTTAAATGTGTAAAATTTTTATTTATAACCCAAATCATCACACAAAATATACTTTCAGAGAAGACCTGGTAGCATGTAGCTCGATGAACTCGGTGAACAACGTGCACGACATGAATACCGTATCCTCGTCGTCCTCAACGTCCGCGCCACTCTTCGTGGCCCTATACGATTTTCACGGAGTCGGAGAAGAGCAGCTTTCGTTACGAAAGGGTGATCAGGTTAGTACGTGAACATAAATCAAACAAAGCGGAGGGGGGAGGGACGTTTATCAATAAATCATTGGCCACTTGGGAGGGCATATCTCTCTTGCTCTCTGAGTTTTTTTTCTCCATCCCGCCATGTCAACTTTTGTTAGCACATGTCACCTGGCCAATCAACTTTCTTCTTCTCCTTGCAGGTGCGAATTCTGGGGTACAACAAAAACAATGAGTGGTGTGAAGCGCGGTTATATTCTACGAGGAAGAACGATGCGAGTAGTCAACGACGTCTAGGGGAAATCGGATGGGTACCGAGTAACTTTATAGCTCCATACAACTCGCTGGATAAGTACACTTGGTACCATGGCAAAATCTCAAGAAGTGATTCGGAGGCAATACTGGGTAGTGGGATCACCGGATCGTTTTTGGTGCGAGAAAGTGAAACCAGTATCGGGCAGTATACGATATCTGTAAGACATGATGGACGTGTATTCCATTATCGGATAAATGTGGATAACACTGAACGAGTGAGTTGTACTTGATCATCATCATGTGATGTTCAGAGTGTACTCAAGCCATAGGTGTGCAAACACACTCAATTTTGTTTCCAGATGTTCATCACACAGGAAGTCAAATTCCGCACACTTGGAGAGTTGGTGCATCATCATAGTGTTCATGCCGATGGATTGATATGCACTTTGATGTATCCGGCGAGTAAAAAGGACAAGACCCGGGGACTGTTCTCTCTATCGCCGAACGCTCCGGATGAGTGGGAACTGGATCGGGCCGAAATCATCATGCATAACAAATTGGGTGGCGGACAGTATGGGGATGTCTATGAGGGGTATTGGAAACGACATGATTGCACAATTGCGGTGAAGGCGTTAAAAGAGGATGCGATGCCTCTACATGAGTTTTTGGCGGAAGCTGCGATTATGAAAGATTTACATCATAAGTGAGTGTCAGAGCACTCAAAGTAGGATTATAGTCATTTTTGCTCAAATCATAACAATCTGTTTGCAAAAAAAATCGTTTAAACTCGAAAAAATTGGTTTTCAAGTCTTCAACTTACATTTTTCTAACCTATTTCAAAAAACAATGTAAAATTTTTCGCTGATTCAAATGCACCAAATATCGTAGCTCAAAACGTCATAGAAAAATGTTTATGAACGAATTTTCAATTGTCGCGCTCGCCACTGCCGACTTAGGAGCCGGCAGCGGCGAGCGCGACAGCAGATTCAAGTCGGCAGCGGCGAGCGCGACAAAGTGAAATTTTGTTGATAAAAGTGTTTATATTGCGTTTTGAGCAGCAACATTAGGCGCGTTCGAATCAACGAAAAATTCTACATTCTTTGAAATAGGTTAGAAAAAATGTAAGTTGCTGTTTTGAAGATTGATTTTCTCAAGTTTTAACGATTTTTGTGCAAAAATATTGTTGTTTTCGTGAGTAGTGGACTTGAGACGATCATTTGAGAAAAAAACTGTAATCTAACTTCAAAAGATGTATCCACACCCGAACTAAACAAAAATTTCCAGAAATCTCGTCCGACTACTTGGCGTATGCACCCACGAAGCACCATTCTACATCATTACCGAATTTATGTGCAATGGAAATTTGCTCGAATACTTGAGGTGCGCTTTGCTCTTCCGAATCACATTTTAATGTGTGTTAAATTTTCTAGGAGGACCGATAAAACCCTACTGCCGCCTATCATTCTTGTCAAAATGGCCAGCCAAATTGCGTCGGGAATGTCGTATCTAGAAGCCAGACATTTTATTCATCGGGATTTGGCAGCCAGAAATTGTCTTGTCTCCGAACACAACGTTGTGAAAATCGCTGACTTTGGTTTGGCGAGATTTATGAAGGAGGACACGTACACAGCACACGCTGGAGCCAAATTCCCAATCAAGTGGACTGCTCCAGAAGGTCTGGCTTTCAATACATTCAGCTCAAAATCCGATGTATGGGCATTTGGAGTACTGTTGTGGGAAATTGCGACATATGGAATGGCTCCATATCCAGGAGTGGAACTCTCCAATGTCTATAGTCTTTTGGAGAACGGTTTCAGAATGGATGGTCCACAAGGCTGCCCACCATCAGTATACCGGCTCATGCTTCAATGGTAAGAGTTATGGAGTAGAAATGAAATAACGGATATTATATTTCAGCTGGAACTGGTCACCATCGGACCGTCCTCGTTTCCGTGATATTCACTACAATTTGGAGACCCTTATCACAACTAATTCATTCGAAGAAGATGTTCAGAAGCAGTTGAAGAAGAGCAGCGAGAAGAAGTTGGAGAGTGAACGACGAAGATCGCATGTTCGAGAAAGAAGTGACTCTAAAACAAGACATTCTTCTCATCATGACCGGGATCGGGATCGCGAATCGTTGCATTCTAGAAACTCGAATCCAGAAATCGTCAACCGAAACTTCTCAAGAAACGATGATGGTGGTGTGGCCATGTTCTTCAATCAACCACCCGGAAGCAGCAAAGTGACATCATTCCGGTCTCAAGTTCCCTACCCAGCACCACCTCAACAAAGCGCTAAGCCGAAACTTCTGAAGTCAGTGTTAAGTAGTAACGCTCGTCATGCATCGGAAGAGTTTGAAAGGAATGAACAGGATGATATCGTTCCATTGGCTGAGAAGAATGTGAGAAAAGCGGTCACACGGCTGGGTGGAACCATGCCGAAGGGACAGAGGATTGATGCTTATTTGGACTCGATGAGAAGGGTGGATAGTTGGAAGGAAAGTACAGATGCGGATAACGAGGGAGCTGGATCGTCATCGATGAGCCGTACGGTTTCTAACGACTCTCTGGACACTCTTCCGCTTCCCGACTCCATGAACTCTAGTACTTATGGAAAAATGCATCCAGCCGTTGGTGAGAATGTGTTCCTTCGTCAGATTCGATCCAAACTGAAGAAGAGAAGTGAGACTCCTGAAATGGATCACATTGATTCAGATACTGCTGATGGTCAGTTCTCTATCTTTACTAATAACATTTTAAAACTTATGTATGTTCGTCCGTTTGTCGTGAGCTGTAACTCTGCTCAATCAAAAAGGTTTTTGAAAAAAATTTGACAGAAAGATCAGAAATTTTTCTGAGATAATGCACATGTATTTTGTTTTTTGATACCTCAAAAATGGAGCAAGTTACGGCTTTTTGCTTTTTTTCGCGAATTTTCAGTACTAATTTTGGTACCGAAAATGTGTCGTTAACCTTTTCGTATACTCAAAGTTGACCGATTCTCTTGAAATTTCTCTTGAAATCTTCCACAGTTTGTTCCTGATTATTTGAGGACCAGCCTGCTTACCGCAGGCTGGATTCGCGGCTGCGCCGCTCACGTTTGCTCACATTTTTATACGCCACCGGCCACCTAGTTTCTGTGTCACGTGTAGCGCAGTCGGTGTCGCGCTGCACTACCACGCGATAGTCGCGGGTTCGGTTTTGTGGCGCGACAAAATTCTTTACCTTTCGGAAAACTAAAGCGGACATCGTGACCAAGAAACGGACAAACCTTCTAGCGGATTATATATAAGTAAGATGATGTCCGTCTATTTTGTTTTTCGAGTCGTTCAGAAATGAGGTCACAAGAGCGCAAAAACTCCATTGTGGGACCATACGTAGCCTGTCTGGTAATATGTTACTCCAAACTTGAAATCTCCATTTCAGAAGCGACGAAATCCGACAAATCACCATTCGGGTCACTCAATAAGTCAACTGCCAAATATCCCATCAGAAACGGGTCGGAATTCGGTGACCGTCATTCTAGAGCCAGTCCAGTCCCCGTGCCAGTTCCACCATCACGTAATGCGTCGGTCAGTGTCAAAGTCGAGACAAAGGCCGAAGATTCATCGGACGAGACAACAAAGGACGGCATGTGGGGTCCAAAGCACGCGGTGACGCGGAAAATCGAAGCTGTTAAAGTAAACTTTTTTCTTTTTTCTTCTGATTCTTACCAAACAAAAATGTTTTTGCAGAATGATTCGTACCAAAATGTGGAAGGTGAATTGAAGGCGAAAATCCGGAATCTACGTCATGTGAGCAAAGAAGACAATAATACAAGCCATGATGACTCACCCATGGATGCAACTGATACCACTAATGATAGTGCAATTGTAATCCCAAGAGATGATAAAGCTCGAGTACGACAATTAGTAACCCAGAAGGTGTCCCCCCTCCAACACCATCGTCCCTTCTCGCTTCAATGCCCCAATAACTCAACAAGTTCTGCAATCTCCCACTCAGAACACGCAGATAGTTCCGAGACATCTTCGCTATCTGGAATTCAGGAAGAACGTATGAAACCAGAGGTTCCAAGGAAGCGTAGCGGAGAGAAGGTGGTCCCGGTGACATGGGTTATCAATGGCGGGGAGAAGGATAACAATGGAATGTCGCGGACCAAATCACTTCGGGATATTACCACCAAGTTTGAGCAATTGGGAACTCCATCGGCGGCGGAAGCTAAAATTGAAGGTAAGTATCGTAAAATCTCTGAAAGAAGGATATCCTGAAAGCAAGGCTTGCAAAAATTAGAAAAAGCCGAGGCCGCGGCTTCAGGCCGAGTCAACGAGCGAACAGCATGAAAAACAGGGCTTTTGAGATTAAAAAAAGGAAAATTATTTGTCTGAAACTATAGTCAATCGATTCGGGAAAATAATTGCAGGCATTAGAGTCATATATCTTTTAAATCTGTTCGCTAGTTTTTCCGCAAAAGGGAAAAATGTAAAATTATTAGTATCTTTTTAAAAATGCTCTGTTTTATCCCAAGAGTCAAGAATCTTCCGAAATTTGCACTTCTGAGCTGAACGCCGGGCCAAGACCGCTGCTTTTTTTTGGCCTAAAAAGCCGGCCGAAAGCCGGCCGTTTGCCAGACTTGTCTGAAAGCCAACTTTCGAGAGTCCGTAATACCGTAATTTTGGTTTTTTTTGCCGTAAAACTTTCAGCAAACCAAAATAGACTCTTCAGCTACAAGATGCACTATATATGATCCTCAGAAAGTTGATTATATTTCCATGAGAAAGTTTACAAACTTGATTTTTTGGTGTTCCTCTATCAGAAGTTTTTCTTTTACCCCTGATGTTCTTTTAGTATTTTTATTTGCCAGTCTTTAATAATTCCATATTTTTGTACCCGTGGGCGATCTATCCAAAAGCCTAGATTCCACTAATGAGAAAACTGAGCCTTTCCAACGCCTTCGTTATGACACGTGCAATCTGATATCTTTGGATTTGGCGTCATTTTGCGCGTGATTCGTAGGGGTCCGTGGCGCAGCACAAAATTTCATCACCTACACGTAATAATGTATCAGAAAAGAAAGAATTTGTTTTCAGAAGCTGCTCCGTATCGTGAACATGCTCTGGAGAAGAAGAGCTCGGCGAAGAGATACTCCATGATGGAGGGCAATGGGGAACTAAAGCATGTGGTGCCCACACGGAAGAACCGGAACCTGGAAGAGTCGGGTTCTATTGACGAGGAGCCAGTGAGCAAGGTTGGTCCCTGATGTCTGGAAGAAGAAGATGTTTTTGCCTTATGAAGACAGATTTGCGATATACGCCTCCTCGCAGCAATTAAACTCTGGTTGTTTTTTCCGAAAGAAATGACCCATTTTATGAGCTGCTCTTAAAGTTTATTTTGGCAAAAAGGTTTTAGTCAAAAAAAAACGATGGGGTGGAAATGGGTTTCGTACAATTTGAAGTGCCTAGAGTTTTAAGCCGAAAAAAGACGTCAAGGGAACTGGAACAATTTCCGTATTGCTAGAAATCAGAAAACATGATCATGAGAAACATCACATTGTGGTTTCAGGATATGATTGTATCGTTGCTCCGCGTCATTCAAAAGGATTTCGTGAACCTGTCGAATCTGGCGAGCTCGGAGCTCACCGACGAGAAACTTCAACAGTTTGTGATGTAAGATTGAAAACTGGAAGCTGATAACAAAAATTAGTATGTTTCAGAATGGCTGACAATGTACAAAAGCTCCACTCAACGTGCTCCGTCTACGCTGAGCAAATCTCACCGCATAGCAAATTCCGTTTCAAGTATGATATTTTTTTCGGTGTTGCAATCCGGGCCGAAACGGGTTGACGGTTTTCTCGCCTCTAAATTTTGATTTTCAAGTCAAAATTCATATGAAAATGTAGAGCTCGATGAGATCTGCTGAATGGTAGTTAGAATATCTTAATTCCATGTCTAGATTTTTCATAATACGTCAAAAAGAAGACGGGTCAAAGATTTCGGCCCGTCCACTTTCCGACGTTTTATGGAAAATATAGGCATGGAATTAAGATATTTTAACTACCATTCTGTACATCTCATCTTAAAAATCAAAATTTAGAGTAGAGAAAATTGTCGGCCCGGATTGCAACCCCAACTTTTTTAAGAGGGGACATAAAATATCTAAAATTTTTACAGGGAACTCCTCTCGCAAATTGAAACTTACAACAAGCAAATCAAATTCTCGCACAATCCACGAGCAAAACCTGTCGATGGAAAATTGGTCATGGCATTCCAGGACTGCTTCGATCAGATCATGCGGCTTGTGGATCGATGATAATTCAAATAAAACTTTTTCTATTGTGCAGCTAAAACTTCCAATAATTTCGGAAGTAGGTTACTATTAAACGAAACGTGTAGCTTTTCTTCTTGTGTCTTGCACCCCCATAACCCCTTCTGATGAGATTTATATACATTACTGTCATTTTTTGTTAACCTTTTTTCACCTTGATCCCAACTAAACGGTGTATTTTGCTCCTTTCCCCTTTTCAAAACTACCCAATTACGAAGACATAATTTCGATTGATACGCATTATAAACTGTTCTTTTTTATTCTGATCTCTTCACACCAACAAGTCGCAAACTTTATTGCTAGCAAATTTCGGAAGAATAGAATGATTAACGGTATCGGTTTTTGTGCTTTTTTGAGTAGTATAAAGACGAAGAAGAAGAAATGAATACAATGAGAGAGCCGCAAGAGCGAATACGAGAGCAAAAATAATTGGGAATGGGATTCGGTGAAAGTTCGAGACAGAAGAAAAAAATTGTGTGTGCTGATGATTGTCGTCTGAATGTTGGTGTGCGCAGTGGTTGGGTGGAAGAGAGAGAGAGAGAGAGATTGATTTTTAACAAATTTAACAGGATTCCGACCGCCGAAGGTGTGCAACCCATCATTATCCAAACCGAACTGAGCTGGCCCAAGATGCCCTCTTTCCGAATCTCACTTGGTTCGCCCACTTCTTCTCCATTCTGAGAGATGGATCCGGCTGCTGTAAAGAAGTGAAAAGTTGAACTTTTATTCAGATTCTGAAGTGGGTTTATTCAATCACACCGCCCCCGGGTTGCATCTACTTAAGGGTGTCCCAGATGATGTGGTGAAGTGGATCAAAAGCAGCAAAAAAAGCGAAAAGCTCATTATTTTTTTGCATTACGAATGTAGTGTCCACACCTAATCCCAGTATTGGGATGAACAAAAACAAGGAATACATTTTTGGGGTATCCCTTACTGACCTCGAGGTAGTCGTACAATGCCGAGTCGTCGTTGAACGCCTCCATATTCAACGGCGAGTTGTCCTGGACTCTCAGTTCACCGACTGGTGACTGAATTGGTTGCCCTGCAAGAGAGGAAGTTTGCTCCGAGTGGGATGTTATGTGTCTTATTAATTGAGCTATGCTCTACAATTCTCTGAAGTTGTTATTGGGGTGTGATGTCTACAGGGAATCTCAATGGAAAGCGAACCTCATTGACTAGAACTTTCAAAAAACAATGTTCCCTATTACCGTACCCCACTAGAGGTTGTGTGTTCCCTATTACAGTACCCCACTAGAGGTTTCAACAATTCCAAAGTTTCACTTGAAGACACTCACCGACGACTACGGCAATTAGTAGGAGAAGCATGGAAAACAGCGTTAGCTGGAAGGACATGTCGGTGCAATGAATGAAGCCGGGATGGGCGTGTCCTCGAGCCTTGGGTGTGTGGACGTGGCTAGAAATTTGCTTGGGAGCGATATCCACTAGGAATCGAAGAGTTTTCAAGTGAGAACGAGAGACGCACAAGACAAAACGGCAAAAAAGGGGCGTGGAGATTTCTGGCGGTTCGGGGGCCGCGGTGTTGGATAGATAGAAGTTGTATAGTGCTAATGAACGGGAAGTGACACGATTTTGGGGATGGGATGACTTTTGAAGACGACTTGACTTTCAAAAGTGAATCTGTGAAAACTGAGACCCCCTAAAGTGACGATGATTTCGACATCCGGAAGCGTGTCAGGATTCACCTCATTTATGATTCATTCATATTTTCTCCTTACTAGATCACCGGAAGAAGAGTTGACACTGACAACAAGCTCACATCAAAGTTTAGAGAATCCGGAAACATGAGGGGGTGTTGGTTCTGATTTATGCAAGGAGTGGACTTTTGAAACTTGGTTTTGTGGTCAAGCTAGCTATCGTAAAGCCTTTGATAGAACGACATCTGTTATAGCAGGACACCTCTAAAACAGAAGCCCTCAGATGAGCTCAAAATGAGCACGTTCTTGAATTCAGACGGATTGAATTTAGTCTTATTAAAATCCTCATTAAAAGTTGCCTGGAAACTTCGTACAATATGTTTCAAGTATCTTCTCCAACAGACGTTATGACCCATTTCCTACATGTTACCGGGCCCTTTTCGGGACTTTCGCGGGCCTTCAATTTTCTCCTCTTCGAATTCCAATTTTTTGATTAATTTTTATACCAAAAAGTAGAACTCGATGAGATCTATAAAATGGTACTAAAATCACCCAGATTCCCGGTCTTAGTTTTTGTCTAGAACTTGTAGAACACCCGGGCTGAACATACGAGGGCCAAAAACGCCGGTCAGGGAGTTCTACAAGTTCCAGACAAAAACTAAGACAGGCAATCTGAGCGATTTTAGTAACATTTCATAGATCTCATCGAGTTCTACATTTTGGTATTAAGATCGACCAAAAAATTTGAATTTGAAGAGGAGAAAATTGAAGTCCCGGGACAAATGTATGATCCATTTTGAGAATCCAGAATCACTTTTTTGTGTTGGAAAAATAGAAGGGTACGCTTTTTTAATACATATTTACGGTAACTGAATAATCTTACATTAACTCATTTTTTTCATCTAAGATTCACCTAGAAAATCAAAAATTCAAAACACAACAGATTATCAGACAATTGCCAAGTCTCCTAAGAAAACATCATTTAACACAATGTCTAGCCGCTCTAAATAGATGTTTTTGAGTTTTTAGTCTTTTCTTCTAACTCATTTACCATTTACCTGCTTTGACAACTTAAAAATTGGAAAGGAAATGATCTTCAGAATCATGAGGACCAGGAAGTCTCGAAAAGAAAAAAATGAAGACTCAGTGTGGCCCTCCTGAACAGGATTCTCCACCCCATTCGTTTTTTTTTTCTGCATTGTAATCCATTTAATTGTGTTTTTAACCCTATTGGTCACCGTTTTTCTCTTTCTTCTTGGCTGTAAAAGTGTTATTCAGAGCTTCATGAATTTTAATCAATTCCACCACTTGGCCCACCGAATTCTACATTCAAAACACAGCATTTTCTATCCAGAATATTCAGAGTTCATTAAAATTCAAACACAGCTTTCGGGATTCTATGGAAACAAGAATCATCTCAAACTTTTAGCGTTTACAGACGTCATCAAGTGTTTTGGAATTGTACTCAATCTGTGGGGACAAGGGGACATTGGTCAGAATTCACATTGTCACACACACACACTTTTTGTAGTCGTAATCTCCGTCAGAAGTGTGAAAAGCTTCGATGAATCAGAACACACACGATATGTCAAAATAATCAACCAACTTTACGAAGGAAATTTAAATTATGAAATGGAAAAGCAAAAATAAAGTTGAGTCAACTAGGAAAATAGCATACGTAATAGAGGATATGTTACAAAATTTAGAATGGGTTTTTTTTACTCCCAAAACTACAGTAATCTAACTATTTTTTGATGTTCGAAAGATGATCATGTAAGCTAAGAACGTGGAATATTCAATTTCAGAACAAACTTTTTTTTCGCGATTCTCCTCAAGGGATCACTGATAAATAAGTGATAACATGAAGCTTCCGCTTTTTTCAAGGTGACATCAGTCTTTTTTTGGAACAACTTCATATTTTCTGATTTTGGATTTTCAATGTTTTGAATCTGGAATCTTAACCACACAAATGATCAGAAATAGCGAAGAATTTCCTAAAAACAGTGTCTCTGAAATCATGACGTCGCTGAGATCCTATCTTGTTTTCATGGTGAGTTCTGAAATTCCCTCAGGTAAGAATATCTGAAAAGTAATCGTGACGTTGAATATTCAGGGGAATTTTCATATGCTCAAAGATCAGATAGTCATAGGGAAAAGTCTTGGGACACTGGGAAAATATGAAATGATTATTGGAGAAACTACGTGTGAAATTTAGATTGTGATATTTGGGAAATGTTGAATGATCATGAACCGTGGCTTAGGGAATGTAGGAGTTTGGGATCGGAGTTGGGAGTTGGAAGGAATTGATAAACTGGTTATCCTTTTTTTAGGGCTCATTTACGGCTAATTTTTCCATTTTTTTGCTCATATGCTCTAGGTGCCATCGATGGTTAATTCTGATAGGAAAATAGAAAGTTTTGGTTCATAACTTAAAATCTGTATAAGAAGGGACATAGACACGCCCTTCTATTTTTCCATCACCTAAAAAATATTTCTAAATTTTCAAAATGGACCATATCATCTGTTGGAGAAGAGATTTGAAACATATTTTGTGAGGAATCTAGACAACTTTTGACGAGGATTCTAATAACATTAATTTCAATCCGTTTCAATTTAAAAAATGTGCTCATTTTGACCTTATCAGGGTGCCCTTCTAATTCAGATTTTACGGTATCACACATCAGTTCCCACTAACAAAAAAATTATTATATTCTTATTTATTAGCACCGATGCAAATAACACATGAAAATTTACACCAGACACAAATAAACTCTCTATCAATTCAGTCTCCCTGAAAACTACATCGTAAACCTTTTGTTACAACCGAAACATCTGCCGTTCATTTATTACAGACTAGCGAATAATTTACGGCATGCAGATCGTAAATTCATCATCTACTAATTATCTGCCTGCGTTTGGGCTGCAAATGACTCCCATAAGTATGAAAAACCTTCTTGCATATTACAAAACAAAATTTTCTAGTTGAAAAGTTACGGTAGATTTCTTTGTAGCAAAAAAATGTATTTTGGTGGCGCCCACACTCTTCTGGTGTAACTATAGTTTTGTGGGAATAACCGTCGTTCTTCAAAAACAATAATTGTGGTCTTGAAGACAATTTAGTCAAAGGGATCGTAGCTAGAGACATGTTATAGAAAAAATTGTGAAAAAAAGAAAAAAATCTTATTAGTTGGGGTTCATAGACAGTTTTTAAGGTAATTTTAATACAGAAAGTTAGCATCTCGAGATAATAGTATTTTGGAAGTTGTTTCAATTTTTTCAAAATTCTTATTCTAAATGAATTCATGGAAAATTTATCCCGTTTTTGAGCAATATAAAAGGCCTTTTTGGAGCCCTGGTCCGACGCGAGAATTTGGCGCAGAAATCCAGAAAATAGTCTCAAAATGAACTAAAAATGGACTATTAACGATGACAAATGCTAACTATTCTCATTTTTGCAGAAAATTTTAGATATTTTATTTGAAAAATAAGGAATTTTTGGAAGCTAAATGCCGTCGAGTCCGGGATATCAGCTGAGCCGGTTTTTGGCACAGTACCAATAGCAAAAAGCCTATTGGTTTGAACCCATCTGTGGTATTTTTTCTCAAATTAGAGCAAAATTTTATGAGATACACTATCCTTTTTAAGCGAGCTTTTTTTATCGACCGTGGAAACCGTATCCCTCACTATTTATTCACTCAACAATAGTCACAAGTTCATTCATCCAATCGTACTCTCTCCCGTTTCAAACCAAACCAAAGTTTTTCATTGAATTCTCAAGAGCTTTATGTTTGTCGATATATTGAACACTGAACACCGCCATGTTTTTTCGGGGGTGTTCAATGCATCGTCCAACAACTCCCAAGCTAAGAAAGTGCCTTCTTTCAAACTTTATTCTAAGTTTCTGCACTCCAAAAAGAATCCAGCTTCTCACTACTATTATTCTAATTGTAGTATAAGGAAACATATGACAGATTGGTTGCCGTATGTCAGTGTCATTAATAATTGTCATAATGAGCAAAAGGACAAGAGGGATTAACTACTCTCAATGCTCTAACATCAATTCTTTGTTTTCCTGAACCCTACCAAAGAGTGAGTAAGTGTCTTTTGCTATTGTCTCAAGAAGGAATCAAGAACGAATTTTCCTATTTTATGACGTGTCATTATTTCATTCTTTCAAGGACACTAGTGATAAAACGCCAGTGAATCTTCATCTTTGTGTCAAGTGACGTCCATTAACACATTGAAGATTGATTTCAAAAACTCCATAAACTTGAGTCAGAAACTTGGAGACTAACCGGAATATTGGTATGGGAAGGAGAGGGAAGGGATGGGGGAATGTGATAAATGTCTTTTTAAACCTAATTGAACAGTTTTGTTTCATCTTTTTACGAATTGTTCTGATTGAATTTGATAAATGTGGTTTTTTCAATCTCGTGATTGCGTACAGACTGTTCTGTATAAAAGGGCGATCGTCCTTCATTTTGTAATAGATTTTGGAGTGGACATAGATTTTGTTTGAATATTTTGGATCCCCTAATTTCGACTTTTTTTTCTGCAATTGTCAAGACATCTAATTTTAAAATTCAGAAATAAAGGGCGTGGGCGAATTTTGTTATCGTAAAATCTCTAATATAACGGAACAGGACCGTTCTATACAAATATCTTCAATTTTCTGAAATTCAAATATAGTGCGTTTTGTAGCTGAAAAAAATTGTTTTGTTCACTGAAAGTTTATCGCAAATTAACAAAAAATAAAGTCGTAAAGAAGTCAGTCTTATGGGTGTCCGGACCAATAGGTTAGTATGAAAATATCATCTTCAGAAAATAACATAGATCGTTTTGTAGCCGAAAAAAGTTTTGCTTGCTTAAATTTTCCAAAAAAGTTTTTCTTTGTTTTCTGAAAATTTTTCAATTTTTTCGTTTCAGTTCTGAATTCCAAGCTAAGATTTCCAGGACAAATTATGTTTTTGAACATTCTGATCTCTTTTTAAATTAGTTACAATAATTATAATCAAATTTCTTAGAACTTTTCAACTTTTTTTTTTCAAATTTTGGTATCGAACCAACTTCAAAATGCTTCCAGAAAATTAAAGCCCCTTCACTTCCGTTTTTCACTTGGGAAAAAAAGAAGATACATAAGTTCATACCTTAACAATAACCATAATCAAGAGTCACACCTCCAATCAGGTTTCTCTTATACGAATCCGGCCCACTCCCTTTTTGTTACATCTCTGATAACGTTCAAGATTTATTGAGGTTTTTGATTACTTCTGACGTCTTTATATTTTGTATCCTGACTCAGTTTTCAATTTCCTCTTTCTTCTTCTTGATTCCAATTATCAAGTTCATTTGAAGAGTGTTATTTATCAACTATCAATTTCCGGCTGCTAAGACACACTCTCATTGAGAAAATCGGGGGGGCTACTGTTTGGACAGCTAGTATTTGATACATGAGACGTTTGACCGGATCCACTGAATAGCCAAGGAGAGGTGTCCAGCTGAGAATACCACTTTGTGTCGTCATTCAAAACCCCAGAATGTCTCTAGCTGTCCACCACTTGATACAATCTGTTCTAAAAGCTCTCAAAGAGAAAAGGTACGAATGTTGTTTTAAACAGCGAAGGAACACTTTGCTTTTGAAAAAAAATGTGGATAGGAGAGAAGAAAAGAGAGGTAGGTACTTACTAGATTTTATCTGTGCAACGTAACTCTTTCTTGTCTATCTCTTCTCTTGTGTGGACAGAGAGAGGTCATTTAGTCATGTGTTCAGTTTTAGAAAGTCTCTCTGTTTTAGTATTTTAAATACAGTTAGGAAAACTATTTTTAAAAGTACACTATTTAAAAATTTAATTATCTGAAAAGTTAAATGAATTATTATTGTTATTTTCAAAACTAATCATACTAGAATGCAAAATGAGCCAATAAAAAATTATTTTGAAATCTTCAGCTTCTAGTTTCTTCATTTTCACTCTAATAGTAGTGAACCTCTTGTTGAAGGCACCTCTAATAGAAGGGCACCAAATAGAGCTCAAATTGAGCACTTTTTCTAATTTCTGCGTAGCTTGAACTGGTGCCAATCGATTCCTCGTCAAAAATAGATTCAGGTGGGTACAAAAAATATTTTAAATTATTTCAGAAAAATCAGTTATTTTTACTTTTGTAAAAGTTTCATTTTGAGTAGCTAATTATAGAAAATACGGTATCTTTGTATTAGAGAAAAAACGGTATTTTTGCTACATATTTTACTACAAAAATAGACGATCTGCCCAAATCAATTTCATCCCAGTTTTTTCCCGTCCAATTATTTTCTATTCATCTTTTTTGAATCTTCAGCCTCTACTTTTCATACTATTTACTATTTACTCTAATAGAAGGGCACAAAATCGAGCTCAAAATGAGCATTTTCTAATAATTCTGCAGTTGAAACTGGTCTCAATCGATTCCTTGTAAAAAATAGATCAGGGTTGATAAAAAAATATATTTTGAATTGTTTCAGAATAATGTAATTCGTTTTGGGTGTTTTTGTTAACCGAAGTTTTATTTTTTGGGGATTGAACAATTGAAAAAATACGGTATCTTTTTACTAAAAAAACGAGCAATCTCAATAATTCTCCCAAGTTTTTTCCTATCCAATTATCTCCTATTCATCTTTCCCCCAACTATGTTTCTTTTCGCGTTATCAGCGTTTGTTGCAATTCGTTCTGCATATTTGCTCTAGTGATAAGTGATAACCCAAAAAATGTTGAGGCTCTCCATATTATTGTTCTTCACAAGGCAACATTACGACCCTGTTCTCTTTGGTGGGTGTGTAACTGTATCTACTTGCGTGAAATTCAAACAATACGAGTGTGTCTTTCTGCGCTCTTTTTCTTTCCTCCTCGTTCTTCTGCTGCGCAGGAGGCCCCGAGTCAGATTGTAGGGAGGAATAGGAGGAGGGACGGGGGGTCAGTAGAGTGGACCCTATTGCGGTAACCTTTTCTTAGCCGCCCCCCGTCAACCCGTCTCAACGAGTCCGTTTCGGACCGTGTGGTGAGAGAGAAGAGAGGCAGACACAAAAGAGAGGGGGTTAGAGATGAATTAACACTGCGAAGAAAGGGTGGAGGGTAACGAGGGAGAGTGCACACTACTACGCCGGGTGAGAGAGAGTGGGGGGATCGATCGTCTTCGTCGTAATGCTAATAAAACAGATGGGCCATCGTCTTCGGGTATAGTGGCTAGCCTGCCCCCAGTCGGTTGGGACTATTTGTCTCTCACCGCACAATATTTGGTTCTTGTGATATTTGACTTTCACTAGTTGTAGTAGTCGTCATCATCGTTGTTTTCGCGCGTAATCCCTATCTCTTTGCGTTTTTCTCTTGTTTTGCTTTTTAGGCGCATAAATTTTTTATGGCATTTTGAATTTCTGATCAGCTTTGAAACCGGAGACATCGAGAGATAGCCGCTTATAAGGTCTGCCATAATTTTGTTGCGAAACATGACCTGAAAGTTTTGAAATTTTGAAATGTGTCCGCGGGGCTCATTGACGACTTTACACACAGCCATGGGCTCATCTCTCCCAGAACAAAAGATGCAATTTCTCACTTCTCTCATTTGTTTTTCTCACTTCTCAACGGTTTTTTCTTCACTCTCCTCATGTTTCGTTTGATCTTAGGAATCGAAATTTGTTTTGCGGTTTTAACAGGCGTTAGGCCATAAGGTTATAAGTTCAACAATTGCCTTATTTCGAACGTTTTAGTGGTAACGACGCGGGTCTTTGCGTTTCCATTGATGTCGTCAGCGCTCGGTCCGAGGGCCACACACATTTGCATACCATTTTGCCTTCAAAACGGCGACCACCGCACACACACCCCTTTCCACCAAACACACGCATCAATCGCGGGAGTCTTGAGCGGGTACCCATCCTTTTTTGTTCTCTTACTATTTCCTCAAAACCGTAGTACCGATCTGTCCTTTTTTTCGCGCCCCACCGGTTTATTACCCCGTGGCTTGTTTCCGTTTTTTTTTGGTGCCCCGTACGATTCCGTTTTATTTCTTTTTCTACACATCTTTTCTCTTCTGTTTTCGGAAGGAACCAAAACCGCTGTCAAAACCAAAACGACACGTCGCCATTAAAACGGGCAGAAAGAAACACCAGAATTCATGGTTTTGTTCCTCCCATGTTTTCTTCGTTTCTAATGTTGGTTCTAACAAGAAAATCCCAAAATCCCATCGATCATCTCCCATTCCAAACAGATCATTCATTTCTTCATTTTCAAGTTTCCGTGTAGCTTAACATGCCGGAGAATTGAGAATTCTCAAAGAAAAATGAGAACAGATGGTTTGGAACTGGGACATCTGTCTCGCTATTTTTGAGGACAGATGGAATTTTAATGTTCATACAGTACAGTTTTTCGTCGATTGCACTTTAGTGGTAATGAGGTGACAATTCCTCACCAATAAAATGACACAATAAAAAGTTGATGAACGGATCCTCACCTTCCCCCAATACCCCACCCATCAACTACCAAATTAACTTGTCACTTTTCAATTTTCCGCGTGAATTATCGTCAATCGATTCTTCCCATACATTCCAACGTTCACTTCCTACTGGCAGACATGCTACGGGCTGAGCCGAGCCGAGCAGGGGCCAAAATCAGAAAATCTTTCGGCCCTGTTTTCTGGAGTCAAAAGTTTTGGTTCGAATTTTAAGTCATATTTTTCATACATGTCCAACCCGGTTCGGCCGGGCCGACGCGGGCCGGCAGTTTTCTCCATTTTAAATGATGATTTTCCAATCAAATTATATACCAAAATGTAGAACTCAACAAGATCTATAAAATGGTACTAGAATCACAAAGATTTCCTGTCTCAGTTTTTGTCCAGAGCTTGTGAAACACCCGGGCGCACGTCGGCCCAGTCGCACCGGGTTGGACATGTATGAAATTTTTTGATGATTGAATATATTTTGTGTTATTTTCACAGCGAAAAAATTACAAAAAATTTGAAAAATTGTGAATATTTTTCCTATATTTCCCCACCCGGACCGGCAACATTTTCCAATGACCCGGGGTCTGCCTACTAACAGGAATAAATGAACGAGGATATTTTTGGTGCTCTCTTCCGTTTTGTCTTCTGTCAAGTCCGCCCCTTTCCGTCACCCTCCCGTAGGCAGCACACGCACTCCTTTCGAAAATTTGTTCGACTTAGCTTCGGCAGCAGAAGCGAAATTCGATGTATGTGATGCGGATGGCTCCGAACACCAAACCAAATTCAATTTGTGCGCGCTTTACTGCTCTTTTCTCATTTTCGCCGGGGGTCCGTTTCCCCGATGAAAAGAAGAGGAAGTCCCCCTCCCCCCCCCCCCCCCCCCCCCAGGCGCTTTTTGGTAATCGTAATTTGAAAAGTAGGTTCAGTAACTTGCGCGTCACTGCTGCTACTGCCGCGCCGCGGCGCGCTCCAAGTCTCAAGAGTTTGTGTCTTTAGAAAGAGAGAGAGAGATGAAGCCTCTGAGCCTCTGAGCCACCCCGTATTTGAATAAGAGATTTGTTTTGGCTATCCATCGCCTCTATTACGCTCCGGATTTTAGTTTTAATATTCTAGTTTCAGATTCCGGTTCAGTTTTTTCTCACCACTATTTTAGACCAGTACTACTACTAAGGAAAAAAAACAACAACAAATCACTAGCGGTAATTGCTGGAAGAGAATGAAAACAAAAGAATGATTTACATTTCGGTTCTCTCCCACGCCCCCTTTTTACCTACACAATTTTCCCCCCAATATTTACAATCAGTGATAATCATGAGACAGGCCTGGAGATATAACGGAAAATTGTCCTAAACGAGGTCATCATCTGGGCAGGGTAGGCGCAACTTGCCTTCTCTCATCCCGTTCATGGGAAAGAGAAAGAAGTGTTATCTGATTCTGCTTCCCCCCTTTGTTTTGTTTCACTTTCGATCCTCCGACTTTTGGACTTCTTCACCTTTTCCCGAATGATCCTCGACCACCATATATCCACCACAGGGGCCCCATCATGTCTAGCGTTTCGTTCTTTTCCAATTTCATGGAAGGGTCAAAGGATTTTGGCACGCGGAATTTCGTCGAGGGCGGCGGAAGGGCACACGAGATGTGCGGAGACACCCGTGTCTTGCTTGCCCATCTCATTACGCACTGCGGGAGGGGTCCACTCGGGGGGAGAAGAAGCCGGCTCTCTTTAATTTATCCGCTTAGCTACTAGCCTTTTAGAAACTGACAAGCCACTCCCTATCTACCTCCGCCTTCTTTACTTTCTTCTTATTTTCTTCGGGAGTGAGTAATACTTTATTTCCTACCCACTCTTATTTCTCGTTTTCTGTTTTAATCAACACGAGAGAATAGTTTTTTATTGCTTTTTTTGCCTTCATCAATATCTCTTCTTTCTCTTGCCACCCGTGCTGTAAAAACCATTCCGTCTATTCTCATTTCTCATACTGCCAGCCAACCAATTCAAATTTACGATAACCTCTTTTGGAACCCTTTTGCCGCTGTTTTACCGCCATTCTTTTCCTTTTCCGTCTTTCGTTCCACCAACCCAATTCAATTCTTCCATTATTTTCCAGGGGTATAGCGTGTTACCAAAGAGATGCCGGTCAGGTGAACAACACACCAATATCAAGACACAATGAAGCTAAAACTCAACTTTTGCCTGTCCACTTTCTCGGTCCTTATCCTTCTGTCCCTCTCCACTCAAGCGTTCGCTGCCAATCAAGCCAAGACGAAAACGGCGGTGGCGTCAAGCACAATTCCATCAAAGTCATTGAAGAATTCTACCGCAGAAGTGAGTTTTGTTACAAAACTACTATATTACAAATCGCTTAGGTTCACCCCCGGGGGCGCGCACTTTATTTGTTTGCCGAAAGCAGCTCTAGCGCGGGCAAAATAGCAAAATATTTGCATTATTCAAACAGATATAATAGGCGAGAGAATAATAATAATAAATCATATATATATTTATATTTTCATAATATTGTATTATGAATAAATGAAACTTTTTGCAGGAGCATGTCGAAGGAAGTGCAAACATGCCGGGCAGGCTGGCAGACATCGAAGTCAATGGATCCGGATACCCGACAGATGACGAGGACGGTGACGATGTTCATGGATCAGGTGAGTATATTTGAATTGGGCAGCATCTGTTCTTGCTTCCTTCACAAATCTGGTTAGGGTTTCAAGGTGCTTTGGCAAAATGCAAATTGAATTGAGACAGGACGCGCTAATTTGTTCCTACCAGAAGGAAAAAACAGTGGGGCCATATCATTTTCCTCATTTCCAATTACAAATCCTCTCTTTTTAGGAAAGCCGCCATCCGCCAAGCCTACAACCACCACTACAGAATCCAAGAATGTTGTTGTGACTTCAAAGCCGACGACGATATCAACTACAACAGCGGTAAGAGTCGGCAACTTGCCTTTTGATCTATTTTACCGCAATCTTTCATTCTTCAGAGCTTCAAGCCTCCTGTCCAACCGAAGCCTAAGCCAGCGGCCAACGACAAGGAGATCAAGGTCGAGGATGACGAGGATGATGATGAGGATGAGGATGAGGACGAGGATGAGGACGATGAAGATTTTGCAGACGAGAATGTTCATAATGATGATGACTTCTTCACCACAAGCACCACAACTCATCGGCCGCTTGTCACGACGTAGGTTTTTTTAAAACGCAATTTTCTCATCAATCTTATTTCTAAACCTTATTCCAATTTCCAGAACGACACCAAGGTCATACGTGGCACAATCGACGAATCCACCGCGTCAACAGCCTCCACTTGTCACCTCGACGCCCTCGACCGGTCCGTTCTCGCCGTTCCATGAGACAATGACGAATGGTTTCTATGCAGGTATGTTGGTGTGGAAATTTGATTTGAAAAAGTCATTTTCATTAATCTCTGCGAGGGGTATGTGTAACTATCATTAGGAGCAGATGTAGGCGTCGTCGTCGTCGCGGGGGGAATGATTTGTTGCGAGATGATAAATTGATGAGTGATTAATCGATATCCCCTTCGGATGCAACACATCACTATCTGTCACCACATTCCGGAATAAACCGAACGCCGCCGGCGGGGGGATATGTGTCAAAGCATCATCATTTGCCTGTCCCCGAATGAGTTCATCCGAAAATAAAAGGGGGATGAGACTTGCATAAAAGTATGCATACTTTGACATTCTCTCTACACTCTCCTCATTTTTCGCGACCAGTCTATCAATCAATGTGTACAGCTCGAGGATGTGCCTAGTTTGTTGTCGAGCTGTTTCTTAATGACAGATGGCGTGGCCTCTCTCTCTCTAGTGTGTCGCAGAGAGAGCAAAAATAGTGGGGATGGGGACCTCCTCGTATGAATGATGCACCACCACACGCTTCTTCACTTTTTCTTCTTCCCTCCCCATGTGTCTAATTATTCTATAGGAGAAATGAAGGAGGGCTCTTTCTTGGCACAGAAAGAAACCAACAAGTATGAATAGGGTGGGTGACATGCCAGAAATTGTATTATAAGAAATATGAGATGAGATGAGATGATGAACCCAAATTAAATATGCGTGACACTGAATGGCACCCTTTTGTTCGTTTTGAGGGCTCCAAAAACGGATGTCGGATTCTTGAGCTCTTTTTTGTATCAATAGTGCAAACGACCCCAGGGCCCTTCCATTCAAGCGAGACAAAATGTTCAGTAAAGTTGACATTTCGCTTTTCCAAACGCTTTGCTCAAAGTTGTTATCAAAAATCTGAGTGAGCCTGGCAATTCTCTTGAGAAAAAAGAAGGTTCGGGGGCTCTGGCAAAGAGGAAGAAGAATAGAGGAAGAAGACAAGGTCAAGGGTCGCGTTTTGTGCATATTTGATTTTATGACACTGAGTGGGAGGAAGGGGAACCTTTTGAAAAGATTTGGGGGATTGGAAATTTAGGGGAATGCAGATATTCTGGCTCCGGGGCCTCGAAAGTGTTTCAAAAGTGGACGCTTCGAAATCGGACATTTCGAAAGTGTGACACCCCGTTTTTCCTAATTTTTGGAATTTTCGTATAATTTTTTTGCGTTCATGATATGTTATACGTTAAAAATAGCGTTATTGTTGACACTAACGTAAAAAATAGACATGAAAAGTTCCAAAATATATGCAAAAACGCGATTTCACACTTTCGAAATGTCCGCTTTAGAGATGTCTTGCTTTCGAGATGTCCCGGAGCCGACATTCCACTGGCCGAGCCAAAATTAGAAAATCCACAGGCCCGGCTCGGTTTTCTGGAGTCGATAGTGTTGGTTTGAATTTAAAAGCATAAAATCTATTTTGTGTCATTTTAACAAAGAAAAATTACAAAAATTTCAGAAATGTGAAAGATTTTCAAAAATTTTCCCTATTTTCCCTCACCGGGGCCTGGGGCAAATCTAAAATCCTTGGGAAACAAAATCAAAATTCCATTATTTTCAGCAATCGCCGGCGGAGTCCTTGTCGCTGTGATCACTGCAATTCTACTAGTTCTCTTCGTTGTTTTCCGTATCCGGAAAAAAGACGAAGGATCCTATGCCCTGGATGAGCCGAAACAGGCAAGGCCCTACAACACGTATGCATACACCAAAGCATCGACAAAGGAATTTTACGCGTAAATAAATGCCCAATCAAATCTATAACTCTGTTCTCAGAATTCATTCCATTTGCCATACCAAAAATTTGTACTCCCCCCCCCCCCCCCCCCCCTCTCACATCCAAGTTTCCTTTCGTAAAGGTCATTATTGTTCTTCCACTCGTGATATTATTGATAATTTAAACTGATCTGAATCCATGGTGCCAAATGATTATGTAACCTCTTCCAGGCATAGGGATGCATGTATTTTTCGACTGTAAGTCTCCTTATGTCATCTTTTTCGGTTATATGTTTTTTTTTCATCTTGAAATATGTGGTTTTGTTTAGAATTTTAAAAATTTTTTCCCTCTCCAACAATCCCTCAACTCTCACACGCGGTTTCTCTGGTTTTTGATGGCACTTATCTGCTAGAGTTTTTTCTTCTTCTTTCCAAAACTTGCCTCCCGATAAAATTTGTACTGTTTTTGTGCTGTTTTCCACTTGTAACACATCCCAAATCTGTGCATTATTCTTATAAACATAATTTTCATTCTTTTCAAAAACACGAAAACAACTTATATTTCATCACACGAGCACACGGGCTCTTTTTCTTCTTCTCTCGAAGCCTCAAATTGAAAATAACATTCGGGGTTTCCATAGAGACAAAATAAAGCTGCCCGCTTCGGCGCGCTTTTTTTCCAATCAGAAGCGGAAAACTCGTGGTCTCCTTTTTTCGGCCCCCACACTCTACTACTTCTCTCCAGCTGTTATGTGATTTGGTCGATGTTAGAAGAATATAAGAGAATCAGTTTTTTATTTCTTATCTTCATTACTACCGAAGCTACACTTTTGAATCAGTGTTTTTTATCCGGAACAACATGTATCCGTTTCGTGAAGAGTGATTTCCAATTCGTGGATACTGTTCAGCTAACCAGTGATAATGTACCTACACTTAAAAACGGCTCATCATCTACTACATCCACTCGTATTGTGCTCAGTGAGCTTCTGAGTCATTTGGCATTCAATCATAGTTGGACACTTGCCGCTCTGGTAAGTTTTCCCCTTTTGAAATAACAAATTCTGAATAATTGCCTATTCAGGTGGTTAACGCAGGAACACGAACTAACGTTCAATGGAAAGTGGCTCCCGACGACAAAAGCGAGCATCCCATTGAGCTACAGGATCCAGATGGTTATGACAGTGCATTCCCTAATGTGACAGTTCATTGCGTCGATATTCAAAATTATGCAGATGACGTAAAGCGGGTGGGTCACTGTCCAGACAGCTGGAAGAAGGGGAATGATATAAAATATAAGGCGAAAAAAAACGCATTGAAAGCAATAGGAACCATATGGTTGTAATGTAATGGCCCGTTTCGTGTCGCCTGTGTGTGTGTGTTCAAAGGCCTTGTGAAAGACCAACTGCTCTTGTCTTTTATTTCGATTATGCAAGGGTGTAAAATTGAAGGTGTAGGAGTAGAAAAGAGAAGAATCAAACCAGAATTACATTGAGGTGTGACAGTGAGAAAAGCAACAAAGTGTTGAGGGTGAGGGAGCGACTCTGTTCCAGGAGGCCCATGGCTGGATCAGGGGCCCATTGCGGGATCGGAGGCTCACGGCGGGATCGGAGGCCCATAGCGTGATTGCAGGCCCATGGGGGGATTGCAGGCCCATGACGGGATCGGAGTCCCACGGCGGGAGCGGAGGCGCATGGCGGGATTGAAGGCCCTGAACGCTATTCTTAGATAGTTGACTGGCCCCTATGATGCTAAACTTGAGAGAAAAGAGTTCTGAATTTTTTCATCGAATTCAACCCTTAAACAAGTTTACAAGTTTAGAGG
Organism: Caenorhabditis zanzibari; assembly: GCA_963966625.1. Taxonomy (NCBI): domain Eukaryota; kingdom Metazoa; phylum Nematoda; class Chromadorea; order Rhabditida; family Rhabditidae; genus Caenorhabditis; species Caenorhabditis zanzibari. The sequence goes on from OZ016473.1 coordinate 14,457,872, forward strand.
CCTGTCAGCTAGCATCTATCCGGGTTATGTGCCTCCGATTCCGCCATGAGACTTCGATTTTTTATGGGCCTCCGATCCCGTCATGAGTCTTCGATTTTTTATGGGCCTCCAACTCTGCCATGGGCCTTCGATTTTCAATGGGCCTCCGATTACGCCATGGGCCGTTGATTTTTGATTGGCTTTCGATTATTTATGGGCCTCCGATTCCGCCATGGGCCCTCGATTTTTATGGACCTCCGAACCCGCCATGAGCCTTGGATTTTTACGAGCCTCCAATTCTGCCATGGGCCTCCGATTCCGCCATGGGCCCTCGATTATTTATGGGCCTCCGATTCCGCCATGAGCCTTCGATTTTTCATGGGCCTCCGATTCCGCCATGGGCCTTCGATTTTTCATGGGCTTCCGACCCCTTGAATCGAATAAAATATTTATTTCAGGTTTTTGTGGTCCCACCTGATTACAAATTCTTCTTCACCGCAAATAACACCGCCACCAATTGCTCCACGAGTGGAATATCCATTGTACCGTTTCTCTGGGATACCCAAAACCGGAAAAGTATCAGTGGCCTTTCTTATTTCACAAAGACTAATTGTACTGATGTAAGCATACGAAATTAGATACTGAAATCCGTTTTAAAATTTTAGGCTTGTGCTCCTCTATCAGTTCCATCTCTACTTGTTAGATTTTGCCCAAACTTCAATAATAGGTAAAATCTTACTATCAGACTTGAAGAGACTCCTGAATTACAGTAACCTGGAAATTCAAATCGATAGAGTTGACGATTTCTCTGTTGAGTTATCTGATGACTTGTTGGGAATCAATATACAGAGAATTAACAAGTCGATAGAATTTCCAATGGGATTGATGAACTGTGCTCAATTAATGGATAGTGTTGATATTCTCGGAGGTAAAAAATCTTAGGAGATTATTCGTCCAGAAAATAATGTTTTAGAAAATGCAGTATGCCTGGGAGATGGTGAAAATGTGGCCGTGAAGTTTGGTACGAATCCAAAAATGACATTGAAACAAGAAGTGAAAACCAAGTTTTCACCACGGACAGCGTTCCTGAAGAATGCAAAAAATGCGGTAATTTTTTGGATTCAAGGACAAGAAATTCTAATTTGTTCACAGGTGTATCCCAATTTCACAGTTTCTCATGACAAAGCAGTTGCAACGTGTTCGAATTCCACGAAATTCGAAGTGAAGCAAATCTCGGGGAACGGATTCATGCCATTGAAGTTTGAATGGTCGATTCTGAATGGTTATTGTTGACGAATTGGAAATGGAAAATGAGTTTTTTTTCAGGCACTGACGATATGGCCAAATTGGCGAATTCAATTTCCGAGCGACTTCTGGAAATTCCCAGTCAACATGTTTGTGATATTTGGAAGTAATATAGAAAATAGATTTTTCAGTTATCTATCAATAACGTTGTCGTGGTAACGGGATGTAATGTAGCAGGGAAATGTACTTCAAGCGGACCAATTAGAACCGAACTGGTAGATGATGCTTCAGTATTTTCAGTGTCCATCGATGGTAATTTGGAATTCCCGTATCTGATAGTGGGGCATCTTTAATATAAGGGCGTTTAACCGAGCCTGAAAAAACATTTTTGGCTGAGTAATCGCAATCGATTTCTCGTCAAAAATAGATTAGGCTCATAATGGAAATTGTTATGAATTGCTGTTCAAAAATTAGTTATTGTTACCTTTGTAAAATTCAAATTTTCATTATCAGAAGGTTAATATACCGTAAAATCTGTATCGGAAAGGCATGCCCTTCTATTTTTCCATCATCTAAAAATAATAATTCTGAATTTTCAAAATGGATCATAACAACTGTTGGAGAAGAGATTTGAAACAAATTTTGTAACATGTCCAGACAAATTTTGACGAGGATTCTAATAAGACTAATTTCAATCCGTTTGAATTTCAAAAATGTGTTCATTTTGAGCTCATAGGGATGATCTTCTATTAAAGGTGCCCTTCTATTAGAGGTGCCGTTCTGATACAGATTTTACGGTGCGCACATGCCCCACTATTAGGGAAAATATCATAGAAGTTTAGAAATTTTCATATTCAGGATTGGAACAAGAGACCCCAGCATCTTTCGGATTACGTCTACACGCCAATCCAACTTTCAAACAGTGTAGTTCGAAATCTTCTCCCAAAGATGTTCAGGTACAAGTCTAGTTTAATTACTAACATTAAACTATTTGTTTCAGTTCGAATGGAAGCTCAACGGAGAGGGTCAACTATACGATGATGGATTGAAACTTCCGGCTTACTCCTTTTCAGTGGACGAACTTGTGAATATCACACTTGTAGCACGATACAACCACGAGAAAACTTATTCATCGAGCACAACTAAGACTATTCATGTGAGGCTACAGTAATTTATAGTTCAAGACAAATCCATTACAGTACTTTGGCTTGCCACTTCTTGTTACATTGGATTGTGTGGAGCGGCAAGTTGGAAAAGATCACGATTTGCTCATACGTGTAATAGCAGTGGATCAAAATCGAAAAGATTCGAGCTTACAGTATGATTGGAGCTGTGCAATTATCAATGGTTTGAAGCACAAGGATTCCGAAAAAACATAAAATTTTAGGAACGAAAGACTGTGAAATAGGAGATTTGAATACTCATCAAGACTATTTAAAAATTCCCAGTGGAAAACTTCTGCAAAATACTGTTATGAATATCACAGCTACAGTAGCCTCAGGAGACCAATCTGATAGTTCCTCTTGTATGGTTACAGTGGGTCCTACTCAGATACCAACTGTGTCCTTCTATAGACTCGCTGAAAAGAAACAGAATGCATTTGACTATATCAGGTGAACATTTGGGCTCCGGGACATTCCGCAGCCAGACATTCCGCAGCCGGACTTTTGGCAGCCGGACATCTCGCAGGCGGACATTTCGCAGCCGGACACCTCGCAGCCAAAACTGCACTATTTTTTGCATAAATTGTCTCAAAATAAACAAGAAATAGACGTTTAACAATGACATCGGTCATTTTCATACATCATTGTCATATTTGCAGTCATTTTGAGATATTTTATGCGCAAAATAGTGCAGTTTTGACGGCGAGATGTCCGGCTGCGAATTGTCCGGCTGCGAAAAGTCCGGCCGCGGTATGTCTGGCTGCGGAATGTCTCGGCTGCAAAATGTCTGGCTGCGGAATGTCCCGGAACCAACATCTGAAGATGTTATGATAAAACAGTTATTTTTAGAATCCAAGCATTGGTCAGTTCATCATTACCAACGTTAAACATCACGTGGGAAATCGTCAGAGACTCACAATTTGGATTCTTCAACATCACTTCTTTCCTGCCAAGCCCTACCACTATTATTCAAGAAGTTCCCTCAAAATCAGACGTTTTTGTCTCTCTAACAATACCACCTTCTGGAACACAGTAACAACATGGAATCTGGAAATTTTGAATTTGAAATTTTATAGACTTGCTGCTTGGCCAGGTTTAATGAGTGGAAAGACATTTGTGATCCGACTATGGGCATCCAATGAGAAAGGCTCATCATTTGCGGATCTCCATCTCTCAACGAACTCTCCTCCAACTATCGGGAAAATTGATGTAAGAACCAGAAATTCCGGGATACATTTCTTTGAAATCTCAAAAGTTCAGATATCTGCCGCGACTTATCCACCAATTGCTCTAGAAACCCCTGTGACTTTCTCAGTGGGTGATGGATGGAACGATGATAAAGATGACTTGCCGTTAAGCTACCAATTTGGTTATAAAATCCATTATGCTGATAATAGCACTTATGAATATTTGGCGTCTCGAAGTACAGTGAAGTCTATTCAGTTCTATCTACCGTCTAGTGAGTTTTAAAACCATTCGAAAGAGACCAAAATCTGCTCTAATATTAGGGCACCCCGATGAGCTCAAAATAAGCACACTCTTGAAATTCAAACGGATTGAAATTAAACTTATTAGAATCCTCGTCAAAAATTGATTTGACAAGTCTCAAAATATGTTTCAAATCTCTTCTCCAGCAGATGTTATGATCAATTTTCAGAATTCAGCAATATCTTTTTCAGGTGCTGAAAAGTTAGAGAGACATACTCTTCTAATACAGATTTAACAGCAAATAGAATTGTACTTTTCAGCCACTGGAAACAATACTGAAGGATGTGGAGATCGCGTTGGTATCACGGCTACTTTGTCAGTTTGTGACAGACTTGGGTCTTGTAGCTCTGAAGAATCAGGAATATTTATTGTTGAGCAATCCGAGAACGCCTCGCTAGCCGGTTTGGATTTGATAAGCTTGTTGAATACAGATGTATTGAATGGAAACTTTATATCAGCGATAGCGAAAATTAACACATTGAATATTGAACTTTGTACGGAGAACTTTGATCAATCTCAAACGGATAAAATAACAATGTTACTGTTTGAATCGCTAAGTGAATCCAGGTAAGTGATTTTTTAATAAGGTTTTTTATGAGAGCGCATTTTTTATAAGATGTTTCATAAGAGATTGAATTTTTTATAAGATTTTTTATAGAGTGAATTGTTTATAAAAAATTTTTCAAGAAAACACAATCTTTTTTCAGTGAGAGCGTGGAATTCCAAGAGGCCCTGAAAGCTGCCTATTCCCTACTTCCAGTAGTCTCCTCTGACATTTTGACAGTTCTAATAGAAGTTCTATCCAACTACCGTCAACTAACTTTTGAGGGACACATTCCAACAGAAGGATCCAGGAAGAAACGATCCGCAGAAGTTATGGACTCAGCTGGTGTTAAAATTTATAAAGCAACGGAGTCAGAAGTGAGCTAACTTTATTATTTTTTAGACCCTAATTTTAATTCAGGCTACTGATATGCTGAAAGTATACGATATCTTGATTGGAAAGGATAAGCCAGTAGTCGATGTGTTTTTCTTAAACATCAATGATTTTTTGACGGGATTTTGTGTTCAACTCGATGAAGATTCTAAAAGATACATGACGGCTACGGTAACTGAAATTACCCGCTTTTGATATAACAAGTTTTCCAGGGCGGAGGCTACACAGAAATCCAAACTCAAACTGTTAATGTTAACAGAGATGAATATACTGGAAATTTCAATATTAGTGGACCAAACAATTTGTCGAATGTAAGTTTGGAAATCCATTACTGATTTTGAGCATCCACGTCTAACCCCGGACCGAGCCGACGGAGGTATTTCTACCGGCCAGCCCCGGGCCTGACCCAGCTTGGCCCGGCCCGAGTTTTGACACTCAATATTTCCGAAGGTCAATGTTTGGAAAAAATCCGTTTTTTGACTGTTTTGTTAATTTTTACAATGTTTCCTATTCTTAGTATTATCATGATTTTTCATGCAATTTAGAATTTTTTTCACGAAAAATTGAACAATTTTTCGGAAATTTTTTTGGCGGGAGTTTCTTACCCACGCCGACCGGGCCGGGCTCGATTTGGACATATATGATTTTAAGAGCAACTTTCAGATATCCCTCTCTTCCTACTTCTCATCGTCCTACGCTTCCTGGACGTGTGGATCCACATCAAGCTCAACTTGCAGATACGTTTGTTTGGGCACTGCATGGATATCCAGTAGCGCTATAGCGGATAACAGCTACTTGGCTGAAGATCTTTTTGCGAACTATTTGGATATTTCTATCAATAAGAGTGTATCAGATCTACATCAGGTTGGATTTGATTTACATGTCTTGAAATTTGAGGGCCTTATTGCAGTTGAGCCTGGTGGATCCCATATCCGGTAGTATTCTGACCCCATCAAATGGTCAATTTTTATACTCGGTTGATATCGAGATAACAAACTACAAGCCTATCAACTACTACAATGTAAGTATGTAACATGAACGACTATTCTCAATGAATACATTTCAGTGCTACATATACAGCCAGAATACAGGTTGGAACTTTAGACAATGTGTTCCTTCAAACTATGCAAAAGTAGTGAAGGGACGCAATTTCATGACTTGTAATTGTTCTTCTACTGGAATCATTGGGTATGGTTTTTAAATTTAAAGTAGGATTACAATTATTTTTTTTCATTTGTCGCACTCGCCGCTGTCGACTCATGACCGCGGCAACGGCGAGCGCGACAAAGTGAAAATTTGTTCATAAAAATGTTAGTATTGGGTTTTGAGCAGCGATATTGAGTGCATTTGAATCAGCAAAAAATTTTGCATTTGAAAACCGATTTTCTCAAGTTTTAACGATTTTTGTTTAAAACTATTGTTATTTTCGTAAACTGGATTTGGAACGAACATTTGAGAAAATTTAAAAAAAACGAATTGTAATCCTAATTTAAATATGAATATTTTTAACATTTTCAGAGTATTTCAAACTAGTGGCCCTGCACCGGATCCTCTGTCCGACCACAATGAGATACTGCTGACACTTTTGATTGATATGGATGTTACTGCTGATGACTTGGCAAAGATCTTCACAAGGATTGCAACGTTATCAGAAGTGGATCAGAAGTTAGTAGGGTTTAAAGTTCCAATTTCAACTTTTTGGTTTCAGAAGATTTGTGAAAATATCCAACCGAGGAAATCGAACTATTCAAGCCACCCTTCGCCCACCATATCGTACTGATCAGAAGAGTAATGGGCTGGCAGTTCAAGCTATACAAAAAGCAATTGGTTATCAGAAAATATTGAATGTTATAACTGTATTAAACTTCACGTATTCTGTGGTAAAGAGAGGTAAGAAAAATTTCTTGAGTCAGAATTTCAAATCTTTACTAATAACATTTGAAAACTCATGTATGTTTGTTTGTTTGTCATGAGCTGTAACTCGGTCCAATCTAAACCATCTGGACAAAATTTTCATTTAAAAACTAATTTCGAAGCTTCTTGGAGCACTTTTTTTGAGCAACTGCTTCTACTATGTATTTCCAGACCTCAGTGGAGACTCCTATGCAAGAAAAGTGACATTCAACTTCTTGAAGTCCTACATCGCTCAACTATCGGCTCCCTGTACTACTGATGCTGACGATTACGCTAAACAATGGGCGCAATCTATGGCTACAACACTTCAAATTTCGCAATATCGTTTCAAAAACTATAAAGTGTTTTTTGGTAAATGCTAACTCTGAAAATAGAAATCGTGACTTTTCTCAATGTCTTTTTTCCAGGAGTTGTGTACAATGTCACCATAACTTTGCCGTTCACGGATGAAAAGAAACCATTGAGTGCTGAAGAGATTTCATTAATGATACAGGAATGTTCAAAGTATGGAGAGTTTGATTTCCAATTGGTTGATGAGTCAATACAAGTTGGTGCCATTTCTGACAATGATATAACGATGTTATTGGTGCAACATGGTAAGCAAATGATTTAAAGGAGGGTTCCGGGCAAAAAAAAGTTGATTCCAAAAATCAGAACAAAAACGATCAAAAATGCTTTTCTGGCCCAAAAAATGCCTCAAAATTGCAAGAAAGTTATCGAAAAGTTTTGTCGTATTTTCCACGTAAAGTACAATTTTCTCACTGTTCACGTGAAAGTTAGGCCAGGAGGGACAACTTTTCTGCAATTTGAAAGCGTTTTTGGGCCAGAGAGGCAGATGTTCGGAATCAATATATTACGCCGTAAAAGTTGAAAAAAATTTATCGCTGTTGGCCTAACTTTTTGCGTGGACAGTGCGAAAATTGTAATCCACGTGAAAAACACGACAAAAGTTCGACCACGAGGGATAACTTTTTTCGCAACTTTGAAAGTTTTGCATCGATTGAACCATAAACTCATTTTGCCCAGAACTCCCCTTTAATACAAATATAATCTCAATTTCAGAAACCAATTCCCTCATGGTCGCTCTTGCAATAGTTCTATCTCTAGTCCTTGGTATCGGCACTTTGTTCATCTGTGGCGCAGTTCTAGTGAAATTGAAAACTGATAAGGCTATAGTAGAAGAGCGACGAAGAGCAAATCTCAATGAGCATCCATTCCAATTGCCACCACCACCCGAGTATCTTAACGCGACACCTTTCCACGTGGTAGATCAATATCGTGAGTTATCGGTTTTTCAAATACACAAAAATGTGATATATTTTAGCCCTTCGTCGCCAGAAAACCGAAGTAAGACAATTCTGAAGAGTCATATCTGAATATACGTCAACCATCATTCTGATTCTATTTATACAAAACAAAATAAATAATATTATACAAAGCGAAAATCACAAAACTTGTAATTTTAAAGCAGTAGAGATGAAAATTGTGGTTCACAAAGTAGAATCAACTCGTTGGAATTGGAAGGGAGGAAAAATCACCGCGAGCAACTATCAATAGGGAAAAAAACATCGGAATTGACTGGGACAAAAATACAAAAAATAAAATAAGTTAAACGGATTCTTCAACACAACTTGAGTCGTCAATTAGAGAAGTGCTTGATTGTACAACTGTGTCGAAGGGATCCGTGTTGACGTACTGAAAATGGTTAATTTTGAAAGTCCATAATTTTGTCAATAGTTACGACAATGATGTTGATTAAACTCAATTGCATAAATAATATCTAAATTTAGATTTGGTGCGTTTAGGAGAAATCGATAACATACACAACACAGGGCAGGCCTACACAGCTTACTCGGAATCGAAGTTGGATGATTCGCCCTGAATGAATTTCAAATGAATATGAGGGGAATTGAGAATCAATAATGGGTACGTGCTAGAAGATCCGCGGGTTAGCATGCAGAAGCAATTGGGGTAGAATATAGTTTAACATGCGGTAGGTCATCATTGTCGTTGTTATTGGTTACTACTTACGGCGCGTTGACGACTTGAGGTCAGCAGAGAGGTAAGAGGAAGACAGAATGGAGGAAGTGTCTGTTCTAGCGATGGTGTCGCGTGTGTCAGCAGAGGTTTCATGAAACTGAAAAATTGAATAATTATTGAAAATATTAAAGGGGTAGTCAACTATTCTGAATGTATTGTGATTTTTACATGAATCGTAGTAGAATCAAAAGGATGATAAAAAATATATTGAACCTATACTCAAAAAGTCTTTTTGATGAAGTTAAGAGCCATCAAAGTGACAATTTGAACAGTTTCAAAAATTTTCTGAATATGAAAAAGTACTGTAAATAGGGCCAGGAATGCAATTCTGATATGTCAAAAAAAGGGTTTCGTTAACCCTATTATTCTAAGTCAATCTATGTTAAAATATTAGAATAGATTCCTACTCCTTTAATAAAGGCTTACCTTGCATCAAAATGATACCACTTCCTTGGAAGGAACGCCTTATCCCATGGATTCAAACCAGGGGACATTGTTACCGGAACAGTCTCATCCAGCTCAGAATGATGATTACTTGGAGAACAGTTCATGGAGTTTTCTAATCGTTGACCCTCTTCAATAGCATCTTTTCCGTGCCTGAAAATGTCTTTATGAAAACAGTGTTGCCTCAAAGGAGGATTCCGGGAAAATGAGTTTACGGTTCAGTTGATGCAAAATTTCATGCTGTTTTCGAATGTCACAATGAAAATGCTGAAAAAATCTCAGGCTCAAAAAACGCGTGCGTTTTTGGGTCCTGAAAAGCATTTTTTGAGCGTTTTCACTGTGATATTCGGAATCTGCATAAAAGTTTGCATTGATTGAACCATAAACTGATTTTGCCCGGATCCCCCCTTTAATCCCATACTTGATTTGAAGGTAGTCAATCATCCAGGAAGTTAACCCTCCATTCACAAGAACCGTAACAATGACTACTGCCGTAGTTGTAGCGAATATGGTCTGAAAATCCAAAATGTATATTCCTCTCCCTAGAAAGTTCGATTCAACCTGTCTATTTTCGGTAGATGTATTTCTTCCGGCAAGAGCAAAAGCCATAGCTCCACGTAATCCGGCAAACAAAATCATGTGCTGGTATCTGAAAAAAAAACTTGATTAAAAATTACACCTGCTTTCGGCTTAAAATGTTAAGAGATATTTGGTGTTTTGGTTTTTGAGCGATTATTTTGAAAACTACAAATTACCTTTTCGGAATTTTAGGTCTTCGTTGAAAATTCAACAACCAACTTAGTGGGTAAACAAATAAGGCACGTGAAGCTGTTATAGAAATCTGAATAAATATTGGAAATGTTAAAATGGAAATGGCTCTTACCAAGGAGAACAACAAGAATGAAAAACTCCATCGTTGATTGTTGGTGACAAATACGCTAACTCCGATATAACAGAAGATAAAACTTTCCATAATGAAAGATACCATCTGAAATTATATAAATGTATTACAGTATGTAAATAAGGATTTCTTACATGGAAAAAGTGTTTGGTGTTGCTTTGAGACTCATCAGAAAGGTTATTGTAGGTATAGTGAGCTTGAGCGATACCGCAAAATAAGACAGACACAATTCCTGAAAACTTAGATGGCTATGACTCAGTAGAGTATAATTCAAACCTGTCAATCCGCAAACTTCTGCAACCAAGAAGGATATATATGAAATCAGCACAAATAAGGAGCTCTCCAGAAGTGGATGCTCGGAAATTAGTGTCATTTTTGTTAGGAAAGCATTCATACAACCAATCATGAATCCCAGCATCAAGGATCCTAAAATTTTGATTTTAAGATTCCCAAAGGCATTTAAAACTCGACTCACCAAAAAATACAACTCCAAATCCAGCAATGGCACTTCCAAAATCATGAAGAGTGATGGCTTCGCTACTTGTTGAGAAGCCTTCAATGACCCTAAAAATATTCATGTTTTCAAAATATTTCCCTCGTCAAAAACATACTCTGACAGCACAATAGCTACGGCATCGTTCAATGCACTCTCCCCAAATATGAGCGCAAACAAGTCGGCCTCGACGTTCATATCATTGAATACCGAAATAATCGTAACTGAAATGAACTCATATTTTTTGGTTATTCTAGAAGAATCTCATACCAGGATCTGTCGCGGAAATTAATGCTCCAAAGAATAACAATTCTTTGAAAGAATATCCCATTCGGAATATTGAAGTGAACACAAACATTAAACATCTGAAAATTTGAATTCTTATAGAGAGGTTTCTCTAAAACGTACCCTGTTCCAAAACAAGAAATTGTGGTGCCAATAAAAACAATAGCTAGGATACTCCCAATATTTCTGAAAAAGTGACGCTTTTTGAGAGAGTAGCCAGCGTTGAAAATAATTGGTGGAATCAACATGTTGAAAAAGACTTCAGGAGAGAAGACACTCTAAAAATTGGTATAATTATTTTGCGACACAAACTATTAAACAACCTTTTGCTCGATTTGTTGCTCAATTTTCTTTCGTTTATCTGCGAAGAATCCTTCGATGAGCTCATAGTGGAAAGATACACGGGAGCCTCCTTCAGGTTTTACTTCGAGCCTGGAATTGAAAATTTTGGATGGAAAATTTTCATTTTAAATGGAAAAAGTAGAAGACGAAAGGGGGAGAACACTAATTCGAAAATTTGGTGATTTTTACAGTGGCGGCAAATGGTGAGGGTCACTTTACGTTCATGTTTATAACTTTGCTCAAATATGTTCAATCGACAGGAAATTTGGCATGTTTATTAACGATAGGATTGAGAGTAGAACCTGCAGTTTTTTGAAAATGAAAATTATTTCTGGGCTCCAGAATCCTTCCTGATGTAGGCGTGATATGAAAGTCCAAAAAATAACTTTTTCTGAGGTTAATGAATTTTTGTAATTCAATGAAGAAATCGTTGATACTAAATAAAATAAGTAACTCACAAAGTTTGGTCAACTTTGGATGGTTGGCTCCGGAGATATGGACGTCGGAGCACAAAATGACATGCTTGGCACATTGAGCATATCTCAGATGAAACTGATTGTAGGACTCTCAAATTCTCAGCGAATATGTATCTTGTTTTGCTCTACAAAATGGCAAAAAGAACTTTTGATTTTGAGCAAAAAAACAATTTTTTTAAAGTGCCTCCATTTGGTCAGAAATGGCCCTGTACTTCGCCAAAAAAATTTTCGTGCAAAATCAGAAATTCTTGTGGCCATCTTGTAGTACATTTGAAAATACATGTTCTCTGTAAATTTGAGAGTCCTACGATCAGTTTCAGCCGAGATATGCTCAATGTTCCGAACATGTCGTTTTGTGCTCCGACGTCCATATCTCCGGAGCCAATCATCCAAAGTGAACCAAACTTTGTATGTTATTTATTTCATCTAGTACTAACATTTTCTTGAACAAACTATAAAAATTCATTGACCACAGGAAAAGTTTTTGTTTTTTATTTTGGGATGACGCCTACACCCGGAAGGATTCTGGAGCCCAAAATGAAATTTGATTTCCAAAAAACTATGTGTTCTACTCTCAGTCATATCGTTAAGTAACGTGCCAAATTTCGTGTCAATTGAACATATTTGAGCAAAGTTATAAACAAAAACATAAAGTGACCCTCACCATTTGCCGCCACTGTATATCAATCGACGTAGAATTTTGGAGAGACCAAAAAAAAAAAAGTTTTGATTTTCAGACTATGTTCTAACTTAAGAGAATTTTTAGTCGCTCGAAAATTTAACGACAATTGATATAAAAACCTCCAAATTTTGGAATGTTTCAAAAATTTACAAAAATCTTACATCAAGTAATCCGGTGGCTCCTTCACTATTGTTTTATTTTTCGTTACTACATCAAAAGTTTGCGACTGTAGCAATCCCAAACCAAAGTATCGTATCACAAAACCAATTAATAATCCTGAAAATTTTTATAATTTTTCGTTAATATTCTCCCAACTAACCATAAAATAGGGTGACTCCACTTTCATGGATAAATCTGAATCGATAGTGCTTGAAGGCCCAGGCAGTTACTACAATCAGAACCATCACGGAAACATAAGTCAGGAGGATGATTGTGTCCATTCGATGGATGTTGGAAGCTCTCTAGAATTATTTGAATTTCATTTCTCAGCACAATTTTGAGCCCTTACCCTCTGAGCCGCCATATCCAACCGTGTGTTTCCATTGTTAGATGATAGAACCGCCGGCACCACGATAGCCAAAACCGGTGCTATGATCCATAGAAGTTTCATAGTATTCACTGGGCGACTGGACGTGTGGACTGCCACACTAGTGCTCCAAAACAAAGCGCGATGTCCCGATTAGAGAATGCACATCGAGTGGTGTCGACGAGACGCAGACCGGGGAGGAAGGGACAAAAGAGCGAACTGCGAGAGGGGTCGGGTGACTCGTTTCGGGGCCCGTCCCTCTTTCACTTTGCCTGGAAAATTGAAAACACGAATGGGTGGAGGAGAAAATGAAAAACGGAACGGATGGCTTTGCAAGAAAATTGGAAAATAGAAAAGTGGAAATGAAATAGTGAAGACAATTTTTTTTATTTTATTTGCAAAAGAATTCAAAAGTTTCCCAACACAAAATCCAAAAAAATGTATTTTGTGACATAGAAAAAGAAGTAGAAAAAAGTGTCAAAGGAAGTAAATCTCTCTCTCTCCGCAACATACACAAATATTAAAACAACCTGTTTAGTGTGAGGGTGCGTTGCGAAACGCTAACGGGTATTCATGCAAGTGCGCTCTATTGACAACCCCCCAACAACAAACATCAAGCGATTGTGAAATTGTAGTTGGTTGTTTTACTGCGATGTTTTCAGGAGATTTGAGAAAATATTGACTCAAAAATGTGACTTGAAGAAATTAGGGAAAAAAGTCAATATATTTTAACAGAAAAAACTCGGAGAGAGTAGAGAATTCAGCTATTTTTTTAACGGAAACTATTTGAATTCAGAAAATGTCTTTTTCTGAATAATTTTTTCAATTTGTTTGATCAGAATTCAATTAATAGTTTCGTGTGAACTGATTGTTTTATTACGGTAAATTTTAGTAATTTTGACGTAAAGTTACATCATTTTTTAAGTGCCGAAAATCGTTCAATTCTACTTGAAATTTTAACTGAAAAAAATCACGAAAACTCGTTTTTTTACATTATGAAAATTCGTAACGCGTTTTAAATCAATTTTTGGATATGTCTACAGAAAGATTTTTGATCAAAGAAGTTTAGAATCCATGATTTGAAGATGGTAAATTTTAGTAATCTTGACGTCAATTTGCAGCATTTTGAAGTGCCGTAAATCTTCTAATTCTACGTGAAATTTTCATTGAAAAATATCCGAAAAATCGATTTTTCGCCATTTTGAAACTTGTAATATGATCAAAAAAAGATTTTCTCTACATAACTACGAATCAATTCATATGTTTGGATGCTCACGGGCTCACAGAATGAAAATTTATAAACAAAAAAGTTATCAAAGAAATCTGGAATCCGTGCTTTTCGACTTTTGTCAAGCATCCACAAATCAAGATGCAAATCCAGATGAAGCACTTTGTTTAAATATCTCAATTGAGCCTCTCAAAATTCCAAACATTCGACAAAGAAAAATTCTTCATTATGAATACCGTCTGGCATAATATTCTTATCAGGGGGATGGGGCTCTGAGGTAAAGAAAAGTGAGATAAACAATTTCCAATTTGACAATCATTGAATTAAAGTGAAGACCAATTTCAAAAATAGGTGGGGAATTTTGATGGGGAGCGCTGGGGGAAAAGTAAACAAAAAAACCTTATGAATTTCATAATACTCACTACGATAGCTGAGATTCGAACTGTATTGGGTGATAATAAAACATAAACATAAACATGTTCTTAAGGTTGACTGGGATGGAGGTGTAATAATAGAGCAGAAACAGAAAAAAACGGGGGTGTTGATAATTGGAAATGACAAATTTATGGGGAAATGTGGAAAATTCAAAGAAATAAGTTAGGAAAACAAAAAAAGAGAGATTGGGTTGTGGTTTTGTGGAAAAGAGATTTGAGGTAATGTTAAAGAATTTATCGATTGCATTTCTTGTTTTAATAGTTGTTGTACTCAAACTCGGCCATCACTTCCGCTTGATGGTTGTATTCTTCTTCTTGTTCGCGACGACGTCGAGCCTGGAAAAAAACAAAATATTATTATCCCAACATTCAAAACTAAATTATTACCTCTGCTCGCAAACGAAGAGCCTCTGCGTGCTTCTCCTGTTCCGTCTTGATCGGAGCCTTCTGATCGTAACTCGGAGCTCTTGCAACGGGTCGGCTCATGGAAGGCACGGAAGGTTGCATTGGTTTCTTGGATGCTGGCGTCTCCGGAATCAAGTCGTCAAGAATCGTAAGCTGTGGCTTCTTTTTTGGCGGTGGTGGCCTGCCTGCCGCGGTCTTCTTGTGATGATCTGCTTTTTTGGCTTGCGACTCGTTTCTTTTGAAATGTGCTTTGCCTTGTTGTTCGTGTTTCTTGACCTGAGGCTCTGAAAAAAATTGACCATGTATTTCATATTTCCTTATTTCCAGTGTTAGAATTAATATATAATGTGTGTTGTTGTCAGGATGTTGGTTTTTTCATGTTAAAGGAAAACAAAGCATTGGTATCAAAGGACTTATTAAAGCGAATTCGACAGAGCAGTGGGTGGGGGGATGATTATCTTTGAAATCAGAGAGACCTTATTATTTGATAATTGAAAAAAACGGATGCTTTTCTTCGTGTCTTACACAAAAGATAGGGTAGGCAATGGACACGACATGGATTCATAGAACTGGGATAATAAAGAAGAGAGAGAGAGAGAGGTAAGAATACAGATTTTGCTTGTGTATAATCGGTTGAGATGATGACGATGAATGATGAATGATGATGAGGAGGATGATAAGTTGTATATCGTGCACATTTTACAAATCATTAATAATATACAAGGGGTTTGGGACAAAAGGACATTGTGTTGTTTCTGTGTGAGAGAATAACTAACTTGTCTCCGAATCCGAGTCAGACGAGTCCGATGAGCTCTCCGAGGAGCTCGACGAGCTCTCCGATAGCGTTCTCTTCTGGTATGACTTGTCGGTCGGCGACACTGATCCCTTTTGTGATGGACGAGCAGTTGGAGCAGAAGTTGACTGTGGAGTCGATGCTCTTGAAGAGCCCGCGCTGATCTCGATGACTTTTCGAACTGGCGGGATGACTGGCGTTTTCTCTTTCTCTGGCTCGGCTTCGGAATCGGATGTTTCAGGCTCTGATTCGGATCCAGAATCCGAGTCGGAAGAATGTGCACCAGCATTGGAGGCGGAAGGAGATGGCGAGTATGGCTTGTTGAGCTTATCGGCTTGTTCAAGAGCCTCTTTCGGGACAAATCCAGGGGTACCATCTGAAAAAAAGTGAATAGTTTATTGTTTAAGATAATCGTTCTTACCGAATGGAGTGAATCCATACATCGCCGCCTGCGCTTCGAGTCTCGATCTCATTAGGGCCAAGTTCTTTGCATCATCCCTGTCCATCATCTCAATGTAGTCCACAAACTCTCGGTACAACTCTTCGGGAAGTTGCGTGAAACAAATCTCTTCCTGACAAAGAGCATTGAATGTCTGGACGGGGACTTTTTTGATACGCTGTCCAATTTGCATAAGACGCAGCAATCCCGTGAGTAGCTCGTTCGGGAAGTTACCCTTATTCAGACGTTCTCCGGTTGAGAGGAAATCTTTCTTCGACACTTCGCCAGTTCCATATGGAGACGTGTATTGACGACAATCATCTTTTTGAGGTTGACCGGCAGCGATTTTAGGTACTTTGTCAGCTGGAGAGTAGAGAGTTGCTTTCTTCGCTGGACGTCCAGACTTCTTGGGTTTTCTTCCACGTGGATTTGGAGCTGGAGTGGCTGGGACGACGTTGGAAGCAATCGAAGCACGAGGTTTCGATCTGAAAATAACTTTGATGAGAATCAGGAATTATACATGTTTCCATACATTTGGCTTTTCGGGCCCTTCACGGGCCTTCAATTTTCTTTACTTCAAATTCGGAAAATTCGGTCGATCTTTATAACAAAATGTAGAACTCAATGAGATCTATAAAATGGTACTAAAACCACTCAGAATGCCTGTGTCGGTTTTTGTCTAGAACTTGTAAAACACCCGGGCCGAGCATATGCGGGCCGAAAACGCCGGCCCGTGTGTTCTATAAGTTCTAGATAGATACAGAGATAAGCAATCTAAGCGATTTCAGTACCATTTTCGAGATCTCATCGGGCTCGACATTTTGGTATTAAGATCGACCAAAAATTTTGGATTTGAAGTAGAAAAAATTGAAGGCCCGTGCAGGCTCAAAAAAGCCCGGATCACATGTACGCATGTTTCCACTTACATTTTCCTTGCTTTTGTTGGAGATGGTCCAATATCATCGATGATCTTCGGAACTGGGGCGCGAGATGAAGATCGGACAGAAAGAGCAGGCGAAATCAGCTCCGGTATCATGACTGGAGTATTCTTGGTACTGATCCCCAATTTTTCCAACTGATTGATCTGAGTCGCACCAAGCACCGGAGCAGTGTTTCCAGCAAGCTTAGCTTCACGACGTTCCGTGGCAATCTTGTAGAGACCTTCACTCATGTTACGAAGCTGCTCGAGCTTCTCGGCACATTGTTTCTCCTCGGCTCTCACTGCAGCCAGGTAGCTGTTGATTCGTTCATCTTCAATGAGATCGGTGTTGACCACTAGATTCTGATTGATGTAAGAATCAGAAACAATCGGATCAACTCCAGGACGAGGGAATAGTTTCCAACGTTGCTCAAAGAGAGATTTCAGGTCGAGAGCATTTTGATAGACTGTGGATCCCTTTGGATTGTAGAGGCAGCAGTTATCGATCATCTGGAACAAATTGATTTAGTTTTTATGACGTTTATCAATAGACTCACCAAATTCATATCATGCACAAACTCCTCGGGCTCAGCATATTGCTTATGATCCAACTTTTTCTTCATGGTTTGCAGGTCCATTGGATTCTTGATCACGTCCAAGTAGTCAGCAATTTTCAACTTCACAGGGTCAACTGGCACGTAGAAAATTTGGGCAAAACTTTTGTTCTTCACACTGTGGATTTCGTTCAGAAGACGAGTGCAAAACTTTTGCCATTCCGCAGGCTTCCCTTGCCATCGTGGTGTCAGGCTCTTCCAATCGATAAGCGAATTCGGATTCTTCAGTGGAGTAGGTGGCGGTGGAGCTGAAGCCGAGGGAGCAGGAGTTGCTGGAGTCGCGACAGTTGGAGTGGGTGGAGTTGGAGTAGCCGGCTCGATGGGTGCTACTGGAGGAATCTTCGCAGGAGTTCCAACTTCTCCATTCTCCATCTTCCTCTTCTTGCCTGGCAACGTTGGTTTTGGTGTTTCTAGGACTTCCGGGACAGGCACTGCTTTCTCCACAATCTCTTCCACTTCATCTTCATCTTCCTTCTCATCTGCATCGTATGGATCATCAACGGACTCATTCATCGCGCTAGCTGAACGAGGTAGGGAGACCTTCTTCCGGCCACGAGCACTCTTCCTTCCGCGAGTTTTTGGCGTTTTTGGAGCTTTGCCTGGTCCGTTTGCCCGAGGGAACGTTAGGCGCCGTTGATGCTCCGGGAAGTCGGTTTGCACTTCCTGTAAAAATAAACATTGAAAGAGTTATTTCTATGTTAAAAATAAAGTTTTAATATTCATTAGTATTTATGATAATCGACCTTGGCTGGCATATACTCCAACCCTCTCTGCACGACGCCTTCGATGTTCTCACACATGATATAAATGTCGTCGTTGCGATCGTTGAACCTCTTGCAGTTATCGAACAACGTGTTCAAGTCCTGAAAATGAAACCCAATATGAAATAAATAAACTTACAGTGGGTAGCTGCGCCAGTTGGCTCATCATTTGGCTCTCTAGAGTTTTGGCCATTTTGTAAACATCATACTCAGGTGGATTGAATTTGTAACAATTGTCGAACATTTGCTTGATGTCCTGAAAACCACCAACTCTTTTGCCTTTTTCAACTTTATTTTTTTTTCTGGGAATTTTTGGTTTTTCGGGGGGAACTGTGATGGTGGAGGAGGAGGAGGAGAACAAGGGGGATGGCAGAAGTGTGAGAGCTTAGCTAATTGCCTGAGGACACTGATTGCTGCGTCGAAATAGTCATGGAGGATTAGTTGACTCTCCGGGGAGATGGTTGCAAACATATCGAACACATTGATTTATGATTCCGTTGATTTTGGGATTCTGGCATGCAAAAACGAAGAAAGTGCATGCAAAATAACTAAACGGCATGGCAAAATCTAAAGTTAGTGCATCATGCAAAATGTTCATATTCCAAGTGTTACAATGTGCAATAGAAAAGGAAACAAATACCAAAGTCATGCAACAGTAAAGGGGAATTTGAGGATGTCTTTTCTAAAACTGTTGTTGGTGTTCCAAGTTCGAAATCAAAGGCAAAAGAGTTGAGGTTTTCATTTTCAGATTGTCACAAAAACAATCCGCCTGTTTATAATGCTACAGTACACCAAATCTCTGAAGAATTCGTTTTTTTCTCTTGAAGGAGGATTCCGGTCAGAATGAGTTAATGGTTGCAAATATACATCCTGATTTCGAAAATCACAATAAAAAACACGAAAATGCTTCTGAGGCACAAAAAATTCCATCAAAGTTGCAGAAAAGTTATTCCTCCAGGCCTAACTTTTCGCGTGGACAGTGCAAACTTTGAAGGCATTTTTTGAGCCCCAGAAGCATTTTTGAGCGTTTTTATTCTGATATTCGAAATCAACATGAAATTTCGCATCGATTTAACCATAAACTCATTTTGCTCGGAATCCTCCTCCAAGTTTTTGGATTTCTACCTAATTCTCCTCTTCCCCATTAAGTTTATGACAGTCATATGTTTCTTCCTTATTCTCTCCCACTTTTCCTATTTTTGTGGCTCTGAATAGCTACCGTAACCTCGTCAATTCACACATTGAAAAAGAAAGAAAAGGAGAAGCAATGAAAGAAAGTATGGAAAAAGCATGAGCTTGGATTATTGAATGCGGGCTCTCTCAGGGCTACAGCCAAACTAACGGAAACGGGAGGCGGAGTGAGAAACGGAAAGAGCTGAAATAGGTCCGTAAACTAAGAAAATGGAAAGAGAAGCGAAAAAGAGATGGAAGAATAGAACGACGTCCCGCGTCATTCCAATTCATTCAATCTCATCTCGAAAAGTGGTGAATGTGGTATCGTATAGCGATGTTTGGAAAGAAAGAAAAAACTCTTCGTTTTTTTTGTGATGGGTGTGTAAGGGTGTAAGTGCAACGACGAAAAATATAAAAGGTCACGAAATTGAGCCCTAAAATTGGGGAGGAACCGCATCACTAGTCTTCTTATATAATTTTCTCACCACCAAGGCTGTCATGCAGCCGGCCCCTGAGCCGCGGCCCAAGCCGTGAGAGTTTGACCTGGTCGAATTCGGCCGTACTTTCAAAAATAAGCTTAGTGGATCAAAAAAGGTCAGGGCCGCCAGGTTCAAATATGACAACCTAACCACAGCCTGGGCCTCGGCCCCAGGCCATGAATTGCCTTGCTCCCCACACATTTGAAAATTTCGAAAACCTTTTTTGGCTCCTAGTAATTTGTCTCGCTGTCTATCTCTCTCACTTTCTCTCTCTCTCTCACCTAGACCGAGATGTCGAATATAAAAATAGGACAGATTTGACGCTCACTACCACCACCATATTTTTTACCTATAGCTCACCTTAACTGCGTCCTCATAGGACCAATAGTATGAGTTGCGAAGACGTCTCTCGATGGTGCGCAAATCCATTGGACGCGTGATGGTTTTGTGGTATTCCGGAATATTCAAATTCAACGCGTCGACGGGATCTTGGAATGGCCATGAGTGCTTGTGCTTCAACGCTTCTTTCATGACGGTGAAGAGCAAATGATCCAGGCAATTTGTGTGACGAGTCGGCTTTCCTTTTGGCGGCTCGGTGCGAGGTTGGACGATTCCATCAATGGGCTCCTGGAAAATGGAAATTAAGAATAGGATACCTCCGAAGAAAATAAAGGGACACAAACCTGTCGTGGAGATTTCCATGGATAGTTCAATGGAGTCGACTTGCTCTTTCCGTTGTTACTCTCTTCCACTTCCATGGGCTCATCGTCACTGCCACTAGAATCAGAATCGCTCGAGATTTTCCTCTTCTTTATTGGAAGGCTCTTCTTTTCAGATGCCGTCGAAGTTTCAGCCTTTTCCTCGTCTTTGATTGCTTCAACGACAGGTGGACTTGGACTTTCCTCCTTCGAGCTTTCTGGACTTTTCACCTTTTCTGGACTAGCAGGCTCAGCAGACTTCGTGGATATTCCAGATGTCGTTGGCTCTTCATCCATTGCGATCTCTTTAGGACTGGCAGGTTTCTCGGGGGTAGGCGACTTCTTAGGACTTTGATATGTTTCTGGAGTCTTCGAGAGCTTGAGCTCTGGTTCCTCCTCTTCAACCTTTTCTTCTGGCTTTTCACTCGCTGGCTCTTCCGGAACAGGTTTTTCTGATTCTTCTGGAGCTGCACTTTCTTCTTGAGCCTCCGATGGTTCAATCTTTTGTGGGCTCTGTGGCTTAGAAGGACTCTCGGACTTCTCGCGGCTTGGATCTTTTTGAACTTCCGAGGTTTCCATTTTTTCGGGCTTCTCCTCTGCACTCTTTGGCGCATCTTCAACTTTATCTTTCATCTCAGGGCTTTCCGGCTTTTCGGCTTCGATGGTCTCCGGACTGTGATAGGATTCAGGAGTCTTGATTCTTCCAACATCAGGTGAAGCCGCAGTCTCCATTTTTTCTTCAGCTGGAACATCATCTGAATCTTGTGGAACTTCGAGAGTTGTTGGTTGCTCAGGATCGGCGGGAACTGATTCTTCAACCTCCATTGGTTCCTCAACGGCTTGGTCTGCTTCGGGAGTCTTTGGCTTATCGAGGTCCACGGGAGCTGTTTCTGGAATCGCTTCTGGAATCGCTTCTTGAATAGCTTCCGCAGCTGGCTCAGCATCTGGACTCTTCTGATCCTCCACATTCATCGATACGCCTTCTTCAACTTCCATTCGTTCAGCATCACCTTCCGTCCCTTTTGGAGCATCATTGGTTCCTTCTGTAGACTCCGCCGCGACTTCTGAACTTTGCGGAATGTCAAGGTCTTGAGATGTAGATTCTGGAGAGTCGAATTTGAGAGCTGCATCAGGATCAAGATTGTCTGGAGCAGCTGGCATGAAGCTGTCGAAATTTTCACTGGGTTCTTCGAACTGCGCGGTTTCTGGGCTCATTGCGATGTCGAGATTTTGTGAGGTGTCTTCTGGAATTTCGAGATTCTGAGCATCATCCATTTTGTTTTGGAACACTTCAGGGCTGGCGAAATCGCTGGGTCTTAGCGAAACTTCTGGGTGTTTCTCGAGCCACTCCTTGCCGACATCGCCATTAAATTGAGAGATCTCCATGGGACTTGGGTTGCTGAATCCTTGAGAAGTTTCATCAGGAGTCTCGGTGCGACTGATTGGATTTGCTGGGCTCTGATAGGTTCCTGGGCTCTCCAAATTGAAATTCTGCGAGGTGCCTTCAAAATTATCAATTGCTCTTGGCGTGATGGGATTCTCTGGGCTTTGATACGTCTCTGGCATTTTGTTCATAAAATCAAAGTCTTGAGAAGTTTCATCGAAATCGAATCTTGGAATCGCATTCTCTGGGCTCTGATAAGTCTGTGGGCTCTGAGAGAACTGAAGGTTATCCAAGTTTGACATTGGACTGTTGGAGCGTCCTGGAGTTCTGAGCCTTTCTGGACTTCCTACGGGACCCTCTGGCTGCTGAGGGGCGATTACACCTTCAGCATCAGGCTGAGCCTGTGGTTGGAAGTTTTGGAAATCCAAATCTTGAAGGTTTTGGACAGGAATCTCCAAATCCTCATTGTTTTTAGGCATTTCAAAGTCTTCAAGGCTTTGGGACCCTTGAGGATTGAAAAGCTCTTGCAAGTTTGAGTCAATGTTTTCAGAAATTTGAGGAACCTCACTGTTTTCATTGGCGTCCACTGCTGGTCCATTCGAAGTCGGCTTCACATCCGATGACTCATCACCCGTTTCTTGAGGCATCGTGACTTCTTTGGGTCCTTCATCTACTGCTTGAACGTTGCTACCCGATTCAATATTGAACAATTCGTCCTGCTCCGGTTTCTCTTGCTCCACTGCTGTCGACGTCGGCTCTGGATCTGGCATCTGACTCGGACTGGTTTTGGTTTCGGCTGGCGACGCTTCAGCGACGGCGATGTCGTGCATTTCAACTGCTCCTGTTTGTGCTGGTTTTGAGACGGTTGGCGTGTCATCATCGTCAGACTCTGATTCTTCACTGAGAGTGTAGGTTCCAAGACGACTCAGGCTTCCCGGTTTTGAACTGAGGTCTGACATCTGAAAATGGAAAAGAGATTATAGATTTGAGATCCGAACGAGCAAGGGAAATACGAGCGAGATTATCAATACAAATCATGAGAAGAAAGGAGTTTTGTTGCGAAGAAATTTTGAAATGGCGGAAACCCCGTGGTTGAAATTTGAACACATGTGGTGCAAGCGCGCCCCACCGAAAACTGATGACGTCCTCTGAGAAATAGTTGACTAGAGAAAAAAGGGGCGGCGCTTGGGCCAAGACCAAACAAAACGCAAGGCGGCCGAGATGTCCCGCGGCGATCGATTTTTGCGATACGCAGAGAGTGAAAGAGTGCGACGAAATAGTGTGCGGCCCCGCGGAGACGCCATAGAAAAGAGAGAGAGAAGAGACGCCCCGCAGAGCGTTGACTAGCCTTTGTGCCACGGCAGAGAGTGGAGAGGGGCAGGTTGACGAGGACCTAGCACGCACACGAGAGAAGAAGAAGGAGAAATGAATGGCGGACGTGAAGGGGGCAAAGGGGGGGGGGGTGTTGCGAGAGAAGAAAAGATAGAACGAGAGTAGGGGGTGGGGCTTGTCCACGTCTTTGGTTGGCCGGCCCCTCTCCGGCCGTCAGGCACACAAACAGAGGAACACACAAAAACACACACACACACACACAAGCGCTCATCGTGCACTCACCGTCGCTCACTCAGCGAGCGAGGAGAAACGAAGGACGTTTGGCCCACACAAGTAGAAATGAGGGGAGAGGAGGGGTAAATGAGGAGGAGAGGAGGACAAAGAAGTGAGCGAGGGGGTCGCCCTCCTGCAGCAGCACATTGAGAACCCGAGTCTGTGTGCCCCCTCGCGCTTTCTTCACTATTCCTCCAAATTCAATTCGCTCGCGCTCGCGCCGGATGGTCAGGCGCGCGGTGCGGCTGCGCAGCGTGCGCAAAGTTTGGGGGAGCATGGAGTAGAAGCTGAGAACTGAGAGTGAAGCGAACGAACTGATGATGAAATAGGAAAGAGCAGAGAAACAACAATAACAACACACTGTGGGGTCTTGGAGAGAAAATTGAATACTGAATCGTGGTGAATCATCGTCCCCATGGGCCATCATGGCGTAATTCTCACCAATTGTTTAGGCAGCGTATCCAAAACCATCTGTTGAACAATGAACGACACTGAAACACCTGTCCCCCGGTCACGGCGAGAAATGCAATTATATGAAGGCGGGTCTCTTGAGTTTCAGCTTGAAGCAAAACAGAGGAGCTCGATTTTCAGATCAACTATTCTAACAGAAAATCTCATCTAGAGGCATGGCCGCGGCCGACCGCGGCCCGGGCCGTGGCTTTCAAAAACAAGCTCTGGGCCCGCGCGGCCGCCGTAGGTTTCCATGATACCGCGGCAGCCGTGCCTAGAGGAGAAGAAATTCTTGTAATATCAGGAAACGATATTGTTGAAGCTCCAAAGAGATGAGTATTCACTATCTAGAAGTGCATCCCCAGCAGATGTCAGACAATAGTACAACATCTGGCAATATGGCACGGCCCAAAGGTCAAACGGGTAAAAAACTATACGGAGCAGCTGCATGGTACCGTGCCGACATTCTTTCTGATTAATAATTCTTCAATAAGGGATGGCCGGCCGTGAGCGTTTTCGACCATGGCGGCCCACCCACGGCTCCGGCGGGCTCCTACAGCAGAAAGAATGCAATAAGACGTACCATATTTTACACTGCTCTTTCTCTCCTTCTCCACCTAAAAACCGTACCCTCAAGGTGTGACAATCCATATAGCATGATGTCATCCCCAACAGGCAATATACAATGGGGGTAATAGAATGCCTATTCTTATTTGTTCTAACGATACGTGGTGCACCTCCATGTTGATTGGGTGGTCGGTGTGAATATGAAGGCGATAATGGCAAAGGAAGAAGGTGATCCGAGATGAGCCTAGACCTTCTGAACAGCTTCTCGAAAAATGGAAAGAATGAAGCCCTCGATTTGAAATCCACCCATGAAAATGGAGCCCTCATTTTGAGATCCACTCATAAAAGCGATAATGGAGAGATTTTCTGAATAATCTTGGGTTTTTTTTTATCTTGGGAGCATGCAGGAAATCCCACGTTTTTTTTTCTGTTTTTACTTCCTTGAATAATTATAAAAAAACAGCATTTCATAAAATCCTTTGAAACAAAATCATTCGAATCAAAATCTTACCAACTTTTCAAGAAAACTCACGCTTTTCTCATTGATTTTAATCTGATTCATTTTTTGAACGCCTTCTCAGCTATCCTTAGAAAACAGTACTCCCTCTAATTGCCAGATTAGGACTGAAAACATACGAAAGTACTGCGTCCGTAGTTTGGCGTCACCGTGTTTGCACACTAGGGGCCTCTTTGCCATTGAGATCCGACACAGATGATAAGAAAGTTGCCATGTTTTAAAAAGGTACATGACCTCCACATTTATTATTCTGGTATCGCAAAAAAAGTCAAAAAATAGTTTATTATAAAATAAGACATTCGAATTAAAAATGAGATCGGAGGAAATGTGAATTGAAAATTTTGATGAAATGAATGTGACAGATTTAGTAGACATTTTTTGAGTTATTTACGAGCTGACAAGGATATTTTAGGAATTCTGTTGAAATAGCAAAAAAAAAAAAAAATAATACGGAGCCAGAGCACCTCGTAATTAACATAAATTAATGAGATTTTTATCATGAGTTCCAATATATGTATGTTCAATTTCCTTCTTTTTTATATAGTCGGAGTGTATTTGCATGTCGGTGTCTGGAAATTGGGAAAATTGTTTGTTTCAGGGTGCCAGGAGCCGGCTCAGGGAGAAAATTGGTTTTTCAAATTATACCCATTTTACGCCTTCGGAAAGCCAGGTTTTCTTAGAAAATTGATATGCCTTTTCGGCCATGATTAAAATCAAAAAAGCAGTTTTTATTCTTATGGTTCTCATAGTTCGCTAGGGGACGTATTTTGATTTGTCGACGTTTTGGGGGAAATAGGAGATTACAAGCGGTTTTATGGCGATCATCCCATGGGCGGTGAACAGGTATTTGTATGAACCGCCTGTTACCATAAATCAGTAGTAGATAGAACAAAAAGACAGTAAACTTTTTGGGTGGAAAGGGCAGTAGGTTATTTGAAAAAAAAAGTAAACTTACAGAAATCGATGACAAATCGGGAATCAAATGCATTTCACTCATTGGAAGGAATATTTCAGAGTAGGAGACCAGACGTTTCATGGAGAAAACTGAAATAATTTTGACATCATTAGGTGTGTCAAAATTTAAATTTCGAGTGTAATTTCCAAGTTGTTTATAAGATTTTCAGTGAGCTGACCAAACAGCAAACTGAGAATTTGTACCCGCTTATTATAAATTCTCCATTTGATTTTGGACAGGATTATAGCCGGAAAGATACCAAGTTCAGAAAGTCAATGATGACATTTTGAAGTTCTCAAAACCAGAAAAACAAAAGCTCTGGGAAAATCAAATGATAAACTTCAGATTCTAAATACTATGAGAAATTCTGAAGGAATCAGAAAAAAGTTCAAACTCACATGAGAATGACAAAAAGTCAATTTTTCTCATGATCATTTTGGAGTTCAAAATTCCTTCTCGGAATTTCAGATTTAAAATAATTTAAAAAACTCTGAGAAAACTGAAAAGATGAAATTTAAGTTGAAAATACCATGAGAATTTTCTCAGTTCAAACTCACATGAGAACCAAAAAACGTCTTTCCAAGTCAACTCTCCTGGCAACCGAAAAACTAGAGTTTCACTGTAATAACTCCTGAGGGCTTGGCAGTCGAATGTTCTATTTTGTCTGAAAAAATTGTAACAATTATAACTATCAAAATAAAACAATCCTACTCTTCAAAAAGCGGGACAATTTTGCCTCCCAAATTTGGAAACAGCTCACTTCCAACCAACAACCAAACGGAATCATCATCGTGTTGGAATGAGAAGTTATTGATTCTAATCGTTTTTGCATCAAGGACCTGAAAATGAATCTAAAAATAAATACGCTCAATTCTCGTACCTCAATCGGTCCTGAGCTGATATTAAAAGCGAGACTATTCGGCGACAAAGACCTTAATCGTATTACTTTTGGGATTTGTACGAGGGGTCCGTTGGGCAGGATAACAGAAGCGACGTTAGTCTAGAATTTGTTTTGATGTCTGCTCATAAGATACAATACTCACTTTACGCTTGTGGTCTCGAAGGGATACCCAGTGGATGTCACTGAATACTTTAGGGGATGGGAGGGTTAGCATTAGAGGTTGGAAGCCTTCGAACCATTGGAGCGGTTGGGGAGCCTGAATACTGATGAATTTATATATTGTAGACCAGCCTGCTTACCGCAGGCTGGATTCGCGGCTTCGCCGCTCAATTTTTCTTAGGAGTCTCGGGTTTTTATACGCCACCGACACCCTCGACTTTGTTACACGTGTGGCGCAGTTGGTTGTGGGCTGCACTGCCACGCTGTAGTCGCGGGTTCGGTTTTGTGGCGCGACAAAATTCTTTAAATTTCGGAAAACTAAAGCGGACATCCTGCCCAAGAAACGGACAAACCTTCTAGCGGATTATATATAAGTAAGATACCGTAAGACCTCTAATAGAATGACACCCCTAATAGAAGGACACCTCTAATAGAAGGACATCAAAGTGAGACCGGAAAGAGCACATTCTCAGATTTCTGTGCATCTGAAATTAGTCTCGATCGATTCCTTGTCAAAAATAGACTAGGATCAATATGAAAGACACTCTGAATTGCTTCTCAAAAATTAGTTATGAATGATTTTGTGAAATTTGAATTTTGATTTTGAGGAGGCTGAACAATAGAAGGACATGTCCCTTTATTAGAGGTTTTGCGGTATTCTATTTTCCGTTACCATCTCATCAACTGAATCGAATTCCGGTTGTTTCAACCTGAAGCCATCTGGTATACTGGTCACTGTTTCTGACTGGATTTCCGTTTCCAACTTCACCGCACCATTTCCGGGTCGCACTTTCATGATGCCTCCCTTAACAAAATGGTCTTTGAAAGATCAAAAACTACACAAACTTCTACAAAAAGCTCAATCGGCTTTGCCGTGACATTCGCTTCACGTTTCGCTCTTGTAATATTAGCAACAATAGGAGGGATGCCTTCGAATAATTTGAGAGCCGATACATTGGGTCGTGGTTTTGCTTCGATTGGCTGAAATTTTGAAATTGTATAAAATATTAGGGTTGCAACTGGCCGAGCCGGACTGAGAGCACAAAATTTCAGACTATGCCCGGGACAGGTCAGTGGGCCCATGAGGAACAATTTCAATCACTATTTCTTGTATAAAAATTTGATGAGCTTCTATCACACAATTTTTACTGAAACATTGCTAATTTATCTTTAAGATTTCTAGACGATTTTTGACGGACCCTTTGACGAGCCGGGCATGGTTTGGTCCCGAGCCGGCCCGTCAATTGCAACCCTGTAAAAAATTGACTTGAAAACTAACAGGTAACTCCCTTGTTGCAAATGCTGACATCTCAATTGGTTTTGGCTTAATATAGAATCCATTTTCTGATGGCATGAAGTCCTCGACAAAATTTCCTGTAGGGGTTTTTGGTCCAAGCCAGAATGTGACATTTTCTGAATTATGGTTTTATGGCAAATAAATTTGTTAAAACTGTACCATTCAAAAGAGAACCAGACTCAAAAACAAATCTTGTCACAATAATTCTCTTCTTGTCAACCAGCCATAGTGCGCCAGCTGGACTCTTTTGTTTTTTTGTCGTGGGCTGTAAACAGAAAAAACAGGTAATTTTTACACATTTTTTACTCACTGTCTCTGCCAAACTTCCCAAGTACTTTCCATAGTAGGGTACATTCTTAGGTATTGTATTTTCAGGAGTTTTCGAGGGACGATTCGCGCGAATCCATTCGATTAGTCGGTTCTCTTTTTCTTTCTTCGACTCTTCCGTAACATCATTTTTCACCAAAGTTCTGAAAATAGAATTTCGCCATATGAAAAATCCTCAAAATGTTCACTTAATCGCAGGTGAATCAGCATCAATTTCACCTGACATGATCGCGGCTTCTAGCATCTTCCGTTGCTCCGCTGGCATGTTTTCCAAGAGCTAAAAATAGTAGATGGAATTTTTCCAAATATTTGAGTCTTACTTTAATCGAGTTTTCCTTATCTTTACTGAGTTTCTCTTTTTTAGGTGGCTCTGGTGTAGGGAGAGCAAAAAGGTCGGGTTTTTTGACAAGAGCTTCTAGATCAATTTTATCCTTGGATTCGGCTTTTTTGTTCCATGAGTCTTTGAGTGCATCGGTAGCTGAAAAAATTTATGGATATTGTTTAAGGGGGAGTAAACTATTCTAAAAATTTTGATTTTTTTGTATAATCCGACTCGGAATTAAGAAATAATTGTGGATCGGTTATGCAAAAATTTTTAAAATTTGTCCTAAAAAAGATAGCTAATTTCGTGTAGCTAATTTCTCATATTTTCAGTTCAAAATTGGCTTCGAGTAGCTCGTGAAACAAAGAATTTTACGTGAATTTTATTCAGTACAAAAATTAAAAAATGAGCTACTCGAAAGGACCCTATTCACCAGAGTTGCGCGACTTTTGCCTTACAAGGGAAGTGTTTTTAGACACCGCTTGAGAATTTTCTGAAAGTTTGCTCATAAGTACTATCGAGTATGCTGATAAAAGTGGTGAAATTTTTATCTGCCCAAATTCAGTTTCAGTGCCAAAAGTCGACCCAGAAAGCATTTTCAGTACTAAATTTCACATGCAAACTTAGTTTTTTTCGACGACTGGATTACTTTTTTGAGAAAATTTTTGTACCAGTTTGCCTAAAAAATGTTTTTCTATCGATTGACATGCATTTCAAGCAAATTCTTAGAAAAAAATTTTCGATAAAATTGAGCATGGGTACCCCCAGGCTCTTCAAGCGAATTTTTGAAGTTTTTCCAGAAATCCGAAAAAACAGTACTATACTGTTTCTACAGTCAAAAAACATACACACAGCAATTTTTATACAAAAATCTTGCCTTTGGACCCCAAAACAGTCAAATTCCTAAAAATGCTGAAATCCTCAAATTGGTCATGTTTCTTCAAAATGACCGAAAATGGTCAAAATATTGCGAGTTTGCCGGCTAATATTATAGTGCTGATTGTTTTATCAAGATTCCAGCCGAAAAAACTGAAAAAGGAGACATGAATTCTTTCGAAATCGTACGATCTCTGCTTGACGACCTAGCTTTTCGAGCCGCCATAAAAATTTTCTGGGTCAATATGGGCAAAAAATAATTACGTCATTTGTTTCAGCATGTTCGATAGTACCTATGGGCCAACTTTCAGAAAATTCCCAAGCGGTGTCTAAAAATACTTCCCTTGTTAGAATCGCAAAATCGGCCGAAAATAAGAAATTTTCAAAAGCGAGGTCATTTTTCAAGATTTCTAACACTATTATAGCAAAAATTTCCAAAAAATCGACAACTTTTCGGAAAATCTGACAATTTAGGTTTAGTCTAAAATCTCTACTTCCGACTTCCGACTTCTGACTTGGAAAATTTCACTTCCGCGCAACTCTGCTATTTACCTCATTAGACAGGCCATATCTTTTTTGATAAATTTTTAACATTTTTTCACGACCCCTATTATCTCGAAATGCTGATTTGATCCATATATACGCACATCAGTATGTCTGAAATAGTTCACTCCCTCTTTATGTCCCTTTTTTGTATACCTTGGCTTAGCAGCTTTTGAAAAACCGATGTTTGCGGTCTGCCTGCCGACGACGGTGTGTACTGGGATAAGTCATCGTGCGCCGC
The DNA here is from genome assembly GCA_963966625.1 of Caenorhabditis zanzibari. NCBI lineage: Eukaryota > Metazoa > Nematoda > Chromadorea > Rhabditida > Rhabditidae > Caenorhabditis > Caenorhabditis zanzibari. The sequence continues at coordinate 14,488,874 of OZ016473.1, forward strand.
CGAACTTGTCGGTAAGTTTCGGTTTCCTCCGCTCAGCACCGACGTCATTGTCTCCAGTAAACCGCCATTCCCACTACCAGTCTAGACGCAATTATAGAATTAATCGATCACACACTTCTTTAGCTTACTTCTGTCCCTCCAGTTCGAACTCCTAGCAGATTTTTGGCAAGGTTTGAAAACTGGTTTAACGATTCTTCATTCGCTAAGAACTTCTCGAGATAAGCTTGTGGTTGAGATGTCTGAACTGCTGTTGGGATAGCGCCCGATCGTGCTTGACTCTGCGAGAAAATTGAGCTAACGATATTAGAGTCAGCTACTTTTTGGTAGAACGGGGCGGTAGGGAGTTCATTAAACTGAAAAATGCTAATCTCACTCGAACCCCAATCTGACTGCTTACATTATTTGCATATGGAATCGATGGAGATCCGGCGAAAGTGTTGGCGGCGTGAAGTTTGCGTTCTGGTGTATAATGTGGTTGGCCGGTTTCCCAGTTAGCCGCGGTCATGGGCACACGGTTCGGGAAGGCTAGTGTCTGAATGTAGCAAAATTTTCGACTTTTGAATGGCGATGGGATTAAGCATATGAAAGGATTAGTGAAGAATACTTACTGGAATTTTTTCTTTCTGTATTGGGATTCGTGGCGGAAGACTGCTTGTTTTGGAAGGAGTGTGAGGCCTCTCAGGTGGAACTAACGGCTCTAGTTCTAATTCTAGAATAATTTTTTTGGTTATGATTGTTCTTTTCACCTAACCTCTCTGCATTAGAAACTCCACTTGATCAGTTTTGGGAAGATTCATAAAATCGGAAGGATCCGTTGGTAGTCGTCCACGACGCTGGGGTCTGATGACGTTCCCATATTGAGCGCGGGGTTTTGTGTTTCTGAAAACTCATAAATTAGCAGACATGTTACTGGCCGGGTCGAGCCGGGTCAGGTTAATTTTTCTGAAAATCACGCCCCGGCCCAGAAAGTCCGTGCTTTGTTTACTTAAAAAATTGAAAATTTCATCGTTCAAAAAAATATCACTCTAGAAGTGGGCTTTCCGGTCCTGCAGGGCTTCCAAAAATTCAAAAAGACTGGCCCTGGCCGGCCCGAAAAGCCCGCGGACCAGCTCTCAATTTCACATGTCTGTAAATATGACTTTTTGTCAACCAAATTGCTCATGAAAAGTGAAAAGCAAGCATAATTACCTCGACTCATTTTCATCAAAACGAGGCAGCTGCTTCTGTGACAAATCCGCTTTCTCGTAACTCCCGAAAAATGAGTTGCTTGTTGTATCCGACGTTCTAAACGGCTCACTTTCTTTCTGAAACATGACGTATTAGCTAAATTTTCAACTGGGTAATACTTGATACGCTAATGATCCCTCCTTGAGTTTCCCAAGCCTCCTCTGATATTGGGACCACGGAATTATAGCAGCGGGACGGAGTGTTTCGTCTCCCCAGACTTCCGTTGTGTACACTGAAAACTTTCACTAGATTCTTTTGGTTATCTTGACCCTGTAACGGGTTTGTTTAGATTCATAACCATATTCATAACCCTGGACACCCATTGTTGCGCTCTAATTGTATATGGAAATGAAAAGTAATATTTGCCTGTCCTTGATCCAAATCCGTTATGTTTATTCTGGTATTTTGGATATTACAAGGAAAGAGAAAACGAACTAGAACTTTCAGAATTTTAGTCTTGAATTTTTGAAAAAAAAATGTATGTAGAAGAAACAAATGAGTCTCTCAATATGAATTTTAAAGCTACCGTATTCTTTTACTCACCTAGAATATAGAAAATAATAAGTATAGATTCGGTGAGATAGATTCTGCTCAGAAGCATAGTTGGAGAACAGAGAATAGAAAAAAGTTGACTCGATCTAGTTGAAGAATATGAAAAAGGTTGCAACCAGTAGGGATGACCGGATTGAAATGCACTAAAACGAGCGGGGGACGACGCGGCGGACGAGATGGGCGGTTACGGCAGATGATCTAGACATGCGTTAGTGTGTGTATCCCCTTCCACTGGACTCCTATTTTCACCGCGTTCCTCTTTCCCGCCTACCGTCATCATCCGCATCCTCATAGTCGACGTCGTCGCTGAATGATGACAGTAAACGGTGCGGAACACACCGGACACCAAAACTTTTCAACAACTTTCGAAGCATCGACCAACTGTGTCGAGCTAACCACCCTGCCATTTTTTCGGTGGTCAGTCGATGGAGAGAAAAAACCGGATAACTGTTGCGATTTTGATGGCTTCGATGGAGGGGGACATGGGATCAGAATATGAAGTTGGGCTGAAGATCTGAGATAGGGATAAGATTCCAGACAAATCAGTTCTGAAAAATACCGCGAAATCTGTATTATAAGGGCATGCCTCTCTATTTTTTCAGCCGCAAAAAAATTGTTTCGAATTTGTAAAATGGATCATAAAAACTGATGGAGAAGATTCTTGAAAATTTTTTTGTCAACTTTTGACGAGGATTCTTTTGAGGCTATTTTAAATCTGTTTCAATTTCAAGAATGTGTTCATTTTGAGCTCGTCGTGATCTCTTTTTGTCAGATGTGTCCTTGTAATACAGATTTTATGGTATACGAGTTTGGTTGGTACTTTTCTAGTTTTATAGTATGAATATTTAAGAAATAATCTTGAAGTTGAGGAGCAGTACCCAAAAATTCAAAATTTTCTCAAATCCTTTGGCTGTCTGCAAAGAGTCAAAGATCTTGATTGAAAAATTACGATATGAACAAACAAACTATAATTCAGATTAGAATTCGATCCAATTCGTGTGGCCCAATTTCTCATTTCCTTCGATATTTTGTTTTTCTGGAAATTCGATTAGAGTCAGCACACGTGATAGACGCTCTTCCATCAATTTCCGAATAAGAGAAAGCGAAAAACCCCAGTGCTCTTTCGTGAAATGCTCATTATCTTAGTCAGTGGCATTCACATTATATTTTTTATAAAAGTTGAAGAAATTGGGGTTGCAGTAATTTTGGACATACGATTTATCCTTTTCGAAGAAAATTTGAAGAGGGGAGCGTAATGAAACAAAAATGGTGATATTTACATATACAGATCGACGAAGAATCCACTTTTGATTCGAAAACTTTTTTTTGGCTGTTGTAGTCTGAAAATTTGAAACAGTTTGAGTTCTTCAGATATTCTATCCATATAGACTGGAAAACCGGCATATAATGGTCAAATTCAGTACAAAATTTATTCAGTTTTACGTTGAATGCTTCAAACTTTTTCTTTGCTAAATTTTCTCCATTTTAATTCGATTTTTTCCTGTTTTCTGTGAATATTCTGAAATTAGGAATTTTCGGACTACTTTCCCTGAAAGTTTCCAAATCTTAAAGTAGGATTACAGTCATTTTTTTTATTTTCTCAAATGATCGTCCCAGTTCCATTATTTACGAAAATAACGATATTTTTGCACAAAAATCATTAAAACTCGAGAAAATCGATTTTCAAAACGCCAACTTACATTTTTTCTAACCTATTGCAATGAATGTAGAATTTTTTGCTGATTCGGACGCACCTAATACCGCTGCTAAAAACGCAATATAAGCATTTTTATGAACAAAATTGCACTTTGTCGCGCCGCCCGCTGCCGATTTTAATCTGCTGTCGCGCCGCCCGCTGAATGCTCATGCCTATTCAGCGGGCGGCGCGACAATTGAAAATTTGTTAATGAAAATTTTTCTATTGCGTTTTGAGCAGCGATATTAGGTGCATTCGAATCAGCAAAAAATTCTACATTCATTGCGATAGGTTAGAAAAAATGTAAGTTGGCGTTTTGAAAATCGATTTTCTCGAGTTTTAACGATTTTTGTGCAAAAATATTGTTATTTTCGTAAATAATGGAATTGGGACGATCATTTGAGAAAATAAAAAAAATGACTGTAATCCTACTTTAAGTGAATTCTGAATCGATCCTTATAAAAATAGCAAGAATTAGAATTTCAACTCTCAACTACATCCCGCCTCCTCAGTTAAATTGAGCCCATCTGAAAACCAAAAAAAGTTCCGCATTCCCAAGGTTTCTTCAAAAATTTCGATGTTTTCTGCAACAAAACAAAAAAAAACCTCGGATACCTACATGTTCTTGTTATCTCTGAACACTAGACCTCGGCTATAAACACTCACATTGGCAGAACCATGAACAAGTGGCGTCCCGCACCAGTATTTTCTCTCTGTTTCTTTTCTTTCCTTTTTTTTGCAACGTCATCTTGAGTAATTACGACGATGTGTATGTGTATGTGTGTGGGCTAACCGATTCAACAGACGAATGCATGCGCACATCTTCTTCGGTTCCACTAACACGCTGCGAGAGGAGGAATAGACTGCAGTTTTGTCAGATACTTGAACTTCACTTTTTTTTGGGCATATCAACGATTGAGGATTCGCTTTTGAAGGGGGAGTAAACTATTTTTAAAATTTTTGATTTTTTGTACAGTCCGACTCAAAATTTAGAAATAATGAGAGTCTCAGTTGTGAAATAATTCTGAAAATTAGTCCAAAAAAAGATATAGGCTGTCAAAGGTGTTAAAAAGGGTCAGTTCGGGTAGCTATTTTCTCATGTTTTCATTTCAAAATCGGTTTCGGGTAGTTCGTGAAAAAATGAATTTTAATCTTTTTCAGTACAAAAATCAAAAAATCAGCTACCCGAACGGACCCTTTTTAGCAAATTTGACAACCTATATCTTCTTTTAGATAAATTTTCAGAATTTTTTTGTTTTTTTTTTTTCATAACTGAAACCCGAATTATTTCGAAATTCCGAGTCGATCCATATATACACACTAACATTTCTAGAATAGTTCACTCTCCCTTTGAAGAGGGAGTAAACTATTCCAAAAGTTTTTGATTTTTTAGTATAGATCGACTCAGAATTTCGAGATAATGGGAGTCTCAGTTGAAAAAAAATTCTGAAAATTTGTCTTTAAAGTTATAGAATTTCAAAGGTGCTAAAAAGGGTGTTTTCGGGTAGCTATTTCCTCATATTTTCAATTCAAAATTGGTTTCGGGTAGCTCGTGAAAAAATGAATTTTACGTGAATCTTTTTTCAGTACAAAAATTGAAAAATTAGCTACCCGAAAACACCCTTTTTAGCACCTTTGACAGCCTATATCTTTTTTAAACCAAATTTTCAGTATTTTTTCTCAACTGAGACTCCCATTATCTCGAAATTCTGAGTCGATCTATACAAAAAATCAAAAACTTTTGGAATAGTTTACTCCCCCTTTAAAGTTGCAAAAAATTATCCCTTGTGGCCGCACTTTTGTCGTGATTTCCATATGGATTACAATTTTCCAGGGCCCGTCGGCCCGGCCCGTCCGGCCCGTCTGCATACTAAAAAAAATTTGCAGTTCGAATTTTTCTAGTTTGAAGATTTTTTGTTCTATATTTGTTATCAATAGATGTTGAAAAAGTATTTCAAAGTGAAATCGAAATGTTGAGAAAAAATTCTGAGAATTTTTCGGGTGCTAAAAAAGGTGCTAAAAAGGGTCCATTCGGGTAGCTATTTCCCAATATTTTCAATTCAAAATTGGTTTCGGGTAGCTCGTGAAAAAATGAATTTTACGTGAATCTTTTTTCAGTTCAAAAATTGAAAAGTTAGCTACCCGAAAACACCCTTTATGGCACCTTTGACAGCTTATATCTTTTTTTAGACAAATTTTCAGAATTTTTTCACAACTGAGACCCGAATTATTTCGAAATTCCGAGTCGATCCTTCTTTTCAGTTGGAAAATTTTTAAACTCCAGTTCAATTCAACCCGTTGTTATAAAACCAACACTTGTCGTATGAAATGATCGAGGGGAAGTGCGAAAGTTTTCTGTCATCGGAAACTCTAAATTTATGCAGGGGGCACACGAGGGGGGGCCCCCAGTCACCTCAGGATATCCATCCATCTGTTGAGGCAGGTACCTACAGCCAGGACCCCTCCGAATATTCATACTCTCTTCGTTTGCTTTACTAAACTTTTCTTGTTAGTCCACGAAAACTTTTTTGGACTTTATGACATCGGGAAGTAAGGATTTTCAAATAGAGAGCACTCAGTAGGATGTCAGAGGGTCTTGTCATTTTGATTGCCACTCTGCCAAATTGAACGTTTCGTCTTGTCCTTACATTTAGCTCTTCGTTGATTCACAATCTGTACGACTTCTTTTCTATTCAACGATTTTACGTTTTCAGTGCGGCGTTTTTTTCTTTTCAGATGAGTCAGAATTTTATACAACATTCTTGTTTTCTTCTGTTTTTTCCTTCACTTGGCAGAAAGGAAAATGAAGCTGAAAAAAACAGTAGGAGGAACAAGACTTGGAGTAGAAAAATTTTTTTGTCCAATTTTTAATATAGAATTTCCAAAAAAAAAAGGCTTTCAGAAATTATGAAATTAACCTATAACCCTGAGAATCAAATTTTCAATAATTTTTTCATATTTTCCGTGCTTTTGTTGTGTTTAATTATTTTTTCGAATTTTAATATAGAAATTTTTTGAAATGCGTTAAGAAATTATGAAATTCTAATGAAAACTATAATCCAGCAACTCAAATTTTCAATAATTTTTTTCATATTTTTCGTGCCTTTCTTGATTTTTTATGGTGAAAATCGGCTCGTACCCAAAATTTGATTAATTAAAAATTTATTTTAAAAATAAAAAAAAAAAAATTTTCCCGCTCAATTTCAGTAAGTATGTTTTTTTGGACTGGCACACTAATAATTACTGAAAACCCACATACCGATTTCCTCAATTTTAAAAATTCGAAAATTACCCGCCAAGGACTACAAAATGAGATTCCGATTTTTCCGGATAGTACTATCCATCTCCGAAAGTTTCCTATCGGTTTCTCAGACTCTCTCCGCTTCTTCCTCCCGTACAATATCTCGACTATCCTTCTGTCCGTATTTTCCGATATCTCTCCATTAGTCATACTCTCTTATAAGAACCAATTGACAACGAAATAGCGAGAGACTCCCAGAGACCCAAAGAAAGACACAGAGAGAGTTTCCCTCTCTCTCTCCCGCGCGCGGGGCCAAACGGCCGATAGATGTGTGACCCTGCGTTCTCTCTGGCTCTGGCTAGTCTCATCTTTCGTTTGCACCCATTCTCTAATGCCCTAGCATCGATTCGGTGGGGGCCCTACGTCCGTTTGGACGTACGGAAACACGAAGAAGAGGACGAAAAAGAGAGGAGGAGGAGAAGAGGGCGAGCACTACTACTGACCGTCGTGTGTGTAATTCGGAGGGGAGAAGGCTCTTTCGCTTTATCGGCCTGTGTCTATTGTCTCTACCTCTCTCTCACTCTCTCTTACTCGTTTCTGTCTTCTCAACTCTTTTGCGTCGCGAGTTGGTTGTTGCAGTCATATTACTTATAACACACACAAAGAGAAACGAGGAAGAGAGAGAGAGAGAGGGAAGAGAAATAAAAACACTTTCAACGGAAACTTACTTACTTCTTACTTTGTTGCAAATGTTTTTACGCTTAACTCTCAAAACTTATTATTCGAAAAATTATTATTTCAGATCTCTCATCTTCTGCAAATGTCAAACAATCCCAATAGGACAGTTTGATTATTCTTCTTCTATCCCCTGTCTGGTAAGTACTTGATAACTTCATAGGGTCCTAGGTCCACAGAATATCATATTTCTTGTTTTGTTTCTCGCGCGTATTTTTTTTTGCTTTTTTCCAACTACTATTTCTATTTTTTGGCGCATTCTATAATTTTCCAGACTGAAGTAATATTTTTCCAGAAATATGAGCTTCAGCAATGGAGCCATTAATTGCGACATCATGCCGACCATCTCAGAAGATGGCGTGGACAATGGTGGTCCAATGGACGAGCCCACGGATCGTGACAACATTGAGCAGGTATTCCGAGTGATATTCAAGGTGTTTCGTGAATAGTTTGATTTTTTTTTCAGTTGATGATGAACATGTTGGAAGATCGAGATAAGTTACAGGAGCAGCTGGAAACTTATAAGGTTCAGCTGGAAAATGCGGCTCTTAGGACGAAGGAAGTGGAAAAAGAACGGGATATGATGAAGCGGCAGTTTGAAGTTCATACGCAGAATCTTCCGCAGGTTTTTGATTACAATTTTTTGTAGTTTTCTCACAATTGTATTCCTAGGAGCTGCAAACCATGACAAAGGAATTATGCGTGTTTAAAGAGCAGTTACTGGAAAAAGATGAAGAAATTGTTGAGCTGAAAGCAGAAAGGAATAATACACGATTACTGTTGGAGCATTTAGAATGTTTGGTCTCTCGACACGAACGATCATTGAGGATGACTGTGATGAAAGTGAGTAATTTTTAAAGTCCTTTTTTTAATTGATTTTTTGTTCAGAGGCAAGCTCAAAATCATGCTGGAGTATCGTCCGAAGTGGAAGTTCTGAAAGCTCTTAAAAGTCTCTTTGAACACCACAAAGCGTTGGATGAGAAGGTAATTCCTTCGATTTTTCTCAATACTCCATTCATATTTTCATTCAGGTACGAGAACGCCTTCGAGCTGCGATGGAGAGAGTTGCCACACTTGAAGACGAGCTTAATTGCAAGGGAGAAGAGAATGCGGCGCTGAAAGCGCGAATCGCAAATCATGTGCTAGAAGCGGAAGAAGCGATGGTAATTATTCATTGAAAAAAAGAGGCATGTTATCTTCTTGAGCATTTCCAGGCATCCAACGCGCGTACAAATGGCACTCTTAGCAGTGAGAGTGCGAATCGGCTCATTGAAATGCAGGAAGCGTTGGAGAGGATGAAGACGGAATTGGCGAATTCTCTGAAACAGGGGAATGAAGTCACCAAGAGGTAACCAACGTTGAAAAATTTTGATTAAAGGAGTGTTCCGGGCAAAATCAGTTTTATTGGCTCCGCGAAGTTTGGCTACTGGCCATTTCGCTACTGTGACGTTTCGCAACTAACGTGAACTTTGGAGTTAAGATTTGTGCACATTTCTTCAATCGAAAGTTCATGTTCGTAGCCAAACGTCGCACAGCCTTATGATTCAATCGATGCAAAATTTCACGCTGATTCCGAATATCACAATTAAAACGCTCAAAAATGCTTCTCAGGCTTAAAAAACGCCGTCAAACTTGCAAAAAAGTTATCGCTTCTGGCCTAACTTTTGCGTGGACAGTGCGAACATTGTAGACAAAAAAAACGACAAAAATTCGGCCAGGAGGGATAACTTTTCTGCAACTTTGACGACGTTAGAAGCATTTTTGAGCGTTTTCATTGTGTTATTCGAAATCAGCGTGTAATTTTGACCATAAACTCATTTCGCCCGGAAATATACATCTGAAATACAGTACACCATACATTTTCAATTTTAGGAACGCTGAACTTGAAGACCAGATCACGGAAGATGCTCGTGAAAAGCACGCCGCCCAAGAATCAATTGCTCGTTTGAAGAATCAAATTTGTGAGGTACGCACTTATATGATGATGAATGAATGTCCCTCTCATAATAGTTCAAGTATACCCTTTTCCCCTTTCTTCAGCTCGACGCACAACGAACCGATCAAGATACAAGAATAGCCACGCTTGAGTCGCGTTTCCTGACGGCGCAAAGGGAGTCGACATGTATCCGGGATCTAAATGACAAATTGGAGCACCAGGTTGGCCAATACGTAATTGGAATGTCGCTCAATTTTCTTTTTTGTTTAGCTTGCCAATAAGGATGCGGCTGTCAGGTTGAATGAGGAAAAGGTGCATTCACTTCAAGAAAGATTGGAATTGGCAGAGAAGCAACTCGCGCAAAGTCTCAAAAAAGCCGAGTCACTTCCGTCAGTTGAAGCAGAATTGCAACAGAGGATGGAGGCACTCACTGCTGCTGAACAGGTTTGTTTTTTTGTTTGACATTATGCAAATAAGTTTTTGTTGTTTTCAGAAGAGCGTGTCCGCTGAAGAGCGCATTCAACGGTTGGACAGAAACATTCAAGAGTTGACAGCCGAATTGGAGAGAGCTGTGCAGAGGGAACGAATGAATGAAGAGCACAGTCAACGTTTAAGTAGCACTGTGGACAAAGTAAGAGGACACTTAATGTTTGACTATTCGAAAATTCATGTTACAGCTTCTCTCGGAATCCAATGATCGTCTTCAACTTCACCTTAAGGAGAGGATGCAAGCATTGGATGACAAAAATAGGCTCACTCAACAGCTCGACGGCACTAAGAAAATCTACGATCAGGCGGAACGCATCAAGGATCGTCTTCAGAGAGATAATGAGTCCCTTCGGCAAGAAATTGAAGCTCTGCGTCAACAACTTTATAATGCAAGGACGGCGCAGTTCCAGTCAAGGTATTTTCTTTACGTGTTTGGGAATCTTTATCATTAACAAACTCAAAATTCTTTGTATTTATCTGTCTGTCTGCGCCGTGTTTCGGATCCCGCTCAGGTCAGCTCTCACTGTACCGATTTTTCCCCAACTTTTGGCAGATTATCAGAAATTATTTCGAGATTATGCGTAGCTTTCATTATAGAAAGGGAGATAGTGACAAGTTCACGGAATTATTTTTCAAAACTACAAAATTTCCATTTATAAAGTTTTCCTTTGCTCGGAGGGTCCATCATATAGAGATTGTTTCAGAATGCACGCTCTTCCATACGCTCATGCCCCTACTATCGTTCAAGCCCCTCCACCAACATCGATAGCTCAACAATCTGCATATTCGGTTTACAAGCAACCAAATCAACAATATCAGACAGTTGGTATGAGGAGAACCAACAAAGGAAGGATAGCGGCCCTTCAGGAAGACCCCAACAAGGTGCAAACTCTAAACGAGCAAGAGTGGGATCGTCTCCAACAGGCTCACGTGTTGGCAAATGTCCAACAGGCGTTTTCCTCGTCCCCGTCACTCGCCGACGTCGGTCAATCAACGTTGCCACGTCCGAACACCGCTGTTCAACACCCTCAAGACGATATGATGGCCAGTGGTATGGGAATGGGAATGCAACAGGGGATGCAAGGTGGAGGACAAGATGCACACATGCTGGCGTCAATGTTACAAGATAGATTGGATGCGATCAATACTGAGATTAGGTAAGTCCCTTCTTACAAGGCTTCTTACAAGAAAACCATCAGGCCTCGCAAATTCAGAATTACTTGAAACTTTCACCATATGCCCACCCCGAAGTGGTAATAAAATTCTCGAAATATTTTTTTTCCGCCCGACATCCGGAGCAGAGATATTGGGGCTCAAAGTGCCATATTTAGCACTGCAGTACTAATTCAATGGAATTTGGAAGACTATATTTCTAGTTCTAGGTGGTATTTTGAGTTGAAATTTTGTCAGAACACGTAAATGGGGCTAAGCTACACATTGACACAGTTTTTTCGCAAAAAAAAATTCGACCGAATTTCGAATTTCTTGCTACATTATACTACACATGAGCATGCATTTTTTTGAAATTAAAAAAAATTCTTAGAGTGGAAGGTCCTACTATTTCTGAAAGTTGCAGGCTAATACAACAAGAGAAACATCACGCTGAACGAGTTGCTGAACAATTGGAGCGATCTAGTAGAGAATTTTATGATGATCAAGGAATTTCTACAAGAAGCTCCCCGAGAGCGAGCCCCCAACTAGAAGCCATGCGTCAACATAAGTATAATACGGTATGTGTTTTATTATAATGTTGTAATTCATTTGGTGTATTCAGCTGCCCGCCAATGTGAGTGGAGACCGACGATATGACATCTATGGTAATCCTCAGTTTGTGGACGACCGTATGGTACGGGATTTGGACTATGAGCCGCGTCGAGGATATAACCAGTTTGATGAGGTAACGTCTTCAAAGAAAATGATGAATGATGTTTTCCTTTTGCAGATGCAATATGAAAAAGATCGAATGAGTCCGGCGTCTTCGGTGGCTTCCTCGACAGATGGTCTTGGTGGCAAGAAAAAGAGATCGAATAGCTCAAGTGGTTTGAAAACCCTTGGCAGGTTTTTCAATAAGAAGAAGAATTCGTCCAGTGATTTATTCAAGTAAGAAAAAAAGATTCATCACTTGTGGAGATGAAAAATTTCAATTAACTTTTTAGGAGAAACGGAGAATATTCCGACGGCGAGCAATCGGGAACCGAAGGAAACCAGAAGGCTGACTATGACAGGAGGAAAAAGAAGAAGCATGAGCTCTTGGAAGAAGCCATGAAGGCTCGGACACCATTTGCACTTTGGAATGGACCTACAGTAGTCGCTTGGCTTGAACTTTGGGTTGGCATGCCAGCGTGGTATGTAGCTGCGTGTAGAGCCAACGTGAAGTCAGGAGCAATTATGTCTGCATTGAGTGATCAGGAAATCCAGAAAGAAATAGGAATTTCAAATCCCCTTCATCGTCTGAAATTGAGACTCGCTATCCAGGAAATGGTATCTCTTACATCTCCCTCCGCTCCTCGAACAGCTCGTTTGACATTGGCATTCGGTGACATGAACCACGAGTACATCGGAAACGACTGGCTGCCAAGTCTCGGTCTTGCGCAATATCGTTCGGCGTTCATGGAATGTCTTCTCGACGCCCGAATGTTGGAACATTTATCAAAACGCGACCTGCGTACGCATCTCCGCATGGTCGACACATTCCATCGTACAAGTCTTCAATACGGCATAATGTGTCTCAAGAAAGTCAATTATGATAAGAAAGTGTTGGCGGAAAGGCGAAAGGCGTGCGATGGTATCAATACAGGTAATTATTGGAAAAGTTGTTTAGCTAGATAAAATTTTATAGACTTGCTTGTATGGTCAAATGAACGAGTTCAACGATGGGTGGAAGAAATTGGACTAGGCGCATTTTCAAGGAATTTGGCGGATAGTGGAATTCATGGAGCCCTGATTGCACTTGATGAAACTTTCGATGCTTCAGCTTTCGCGTATGCATTACAAATGGGATCTCAGGACATGGCAAATAGACAGGTATAGTTATCTTAAAGTAGGATTACAGTCATTTTGTTTATTTTCTCAAATCATCGTCTCAATTTTATTTACGAAAATCACAATGTTTTTATAACTGCGTTCGAATAAGCAGAAAAATCGATTTTCGAAACGCCAACTTACAATTTTTTCTAACTTATTTCAAAAAATGTAGACTGTTCCGCTGATTCGAACGCAGCTAATCTCGCTGCTCAAAACGCAATATAAACATTTTTATGAACAAATTTTCACTTGTCGCGCTTGCCGCTGCCGACCTAAAATCTGCTGTCGCGCTCGCCGCTGCCGTCTCATAAGCTGTAGCGGCCAGCGCGACAAAATAAAAATTTGTTAATAAAAATGTTTCTAGTGCGTTTTGAGCAGCGATATTAGGTGCATTCGAATCAGCAAAAAATTCTACATTTTTTGAAATAGGTTAGAACATGTAAGTTGGGATTTTGAAAAATGATTTTCTCGAGTTTTTACGATTGCTGTGCAAAAGTATTGTTCTTTTCGTAAAGGCTGGACTTGGGTCGATCAATTGAGAAAATTTTGAAAAATGAGTGTAATAATACTTCAAGTTTCAAATTATTTTATTTATTTTCAGCTCCTCGAAAAGAAGTTTACTGCTCTTGTCAACGATCACCGAATGCAAACCGAGTCCCATCCGGTAATGCCTTGAAGAAAAAGAGCCTTGCCGTGACTTACAATTCTTTGTTGTTTTATTAAATACATTTTGTTACTCATAACCTGTTCCAAAACAAATTTCCCCGTCATAATTCATTAATCTAATTGCCCTTTACTGGTATGATTTGGTGTGTTTGCTCTAACTGACTTGCAGTATTGTTTGATCTCAAAAAAAAATCCTCTGTGCAAATCAAAAAAAAAATTACAGAGATGTGGAAAATCTCTTGCAAAATCGTACGAATTCCATTTGTACACCTAGCAATTATTCATTTTTCTATTTCTACGCATTCGTGTCTTTCCTCTCATTCGTGCTAGTCAAATGTGACCCCAGCTGCTGAAATTTGTTCAATTCTTTGTTCTCATTTTTGTTTCATATCCTATTTTCCTTTTATTCTCCTGAATATCTGTTATCTACATGCTTCGCTATTCTTTTTATACTTTTCCCCGATCCTCTTGCGTGTTTTGTTTCAGTTATATTTCTTTTTATTCTCAGTTATCTTCCCGAAACTTGTGAACTTTCTAACTTATTTTAGTTTTTTTTATTCCATCTCATCATTGTTTTTGATTCTTGACAAAACACATTCCAAGCGCATGATTTAATAAAAAAGTTTTATTTTGGTCGAGGTAAAAATGTAAAAAAGTCAAAGGGGCAACATGAATTAACCGTAAAGATTGTGAATCGGAAACTAGGATTTGAAAATCAGACTACAAAACCAAAGCAATCAGAAAAACTGCTCCAAACATTGTGCTCCAGAAGCACTTCACTGCTCCATTCATCACAGAGAGTATGTCGTTCTCGTCAATTTCCTTATTTGAAGTGTACAACCGGACTGGATTCAACTGACTCGTCGTCTGTAATCGTGTTTCGGTTGTTAGTCCCCTTAGGCATTCGTAGGGAAACGAGCAAGAAGAAGAAGAAAAGTTACGATGATTTATGGGATGGGTTTGAAGCCAGAAGAGTCTTGTAGGAACTAATTCCTCTCTTTTTTAGGTTCAAAAGCACTTCTTGTTTTTTGGAAGTGTATTTATGGCTCTGCGGAATTCCGTCACTGATCGTTGTACAGCTAACGTAAACTTTCGGCGTTGCGACGTTTCGAAAGTGTAATATTTCGCAAGTGTGACGTTTCGAAAGTATGACGTTCAGCAAGTGTGACGTTTCGAAAGTATGACGTTTCGCAAGTGTGACGTTTAAATTGAACAAGTGAAATATCGCATTTTCGAAATGTGACACTTGCAAAACGTCACAATTGCGAAATGTCACATTTTCGAAACGTCACACTTTCGAAACGTCATCTTTTGCAACGTCGCGGATCTTTTGCAACGCCCAATGCGACGTTTCGCAAGTGTGGCGCTTCGAAATTAAGACGTTTCGCAAGTGTATGACGTTTCGCAGTATGACGTTTCGCACTTTCGAAACGTCACACTTGCGAAACGTCACATTTCCGAAACGTCATCTTTCAAAACAACGCGCAACCGATCTTCAGAAGGTAGAAAAATACGAAAATCTCAATTTCAAAATTCGTGTTACTTGCGAAACGTCACAGTTGCAAACCTAAAAAACAAAGCCTACCTGCTTCATCCCTGGAACCCCCGCTTTTGGCCTTGGATCTTCCGTTCCTCTAACCAAATGATGAAAATTACACAGATGATTGTCACATATGCAATGTTTGGCTAAAACCACAGAACTGTTACCTTGAGTCTCTACAGTACACCCGGTTTGAACTTTCTGAAACTTGAAGTTAAAATTTTGACATAAGAATACCACGTACATCATTTCCGTTGACTTTAACGCATCCAGCTTGAAGCTCGTAGCGGGGTCTCGCCTTGCCAACGAACTCGTCATGGTCTTCATAATTGTGTTTAAAATCTGCACTTTCTAGAACAATCTCTGATGTTGTCAAAGAAATAAAACAGTAGTGTCCTTCACAAGTGGAAGATCTGGAAATTTCAAATTCCACAAGGCTTTTAAAATTGATGTTTACTTCTTGAATACTTCTTGTCCAAACGGTTTGAAAGCCTTGTGCATCAACGCGTAACAATAGTGCAGATTCTCGTCCTTTCTCTCGATCACATGTTTCTTCTGAAAATGGACCAGATGAGACCTCTCTTTGTCAGAAAAAAAAAATGCTCTAAGGACCTGGTAATTGAAGGTTTTATTGAACTCATTGCACAGGCCAGATGGGTGTGTGCACACGCAACCATTCATCACATTTGAGGCACTCGATTCATATCTAAAAATGGTTTCTTGAGGGATTGATCTAGGCGAAGTGCGCCCACCTGGTGCACAAATAATCTCCCTCGTAATCCAGATAATCATCCACTCGGAGGAAAGATGGTAGTCGTGGATATCCCAGCCCGCATCCCTGTTATCGAAATAATATTTTATAATAACTCTGATCCTTCCAGCTCAACCTGCTCTTTTCCGTCAAAATCCACAACGCAATAATTCCCTCGACACTTTTGTGAACATCCCGAATCGCAATCTTCACCATGACGGGAAGTGCAATGACAGCATTCAACGGACGGAAGACGCGACGGAATGTAGCTGCCCAACTGCAAATTCAATTAGTTTGGTCGCTAGTCGAAAAAGTTCCAAAGACTCTGAATGTTCTATAATTAACTTGGGACCAAAAGAAACTTTTTGGAGACTTTTTTGGTTTCTTAATTGAATTGAAAGTGTTGGGACCCAAAGACCCCACCTTGTGCCTAGTGTTACATTGATCCTGATCGCAGAAACAATGAATTGTATCCGTATTGCTCGCATATTGACAGCCTCTTTGTCCGGCTGGGAAATCCGATATGCAACCTTTCTAAAACATTGTTCTTGATCATAAAAAAAACATAGAGCTCTCAAGTGCTCATACCTGAACAATAGCGGTTGACTCGTCAGCGAACAGCTCTACTTTTGCGAAACAGGCATTTGCAGTGCATTGCTCATTGGGAGGAGATTTGCAGTCGCAGTTTACAGGGTCCACCTGGGAAAAATGGGGTTTTGGGATGTAGAAAATAAAATATTCTTTTTTAGGGGGAGTGAACTATTTTTTAAAAAATTCTATTTTTGTATAGCCCGACTTTCAAGATAATGGAAGTCTCTGTTTGAAAAAATTCCGAAAATTTGCCCCAAAAAATATATAGGCTGTCAAAGGTGCTAAAAAGGGTCCGTTCGGGTAGCTAATTTTTCATATTTTCAATTCAAAATTGGTTTCAGGTAGCTCGTGAAAAAATGAATTATACGTTAGGTTTTTTTCAGTACAAAAATATAAAAAATTCAGCTACCCAAAAGGATTCTAATTAACTCATTCGACAGGCCCTATCTTTTTTTGACAAATTTTTCAAGGTTTTCAAAACTGAGACCCCTATTGAATCGAAATTATGATCGATCCATATGTCCACACACAAAACTAGACGTTTTCAGACTATGTTCTGCGTCGAACCATAAAATAATCTCAAAAAAATATTTCATACCTACTAATCTGCTATTTGAAACTAATGTAAAGTCTACATAATTTCAAACGATTTTTTTAACATTTTAAAATTTTCATGGAATAAAACAGTTCTTGTTGCAAATCATAAAGTGTAGTCTGACCTTTTAATCCAATGTTTTCGACATTTTCAAAAAAAATTTAGAGAATAAAAAACGTGCTTGTAATATCCGCTATAATATATAACCTCTACGAACTCACCTTCCCATTAATTGTTTTACAATACGTAAGACATGAATGACATTTGATTGTGAACACAGATTGTATTGTTGCTAATACCAGAAACGCGTGTAGAATCATCTATCTAAAAATACAAAAACACAATATAATTTTCAAGGGCAGAGAAGGTCACTAATGAAATATTGACAAGATACGAAGGACCTCTTCTTAAATATTAATTGAGAATCGAGAGCGTGTCATCAGAAATTCTGAAGCTCTAGCCGAGAATAGCGATGAAAGTGAGTTGCACGAAATAAAAAAGTGAGAGAAGCAATTAGATCGAGTCAGGGGAATGCGTTGGATGACAAAAAAAACGAATGACAGAAATGCACTTTTTTTTTGACAGATGGAAAGGCTAGATATTTGAAGCTATTTGAAAGACAACCGATCAATGACAAGAAGAAATTAAGGAAAAAAAAAACTGACGAGAGGAGATGGGAAGAAGAAACTATTCATGTGGAAATTAGAAGAGAAAGAATCAATTGGCTTAACGGGCAACCAAATCACCTTTCTCTTAAACCCTCACCTGATCATTTTTCTTTCAATGGAAGGAATTCTGAATAAAAAATGATATGCTTTCATGTTTTTTCTAATTGTGAATAAATGAAACGCCTTCTTTTCCGAATGCGTCAAAGAGGGAGTAAACTATTCTAAAAAATTGTGATTTTTTGTATAGTCCGACTCAGAAGTACGAGACAATGGGAGTCTCAATTGCGAAAAAATTCAGAAAATTTGTCTTTAAAAAGATATGGGATGTCAAAGATGCTAAAAAGGGTCCGTTCGAGTAGGTAATTTCTCATATTTTCAGTACAAAATTGGTTTCGGGTAGCTCGTGAAAAAAATGAATTTTACGTAAAAAACTTTTTCAGTACAAAAATCAAAAAATCAGCTACCCGGAAGGCCCAAAGTCAGCTCGTTTGGCAGCTTATAACTTCTTCTAGACAAATTTTCAGAATTTTTTCGTAACTGAGACCCCGATTATCTCGAATTTCTGTGTCGATCCATATATACACACATCAGTATTTCTAACCTGCAAAGTTAAAGATGGCGCATTTTGATATAACATCTTCATATGATCCTAAGCCGTGGTTATCGGCTTTCCATCTTTTTGAAAGCTTTTTGAGTACTCCCCCTATACCCTATATACACTTTTTTTGAGATAATAAAATGAATCTAAAAGCATGCCTAGAGGAAAAAAGAAGTCAAAGTATTTCCCCATCACCAAAAAGACATTGGGTACTTGTGGTTGTAAGAAGAGAAAAAGGAGGGCTCGTTTAAAATTGAAACACTGAAGACGTAGAGAACATAAACATGAAAGATTACAAACGATGGAGACAACCGAGTCGAAATGGAGTAACCGCACGCCGTACGTCTCATTTCCTCATGTCCGGGGACAACCGAATAGTCTATCTTCGAACTGAGACGAAAACGGGGCGGAAAACAGAAAACCAGAGAGAGAGAGCAAGACGATCCTCCATTGTTGTGTCCAAGACACACTTGCTCGGTGAGCCGCGACCTTTTCGGCAAGAAGAAATCCGAGAGGAGGGGGGGATTAAAATTGGAAGGTGAGGGCAGTAGTATTAGAAAAACATAGAGAAATATGTCATTCTCAGATTCTTGAGGAAGTACTTCGATACTTGTCACAAAAACTAATCTAGAAAGAACAAGCTTTAGCTTCTCACATCAAAACTCCAATAAATCCAATATTCTTCATGTTTTCTCAGTGGTCCCAAAGCCATCCTAGAACGGATAAATGGATATACTTTTTCTTCAGACGGATAAGTTTTGCGTCCTCCCGGGCGAGGGGTGTGGCTTTGAGATTCGCTTTATTGCATAGTGAGACATCTATCTTTGGTGCATCCTCTTCTCCTACAAATAAGAAGAAGACGACGACTGGGGGGCCAATGTCGGGGAGTTTATGTCAATCTCTGGCAGAGCAAAGTCAAAGAAAATGGATAAAAGAGATGCTTGACGTCTCGATAGTGTGTCTTTGAAAAGATGGTGACAACTGAAACCCTTCACTTTCATCTCAATTATAGCTCTCGGTTACTACGGAAACAGAAGAGAAGTGTCGGGCGTCATTTGTGCTCCAAGTGAAAAAAGTGCATTGCATACTTCCGAGTGAACTTAAGTGGCCAACATCATTTATTCATTGACATTCGAATGTTCTTTCGGCTCAAAATTGTAGGGAAAAAGGCCCAAAAAGGGAAAATAGTTACTGCAAAAGATAGCTTCTTTGAGATTTCGCATGGCATTGCAAAATGTCCAAAATTGTCTCTCTGCTAGGCTCGAAATATTCTACTTCATTGACAAAGTTGAATACATTTACAGCGGAGTTCTGAAAAATGTCTGTATAAGAATATAAAAAGGTCAACTGTGAGAATATAGGACAACTTTGAGGCTCTGAGAAAGTGGTTTCCAGATATCCGATTTTTTGGAAATTTTGTGGATGTATAGAGCAATTCAAGAACTGTATTTTTGTAGTTGACAATTTTTCCGTATGATTGCAATCAAGTTAGTTAGGCCAGGTTGATCGGCTTCATCCAAAATTTTTAAGTTTTGAACGCCACCTCGAATATTTTATTGGATTATTGAATTTTGGATCAGTTTTGAGCGCTTCGGAATTCACGCGACCCATCTAACTGAAACGTGGTACTAGGAAAGAAACTGAACTAAAAAATAGAGCTCCTAAATTACTTCATACATCCACAAAATTTCCAAGAAATCTGATATCTCGGAATCACTTTTTCAG
This sequence comes from Caenorhabditis zanzibari, assembly GCA_963966625.1. NCBI lineage: Eukaryota > Metazoa > Nematoda > Chromadorea > Rhabditida > Rhabditidae > Caenorhabditis > Caenorhabditis zanzibari. Next base: position 14,508,908 of record OZ016473.1, read on the forward strand.
ACCCTCAAAGTTGACACTATTCCACTGAAAAAACATTTTCTTTCTTCATACCTTGCACGTTTTCATTTCATGTAAAAGTTCCATTTTCACTTTGGCAAAATAAGCGTAGAAAAACGGGAACGTCATAAATATCATGATCACAGATAGAATGGATAATGTTGCTGAAAAATTAAAGTTTTCAATTTTTTCAAATTCAATGTAGGCATACACTCATTTTTTGAAAAATGTTCTCAAATCATCGTATCACGTCCAAATAACAGTATTTTTGAACAAAAATTGTTGAAAATCGAGAAAATCGATTTTCAAAAAGCCAACTTACATTTTTCCAATTTTTCATTTTTTGAAATACTCAGAAAAATGTAAGTTTGCTTTTTGAAAATCGATTTTTTCGATTTATAACAATTTTTATTCAAAAATATTGTTATTTTCGTAAATACTGGACTTAGGACGATCATTAGAGAACAAATGAGTGTCATCCTACTTTAATGAGTCGATCACCTGCAATAACTAATACAGATTGATAGGCAGTTTTTCTGGAATACAGAGACATTTATAAATGGCAAGTAGTGACTTTTATTACAGATTCTTACAGTTCAGTATAAATACAAATACAACACAAATCGAATGAGGTCGTTTCTTTTCTCCTATAATTTCTCTGCTAAACACGCTTGTAGTTTCCCTTTGTACTTCTCTCGTTCCTTTTCACTTTTCAGCTTTCCATCGAATGGCAATGCATCCACTGATAGTTTCGCCGCAATCGCACACTGAACTCGTTTCGCAAACTGTTCTTCGCTTTCTGAAAATGGATGTGAGTGGCATGGTGGTATATGTCATCTGACTTCCATACCTGATGACTTTTTATACATTGCTGGCAAATAGTAGACGTCTATGATTGAACACCAGGATGTCATTGTTCGGATGAGGTATGGAATGAAAGTGTCTTCAGACCAGAAGGCGTCGCCGAATCTTGAGTTTTGCTTCATGGCGATTGGATAGATTGCGGTTTGCCCATCGAAAATTGCTTTTCTAAACTGAAGCACCGATTTGTTGTTGGAACAGTATCCTTCTGGGAACAACAGCACTGGATATGTATTTTCATCTTTTTGCTTTGAATGCTCCACAATTGCTTGCAGAAGAGCGTTTCTGTTCTTATCACAAGCTCGATTCACCAATAGAAGAGGTGTCAGTTTTCCGCCATATTTGTAAAGATACTTCACGAAGCCTCCGTGAGTTTGTCCTGTGATCGTGTAGCCCACTCCTTCATAATCACATCCAGAATAAATGGTCATCACATCGTTGGCGCTCAAGTGGTTGGCAACTGCCACTCCTGTAACATTGATGGGTTATTAAAATGTCAGAATCGGGGCTTCATCACCTGGAAATTTTGGACGATGCTTCTTATCATAAAAGTTGACAATTAGGCCAGTTGAAAGATTGAACAGCTTTGCGAATGTGATACCGCAGTAGCGAACTGAAATAGAAAAGAATTTAAAGGAAACGATATTTTTAAGAAGGATTCCGGGCAAAATGAGTTCATGGTTCAATAGGTGCAACGTTTCATGCTGATTCCGAATATCATAATAAAACTCTTCGAAATTCTTCTCCGTCCCAAAAGCGCCCTCAAATTGCAAAGAAGTTATCCCTCGTGGCCGAACATTTGTGGTGTTTTCACACTGTCCACGCAAAAAGTTAGGCCAACAGGGATAACTTTTCTGCAACTTTGAAAGTGTTTTTTGGGCCTGAGAAGCATTCTTTTGCATTTTCATTGTACTATTCGGAATCAGCATAAAATTTCGCATCGATTAAACCATAAACTCATTTTTCCCGGGATCCTTCTTCAAACTTACAATATCTTATATCTGCTTTTAAAATCACACATACTACTGATGAAACGGTCAAGAAAAGAACTGCAAACGCCATGAAACATAATCTCAATGGAAACAAGAATCCCCATCGGAAGGCAAGTCCAAAGATATAGAAGGGCAAGTTTAGTTTTTCTTTGGGGAAATGCAACAGGGATGCTTCTTCCTCCTCGATTTCAAATGGTCTGGTCAGGTCGTCCTGCAAAAGTGGAAAGATAAAAGCTTGAACTCTTATCAATGCAAGTTTTAATGTCTAAGTTTAGAGTTTGAAACCAACCTGCAAAAGCGACTGAATTCCTAGACTTAGAAGGTCTGTAGAGGCCTCGAATGTGTTTTCAAAGTTTTCTGCAATAAAACAATTATCAAATTTTTCCTTGAATTTTCCTTACTGTTTTTAATATAGTCTACTGTCAAATAAGTCTTCTTATCAGCTCGTTTGCTGTATATCTCCTCCTCCTCTTTCCAACCAACCAATCCTCCTAGAACATCTTCCAAAATCCGAACTAGTATCATTGGGATCCATCCTGAAATTCTGAGACATTTAAAAATAGAAAAGGATCACCCCACAGACAATATCTCAGTCCACCGTGTACTTTGTTTTATGTGTCATCTCTCTTCTTTTTTCTCCCGTTTTTTGAGTGTGAAGAATTTCAACCAGCTGATCGTAGAAAAAGAAGAGATATCAAAACACATTCCGCGGCGGCAAATATATGATAGAACAGAGAGGAAAAAAGGTACTCACCCCAACTTCTTTTCAGCAATACTAACAAAATACTCGTAATAAAGATAAAGGTGGCTAGGAATTGAAGGGATAGCATTACAATGAATGAATGAGGATGGATGAAATGGAACTACCTAGAATTTTGAAGGAGCTAGAAAAGTGGGCGGAGCTATCAGACCGATGTCACCTGTTTATCGCATGATTATCAGAGTAAATGCCGTTATCATCTTGTACTTTGAAATAGAGAGTGGGAAACGAGTAGAAGAGTTCGGGAGAGATTTTGTGATAGGTTATTAACTACTGTTGATTGACGGGTTCTAATTAGAGGAAGTCATGTTATCAGTGAATTTGATTGATGACCATTGAAGGGGAGGAGAATTTTTTTTATAGAAACATCATAGGAACATTTTGTTTGTTTTGCGAAATGTTTTTGAGAACGTTCAGAGTTTTCCAGATGGCATGAGAGTGGCACGTTTTTCGAGTCAAATGAAAGATTTTTCGCGAACACATTACATTTATTTTTGGGACCGAGAAATTTTCATAGGACCACTAAAACCGGAAAGAGCCGTGGTCTTAAGCTTCATACTACTGTATTAGGCTAGGCTAAAGATTGCTTCGAACTCCAAACATGGCGACCATTAGGCCTTCAACTTTATTTCAGCATTTGGTTCAACAATGGAAATGTTCTTCGGTAAAGACCTCGAGCAAGCCGGAAAAGTAGTACAAGATGTCCTATAAGGAAAGCTCTGTAAGTTACTAGAGGTCCTAGAATTGAGAAAACTTTAAAGTTAAGTAATAGGAGTTGTAGTTCAGAAAGCAGGATGTGGGATAAAGAAAGCGGAATCGGAAATATGAAAACTGGAAGAATATCTCGGAAAAGAATATGGGGCTCAAAAGGCAGAAGGGGGAGATAGAGAAAAGCGGAATTTTCGGGAACAGAAGATCGGGAAAATGAGAGGTACTGGAACTACAAAAGAAGCACAACTTTAAGGGAGTTACAACCGAGATGGGAACTAAAACCTTAAAAGGAGATACAACCTTAAAAGGAACTACAACCTTAGGGGGAGCATCAACTTGAGAGGGGAGCTACGACCATAAAAAAGAGGGTAAAAAAGATCAGAAGGGGGAAGTGAAACAAAAAACAAGGTCATTTGTAAGCGATGAGGTGGAGGGAGATCTGCTCCTTCTGAATCTTCACGACTTGTTTCCAGCAGTCTTTCCAATGCTTCTTCACTGTCGGGTCCTGGAGGGTCCATTTGATGTCTGGAAATGCAACATTTTTCAGTCTTAAACTATCTTATAAGAAACTATCTTATAATACTATCTTATAACTATCTTATATTCTTATAAGGATGTATTCAAAGTTATTTCTTCATCTTTCTTTTGAAAACGGTCAAAAAAAAAACTCACATCCCCCGGCCGCGGGACGCTGTTGTTTATTTTGTATGAGCTTCAGTTTTTTTAGGTTTTTGCGGTCGACCGTGCGGTCGGCGTGGTCGAGATGGTCAAAACTTTTAACGGCCATATTATAGCCCGCATTGAGTTCTACATTTTACTAGTTGATAGCTAAGCTCTCTCATTACTTTCCGGCGAGCTATAAGCTTATGAAAATTTTGGAGCCATCTCCTCAAAAAAAGCTTTTATTCGTTTTGACCGGAGTACTACCATGTTGTTCACCGCCTTTCACTCTATATACCCTGTAATTTTCAGAGCCCGCTAAGGAGTCGATTTCGAGATAGCAAAAATCGATATTTCAGAAATATCGATTTTTCTTATAGGGGGGGTTTTAGACGGGGGGTCTTAGGGGGTTCAAAATATGTGACGTCTAATTCTACACCTTTCACAAAAAAGAAATTTGAGATTCGATGATAGCCCGGCGAGTTACGATCGAAAAAGTGATTTTGGGGTATTTTTGTTTCGACCGTAACTTCGACCGCGGTCGACCGCAAGGTCGAAAATTGGTCGGAAAATTTTTTTCTCGTGATGGTCTATCCAATGATATAGCTTACTTCTGGAATGAGTCATATTGCTCTTTTAGCCTCAACCCAAATGGCCAAAAGTCGCTGCGCCTGAGCCTCTGAGCCTAAGACTCTAAGCCTAAGCCTCGAACAAGTGCGAGAGTTAAAGCCATCGCTTACCTTGAAGTTGGCTCTGAAGTTTGGCGATCTCCTTGTCCTTCTGAGCCTTCTCCTGCTCCCAGACGCCCTCTTTCACCTTGTGATCAGCTCTCTCCATCTCGAAGACTTGCTGGACTGCTCCAATCTCCTCATTCTTCTCTTGAATCTCTTTCTGTTGCTTTTCAATCTCTATAACATTTAATTTGATTTTTTTCGACCCTAGCTAGACACAAACCTCCTTTAAGTTCTTCTGTCTCGGCCGCCATTGTCAAGTTTTCCTCGAAAACATCCTCTGCAAAATTTGCGGCTTAGAAAGTCTGTCAAACATACGTCAAAAGTTATGAAATTTTCTGAAGTTAATCTAAAGTTGAGCTTGAGGTAACAGCTTGAGGTAAAATTGAGCACTCACCTCAATTCTAAGAGAAAAATCCAAATATTTTCAGAAAAATAGATAAAGTAGAACGTTTCCGATCCCTTAATACAGTTAGGAATCTTGGAAAATTCTAGAATATTATAGAAAATCAACAAAAAAAAAGACGTCCATTCAGTTAGGTCATCTTGGAAGGCATAATGACTACATGTTGGGATTTTAGGCCCAAACAGTCAAGGGAACCCCGCAAACACCGTCACGCACAATTGCGGACAGCGAGGAAGGACGACTTGGTGGAGGGTACTTCGAAAACAAACCATCATACGTCGCTAGTGAGGACGCCCCCGTGAGAACTGTAGCTCAACAGATGCTCTTTCGAATGATACCACTTTCATCCAAATCCAAGGGTAACACTTCGCGATCATTCCATGTTAGTTGTTTTTTTCTGTTCTTTGGGGTTCTGAAAACAAGAGCGGTCAATTGAAAAAACCCACTGAAACAAATGTGATTACTTTGAAGAATAATGAGAAAATTTAGAATTTCAGACTTAAAATAGATTCTTCTTTCTATTAAAATATATGGTATTTGAAAATATTAAACCACAACTATCAAAATCGGAAACGTTAAGGTATTGTGCAATTCAACTTGAAAAAATTATGGTCCGAGATACCGAAAAGTACACTTTTTACCTCGAATTATAAAGTTACCGGGCAAATACTCACTTGCTTTGGTATTATTTGCTATTTTCCCGTTTGCTATTTTGTCTCACTTGCTATAGCTGAACTCATTTGCTATATTGGATCACTTGCTGGATATCATTTGCTATCTCAGGCTCGTTTGCTAGTTTACCCCCCCCCCCCCATTTCCAAAATATCATTTGCTATTGGTAAACTCATTTGCTATGGGGTTTCTCATTTGCTAGATTGATCTCAGTTGCTATAGATCTTTTGCTAGATTTGTCTCATCTGCTATAAGGAAACGTCCTTCAAGTCAAAGTTTACTATCAACAGGTGCTTATTGATATGTGTAGGGAGTCGGTACTTACCACTGTCACTTGGCTCATTTGCTATTTTTGGGGCAAAACTCAATGACTGCACTTGTCTCATTGACTGTAAAAACTCATTGACTGCAAAAGTCTCAATGACTGCAGATGTCTTATTGACTGCAAGGGCATTTTTTCATACGGTCTTATTGGTTTGGATATTTCAGTACTAAAATTTAGAACATTTTCCAGAATTCCTAATCCTTTTTCTCAGTTTCGTATAGCAGCTTTTCTAGGTCCATTTAGTCTAGGTACTAGGCAAAGTTTCAGGAAAAAAATCAACCCAAGTGTTCAAGGAAGCCCCTTCTTGGTTTCTTTTTTGAATTATTAAGCACGGGTATCCGAAATCCACCATAGCAAACGAGACAAAAATAGCAAATGAGCCAAGTGACAGTGGTAAGTACCGACTCCCTACACATATCAATAAGCACCTGTTGATAGTAAACTTTGCCTTGAAGGACGTTTCCTTATAGCAGATGAGACAAATCTAGCAAAAGATCTATAGCAACTGAGATCAATCTAGCAAATGAGAAACCCCATAGCAAATGAGTTTACCGATAGCAAATTATATTTTGGAAATGGGGGGTAAACTAGCAAACGAGCCTGAGATAGCAAAAGATATCCAGCAAGTGATCCAATATAGCAAATGAGTTCAGCTATAGCAAGTGAAACAAAATAGCAAACGGGAAAATAGCAAATAATACCAAAGCAAGTGAGTATTTGCCAAGTTACCGTACCTCTTTTTCTAGTTTGACTGAAATCGGTTTCAAAAAACGGCTCCGGGACATTTCGAAAGTGGACATTTGGAAAGCGGACATTTTGCAATTGTGAAATCCCGTTTTGTCTATTTTATGGAACTTTTCGTTAATTTTTTTTTTGCGTTTATGATACATTATATCTAAAATAATGGTTTTTTTATATTGAACACACTCAAAAATATATACGAAAAGTTCCGAAAATTAGGCAAAAACGCGATTTCACAATTTCGAAATGTCAGAAGCCCAAATAATTACAACTTACATTATTGTAAATGTAGAAAAAAATTGATTCCTTCTTGAGTACTAACTTGAAATATTGGTCCCCAACAACCCTTCAAGCAACAATATATGATAAGGTGTAACATATTACAAGTATCGAAGATTTGGGACCTTTAACGGTTTTAACACAAATACAACAAATAGTTACACAAATAATTTATAACACAATAGACAAAAGAATTGGGGTACTAGGGAACCATCAATTTGGTTATTATATAGACAGCGACACTAAATTAAATAAACAAATTATCAAGCTTATATATTACCGGAAACTATGAGAAAACGTGACCTTAAAGAAGTTGGAGTAACTGATAAACTGAAGCGAAAATAAGGAGGAATGCAATCACATCATTAGAAATGTAGAAAAAATCACGATTTCTTTTTCGCAACACCCACTGTTTCTTTACTATTCTCCTTATCTTGGCTCTTTAACAAATAATTTTATCACTTTTCCGCCCCAGTTATTGCCTCCTCAAACCACTTTTGTCTTCTATTATGGATAGATGTTTTCTTTTGTTATTGATTTTTGTGGTTTCTCATTCTACATATGCATTACCGTTACAACCGTCTACAGTTAACTACTCAAAAGATCCATGTATTTCGTTTCAACTTCGTGGAGTACCGGTTAGAATTAATGTGAGTTTCCGTTTGAAAAAGTTAAAAAATATAATATTTCAAAACTTCAGGAAACAAAAAACAAAGAAAGCTATCTGAATGTCAAAGTGGGTGATGACTTGAGAGTACTTTTTAATTCATGTAATCAAAGTGAGACTTTTAATTAATATAACTTTTTAAAGTCTATTCTCAGGCATCACGTGTGTAATTTACAAAAACAATGAGCCCTCAACTACTCTGGCAATTGACTCTCACAATTCAGATCGGATAATAATGCATGTAAGAAAAATTTCTTATTATTGGAATGAAATAATTTTACATAGGCTCTTCATGATTCTATACGATGTAGCAACCCCAATGGCGACTTGATGAAATTTCACATATTTGCACAGGGTAAGTTCATAAATTTGGAACTAACAAGTGTGATAAAAACTATTTCAGAACAAGGAAAATTTTTCAAGAAGGCGATTATTGATGAAACTGCGGAAGACCTCACTTTGAGTTGTTTTGGCGGAGTATACACAACAAATGTGAAATTAATAGAAAATGATAATGAACTGGATGATGAGTACGATCCATTGTAAGTTTTCTGGTGGTAAATAATAGCATGAATTTCATTTTTTCCAAATTTAGGTATGGATTCACACTTGACAAGACGAAACATCCCCCAAATCACTTCTATCAGTGCCAGTTCGAAAATGAGAGAATTAGTTTCGATTATCCAGATTTCAAAGAAAACAGCGGATTTGAAATGAGAACGGTGAGTATTTTAATGAATATTTTAAAGTGAGTATTTTAAAGTTTAAAAACTACAAAACTGTATGAAACAAATTGTTTTTTAGATCAAATATACAACATCAATGTTGGTTCAATGTGAAGCCAATGAAAATTTCATTAGTAGTTCCAATACTACAGTAATCCTGGCTTGTCCAAATAGGAAGCAATGTCCCATGGTATGGTTCTTTTGATTTCGAAATTCATATTGAAATTTCAGCCAACTCTTCAAACAACTTTCGGTTTGAATGACACGTATTCAGCTCATGTTCAACTGAAAAATCCTGAAGATTCTGATGCCTATAAATGTGTTTTTCTAAGGAATGGAAATATAGAAGCAATTGCTCATGATAAAATGGATCAGTCTCAGGTTCGTTATTATTTTTTTGTTCTAAATGCTATGTAATTTTTAGGTGACAAGCTATGTAGTAAACCTACTACAGTGCGGAACTATTATCGCTGTTATTTTCTGTATGTTCAATATTCTTTGTCGCCTGAAAGAAAATAAGAAGTAAGTTTTAGAAGAAATTAAAAATATAATTTTGGATTTTCAGGAAAGACAATAAATTCGGAACAGAGTTGCTGTTAGACGTAAGAAACTATTCAAAAAAAAAAACATAAATACAACCTAAATATTTCAGAGCACCAAATTGGGTAAAGGACACTCCTCAACAATTTTACTCACAAAGTACAAAAAGAATGGGAAATTAGTGGTTATTAAATGTAGGTTTTATAGCATAGTCTTGTTTTAGATATTCATTAAATTTAGGCCTCCAAAATCCATCGCAATGTCAAAAAGAACTATACTTCTTCAAAAAGGCGCGACACGTGAATATTATCGATCCATTGGGATATATTCAAATGCCGACAACAAAGTGAGTATATATTTCATTTCGATTAACCTAAAATCTAAATTTTTTGTTTCAGTAGGTTCTTCAACAGGCATATCAAAAGTTTGGTACTACCGTACTATCAAAACCATTGTCTTGAAAAGTACATCAAGCAGTTTTATCCAGTGAGAAGAATAGATGACATATTTTATGGGAAAGTAAGTTTACCGTAAAACCTGTATTAGATGAGCCCAAAATGAGCCCTTTGTTGACATTCAAATGAATCGAAATTAGTTTTATTAGAATCCTCGTCAAAAGTTGAGTCAGAATAATATGTTTCAAATCAGATTCATGATCCATTTTTAGAATTCAAAAATATTTTTTAGGTGCTGGAAAAAATTGTGCATAACCTTCTAATACAGTTTTTACACTAAATGTAACTACTCATTTTCAGAACATTGATGAAAACGATCCAAAAGAGTCTACAGAAATCACCATTACCTTGTTTGATATGATATCCATTGGATGGCAGGTAGCAGCAGCCCTGGAGCACTTGAAGAAGAAAAAAGTGAGCAAACAGGTTATAAAAAATCAATAATCTCCAATATTTTCAGATTACCCATCGAGACGTGGCAATGAGAAATGTTCTGATAAATAATAATATGATCTGCAAACTAACTGATTTCGAGCGTGCCAAGAAAGGGGAAACTGAAAAAATAACTATTGTGAAAAAGCTGATTTATTCAATTTCATCGAACAAGAAAACAATTCCAACTATGTATCCTAAAGAATGTGCTGAGGGTGCATATTATTATGGAGTAAGATGAAAAACTGATTTTCTCAAATAGATGTTATTTCAGACAGAGGTTTACTGTTTTGGCTTGCTCTTGCTGGAAATGTTCCAATTTGTAAAGTCTGTAAATCACGGAAAGCGGAATCAACCAATGCATTGCCCTTCGAATATGTGAGAAACAAGAAATGAACCAAAATATTTTAAAATTATTATAGATTTGATATAATACAAGACTGCTTGAAGAGTGATCGAAGACAAAGGATAGAAATCGGAAAATGTGAAAGTGAACTCAAGTTTGCTGCGAGACAGCTAAATGAAGAAGTCTGTAACATAAGAAGATAGATTACAAATAGGATTTTTTTTTTCAGAAATTCTCTCAACTCGAAAAACGACTAAAATATGGAGAAGAAAATTATTTACTGACGCCTGAGGAGAGCGATTGTCCTGAAAATTCAGATTATAAAGAATTCGATATTGGTCTTTTCGACTGAAAACTACTACCAGAACTCATGATATTCGATCTCAATAAATTTATTTCAGTTGCTTCAAAACACATTCTAATAATTTGTTAGTCTGTTTATGAGCCAAGTTCTTATTCATAAACTCTGGAAACACAGCGGTCATTTTGATAGTAGATCGAGCTTCAGGAGGTGCTGCTTTGTGGCTTGAACCAGGTTGAGTGAACTGAAAATTCAAGTTTTTTACTGAAAATTTAAAAAAAGTTTTTTCTCACGTGATAGATCATGAATTTCTCTCCGGAGCTGCCAACGTAATCACAACTGAACCTATTTGCACTTTTTAGTTGGCGCACCCAGTTTATGTCATCTTTGTACTCATCTGAAATAATTTACAGTAGGATTATATCAAAAAATGGCTCTGCGGCATTTCTCAAGATTTGGAAAATGTGACGTTTCGCAAGTGTGGTGTTTACTTTCGAAATGTCACACTTGCGAAACGTCGCACTTTCCAAATGTCATTTTCTGAAATGTCACGGAAACCAAAAAATTGCTCACCTGATATGTATGTTATTTCTTTTTGCACATCATCGAATTGAATTCTATACGCGTACATTTCAAGGAAAAACTCGGATGGTTTCAGGAAGTTTGAAAGCTTATCTTCTTGTTCCTTCGAACCTAAATAATATAATTAATTTGACACTTCAACGGGGCCTAACCAATTTCAAGTGCTTCCACAGTTTTTACAGAATTTGGTTTTACTGTTTTTTCGAGACATTGATTAAAAAGTGGAAGCGTTGATATTCGAGCATTTACAATACTGATGGAGCACAATTCTTGTATCAAAGAGTTGATTTGTTTCTTTCCATATGACAGCAATATATCCATTTTTTGGGTCATGGTCTGAAAATCTCAAAAATAATTGTCTAAATTATTTCATTTTTAAATTTTACCTTTTCATCCATAGTTATTCTTGTGAAAACTGAAGAGTTTAGGGACATTGTGGAGAGTGCACTTCTCCATGAACTTATTGAAAACCTGGAGTCGGATCTTGGCTTAGGTGTAGATGAGTCTCTATTAATGTGAAGAACTTCAGACTCGATTTGATTCCAGATAGACTGTAGTATTGATTTTTTTGTAAACGTCATTTTTTCGTTATCTATCAACTTACCTTGAAAAACGAAGAGGCTCGTGTTGGATTCCTCATAAAAGCTGCACAATATGTCTCTGGAAGTGGTTTCCTATTGAGAAGAAGAATGTGTATATCGTTCATAGTTTTGCGAACTTCTTTCAAGTCTCTGAAAATAACTCAATCCATTTTAAGATTCTTAAAAGGGACGTCCGCTGATTCTGAAATTTTCGATTTTTTAAATATGAATCGGCGCAGAATTGAATTTCGGAAACAAGATTCTTTTGGAGTGTAGTCTAAAAATTACTCATTTTCAAAATATAGGTCAAAAACAGCTCAATCATTAGTACTGAGGGGGTGCGATTTGAGGTGTTTTATCAGAGTTAGAATCTCAGAGGGTGCACGTGAAAAAAATGAATAAGAACGTGAATTCTTTTCGCAACCTCTCAGTACTAATTTTTGAGCTGTTTTTGACCTATATTTTGAGAATGAGTAATTTCAAGACTACACTTTAAGATAATTTCGTTTCGGAAATCAAATTCTGCGTCGATTCATATACAAAATTTGAAATTTTGGAATTAGCGGACCCCTTTAATTCCGGTTTGCTCACTTATTCAAATCTTTGCTGACTCTCAGTTGATCGAGTTGTTTTGAAAACAAGTACAAATATCTGATCAATGTGTTCTCCGATGATTCCACTAGACAGACTAATGTCATATTTTTGAAAACACACGCGCTGATAACATTGACATAATACGGAATAAGGCCGGTCGTCGATCGGAGCCAAAACTAAAACAGAGAACGATTGATAAATTTGAGACACAAACTACTGACTTGCTCGATTCGACTAGTTGCATCACATTTCGTTGTATTAGAAACGATGTTCAGAAGATCATTTGTGTTTAGGCCTCTCAACACATCGTCATTTCCTTCGACAGAGTTGTAGGTGGCAATGATGTCTCCATGACAGAGTAACAAACATCTAAAATTGAACATGAGATTTTGAACATAAATATTTACAGTAGGATTACACTCATTTTTTTATTCTCTCAAATGATCGTCCCAATTCCATTATTTAAGACAGCAACAATATTTTTTTCACAAAAACTGTTAAAACTAAAGAAAATCGATTTTTAAAACGCCAACTTATATTTTTTCTAACCCATTTCAATGAATGTAGAAATTTTTGCTGATTCGAATGCAACTAATATCGCTGCTCAAAATGCAATAGGAAAATTTTTATGAACAAAATTTCACTTTGTCGCGACGACCGCTGCCGACTTAAATGTATTGTCGCGCTCGCCGCTGCTGGAGCATACGTCGGCAGCGGTCAGCGAAACAATTGAAAATTTGTTATTAAAATTGTTTCTATTGCGATTTGAGCAGCGATATCAGGTGCATTCGAATCAGCGAAAAATTTTACATTCAGTGAAATGGGTAAGAAAAAATGTAACATGGCGTTTTTAATGTCGACCTTCTCGAGTTTTAACAATTTTTGTGCGGAAATATTGTTGTTTACGTAAATAATGGAATAGGCACGATCATTTGAGAAAATAAAAAAAAAAGACTGTAATCCTACTTCAAAAAGTTACCTGTTATTCCCAACAAAAACGTTTAGCTGGGAAGATATTTTCTGGAAAGTCTCCTTCAATTTTGAGATCTTCTCAGAGTAGAATACTTTGCGTCGGATGTCAATAAACGCTGAAACAACAAACAAAAAATAGAATATTGATAAGAAAATGGTACTCACGCTTCGGACTATATGCTATTTTCCTTGTCAATGCTTCGGCAAGATGCTCCTTCGGCTTTTTGACTGTTGTCAGATCTGTATGACAGAAAGCAATGAGTGGTCCGAAGAGTGTGGCTATTGTACTCTCTATAGTTTGGGCCACTTCGATGCGTTTACAGTCGCTAGAATGGAGATAAAAAAGTAATAAAACACTTTACGGCAACTCACTCTTTGGCAAACACTAGTACTAAATAGTTGTGATAAAATTTCGAAATCGATATCGTTCCGAATGGTGACGACATTTGGTCGATTGGATCTTTTGTTTTCTCACTTGTCGATCGATATAAGAGTATTAGGGGAAGAAGGATGTGTGAAATTTCAGAGGAATCAAATACCATTGGATTTATTGATTTTTTGGAGGAAGACGATGAGGATTCAGGTTCTGAAAGTAAGTTTTGTTGGAAAAAATTGACTTTTTTGAAAAAAAAATGGCTCACCTTCTGTACAAGTAGAACTACCAACTCCACTGGAAACTGAATCAATTTCTGCTTTCCTACTTGTGATTTCCGAATGTACTAGATTTTGAAAATTCATCTGAAAATAATACTAAAATTTGAAGTAAAAAACATTACAAACCTTGAATTCGTCATTACCATCTAGAAAAACAATCGAGTTTTGTTCGTTAACAACAACATATCCGAACATTTCTGGAAAACGGAAAGAATGTAGTTATGAAGGGTGGAAAAAAGAGGGGTGAAGAGTCGCGACAAGCTTATCAAATTTGAATTCAATCAACCTGTGTTAAGAGTACAGTGCGACTATCAACTAACTCCGGGGGTTATTATTATTAATAGTTCAGTTTCACATGATGATGATGGCGAGGTTAATCTTGTGATGATACTGTGTTCTGATTGATTTCTAAAAAATAAGAGTTTTGGCGGGAAAGTTATTTTGAAAAGCTTCAAGTTTGACAGAAGGCAGAATTCACATTCTTTTTGCTAATGAATGAGAACAGTTCTTGAACACACTATCTTTCATTCGATTCTAGAAATTCGTCATCATAAAAATTTACTTGAACGTTTTTAGTCCCTTAAAGGGGGAGTGTTCTATTCCAAAAATGTTTGAATTTTTTGTATAGATCGACTCAAAATTTCGAGATAATAGGAGTTTCAGTTTAGGAAAATTTCTCAAAATTTGTCTAAAAAAGATATAGCTCCAAAACGAGATAAAAGGGGGCCTTTCGGGTAGCTAATTTTTCAATTTTTGTACTGAAAAACATTCACGTGAGATTCATTTTTTTCAAGAGCTATCCGAAATTAATTTTGAATTGAAAATATAAGGAAATAGCTACCTGAATGGGCCCTTTTTAGCATCTTTGACAGCCTATATCTTCCCTTTAGACAAATTTGCTGAATTTTTTTTAGAACTGGGATTCCCACAAAATTTTGAGTCGATCTATGCAAAAAAAATCGAACATTTTTGGAATATCGCACTTCCTCTTTGAATAGAAATTAGCCATTCTAGGATAAAACATCAAAATTCAACTCTTGAATGAGCTCAAAAAAATCCAAGTTGTCCTGGTGGTTTTAGTACTAATTTTTTTTTGAAATCAGTATGAAAATAACAAGAGGAAAATATTTGATTCGTCTAAAATGAATTTCTCTGAGCATATGCCGCCTTAAGCCAATATTGAAAATAAAGTCTGATTTTTTAGAATATTTACTTTCGAATGGTATGTCACATCTTTTCACAAAAAGTCTAATCGCTAAATCATTTGTCAAATGTACTTTTCATAACTCGTTATTTTCACTTTCATTGTCTTATCGTTTGACCTCATTATGTTCCCGATCAATCAATAACTTTATTTCTCAATGCACACCATTTGAGATCAGAAGAACGCACACACAAAATAAATACAATGATAAGATAAAGGAATGGTAGAGAAATGAGAAAGACAAAACTGCGAATGCCAAAAAAAATTTTTGAGGAGCACAAAACGAGACGAAGAAAAAACAGGGGTAATTAATAATAATAAAACAGCGTCAGTTTGATTATGACTTATCAATTGGTCTACTAGTTCAAAACCAAACATACACATTTTACCAGGAGGGAAAAATAGTAAAAACATAATGAGGATAATGGTTGGGAAAGAAAATTGTCATAATGAATGAGATGTGTAGTTTTGAATAGTCATTGTCTTTTTGCCTTGATAACAAAACACATGACTGTTTTCTGACTTCTGCACGCTGAAAGTGCGCTTGATCAAATGTATGCACTTGGAGTTTTCAAATTACTTCCGGTATCAGTTTCTTTACTTTTCAAAAAAGGTTTTGACGGATTCCTTTCCCAACACTCACTGACATTATGTTTTACAACTTTGTACATTACAATTGACGCTCATACACTTCAACACTATCAGACAAAAAAGAGCTATTTGCGTCAATCGAAAATTGAAAAAAAAATCAGAACCAAATAAGGGGGCAATTTTTTCTCCCGTTCAAACTATTTTGCCGCGGTGACTTTTTGACTTTGAACGAGTGCTCTCTAACATCACCGATTGATAAGAAAATGCATGATACAATACAGAGGCGAGGAGTACTTCTCGTGACGCTGTGATCTGGAAAACCAAAATGATAAGATAGTGCGCACAGAAGGCTAAGTGGATTACATGTACTTATGAGTTCTCGACAGAAGTGATGTTGGTAAGAGCATTTAATTCCGATGAGTGCTTCATCTGCTTCATCGACGGCTTCCTCTTATGCTTCTCTCGTGCCATCAGAAGGACTGAAGTGATTACAGACATAACGATAGCGGCGATTCCAAGCCAGATGGAAATGAAGAATGCACTTCTAGCGTCCTCTCCTGTGATTCCCTTACTAGCGAATCCAGAAATCCAAACTCCCGAAACAATGGAGACTCCGTTGATCAAATTGGTGAAGCCAAGTGCATACGCTAGTTGGGATGGTCCCACAATGGCAACAAGGAACGGAGCAAGGCACGCTTGGTAGAGTCCTGAAGAGAAATTTTTGGAGTTTTTTGTGCAAAAATTAATTCTCTGGACATACCGATTCCCAAACCAGCAAACAAGTTTTGAATTCTGAACTGCCAGTAATTGTAGCAAAACGCAGCTGATGATAAGGATAACTGAGCAATGACGTAACTGACTATCATAATGATACCATTGTGAACCTGAAAAAGTTCTGTTTTAAAAAACATGTCGAAATTTAGTGAACATACCCTATTTAGACCCATGACAAAAGTTAGAATAAACTTGCCAACAATGCTCGCCAATCCTTGGAATCCGTAAATTCCCTCTTTGCTGAAATATGGAAGTTAAAATGAATGAAAAAATTTATATACTGTAAAACTTCTAATAGAAAGACATGCCCTTCTATTGTTAATCCTCATCAAAAACACAATTCAAACTTCACAAAAGCATCCATTACTAATTTTTGAGAAGCAACTTATGACGTGTTTTATATTAATACCAGGCTATTTTTACCAAGGCAACGATTGAGACTACTTTCAGATTCACAGAGCTCCGAAAAAGTTTCGGGCTCACTTGGGTGTCCTTTTATTATAGGTGTCCTTCTACTAGATACCCTTCTATTAGAGTTTTTACTGTACTTACTCTTCAATGTTCTCCGACTCCATTAGAATCAAAATATTGGAAATGTAAATGAAAGTGACGGAAGATGCAAAAAAGCATGCCATCAGATGTAAATCGAACTCAATTTTCTTGCAAACCTGTAACAATTTTAGAATGAGCAAAACCTAAAAATTGCTCACTTTTATAGCAGATCCAAATGAGAAACTACTAGTTTGCTCCGATGGTTGTTTTGTTATAAACAATCCCATAATGGCTACAACAACGTAGAAAAGGGATAAAAACCACCATGCCGGGCCCCAGCTGTCGTACTGAAAAAATTGTATTCTGACAGAAATTTAGATGAAAATTTACTTTAACCATAATCCACTTCAATGTTTTGGGCAAGAGGAAAATACCGAGTCCTGGGCCGATGGAGATAGCTGCCATAACCATGTTCCTTTTCTTTTTGAAATATTCACATTGGATCGAGATGATGGAATTCCTCATCAGTCCACAGCCAATTCCTATAAGTTTTTTGAAATTCAAGATTTGGAAATTATTCCTCACCAATTCCAAGTGTAGCTAACATTAGAAGGTAGATGGACTTGCAGAAGGGACCAACAACAAAACTTGCACCAGTCAATGCAGCACCCACAAGGATACTGATTCTAGCACCCGTTCGTTGGTAGAAAATTGAGCAGAATGGTCCTAAAATTGTATTTCGAAACAACCACTTATTAGAATATTACCTAATATAAGACTGGATGCCATAGGGATAACCAAAACTGCAGTATCTGCTTCATCTTTTGTACAATTGTAAGTTTTGATAACCGGCTCCACAAATCCGTTCATCACCTGAAATTGATCAATGATATTGAAGACAAAGTACATCAGTTTAAAGGTGACAAACTTTTTTTCACTGAAAAGAGATAGTGTACGATAGGAAGAGATTCAGATGTTTTACTGTTTCAATTAGAGCACGTGATAATTTCATTAATTATTTCGAAAGTAAAAGATACCTGTCGAACACCAGTTTCTGCAAACAGAATATAGAATCCGAATATCGCCACCCACACATTCCTCCATTCGCTTTTCTTCGGAGTATCATCAATGAAAACCGCTCTCCGTTGACCTGGCGGTCGAGCTCGACGACCGTTTGCTGGCCGGGTGGCTCGCTCAATAGCCATTTTCAAGAAAAAATGCGCCAAAAAAATCAGATGAGCTCCGGGATGAGAGTGTACCAGTTGACTCGCGGGAAACAAGAAAGAATTGCAGCAAACAGAGAAACGAGAAACGCCAAATGAGTTTCAACAGCGTTTTCTCTTGTTTCTTATCACCGCTTTTCCTTTCTTTGCATATTCACCTTTATGACTTTTTTGGCGTTACCTTGCCTTCTCGCTTCCATCAGATTGTTTCACTGTGATCAATCTCTCAAACCGTGAAATCGCACACCCCTACGACGTCGACGTCCTAAAAGTTTAATTGCTTTGCTCAGTGCTCATTCATTTTCCACTTTCTCTCTCTCTCTTTTTCCCTTAACACCCTTAACTGACATTATCAACATTTCCTTATCAGGTGGGAAACTGAAATTGAAAAGTGAAGATGATTTCATGGAATCATCAGGAGCCTTTTTTTCTGAAACAAGAAACAATTAGTCTTCGCTTTGATATCAAAAAGGCCACCGTGCAAAATTGATTTTCTACTTTCGAACTTTGATTAAACTAATTATCACGAATTGAACTTTAGGTAATTTAAAATTGAAGTCTACATGGTTTTCGATTTCCTTTAATTCTAGCATAAGTCTCAGCTTACAATGTTGACACACAGATTACCTTCTGTTCTCTAAGCACCTTCTTAAAATCGTAAGAACCTTTTCTCCCCAGTCATCACATTTTTTCGTCTCTATTTTGACTCCTGAGTCTTGTACATTGATCATTTTCTTGATAACGTCAAATCCTGAACATCACACTTTTCCCAGACACTCTACGTGACGTTTTGGAAATAAAATGACCTCGTTGGAAAAAAAAATCTATTATGTTTAGAGTTGCAGCAGAAGGAAAATAGGAGATGGGGGAAAAAAGACAGTCATGAAATATGCCAACGAATGAGAATTTGGTATTAGGGGTTACCGTAAATAAAATTAGGGGGCTTGAGCAAATAAAAATTAACAACTGAATGGGAAACAGAAAATTTAACTTAGAAAGTAGAATTACACTCATTTTTTTTCAAATTTTCTCAAATGGTCGTCCCAAGTCCAGCATTTCTCTCTGATTCGAATACACCTAATATCTCTTCTCAAAACGCAATACAAACATTTTTATTAACGAATTTTAACTTTGTCGCGCTTGCCGCTGCCGACTTACATGTTGCTGTCGCGCTCGCCACTGCCGGTTCATAAGTCGGCAGCGGCGAGCGCGACAAATTGAAAATTTGTTTATAAAACTGTTTCAAATGCGTTTTGAGCAGCGATATTTGGCGCGTTCGAATCGGCAAAAAATTCTACATTTGTTGAGATAAGTTTTAAAAAATTGAGTTGAAAATTGATTTTTCAACGATTTTTGTGCAAAACTTTTGTAATCTTTGTAAATACGAGACTTGCATCATTTGAGAAAAAAGAGTGTAATTCTACTTTAAATGACAATAAAAGTTCAGATTTTCAGCAAAAATCCATAATAATAATACGCAGTTTCTCGGCGACACTCTGTGCTGCATCCACAATATCCATTGGATTCAGAATAGGGCTGTTGCATTTGCAGTTGAGGAGCTGTAATAGAAACTTCGTTAAAGAGCAGCTGAGAGCTCGAAAATCAAAAAAAAGTATTTCAACTTACCACCACAGCGTCCTTCAACAATTCAATTTTATTCGGACTCACGTAGGGCGACAAGATGTTGATAAGACTGTTGATGGCGCATGATATCTGTAATCATTTTTCGTTCGTACTTGTTTTTCTCTCCCTGCTCTCAGCCTACCTCATGAGCACCGTGGCTCGCGTTCATGTCCAGATTCCCATTATGTCCGTGTTGAAGAAGAGTCTTGATGTGGCGAGTGATTTTCTCGCTCTGCTGAATGACTTTGTTCTTGACTTCTGAAAGAAATTGAAGTGAGAAATGAAGGCGAGTCCACTAATCCTACCTTCTTTATTGTGGCAATTGTGGTTCTGTGAGGAGCGAGAGAGGGAAGAGGAGCTTTCCAACATTGAGTCTTGACGTCGCTCCACTTTCTTGTCCATTCTGTGGTCGTTGGAGTTTCGACGATCGCTTGAGTTTGATCGCCAGCGAGCACCTCCACCATCGATTCGGTCTTCGCTATCTCTGAAAGATTGGAAACTGGATATCATGCAAGAAGTAAGTTACCATGCTCAAATGTGGTGTTCAAAGTGACAAAAAAGAATTAATAAACAAAAGACGGTCAAAGTAACCAAAATTTTGCGTCTCTGTGCCAAGGATCAATTGAAAAAACATGAATTTGGCTCTGTCTGAACTTGAACTCAACATGTATTAGGAAAATCGGCAGTATTCAAATAGAGCCCCCTCCCTATTCAAGAAAAGCCCCCCATTTTGAACTTTAGTTCAGCCCCCCACCATGCAAACATCCACCTAATAGGTTCAAGGAAAGTCCCCCACTCCAGACTTGGAGGTTCTTCAATTTGGACCCCCCACCCATTAAATTTGAGCCCCCCATTTTCGCGTAGCGTTTGGCGCATACCGTAATCCTACGTGGTAACCGAACGCAAAACGGAGCTGCGGTCTCATTTGTAAAGCTGTTTTTTAATGATTTCTGTTGATTTTTCTCTTTCTTCTTTTGCTAAATACTTTTTTTCGGCTTTCAAATGTTTTTCTAGTATTTCAGGCTTAGAAAAACGCTCTTTTTAGGCTTAGAAAAATGCTTTGTCACGAAGGCAGGCGCGGGGGACTTTAGTTGAATGGGTGGGGAGCTCAAATTGAATGGGTGGGGGCCTGTAATTTAATGGTGGAGGGGGGCTTTATTGAGGTTGTGACGGTGGGGGGCTATAGTTGAACCGTGGGGGGAGGTGTTTGAATTGTCATTGGATGGGGTGGGGGTTATACTTTAAGAATACCATGTTCTTAAAGAATAGTCCCCCACTTAACACGGGTGGGGGACCCTGTTTGAATTGACCCATTCAAGAATGACCCCCCGGCGCCCAAGTTACACCCTCCACCTATGAAGCACTAGTGGGGGGCGCAACCATAGTTTGTTTCAACGAGGGGGGCGTAACTGAGGTGGGGGGCGATACTTGAATTATGCCGGAAAATCAACAGATTAATGAAGTACACGAATATATAAGTTAAACTCCATTCTTTCTCTATTGAAACTTGCCACAAAAAGATGCAAAATTTTGTTTACTTTGAACGTCTTTGTTCTGTCTTTTTTTATCTTTAAAACTAAGAAACTAAGCTTTATATTACATAGCGGCTTCAGTAAATCTCTTACCTTCTCGAGAAGCTCTGCTGAATCGCTTGAGTTGGAATCATCCTCTCCGGGGTTTCTGCAATAGCCAACGGTGATGGCATCCTCCTTGTCATATTAGTCCTCTTTAAATTATATAAATCGTCGCGGAATGAGATGAGCTCAGAGTTGAGATTGATATTTTGTGCTTGGAGGCTATGTACCAATCTGAAAAAGAAAGATTTATGTACTTTCCAACATTTTTTTGCAACTAACTTAGTTAGGTCCTCGTTTTGCTTAGTTACAGTAAGAACCATATGCTCTGCGGCCATAAGTCTCTCCTTTAGTTCCAAAACTTCATCCCAAATCCTTCCGTTAATTTCATCAACGGTATTTGATTGTGAGTTTGGCAAGATTCCAGAAGTTGGAGAGCACGAGATCCCGGCAACCTCATCATAGTCTGCATACTCGTTTTTTCTCGCAATTCTCATTGGATTCTCGATAGATTTTCTCATGGATTTTGGTGGATCCGAAATCGGCGGCAGTGGGTCCCCAGTAATTCTACGTTTTTGATCCTTGATAAGATCAATGAGCAAAATTGTGAACTGAATTGGAGTGAATTTGGCAAGTTTTTGTCTTCTTTGGTTGCGAGCGGCTGACATGTGAGAGGATGACTAAAATTAAATTTTAATATCAGTCTCAAAAGGAGGTTACTTACCGGCAAGAATACATTGGTTGGACTTTTGGTAGTTTTGGCCCATTTAGTCATATTCCAATTAACTTCGTTTTCTCTACGAACAGTCTCGTCGAAAGCGTCTTCGCATAAATCGAAGAACTGCTCTTTTGGCAGAATTGAAATAGCTGCTCTAGAATCTTTGGTCTTTGTGAGAAACTGCTTCTCAGTGACTTCAGGGATGAAAAAGTCTTGGTTGCTTCGATGATCAGCTTTTCTGTTGCACATGTAGAATGAGAAGCGATCGAAAACGTAGAAGTAGAAATCCTTGATACGATCGGAGAGTTGCTTCTAAATATTTATATTGAGCTCAGATGTGAATTATTTCATTCTCACTGTTTCCGCAGTCATGTGAGGGAGCTCTCCTCTATTATTTTGAACATTGATATCAGCTCCGTAGAGGAATAAGAGTTCTACTTGATTTGAGTTTCCCTCCCTGGCAGCGACGTGAAGTGGAGTATCTCCGGTTTCTGGGTCGAGGAAGTTGACGTCTGCGCCGAGTGCGATGAGTCTGGAAAAAATGGGAACTCGAACCTTTTTCGTATGAAATCTAAATTTCTAGCTTCTTTGGTTTTCTTTTTAAAGGAGGATTCCGGACAAAATGAGTTGTTGGTTCGATCGATGCAAAATTTCGTGGTGGTTTCGAATATCACAATAAAAACGCTAAAAAATCATTCTCAGACCCAGAAAAAGCCATCAAAGTTGCAGAAAAGTTATCCCTTCTGGCCTAACTTTTCGCGTAGGCAGTGAAAAATATATTTAAAAAATACGGCGTTTTCTGAGCCTAAAAAGCATTTTTGAGCGTTTTTATTGTGCTATTCGGAATCAGCATGAAATTTTGCATCAATCGATCCATGAATTTATTTGGTTTGGAATCCTCCTTTAGTTTCGAACACACATATTTCATTTTGTTTCACAAAAATAATTTTGGACAATCAAAACTACAGCTTCCAATCGCTCTAAAAACGAGCTCTCTAGCTTATTTAGAAGCCAAAATGCAACGTTTCGAAGTTGAAGAGAAACGCAGACAGCAAGAGCGCTCTCGTTGTCTGCGTCTCTCACGCTTCAAACTTTATATGCTTGTAACTCAGCTTCTAGATGAGCTAGAATATTGAAATTAGATCCAATTTGAAGGATTTTGAAATTTCTTTCTTTCAGTGAGTTTCTGACTTTTTGAGAGACAATCTTCTAGCCTTCCACCTTACCTCAGTGTTACATGTGCATAGTCACTACGAACACACGCAATAAGCTGTTTGTTCAGACTATTCTCCATGTCCTCATCCTTTCCTCGCTTTGGTTGAAAAGTCATCTTCTCATATTTCTCCTTCACAAATTGCTCTTTTATATGGGATGGATCTCTGAAATTATCTTCATGTTATGGAGTCCACCAATGTTTTTCTTACTGTGGCAAAGGCTTCTGAAACTTTGTCGTTCCTTCGTACAATGCACTCTCCCAAATCATATTTGTATTCGATCTGGAAACATTCCCTCTATTTCTTCTCTTCTCGGCATAGTAAAACCCACGTGTTGAGAGCGTGAACAAGACGAATGTGTTCCTCATCCCAAGCACTCTTGCGCAGATGACGGAGATAGCTCACCGATGGGCCTGTGAGTGTGTACTATTTATTGATTGTAAGAAGGGGTCACGTGTGCGCAGGAACGTGCATACGCATTAGTTTCGATTCAGGGATAGAAAGAAAATTACTAAAAAGTTTATGAAAACTAGAAAAACTTACCAAGATAACTGTGGAAACAGAAACATTCTGAGCAAATTACAGTTCCCTTTTTGACGGAAGCCCACTCGACTTCCTTCTTCCCACAATCGTCACATTCTTTTTGTTCTAGTGAGGTGATCACTGAAAAAAGAAATTGAAATTACCTAGAATAAATAACGAAAAAACTCACAATCTAACGCCTCAGCGGTGTACATTCCAATCACCTGCAAAAAAACGATAAATGAAGATAAAAAAAGAACAATTTTCGTGAAAATTACAACGAAAAAGATACGACTAAAGACTAATAAGTGATTGTATCATTTTGCCTGTGGCCGTTACTTTGCAAGCAAGGCCGTTTCGGATCTCCATCAACACAGCGCGCATTCCAAGTGTTCGTAGTAATGCGTCGCGGGGTGCGTCAGGGGGGCCACTGGCGCATTTGGTGCAACGCCTTGCGCGTTTCTAGTGCACCCCTTTTTTGAGGGGAAAATTACCTCAAATTATCGTTTTCTTTGTTTATTTGTAATTTTTCATGATTTCAGGCAATCAAACATGGATAAAATAATCGGATTGATGTCCAGGGATGATTGGATATACACCGGACTGCTCCTTTTCTCGTTTACAGCGTCCTGTTATATGCGGAAACTTGGAAAAAATATATTGGCATCTGGAGCGCTCGGTTTCGCGATGGCTCTTTACATTATTGGTGAGATATTTTGATGGTAAACAAGTTGAAGTTAAAATTCAGGTATCAAAATCGCCTATTCACTTGGAATCTGTATAATCGCTGTGCTCATTCAGCAGTTTGGCAATAAGAAGTGAGTTTTTGGACTTGTAAAATCAATAACAGGATAATTTCAGGAGTGTACCTTTCCACGTCTTCTTGACCACGTTTGGCTATCTGATGTTTGTTCGATTTGCTCATTATATTTTGCCAGTGAATGAAGTCGCGAGTCATACCAATGTGATTCAACTGATTATTACGCTTAGAGTAAGTTGGAATTTAGAAATTGATGGCATACAGCAAAACTGTCACACGGCCAGACTTTTTGGGCCGCGGCCCAGGCCGTAGGTTTCCATAATCAGAAGTGCCTGACTCATAAAAAAATTTGCCAGAAAAGCCGGCCGTGTGACAGCCTTGGCCTACAGGAAGGTCAATTGGGCCTTTGCTCCAAAAGTAACTAGAAACAGATTATCCACTAGGAGCCAGTAATCCTGGACATATCAAAGCTATGATCCTTTAAATTCCATAATTTTCAGATTATCGGGATCACATTCGAAGAAAACGACGCATACGTCCACAAAAACGATGAGAATCCCACCAAACGATACTTGACACAAATGCCAACCCTCCTGGAGAAGTTTGCCTACTTTTACCATTTCTGCGGACTATTCACAGGTGAGCCTTCAGAGAGACAACTACATCTAAAATCTTCGGCTCTATTTACTAAAATAACTATTTTCAGGTCCCTACTACACCTACCAAATGTTGCTGGACTCCCAGAATCCCGTCCTTGCATCGTGGGACTTCACCCCTGAAGTCAAATCTCGCTTCTCTCGTTTGCTATGGTCTGTGCCGGCTTTCGTCATCACCAATCACTATTTCCCATTGGATGTGAGTAGAGTTATTGAAACCTTCAAAAAATTTCCACGTTTTAGACCCTCCGCTCGGATGCAATCTGGGAAGTCTCGTTTTTCACTCGCCTCGTCTACGCAGCTCTAATTTTCGTAGTATTCAAAACAAGGGTGTATAGGTTGGAAATAATAGAATTCGACATAGCCTTATGTTATTTCTTTCAGTGCTTGGGCAATAGCCGAATCAATTTGTGTCATCCTTGGAATCGGAATTTACCCGGCTGCATCAAACCCGAAAATTATCGTTGGGCCAACTGACCTAAAGGCTTTTGAGAGTCTTAAGGATAAGGAATACATTGAAATGACGAGTGATGCCATTGTGAACTTGGATATTCCAAAGGTTTGTGAACTGGCAATTGTACCTGTTATAATTTTTTTGGTTTCCAGGTTGAGTTCTCCGATGGATTCCGTGATGGTATGAAAGCATGGAACAGATCGGTTCAGACTTGGTTGGCACTCTATGTGCACTCCAGAGTGAAGGTGATGAGAGTCGAGACGACTATGTTGGTGTCGGCGGTTTGGCATGGAACTTATGCGGGATATTTTATGTAAGGGATTCGCCCATTAGATTTGTGCACTATGATTTTGTGGTTCAGGTCATTTGGAGTTGTCGCGATGTGTGCGATTTTGGAGGATGTTATATTCAAGTTGGTTCCTGCTGATCCGGAGACTGGATTACGTCCACAGTGGTTCCGCATACTGTAAGTTCTGTGTAGTCGTGACCATGAAATAGGATTACATTCTTTTTTATGAAAAATATGATTATTTTTGCACGAAAGTCGTTAAAACTCGAGAAAATCGATTTTCAGAACGCCAACTTACATTTTTCTAATCTGTTTCAATGAATGTAGAAATTTTCGCTGATTCGAATGCACCTAATATCGCTGCTCAAAACGCAATACAAACATTTTTATGAACAAAGTTTCGCTTTGTCGCGCCGACCGCTGCCGACTTAAATCTTCTGTCGCGCTCGCCGCTGCCTGCTCATGCGTCGACAGCGGTCTGCGCGACAAAGTGCAATTTTGATAATAAAAATGTTTATATTGCGTTTTGAGCAGCGATATTAGGTGCGTTCGAATTAGCCAAAAATTCTACATTCATTGAAACAGATTTTTAAAAAATGTAAGTTGGCTTTTGAATTTTCTCGAATTTTAACGATTTTTGTGCTAGAATATTGTTATTTTTGCAAATAATGGAATTGGGACGATCATTCGAGAAAATAAACATATGACTTTAATCCTACTTTATGCACACTACGCAAATTTTTAATCTACTTAAGATTTTCAAGAGATCAAAAGTAAAAACGTCAGAATGTGCACACTTTCATATACATATTTTGGCCTGAGGATAGATTTTCAGGCTATGCTTCAAGAGGAATTTTCGGTTTCTCAAAAATCCTACGTCGATTGACATAAAAATCACTGACATTATGGAATTAAAGTCCGCCTTTAAACTCATCCAACCTTTTTTCAGCTACACCCACACCATCCGCTGCCGTGGTTTTGAAATGCTCGCCACCGGATTCCTCCTCAAAAACGCTGCCGATGTCCATCATTTCTGGTCCTCAATCTACTACTGGTTACCTCTTCTCTGCATTCCATTCTACATCTACAGTGTGAAAACTGCCAAACTAAAACGATCTCAAAAAGTTGAATAATCATCATATATCATTTTCTTGTTGACTAGTTAAGATTATTTATTATTGTTACTTACTTTCTCATTTTCGTCTAGTCAAATGACCACTCAGCCGATGTTTGTGAAATGAATACATTCTTTTTGGTTCTTTTCTTGATTCGAGTGGTCACCTTGTTGTTTTCGTTCCTTAAGAATGGCCGGGTGTTCGAGTTCACCTCTTTGAACAAACAAAACTGCTAATGGAATGTGAGAACGATATACTTGTGAATGTCGGCGCCACCCCATCAATCCACTATCAAAAATCACGATACCCGTCAGCTTCCTTCACTAATTGTGTACTCAAAGCACTCGTCCCTTCGCTTCCTTGTTTTCGTGAACCGATCAAAATAAACAAAACTGGGTTACTATAAAAAGGTGGATGGTTCTCGATTAAGGCATCAACTCTTAACTTGAGCCTTTAATATGAACTCCAGAATCTTCCTCCTCGCTTTCTTCGTTGCTCTTCTCTCGGTCTGCGTGGCTCAAAGAAGAGGTAATTTGACTGAGCTTAAAATTTTAGTTATAACAATAATTTTACAGAAGACATCTTTGCTCGCGCCGTCGGACCATGCATCGCTGACAAATGCCAGTCTAGACACACTTGCTATTTCGGACAGTGCATTCCGGATGGAGTTGCTCCAGCTATGCCAGCTCTTGACAAAAGTGAGATATTTTAACAAAAATAGTAGCAAAATTCGGAATTTTTAGGTGCCGCCATTGGGCCATGCATTAACCACTTGTGCCCAGGGGATGCCTTCTGTCACCAGGGAATGTGCTACAATAACAATGTCTGATTCATATGGATTTTTGGTGTTTTGAAATGTATTATACTTGAAATTTCCTATTATGTGTACTATATACAACTGCAATTACCGTATTCACTCTAACAGACCGGCACCCTCTAATATACTGGCAGTCAAATGATCATTCTGAAAAATAAACCAGCACCGTCCAATTATCCGGAACCCCAAAAATGAATGAAAGTAGAAAGTACTATTTTTTGAGAATTTCAACTTTTTTATTGTTTTTCACACAAATTTTGAATTTCACATCATTTCGAATAATATTTGCCCTTTGTAACTGTTCAAAAAAGTTTTATCATACACATTTTCAGTGAAAAAACTCAATTTTTTTGTTAAATTTTTGACAAATTGGCTCTTTGAAAAATAGACCGGCACTTTAAAATAAACCGGCATTAAAATGGGAAGCACGAATATTAGAGTAAATACGGTATATTCCCATCAGAGTTTGTTCATAGAAAAGGTATTGAAAAACACCTGGTCGGCGATTTGTCGTTTACAATTACCGTAAGACCAAATTGACAGCCAAATGACCTAATAACGGGTTCCGAACGGATGTCAGTAGGCAGAATATTAAAAGGGCTTTCCTTTTCTTTTCATCTTCTCCCCTCCAAGGGCTCTTACATTTGACTTCTTCGCAGACGTAATGGCACCATAAAAACTGACGAACACTCGTCTTGACGGTTTCAGGAACCAACTCCGCAAGGTTGTTGAACCCTAACCGTTCATGACATCCCAAAACCATTAAGAGGAAAAGGAAGACGGCCGAACATTCGAAACCAGAAAACGGTGGACGGCGAAGATAAGTGCCATAATTGCGTAACGACTGACTATAAAGTGATACAGAAGTGCGATAGATCGAGTCGAGATAAAACCCCGGAATCCGAATCCGGATCGGGAAATGGCCGGGTGGAAGAGAACGCACCGGTAATTATTTTCCGTTCCTTTCCAACCGTGTAACATTGATTGATGAGGTGTCATTAAACAATATCTTCAAGTCGAATCTTTTCACACTTTTTATGGCTCAATTTCAAAAAAAATAGAACAGCTGCCACATGAGATCCGATCTTTTAAGAATTCAATATTTTATTATTGTCGATTTTACAGAATGTCAAAAAATAAAGGAGAACCAGATAGAATGCATGATATGAAACAATGGAAACTTTTCGTTTTGTTCTGTTCGAAAGTTCCAAAAGCGCTTGTGATTTCTAAATGACACTCTAGGAGGAAAACGGTCAAATTCTAAGTTGAAGGGAAAACAATAAAGTTTTTTGAAAATTGTCATAATCAATTGAATTGTATAGTCAAAACCTAGGAAATGAGGTTTCAAAACAGGCAAAGTTTCTTTAGAGAATTATGGCGGACTGAGTAGACAAAGTAGCATGGGATTGGTGGGGGTAAGGGGGCAAATGTCATTTTGTGCACAATATTCTGTAGAGCACAACTCTAAATGCTCCGTAAAGTTTAAAATAAGGATTGAAGAGTTTCTGGTCTACAAAATAATGCATAAACGGGAAGGGAGTATGTGTGTGACAGCTCATGAAATTGGGGGGAAACCACTGGGAGAAACAAATATAAAAAGCTCATAGAAAATTTAGTGCTCGGATAAAAAATCGAAAAAATTGGGAACATTTCAAGAATAAGAAGAGAGATGTAACCATTGACTTTTCAAACCAAAGAAGAGTCAAAGAAACCCAGAAATTTATGGCCAGGGAAAGGACAAAAGAGAAAAAAAACGAGATGATGATGTTGACTGGAAATTAAAGAAAATGTTAACATGTAGACTCTATGGTCTCCAGTAGTGCTCATGGACTTGTGCGATGTCGCTGATCTCGTGCATTTGACTGTGGCTCAGCGACTGATCAATTGAGTTGAGCACCGCCGACACTGGTAGGCTCATACCAGAAGTGAGCGTTGGGATATCTGAAATCGGATGATGATGACTCATTGGGATTTTGAACCTTTTCAATGTCTCACGCTCCCCATGGTGCGTTGCACCCCAAAAAAATGTATAGGTAAACGTATCGTGCTGATCCCAACGCATATTGTATCGGACGCAAATGTGAGGTGACAGGCCCCTACAGAGGCATATGTCACACACAACAGACAAAAGGAATAGTGAGGGAATTGGAAGGACGATATACAGTTGATGGTAGGAAAAAGAAGAAGAAGAATAAGGGCTGCGTGCGTTGCGAGGATTACGGTAGCGTTTTGGAATGCGTGAGGTTGGAAGTTTAAATCCGGAAGGATTCGGAATTCAAAACAAGATATAGTCACTCTTCTACACCTTTCAACACATTAAAACTAATGATTAGGCCAGACCTCCGCCCGCGTTTTTTATCACTTCACCGAAATTTATGGGTTTCCTCCAAAACTAGAGATTGTAAAGGAGTGAGAGAATCTAGAATTACCTCCAACCGACGTTGTCACCGGACTCATCGACTGTTGGAAGCCATGTCCGTTGGTTGGCATCCGGGCGTACTGAAAACAACAAACGAGTTATTATAGAGGATGCGGGGGCAACGACTACTTACAGGGAATGGGTCATATGGAGAGCGTCCCGGTTGGAACATGTGATGTGTTTGGAATTCCGCTGGTGGCTGGTATGGCGCCATGGAGAGTCCGGCGTTAGCGAAGCCGAATCTGGAAATTGGAACGTTTTAGGGGTCCGAGAAAGCCGGCCTAAGCACAACTCACGTGTACGGGTCCATCGTTGGCTGGCTCAAGTTGCTGTACATCTGAGCGGCCGGTGGAACAAAGTTCGTCGTCGGCAGATTCGCCGAATTATTCGACGGGAATCTGTTCGGTGTGCTGGCTGGTGATCCGATCGGATTCGACGACATGTTACTTCCAGTCACTGATCCCGGTGTAGGCGTTGGCGTTCCGTTGGACAGTGATGAATCCATGGTTCCGGAAGAACGTTTGTTCCGCATTTTCTCTTCCCTCCTCCATTTCGCGCGTCGATTCGAGAACCATACCTGTATTACCTAAGTTTATATGTTGAGCATTTTGTTCTTATTTTTATACAATTCAAAAAACCTTTAGACCACCCCTAGATTCTCAGCTGCCATATCTAACACAAAGATAAATGTGCAAGTCCCTATGTCCATATGTCGAAGGGGAACAGAGAAAGGGGAAAAATCGCTAATAAAGATAAATGAGGAGGCGCCCTATCTTCTTCCCAAAAACTAACCCCCCCTACTAAAATGGGTTCATTTCAAATTCTCATGTTTTTTGTGGATCCTTGCTTTTTTATTCCTTATTACTCGTTTTCCACCACACTTTTCAAGAATGAGTGAAAATGGGCAGTGAATGGAATGAGAACAGGTTTCGAAAAGTATTGGCAGGCAGTTCAAGTGTGTTGAGGACAGTGACAAGAGAGCCTCTTGAGGAGAAGGAGAAGGATGGCTGGCATAGTTTTGGAGAAACAAAAAACGCTGACAATTTTTTGATTCTTTCCAAGTTGCGCAGCGGCTGGAGTTGATTAGGTGACATTACTGACCCTGGGGCTACAGACGGAAGTGTCTTGAAAAGTGACTGACATGTGATTGGTATCAGTCAAGGATTAGGCAACTATTGCGCGCACACGGCTCGTTACACTTTACTATCTGATTAAGGGGTACTAATCGTTTTATGATCTCCATCATACCTGGATTCTGGCTTCTGGTAACTGTATCTTCTGGGCGAGTCGCTCCCGTGCAAACACGTCTGGATAGTGGGTCCTTTCGAATTCTGAAAAAAACATTTGTACGGGGCTCAGTCCCTTTTTCAGATGTACCTTTCTCAAGACTTTCTATCTGAACTTGTGTAAACGAGGTTCTGTTTCTCTGCAACTTCCGTTTTAATCGCATCCGGGCTGCCGCATCATCTTCTGGCTCAACTGGAGGTTTTTGGTCCTCATCTGAAAAAGGTTGATATACGAAGGGAGAATTTGAGGGGTTGAAGTGCCGGAAATGGCGCTAATGTATTTGATGGTGGTGGTTTCCCCTAACATCCGCTGGAAATGGTCGGATATCCGCTTTTAATGAGGGATGGGGTGGGGGGATGAGCATGAGAACCCGCTCATTACATGATGACTCTATGTGAAAGAGCAGACACGAAAAAAATTTGGTGAAAACGTACATGGCGAGAATTTATCAACACGAGCCGCGGGCTTACGAATAGTGGAGGCTCGGCGAGTTGGGATCGGTGCTTTGATAGACACCAGGGGAGCGTGGGCTGATATCATCTCTTGACAGAGACTGTATATGACCACCCGACTGATAGTCGAGGGGCGGGTCACCCCGTCCTATGAGGATGGTTTGGGAAAGTTGTCGTCGTCAGAGAATCACGCAACACCGTAGGAACACGAGACGCAGCAAAAGAATCAGATGTGTCAGAAGGGATTTGACATTTTTTGAGTTGACTCATTGATAAGGATAAAATATTTGAAAAAACCTTCCGAAAAAATCTCATGTTTCCTTTGGTTACTGTAACTCGCTATTCAAGTATGATAAGAAAAGGAGATGCTCGAAAAGGAGAATCAAGAGAAATGAAAACGACCATCTCAAAACGTCTATAGGGAAAGACTGAATGCGATAATCTGCTTTTGTGAAAATGCGAAAATCGAATTTTCCATCGAACACATTTGGGCCACTTCAGTTTCCGAAACGTATGAATTCGAATTAGGCGTTAGGTCATCGTCAACTATCGAGAGTGTTTTCCCTTTTTTCATAATTTGATAAATTAAAGTGTTTCCTTAACTCGTATTAGCGATTGATCGCATCTCGGAAGAGTCTCCCCTATTGTGTACATTTGTGCCTCCAGTTCCGCAGCAGCCGACGACGACGACGATGGAGTGCAGTAGTGGAGCTGTGGTGGTGAGCACCAGAATAATGAAGACGACGCGTTGGAGCACAGCTTTCTTCGAGTTCGTTCCGAAGTACGGTCGGAGACTGTCGGGGGTTGTCAGAAGCAATCAAAATCAGATAAAAAGGAGGGGAGGGGGTGATGTGAGGAGTATGTGTTGGAGTGGTTGGCGTCGGCCCGATGATGTTAGAGGCGTCCGACGAATTCAGCAAAGATGTAGAGACTCAGATTGAACGACGACGTCGGAAAGGCGCAGTAAGCAAACAGCCTCGGGGCTAGCCCCTAGATAGACCAATCGTCGGAGAGACACCGGCGTCGCGCGTCAACCAGCATCCAAGACGGCGTCAAAGGGGGCCACGCCCCAACTACCGTACACCATCCAATTATTGATATTCGAAACAAAAAAGACGGGGGTCGAGAAGAAGAAGCATCTTTGCCATATTTCTTGGCACTCTTGAGAAAGACAAAGTCTCATATATTTATGACCGAGCTTTCCAGACCCGCCGCTCAGTGTCTAATACGCCTCTTGGGGAGACTTTCTTTCTTCGCGGCTGACGTCTTCACCATGCAGGGTTGAATCCCATTTTCGTGGTCCACTGCGTACGGTATTTTGCGATGAGATGTGATAAGAGAAACCAGAGGGTTGGGGAGACAAAAAGAGGTTATCTGATAAAAGGTATGCAGTCAAGCGTGAATTCATTTTTCACTCCTATGGTCGTTTTCAAAATTGATGGTAGAGGAGCGTGGTGGTTGTATGAAATTGTAATATTGCATGAATGATGGACAAAAAACCGTATTGTCTTTCTTAAAAGAACTATGGAATAGGAGACTGACAATAGGAGAGCTCTCTCTATTGTTCAAGTATAACAGTAAACTATAGAAAAAAGTTAAAGAGAGACACTGTCTCAAATTGAAACACAATAGCCAAGAAATTCTAAGAACTGAAGCTTTCAGAACTCAAAAATAAAACCAAGAATAAAAATCAGAGAGGTCTAAAAGAGCGCAGCATAGTGCCTCTCAGAGAAACTAAACGACTGAAGTGAGGAGAAAAGGAAGACAAAATTGCGATTATGGTTGTTGTCTTAGTGAATAAATTAAATTAGTCGCTCGATAATTCGTTTAGTAAAAAGTCACTCTCCGAGGAAAACTTATACTGTCATTGACACTCTTATACTCCTTGTGTGGTCGTCGTTTACCAAACCATTTTCCTCTGCTATAGTTTATTGGAAACTTTTTTCCTCCTTAGTTTCTCTAAAACAACTTCATCTCAAAGTCATGGTTATAGGTTCACTAAGAATCAAAAACTAAAGGACTTTTTGATTAGGTCTCATTACTTCTCACGATTCTCAAGTGTTCATCCGAAAAAAGTCTGCAGAATTTGTATAAAGTGTAAAAAAAAAGACTCAGCTTCCATATGCCGACTAAAAAGGGTCGCACCTTGCTTTCCGTAATTATTCTCTATTAGTGTGACAAGGGGTGGCACATAAATTAAAAATTATTCCCCGTATATTTGCTGTATTGATTCATGTCTTTGCTTTTGCTTAATTCGATGATGAATGTGTGAGGGGCTTATCGAGAAAGAAAGATAGTGCTAGAAGTCGGCTCTTTTCGTGTTTTTTTCTGGAGGACTCGATGTGTTGGCTTTTGTTTGACTGTTAGGCTCATTTTATGAATACAGTAAGGCTCAGTTAACTATTTCCATGGTAGTAGGTTTACGTCAAATTCAAAAATTCTCAAATAATCATTAATATAGTGTTTTGATTATTTTGAAGAGCCAGTATTGAAACTTATGAAATAAAAGTAATCACTATTTTAACTTCAAAAGTAGTTGAATTTTTTAATTTTTTTGAATTGTTGAACTGATTTTCTGGATAAAAAAGCTGAACCAACTAATTCTATAGTAAAAACTTTAGTTTGAATTAGTTATTCGATTTTAAATTTCAAAAGTACAAGATCATAGACTGTATACCATCATTAGAAGATAAGATGACTTTGAGAGTAAAAAATTGTATTTCATAAATTTTTTTCTCTTGGGAGACTTTAGTTCATAATTTTTAACTAAAATGAAATCTTCTTGTGGAACTTTCTATAAGAAATTTCAATACTGCCATTTTATACTTCCAAACTTGCCATACAATTGCTTAAGCAAAGTTTTCATCTAGCTTTTTCATGTCACGCTTCCATGAGCGTGGACGCCTTCAGAACATCATCTGAAGTTTCATTGATTAGGCCGCATCCGATTACTCATCATTAAAATGAAACGGATACGGTGTTCTCTTCTTCAGTTCACGCGCATTGATTGACGGACTGTCAAATGTTCTCAAAAAAAGTGATGTTCAAAAATGTCTCCGCTCTCTAAATTTGATAAGCATGTGTGTATGGAGTGCTGATTCCACTCCGACGTCTTCCATTCTTCTTTCTTATTTTTTTGACATCTTACACTGTCTACAGTAGCCGTTTTGTTTGAAAATGTGTGGGGAGGAATGGTCAGGCGCTTAGTCTTTTCTTACTGTAGACTGAACATGACGGAGTGATGGCAAGTGGTGACAGCTAGAGCAGAACAGGTTTCTCACTATCGACCGAAATTGTTTTATCGTCATATTTTTTTCCTATTCTGAAATTATAGCAACTAGGGAGGGGGAGGGACTGAAAATCTGATACGGAAGAGCATTCGGAAATCTTAGCTACCCAACCCAACAGTGAGCTAAACTTTGAAAAAGTGCAAAAGAATAAGAAAAAAAGGAAGAAGGAAACAGTTGTATCAAGATTTTGATGAATGAGGTGAATAATGAGTGCGAATAATGAGGGTGAAT
Organism: Caenorhabditis zanzibari; assembly: GCA_963966625.1. NCBI lineage: Eukaryota > Metazoa > Nematoda > Chromadorea > Rhabditida > Rhabditidae > Caenorhabditis > Caenorhabditis zanzibari. Next base: position 14,544,597 of record OZ016473.1, read on the forward strand.
GCGCGAATACCGGGAATGGGGGGCCCAACAAGAGGGAGACGGACTAGATAAAATGCAACGATAGTGTCACCTTAATGAACCATCAAACCGTCCAACTATCGCCTTCGCGGCCCTCCTTACCAGCAGATGTTCCTCGTGTACGCACCTCGTTAAAAAGTTTATGTCCCATTATAGAGGTACACTTGAATTCGAATGAGATGTAATCTATCTGACTACTCTGTGTTCGGAGAAAAAAAACTAAGCAGGGGGTTTTGTAAGTGACAGAAAAATAAAGTTGAAGTGACTGGAGCAATTACCAAAGTCTTACCTTTTATGTACTCGTTCTCTTCTTTTTTGGTTTCTAGTGGTGTTGTTTGAACGAATGGGTTCAGGCTTACGGTTCCGTTCATTTGAAGTGGCCATTGACTGTACCAACTGGGGTTATATCTAAAAAGGATGAAGTTTCAGAGGGTGTTATTATGTCAGACTCATTCAATGTCAGTCCTGGCTGAATTTTCCGGAAGTTTTGGCTGCGATATCTCGGCACGAAAATGCTACAGTAATATATTGAAATTAAAAGGAACACACTCTGATTTTTAGGGCGGTGTTTTAATTTTTTATGTTTTTCGAACGATTTGCAAAAAATTTCAGTGTGAAATGTAATTTTCGAGGGGAAAAATAACATTTTGCTTCGAAATTCGTTCAAAATCGTTCGGAAAACATGACAAATTGAAAAATTGACCTGAAAATCAAGGTATGTTCCTTTCAATTTTAATATATTACTGTAGCATCTTCGTGCCAAGATATCGCAGTCAAAAATCCGGAAAATTCAGCCAGGACTGACATTGACTGTGACTGGCATAATATGAGAAGTTCAGAATTTCAATTTTGAAATTTCGCAATAACTTTTCCATGAAAAACGACCATGAAAACTATTCAATCAAGAATCGAATCTCTGTTAGATATAGTTAGAAACACTGTAGATTCTTTAGATAATTTTCTATAGGGTTTTTTTGAATGGAACCTTATAGAAGTGTGCTCTTTGAGTCAAAATTGGAATCACTAAAGTCAAAGGTATTATCCAACTTTCCCAAGTTTCGTCGTGCTCCATTGCAATCATGGCGAAATTCAAAACTTTGAGCTTTCCCGCTCACTTTTTTTCCCTGCAGGTCACGTTGACACCACAAAATCAGCAAAATTATTATATTTGACGTGACCTCAAGAAGAAAAAGTGAGCGGGAAAGCTGGATTGCAATGGAACGCGATGAAACTTGGGAAAATCTGATTTTGATTAGAAAGAAGCACAGTAATTCAGAATATTATTTTCAGTAGAGAACTTCATATCTGGAACCATACAGAATTATAACTCACGTGAAATTGTTCTCAACTAATCTTATCCTGTCATAAATTTCCGTTTGCATTGTATGTTGTTGGTCCTTTTTCGAGTTCAAATTTCGAAGCACCCGATTTATAGAAGACACCTGAAACAAAAGCATTGAAAAAAATAAAACACCTCAAAAATAACTTACACTTGGTATTGTCTCGTTGTTACAAATATTATCTGATAATAGTTTATCCCGGATTTCCCAAGCAAATATACTGGGCTGATCCCGTTTATACTCCTCAATCTTCTCCACAACGTCCGATGTCGCCACCCTGAAACAAAACAAAATGAATGAGAAGAAGAAGAAGAGGAATAAGTCTTGTACCTTGGTTTGGAGCCGCCTATAGCTCTCGGTCGTATTGTACCTGACTCGTAGTATCTGCACAAAATTTTCGAGACGCACCTGCAACGGATTAACGTTGTACGAAGAAGCCTAGGTGGATTAGAACACACAAAAAATCAGAGGTGTACGTTCTCGACTTCAATTCTGTCAGTCTCACACATCTGTCGACTATTCTTCCCAAGATGTCACAAGAATGGCAACCGGGAGAACTAAATTCAAAAAAAAGAAGGTGTCTGTTTTTTTACTCTCCGACAAAACGATGGTGAGGTAAAAGACGGCAGACGGTTATTTGGAGGTAGAGTTAATTGAATCAGAATCACAATCGGGAATCGGGTTTTTGAAGGTAAGACAACAACATTAAAACGAAAAATATATAAAGGCTGGAAAACTATCAGAAATTTTGAAATGATAATTTTGAGAGTAAAAAACTAACACATTTTCTGTCAAGACAATTTTGCTCATTGTTGCCCAAAATCTTATATTTTTTGTAATACTGTAAACTAATATCATCATGATTCTGAAATTATAACAGGATATTTTCAGACTGGGTTTTGTATAACTGATGGACGCTACTGTCACTAGATTTTCAAGACTTCAAAAGTTTACCCGTTGGAAACCTGCAAAATTCGACTGATATCACAAGGCCTCCTTCCTTGATGGGCTAAAGCCACGATTTTCTGACGCGTCGCATCCGGAAGTGGCCGTCCATTAACAAACACGCCTCCAAGTTGATTCACACCAGTATGTCCAGCATCTGTAAATAGGTTCAACTTTTTTTCCCTAATTTTCAAGTTTTTTTCTAGTGGGGTTCCCTCACATCCGCCTTCTATTGTCTATTCATTTGCAACAATAACATTATTATTAGATTGACGTTGTTATTACAAAACAGAAGGTAAATGAGTGCTCTCCGACTCTGGCGTAATTGACTACGGGTCACTGAGCCGAGGAGACTCTACTGGCTAACGAGAGGGCCGGTGCCGGAAGCCAGAGGCAAACCTTTAATTATAGTTGGGACAATGAAACAGATTCAAATTAGGAGGATGGGAAGAAGATGATGAGAAGAGGAGATTGACACCGGAAGTTTGAGAAAAGTTGAGTTTCATGGAATGACAGATGTTAGAATGCAGAAGATTGAGAAGAGCAGGAAGTTCTCACAGTATTTCATGATAAAAATGCGCTAGAGGAGATAATTTCAGATGAGGAAGTAAGTCACTGTTTGAATAACTGAATTTCAAAAATTATACAGTAGTATTACAAGATAGATAGTAGTGAAAATTACAGTACTTCATGATGAAAAGGAGCTACGAAAATTAAATTCAGATGAGTGATTAATAAACTGAATTTCGAAGGTTATACAGTCGTATTATAGAAAGTTGAAAAGTTATCAAAATTTTATCAGTGGAAATTCAAATTTAGATACTGCATTTTTTTCGGAATTCGAATTGTTGAAACGTCTCAATACGGTATTCAAAGAAAGAAACTGTATTACTTCCTTGTATTTTTCTCACGTTTTCGTGTATTGAAGCTGAATTTTTCGAAGATTACTTCGATTTTAACTATCATGTCTTATTTTTTCACTTTTGTACAGAACAAAACAATAATTTTTCTCAAAAAAAAATGTTTTGTCATAATTTTCACAGATAATCTATTAAATAAAACGGAATCTTACCGGCTGCAGACTGAGAAGATTGCGAATCCGGTGACTGAGAATCGACTCCACTCTCTGGGGAGTCCAGTGGGGACGTGGAAACTTCAGAAGGGAAGAGATTACCGAGATTAATTAGCAATAATTGAACTTTTTCAATAAGCTGTGCACTATCTTCGGGGCTCATGTGAGAGTCTTATTAGTTTATGTGTGCAAACTGCTTCTGAATTTTTTCACCAAGTTTCATAAACAATTTCATTCCCCTTGACTACGTTTTTATTTCTCACGAGCGTAATCAGAAGTCTTTCCGGTGACAAGCTCTCTCATGAACCACATGTTGTAGGTATTAGTGGACGTCAGGTTTTTACCGTTGGTGCACCTTTTAATTAACACCTAAAACATTCCCCCGTATACCGACATCTTCTGTTGCTCTAAATTGCGCAATTGTGATTTGAGCTAATCCCCCAACCCCTTTTTCTGTCACCTCATATGTTACCCGCCGGCAGACACTGTATTAACATATTGATGACAGCTTTCAATGTTTTTCTAAGGCCTTCCCGACAACAGGGATTGAGCTCCCCATATGTTGACTGTTTCCGAGTGGTCCTTTCCACTCTCTCATCAACCGTCAACAGGTTTCGAGAGCTTCCCATGAACCCAATTGGTGGCTTGCGTCATAGTGCTGCCAGTCACTTTATCTCGTAAGAAACCGTTGTAAGATCTATATCTTGATGAGACCAATACCAATAACAAAGAGTCGACTGACTAATTATTTGATTGCACAACAGGGCAACTTTTTCCTCAATCTTTTGCTCGTTATGGCCCCAAAACTATTGCTCCCCAAAAGAAAGATGAAAGTTGGGTCCCTTTTCTCAACAATTCTTTCTAGATTGAGTCGGGACCCAATGCCAAAATATGTACATACATATTGAACAACAGAGATATAAGCGGTAGTGCGCTTCCTGAATGAATGTGCCTATAGAGGTGTGAAATTGAGATTATGTTGGAGTATGGAGCAAAAGGAACAAAGTGAGCTTCCCGAACGGGATTCTGGAGTTGGATATGAATATTAGATTTGTAGAGTCTTAGTTTTGAATCGTGAAATATGAACTGCTCATTCCAAGGAGAAATTTTCGTACTGTAGAAGCTATAAACTGAATTTTGAAATTCAAAAATTGGTTGTGAGCCACTATGTCCTGTTATGGCTCATGGTATCTTACTATTCTAAAGCAATTCAATTCAAATAATCCCCAGATTTTGACCGTTCCCCATTTTCTTACTTTAAAATCCATTTCCCTCCCCTCTCAATTCAACACAAAACTTGTCATGACCACCACAATAACCGTTTATTTTTATGAGATGAAAAAAAGACAGTCGTTGCGGTGTGCCTTCAACGCGTTTTACGTTCGAGGTCAGAGCGTGTTGAATTGAGGAATTGAATGAAAAAAAAGTCATCACTCTAACTATCGAATTCGACAACATCATATTTTGTCTGTCCGGCCATGGTCTTCTTCTTTTTTCTCCGTTTTTTTTTCGTTGACGGAAGGAGAATGGAAAAGGATAGACTTCAGCTGTTGCTCCATCTAGACATATAGACCCCGCAAATCTTCTGAAGCTATCTCGTTCACCCTTTTTGTCGATGCTTGATGCAAATGCAATTTTAATTTTCAAGTCCCTCCAAGTCCCTCCGACTAATTGCTTAGATCGAGAAGCAATATTTTCTAGATATAAAGTGAATCAGAAGACATAGGATGTCGTGGATAGCAAAAAGCGCGAAAGATTTTCTTGTTACGAATTTCAAAGTCGAAACAGAAATACTGTAGGAGGTGGGATGGGGGATGAGGCTGAAGACGACAACGACGACGACGAAAAACGAGATGAACGACAAATGCAGAATTGAAAGGAAAACGATGGAAAAAAGTGTGATAGAAATCAATACTGTAGATTTTGGAAGGAGACAGTAATTCCAAAACATTTCAATTAGTTGATTCGGTTTCAGAAGATTGGGATTTGATGATGAGTTTGTTAGACGAAGAATGGAACGGAAATTGGTGTAGATCATTGGTTTCTTTGTGGAAAAGTCGAAAATGTAAGAAAATACGTTTAGTCTGTTAAAGTTAGAACTGAAATTAGAATTAATATTTGTAGGAACTATGGATAAGATTTTGTAAAAAGAAGGATGTCTAGAGTCTGTCAATATCAGAACTATAATTAAAATTAGTTTTGTAGGAATCATGGAAAAGACATTGTGAGAAAAGTTGAAATATTTATTGTCTATTGAAATTTCCAATAAAATTGAGCCATGGACTATGGAAGATAATGAGAACCTTTCAAATAAGAACGAAGCATTGCAAGAAATATGAAAATTAGTGAAAACTGAAAAAGACTGTAAACTGTAACGTTTTTCAAAACTCTAAGAGCTAGACAGATCGAGAAAAGTAGAGGAGGATAATGACTAATGAGCCAGAAAAAAAATGAGAAGATTAAAATGATAGGAAGTCAAGTGGAAAAATAAACCTACCATAAAAGAGGGTCCCCCTAGAAAAAAAATCCCATAAAACTTCACATACCTGACATTTTGCCGGAGCAATTCTGATCGTCCTCCACTGTCATCTGTCACGCTTGGAAAACGCCCTAACGTCCTAATCTCCACTCGAGCCAATCTGAAACAAAAAGTCGAATTGAGAACCTTCTGGATAATCAGTCCGGAGGGTGGGAAAAGTGGGAGGTGAGATATCTTACAATAATTGTCAGTTTAGCTAACAAGGTTCAATGAAGCGAAAACTTTGGAAGGCAATCCCAAGGCAATCTCGACGATGAGCGTTTTTGCCTATTTTCACGGTCGATACACTTGATTTGACGAGCGTGTCAAAAAGGTCGCACCTATGCTGATATCACCAGATAAGATGGTACATGAGTTATATTTTCAAAATTTGGGATTTGAAAAGTTGGAAAACTCCAAAAGCTCCAAAGTTGAATTCCATATTTCCACAATTAGAGAAAAGTTACTGGAGCTCAGCGTGATTTGATGAGTACATATTTAAGCTGGGATCAAAAAGGTAGTTAAACCATAGAAAGTGCTTTACAATCGGTGTATGTCTATGTGTGTGTGTCATTCAATCGCACGCCTTCTACCATTGGACATACGTCACAGCGCACCGTAGTCCTTCGCCCCGCCTCTTCAACAATGGTCAGTGGCTACATCGCTTCTGGATGTTGGGGGAAGAGGAAGAGTGTTTTTGAAACATACCTTAACATCATTGATGAAGCTTAACAGTAAATCCAAAAAAACTGATGCAGAGTGTTGGGTGGCGGGGTGTCTAGTAAATTTACACCGAAAAAGACTGAGAAGAAACACGCGCAATATACATGCGGTTCGATGAGCTAATGTTCTTCCTAGCTTTGCGCTCCGTTTCACTTCAATTCCGCCTAATGTTGAAATTCTGTTTCTGTTCCCCTTTTTGCTGGATTCCTTCAGTTGTGTGTGTGTTTTTCGCGACAAACTTTTGCTTCTTCCACAATTCAATACTCGTAGTAGTGAGACGGAGTCATTCTAAGAATAAATTTTGAATAATATTCCTTTGCTAAGCTCCCATGTATTCGAGATGACCTAAAAATCCCTAAGAGTCATTTTTGTTAGCAAAAAAGAAGTTTGGATCAAGTTTATATACACAGCTGTAGTAATGAAAGTTCACAGATGTGCTCAAAGAGTTCAAAGTGAAATAGTTCTTTGAAACCGACTTGTATTTTGTCTTAGATCTACCAAAGAAGAAGAAGACCAAAAACTAAACCGAAAAAAAGCTGGATACAGTAGCCACCGCCCTAGTCACGTGTTTCAAGTGAATCATTGATTTGCTTGAAGATTGGAAAAGGATGACAACGAAGAATTAGAAAGGACTTTACAAAAGTCGATGATCTTAGATTTTGATGTCAGAAATTTTGTAGCCATTTCAGATTATACGGTCGGCATAACTAATCGATAAATTTTATCATGTTTTGATCTCGAACAAAATATGAGAACCATGCCAAAGGTTTCATTATAATTGATCTCTTTTGAGATCTCCTTTGGCCCACCCAAAAAGTCCTTACTCCGGATTAGGCTCTCTTTCCACCACTCCGGGGCCACGACAATATCAAGCCTCGAGATCTAACGTTATCTTGTCCCGATAAGTGGGTGTTGTACTGATAGAACCTACACGATAATTGTCTTCCGGTTGACAGTTCTTGACGCGGACAGACAAGTCACTTGTGCAATCCGATGTTTTGTTGTATAACATTCTAAGGTGACAGTTTATAGGCGTTCTAGGTTATTACGTAATCTATACTATTCCAGATTAGGGTGAGTTTATCTATGTCGTATAGGAAGTTTTGTTGAAAAAATTTCTAACAGAACCTTAATTTCATTCTTCTATTCAGATCATACCTGTATTATTTGGTTCTCAGTGGAAATATCTTGGGATTAGTAAAGCTGCTGGGGTGTTTTATAAGTGACAAAACTAACCAAACATGTTCATTTTCATTGGTAACATTCTTTTAGGAAACGTGAGCAGCAGCTGGAACTTTCTATTTTGTCCCGACCATGTCAAGTCATTGAAACTTTTTTCAACTTTTCCTACAACTTTCCCTACTACCCTATTCATTTATAATCAATCAAACAATAAGCTCTTAATAGAGTTGCGTCTCGGTGACAGAATGTGCTCTCCTTCTCCTATAAATGACTTGATGAGAGGGGTATGAATAACACAAGATAACATATGGTCTCTTGTATGGAGACACTTCTGAGAAAAATAACACTTGTGGGGGACTCCTCAATTGTGATTAATTGGTTGCGAAATGAGGGAAGTCAATATGAGAAAGGATTAAGAATAAAATGGGGAAAGTTAAAATTGAGAACCCCTAGAACATGAAAAAACGAATTCCAAATTGGTAAAGTAATGGGCGTCGCAGTTATTACAGTATCCTCCCACCTATTTGTTCTTTTATAACATCACACCGTCAGAGGCGGAATCCCCGGCGCATCCATAACAATTTTTGTTCGTTAATTAGAAAATGGACCCCGGTATACCTGTATATACACTCACAAAATTACAATAATGACAGTCGCCTGCCTCTCCTCTATCCCATTGCGGGAAACATTGAAGACACCGCTCGCACAATAGTTGGTGTCTAATATCAAATGGAAACGGAGTAATGTGGTAATGAGTGGGTTTTGAGAAGAAAAACCAAATGGAGAACCTACCAAAGAATCGAACTTAAAAATTTGGAGGGGTACATGAACTTGCTCAATTTCATGTGATTCATTATCAATGTCTGAGGCTTCGAACCATGTCCTAATTAGCTTTGAATTTAGAAAAAATTCCAAACTTCTGTTCTATCTAGAGATATCCCACGTCAAACAAAGTATGTCTGTACTTTCAAAGTCTACAAAAAAGATTCTTCGAAGTGCATTCTGTTACCTAACGATCACCAAACAGAAGGTGAGCTCCGACTACCTGTTGGACCCTTAATTAATCCGAACGTGAAAGCTAATCACAGTCTACTGACCCAGAATTGATGCAGCAACACAACACGAACGCGACATATGTTTTGTAGTCAAAGTTAATCCGGGTCTCGAGCCGACTGAGAACAACACATAATTAGTAGCAAGTATGAGGAGGAAGGGGACCACCGGAAGGTAACAAAGAAGACCGGTGACCGGTGAGAAAAAGGTTAAAGAAGCCACTTGTTGAATGGAGAACAATGGGAAGAGACATCGAGATGAGGAGAGCTCAAGATTTTGATCTTGGCGACAAGACTATGAATGTTTTTATGGGGGTAAGTATCTCAATTTGAATCTGAACTCATCTCATAAAGTTTTCATTGGTTTACTGGAATCTCATATTTGGAACTCCAAACCAGAAACGTTAAAGGGGGTGTCCGCTAATTCCAAATTTTTTGATTTTTTTAAATATAAATCGACGCAGAATTGGATTTTGGGAACACAATCCTCTTGGAGGGTAGTCTGGAAATTACTCATTTTTAAAATATAGGTCGAAAACTGCTCAAAAATTTGTACTGTGAAGGTGCGATTTGAGGTGCTTTAACCAGAGTTACAAACGTGAATTTTTTTTTCACACCCTCACAGTACTAATTTTTGAGCAGTTTTTGACCTATATTTTAAAAATGAGTAATTTCCAGACTACCCTCCAAGAGGATTTTGTTCCCGAAATCCAATTCTGCGTCGATTCATACAAAAAAACCAAATCATTTGGAATTAGCGGACGCCCCTTCAAAGGATTGAAGAATTTGCACAGTTTTAAAAAGAATATGGAAAATTTTTGAAAAAAAAAGATGCAAAAATAGCAAAAGTTGCCATGACCAGGTCATATTATGCAAACGGGTGACAACCGGATAATACCCAGAACGAGGCGAGGAGGATTACGGTAAGTGCGCGATTCTCATATCTGATAAGTATCTCGGTATAATCTATCGACTGTCAATTATCACTTGGCTAACCATTACGGGGGTCCTCTGCCACTAAGCACTTTGCGCCAAACGTTTTGTTTCTCCACACAAAATGGAAGACTAATGACAGTGGGTGCAGGATAAAAAAAACAATGACATTTGACGGACAAGCCTCGGAGCACTTCTCTTCCATGTAATTTGGAATAGCACAATTTCCTACACTTTGACATTGACACTGACTTAAGAGGCGCCAAAAGTAGTGTGGTGCCTTGGCGAACACCTATTGAGATGATGTAAGGGAAGGGGAGGACAAGGCGCAGACAAAGACACCCCCCATCCAACAACGTTTTCGTTATGAGATCCCTCAGCGGGTGTGCCGGTTAATGGGTGTCAATTCAAGCCAATTACAAAAACTCTTCGATGATGATGGTGGCGACAAAATGTTCGAACATTTGAGAAAACGGAACGGGTGGGAAAATAGTAGCAACTAGGAAATCACAACAATTCAAATCGCCTCAACTTTTGTAAATTGGGTGGTCTAGTAGAGCTGTGGTGGCGTCGCACAACACCGGATATACAGATACGGTGGGATGGCTAATGGAATTTGCGATTCATTGATGATGGACACATGTGTACATATACAATGAATTGGTTGGCAAAGGATTCTGGATTCAGGGCTCTGAAGTTTTTGTGAAGAATGGAAAACAAGGGTTTGTTGTATTCTAGAAAAGGTGACGATTTCAAAATTGGAAGGGTCAGTGTCATGCTTGTGACTTTTGGTAGTCTGACTTAGGGCACATGAGCAACGGGTTCTTAGAATCAAGTTTCAGAGAGGATCATAATAAAAAAAATTTCAAAAGACCACCTTCACAACATTATCCGGTCTGTAGACCAACTCAATCGAGCATCGAAATCGCCAAGTGAACAGGAAAGTCTAATGATAATCAGCAGAAACAAAAACGCAACGGACTGAAATGAGACAGAAAAGTAATGTTAGAGTTAGGCGCTGACGGCAGCACACCTCATTAGCGGCGGCTCATCTGAAAGTGCTCCTTCTTCCCTCCCACCTCTCTTATTGATTTTCAGATTCTCGAACTTTCAGAACTTTTTTTTTGTCCAACTCACCGCTGTTCGTTTCTGTTGACTCGAGCGTCACAAACTTATCGCTCGCGGATTCCGGTGTCGTGTAGCGTGAAATTCAGCGTATGTATGGATGGATGTGCGCGTGTATGTGGAAAAGAGATGTGTTAGTGAGGATTCACACTGTCCGAGGTGGTGAAAACTTTAGAGGGATGGGACGAAAAAAAGCGCGCAACTATTCGGACAATATATAGTGTGACAGCAAAAAAACGAAGAAGAAGAAGACGTCTTTCCACAATTGAAAAGAGCCGCGCCCGTCTCACCTAGACACCGTTGACTTTTTGCTTCTTCTATTCTTGCGCCCCCAATCCTCGGCCTTCAGAAGAGGCGGAGCTACACATTTGTGGATAACACATATTCCAGAATTCCCAAGTTGGAACAGATGGGCATTGTGTTGTTTAGGAAGTCAATAAGTCTCGAATCTATTGTTTGGAACAAATCCGAATCAACTGGTGTGGAAGTAAACCTTGTAAGGTTGGTGGGGCTCTTTCGCTTTTATGGAACACCTGGCCGGAGCATTAGTGTAAAAGTGGACTGTTTTTTGAGTGGTTTCTGGTAATATCTGTTTTCAGTGAAATAATTTTTTAAAAACTTTCTGACCATGTTATCATTTTCGTTTTACTTCATGCAAACTTTCGAAATGTGGAAAATCAATCAAAGGGGGAGTACAGTAATTCTGAAAAATTGAGGTTTTTATACGGTTCGATGTGGGATGTCAGTTCGAAAATCCTCTTGGGCAATGGTCTGAAAATTGTTCCTTCTCGAGATAACCTCAAAAAACAGGTAGAAAATATTAACATAGATTGGTAAAATTGTACAAAATTTGAGTTGTGAAATTCGCAGAGTGGTCAACGTAAAAAAATGTGACCATTTTACGTTCATTTTTTAAACAGTTTTTTCAAGAATATCTCCATTCAAATATTGTTATTTTTACTCCGCCAGATACTGTTTCAATTTTGCCAAATTTTCGGATATGAACTTCTGAAAAACCATAAAAAGTAAAACTGAAATTTCTCATAGACACTCCATAATACAAATCTTTCCTTTTGAATCCATGCCTTTGTAAATTTATAGAAATTTCATTCTTCTTCATTCCCCCCCCCCCCCCCCCCCCTCTCCCCATTTCATATTCATTGTCACAAAGCCTTTTTCTTCTTCTCCTGGACTACGGTATCCACATCCAACAATAAAGCCGTCGACTCGCGACAACAGAATATTGAGGGTGCCTTCTTGTCGTCGGACCTCCACCAGAATTCGAGGAGTCGGAAGTCACCGAGTGAATTATTCCGCTTCAAGTGTCTTGGAGCGAGCATTGTCAGATTCCCGAGGAATTTGAAAACTTTTGTAATTTTGTGGATCGGGGTTTTGGAGATTTTTAGAATCTCAGAAAAGTAATAGTTTTCTGAAGTTTAGACTAGTTGAGCTATCAACTCAATCTTGTGCTCATAAAACACATGCACTCTAAAAACAAGACCAGATGTCAAACCAAAACCGAATATGACCAAATGTTTTTGGAGGGTCGGCCACGCATCACTGAACACAAAATGTAGTTTTTCTTTTTTATTCTCATTCTGAACGACAAAGACATGAACGGCCATCTTGTTCATTTTTTTTGCTCGCAGAAATCGGATGAATGGGTGGTCGTTTATGACGAGAGTGATATGGTGTCATTTTGGTAGGAGAAAAACTGTATGAGAGCATTTCGGAAGGTCATACGGTTTGCAAGTGGTTTTGGAATCTTGTGGATAAATTGATTTAGAAGTCCAGTTTTACAGGTAACCATTTTTTATTGGATCATACTGTAATCAGGCCCAGTGGATATCAAGTGATCCCGACATGGTAGAAATCAGCACTGAAATGAGACAAAATTTGATATTTTTGATTCCCTAACTGCCTGAATTACGGTGTCATGAAAACTTGCCACCAAGAAACATTAAAAAAGTTCGAAATTTGCCTGATAGTCTTACAAAATTTCATGAAAATCCGAAATCTGGAAACCACTTTTTCAGGCTCTCAAAGTTGTCATTTTCAACTGAAAATTGAAAACTGTACATCTTATTGGATGGTACTGTAATTTTTGTATATTTTTCAGTACATCGTTTTTTATGCTTCAAACTAATCTGATTTCACTTCCGTTATATTCCACTCGCAGCAGTAATTAACTATGTTGTCAAATTTTGTGAATGTATTGATACATCAGTTTTAAACGTGGTGGGACAGCACGTTCTCGGAGGAAATTCCGGGGGAAAATTGTGAATTTTTGCGTGAGCGTGTCAGTTGTGGTGTATGCGTACCATGCGCCATAAAGTACAACATTTCTTATTTTAGGCCTGTTTTCCGACGGAAATTGACCAAAATAGAGCAATTGGCATATCAGAAATTGCTCACAATGTCTATAGCTTTAGTTCACAGGAGATTCAGAAAAATTAAAATTTTGGTGTTAACATAAGGGCTGAAATTGGGTAAAAATATGTGTATTTTCATAATATTACAATGAAAACGCTCAAAAAAATTTCTTACGGCCGCAAAACGCCGTCAAAGGGCGATTTTTGAATACCGTTGTGGTCCCTAATGGAAGAGCTGACCGAGCTTTTGCAGTAGTTGCATCATTTTCAGAAATTTTCAATTTGCTAATCAATTTGCCGATAAAATTTCTTTTTAATCAGCTGGTTCGCGAGAAAGGGACAACTACCGTACTGCAAATCTCACTTTGATAGCGTTTTGCGGCCGTAAGAATTTTTTTTTGCGTTTTCATCATGATATTATGAAAATACATATGTTATTACTTTATTTCAGCTCTTATGCTAAAAACCCGCACACCACCTTTAAGGGACCATTTTTTTAGGATCATACTGTAATAAGGTTGAGTGGAAGAAAAATGACTGAAAACGGAATATATATAACACGTCAATTCAATTGACTTGATTTTCTTGTGTTCGGTTTTATGGGAAAGTTTACAACTACAAAAAATTAAGTTCAAGGTCTACAAAATTTCATAAAAATCGGAAGTCTGGAAACCCTTTTTTCAGGCCCTCAAAATTATATTTTCCGTAAAAAATTGCGAATTGTAAATCATATTTAACGGTAATAAAATTTCAGTTTTTTTTCTGTACAGCATTCATTTTTTTCAGTGAACTCACCTTTGCTCCAAAATCTGCAATTTCACTTACCTTATATTCCATTCACCAAAGTAATGAACTATGAGAAAGTTGAACAAAAATACAATTTCTCACCCTTTACACCCTCGTTAACATTAACATTTCGAATCGGAAGAGTGTTCAAATGTCAAAAACTGCACATACATACACACCTCACAAAAGGCTATAAACGATCTTCATTTCTCACACATATGCAAATACCGCTCGTCGAAACTCTTATACTCTCTATCGATCGATAGCCACGTTGTCGAAGCTTGCCGCGGGTTTTTATCACTTGGAAACGGTTTTCCACCGTTTGGAAGCAAGATGGCCATGAGTCTCGCTCAATTCTTCTTGGATCCTTCTATTCTTGCTTTTTTTATCATCTACGCACTCTTCATCTGCCTCTCCCCATGTCTCTGTGGGTGCCAGAAAAATCGTGTGGGTCCAGTTGAGCAAGTCGATGGTCCTCTCATTCAGGATTCAATTGTTTGATAGATTAATTTTTATTGAACTTGTGGAATGAATTGTTAACTTTTTTTATGAAATGTTTTCTCTTCTTGTTGGAAACAACCGATAATAGCGGATGTAATTCTTTTTCAAATTGTTACACTTTTGAAATTTTCTCACTCGATCTTCATTATCAGAAACCAAAATAGCGATGGACCACATATCAAGGAATAGATTTAATACCATTCCTTTGAAAAAAATAAGAGAGAAAACGCGATGACACCAAATAAAATGTTTATAAACGCTCATAAATTTTGCAAGGTTTTCTCCGTTTTTTCAAACGGCTGGAAAATAGTTACACTAGTTAGAAAAAATGAATGAAGAACACAGAAAAGTTATTCGAAGCATTTAAGGAGAAAGTTAAATAAATTTGGATAAGATTCTAACACAATACGAATGAATATGAAAACATAGAGTGAACCAAAAAGATAATACATAAAAACTTGCTGCAACCGCGTGGGTCAGTTTTATTACACTGATGATGCGTCAGTATCATTTATTTTTGGTCAGAAGGAATTATGCTTCATCGATAGTATATTTCAGTTCGCCACGACTCTCCAATGGGATTCGTCCAAATGTTTTCCCATTCATGTTGAACTCCATATGGCTCCAGTAATTTCTTCACAATTGCAGCATCAAATATTATCGTATTGCAATGCAACACTTTACCGGGAAACTTGATGAGTGACTGTAATAACTCAATTAGTATGGGAAAGGCAAAAAATGATTACCTTGACGTATTCCACAACGTCCTCGGGAGATGACACATCAGGTAGTCTCATACTCGTTTGAGCAATATGTCCGATCTTGTTGGGAGGTAACTTTAGTTCACCTTCCAAACAAACAAATTTATCAAGGTGAGCCCAATGAGGGAGTGGCGCGAGTTCAGACATATCGAATGGCCTTTCAGTCAGTATTGTCAAACGAAGATCAACCAGAAGCTGTCCATTGAGGTTTTCTATAATGGATTTCAATTGGGAAGGAGTGTGAACATGCATCTCCAGCTTGGTACAACCGAGACGTTCACTCAATCCTCCAAGAATCGAGGATGCTCCGTGAAAGAATTCGGCCCGTTGAGTTTTCACCAAACGTTCGTATTGAATCTCCATTTTCTCAATCTTCCTTCCTTTTTTCTCTACTTTTTCTTTGAATATCTTCAGTCCTTCCTTCATGAAAGTGTTTCCAGAATTGGTTATCTTGCCATTTCTATCGATACTGCATCCGGTATCCGTTCGGGAAACCGAATAACGTTCGAAAACACAACGATTCGTGACGTACAAATCGAATTTTTCTGCATTCAGACCAATCGACAACTTTTTGAAATTGACATCAAGATTCTCGACCAATCCATTACAATAGCGAGACACAAGACGCATATTTCGCCTGTAAAGTATATTAAAACTACCAAGTGCAGGTATTTATCACTCACAGGTCTTCGGTTTGTCTAGACATTTGAGATTCAAAACAAAACATGAAGCAAATTTGTTTGTATTCATCTCGTGGGATATTGACATTCAACTGTTTAAGAAGAGACATTAGTTTCCTGAAAAGACGTTATTTATTTCGTAGGTTTTGATTATTTAAAAGTTGAGCGAGAATTCAGAAGCAGCAAGAAAAATGTCTTAATATCACTGATAAAAATATTCAATCATATACTTTGCAATGATTATTCTATGAGCCGGTGGAATACCGACAGAAAGAGCAAAAAATTATGACAAAATCGAAAACGTCTTCAAGCTAATAGAGGGGGGGGGGGGGGGGCTTTATGTATGAGTGAAAGGTGATAACTCGATGGAGAACAAGAGAAAGAAGCTGTGTTGCAGTGAGACAACGAAGAGAAACGAGAGAGCAATTGACGACGTCGACGTTGCATAAACGAAAGCATCGATTTCATTGCTCAAAAGCAAAAGCGCTCTGATGTGCAAAATATAGAAAAAGCGCACATTTTTCAAAATAAAAACGGTCCCAGTTATTTCTTATTTTTACTCAAATGACGGTCCTAATTCTATTATTAACGAAAATAACAATATTTTTTTCATAAATTCTGATCGCCAACTTACATGTTTCACCAAACTGTGTATACGAGCTGACACGCCTTTCGAATTGAAGTCAATTTCGGAACCTTAATGGACAGCTTTTGATAACTTAGTTTGATAATATTGCCTGATGATTCATTCGATATGTCTCAAATCGCTTCTCTCCTTCAATGGGCAACTAGGAAATTTTTGTTTTTTTGTGTGAAAATCACGCTTTTTTCTCTTTTATACAAAGTTATTCCAGGGATAACTATGATTGAAAATTCTTTCACAAACTTTCAAGAAAAAAATTTTGAAATCACATGTCTCTTATATGAAGTTCTACATGAGTTCAATGGGAAAACATTTGGACAAATTTCATTGGAGAGTGGTTACGATCTGAAATATACTATCGATGAATCATGTTTCAATATACGCATAACGCTTTCATCAGAAAAACCGACCCACGTAATTTTTCATAATATTTATTATCTTTTTTCGTTAATTTCAGATTCATTCGTACTGTGTTAGAATCTTAGCATGTATCCAAATTCATTCAACTTTTTCCTAAAATTTTTTGAATCACTTTTCTATATTTTTTATTCATTTTCTTTCGTTGAAACATTTTAGAACAAATTCACAGCAAAAAAAGTTATTCAGGAACACCCTCTTGGCCCCGTGGTAAAATACCTTTATTTGTTCTTGAATAACTCGAAAATAAGTAAAAACCTTTTTTTCTACCTCCTTTTTTCTCTACTGTTTCTTCGAACATCTTCCATCCTTCTTCTATGAAAATGTTTGCTTACAATTTTTTTTTGAAAAATGTGCGCTTTTTCTATGTTTTGTTCATCAGAGCGCGTTTTCTTCAACATGAAACCGATACTTTGGTTTATGCAACGTCGACATTTGCAGTATGAAAATTTTTTTCTTTCCCCTCTCTTAATTCTTACTTTTCTCTCACTCGAACACATCTATTTTCTCTTGTTCTCCGATGAGTCATCACCGTTCACTTTCATATTTCTCAATAATTTCTCGCTCAACTTCTAAATAACCGAAATCTACAAATTAAATAACTTTTTTTTCAGGTTAACAATGTCTCTTCTCAAGAAATTGAATGTCAATATACCACGAGATGAATACAGAAAAATTTGCTTCATGTTTTGCTTTGAATCTCAAATGTCTAGAGATACAGCTTTTGAACACTTGAAGGCTGTGTTTCCGGAAATCACTCCTCAAGAAGTTGATTTAGAGTTCGAGAGATTCCAGAACGAAGCTACGATGGCCACTTCCGAGTGAGTTGTTTATTTTTATAGTTAATTATCGATGCTGTGTTTTGCAGACCAGCAACCAGCAACCAGCAAGAAGGACTGAATATGGATCCGACGGCACTTGGGTTGAATTATTTTAGAGCGCCGTACCAGTGAGTTATATCTTTATTGATTGTTTTGAATCTCATTTGTTTAGACTAACAGCTGAGGAGCAATTGAAGGCTCTGTTGCCGCAAGGCAGTATTCCACAATTTGTTTTCGAGTTTGCCACATTCAACGGCGACGAGACAGCTACAGTAGCCGGGTGAGTCGTTTTTTAATGGTTAATTATCTATGATGTGTTTTGCAGACCAGCAACTACATTCGATCCATTTGCACTTGGGTTCAATTATTTCGGAGAACAGTCCCTGTGAGTTATAAATACCTTCACGGGATATTTTTGAATCTCATATGTTTAGACAAACAGCTCATGAGCAATTGAACGCTCTGTTTCCAAAAATCACTCCGCCAGTAGTTGATTCAGAGTTCACAGGATTCAACGGCGACGAGACAGCTACAGTAGCCGGGTGAGTCGTTGTTTTTAATGGTTACCGTATCTAGTCTAAAAGACCGGCACCTCTATATGTCCGGCACCCTCTAATAAACCGGCAGCCAAATGATAACTTTGAAAAATAAACCGGCACCCTCCAATTATCAGGCACCCCAAAAATTAATACAATTAGAAAGTGCTATTTCTAGAAAATTTGAATTTTATTTTTTTTCGCACAAATTTGGAATTTCACACCATTTGAAAAGTTTTCAACCTTTTATAACTGTTCGAAAAGGCTTTATCATACATACTTTCCGGCAAAAAGCACCAATTTTTGTTAATTTTTTTAGAATCATTGAAAAATAAACCGGCACCCTCTAATTGACTGGCAGTCTCTAATAAACCGGCATCAAAATGGGGACCACGAAAAATAAATCGGCATGCCGGACTTTTAGAGAAAATACAGTAATTATATATGCGGTGTTTTGCAGACCAGCAACTACATTTGATCCATCAGCACTTGGATTCAATTATTTCCAACAAATTGTTCAGCAGATGGGAGAACAGTTCATCAGATTCCAGAATGGCAACATTGAGTGAGTCGGTTTCCATGCTTAAATTACTCATATGTGTTTTGCAGGCCAGAAAAACCTTTCCTGAAGGGGAATCCCGTTGTAATCGCAAATTTGTTGAGTTTTCTGGGAGCAAAAGACCTGTGAGTTATAAATATCTTTTCGTGTTAGTTTCAAGATGGATTACAGGCAAAACGTCAGACTCGTTTCTCGCTCATTGAATCGTGCTGTGAGGGTTGATTACAAAAAGTTGTCGATTTCTCTGAATGAGAACAAATTTGAGGTGGGCGTAACAAGACGTGCCACTTTCAAACGTTATTTGGTCACCCGAACGGATACCGGATGTACCATCGATAGAAACGGCGAGATGACGACTTCCGATGAGACTTTTATGGAGGAAGGACTGAAGGTTTTCAAAGAAAATGTTGAGAAAAAAGGAATGAAGATTGAGAGAATGGTGATTCATTACGACGGTTTGGATGATGCTCAAAGGGTCGCATTCTTCAACGGAGCATCCTCGATTCTTGGACGATTGCGTGAACGTCTCGGCATTAACAAGCTGGATATTCATGTTCACACTCCTTCCGAACTGAAATCAATTTTGAATAACCTCAATGGACAATTGTTGACGGATCTTAATTTGAGAATATTGAGTAGAGACCCATTCGATCTATCGGAAATCGCGTCTCTCTCACATTGGTCTCACCTTAATAATTTATCTTCTCGTGGTGGTACAGTAATGCTACCTCTCAACAGGTTCGGACACATTGCTCAAACGAGTGTGAGTCTATCTGTCGAGTCATCTCCCGAAGACATTGTGGACTACGTCAAGGTAATCATTTTCTTGTCCTTCCCATCTTAGTTTGGTTATTACAGTCACTCATCAAGTTTCCCGGTAAAGTGTTTCATTGCATTACGACAACATTCGATGCTGCAATTGTGAAGAGACTACTGGAGCCATATGGAGTTCAACATGAGACCAATGGAAAAGCAGTTGGACGAATCCCATTGGAGAGTGGTGGCGATCTGAAATATACTATTGATAGAGCTACTACCCAAAAATGGCTTATTATTGTAGAGAAATAATCCCGGGTTCGCGTTTTCTACAATCCTTCGATCAAAAAGATTGTGATGTCAGGAAAATCATGATTTTTGCATCGATTAAACCATACACTCATTCTGCCCGGAACGCTCCTTTCTAATCTATTTGTTTTTTTTTCTACTCTTCTCGCCTGTTCTCCTTTGTGAATTTTCGATGTTCGTATCACTGGACTTCTTTTCATTTATTGATTCTTCCCAACTGGACACCTCTTGATTTATATAATTCTTTTTTTTTTAATTATCACTGAAAAAACTGAAATATATAAAACATGTTAGTATGAGTAACAATATTTTTTTGATGAAAAATCAATGAAACTCGAGAAAACCAATTCCAACTATTTTTTCTAACCTGTTCCAAAAGAAAATCATTATTTTTTCGAGCTCTGACAAAAAATAAATATGGCAACAGTTTATGTCAACTGCAATGCTTCATTCCAAAATATAGTCTCATTAAAATCCAGACTTCAAACTTTATTCCAACAGAAAAAATTTTTATATTAACCGGCACACCCGCTGAGGGCATCTCATAACGAAAACGTTGTTGGATGGGGGGGGGGGGGGGGGGGGTGTCTTTGTCTGCGCCTTGTCCTCCCCTTCCCTTACATCATCTCAATAGGTGTTCGCCAAGGCACCACACTACTTTT
Organism: Caenorhabditis zanzibari; assembly: GCA_963966625.1. Lineage (NCBI taxonomy): Eukaryota > Metazoa > Nematoda > Chromadorea > Rhabditida > Rhabditidae > Caenorhabditis > Caenorhabditis zanzibari. The sequence goes on from OZ016473.1 coordinate 14,565,308, forward strand.
GGCGCCTCTTAAGTCAGTGTCAATGTCAAAGTGTAGAAAATTGTGCTATTCCAAATTACATGGAGGAGAAGTGCTCCGAGGCTTGTCCATCAAATGTCATTGTTTTTTTATCCTGCACCCACTGTCATTAGTCTTCCATTTTGTGAGGGGGAAACAAAACGTTTGGCGCAAAGTGCTTAGTGGCAGAGGACCTCCGTAATGGTTAGCCAAGTGATAATTGACAGTCGATAGATTATACCGAGATACGTTATCAGATATGAGAATCGCGCACTTACCGTAATCCTCCTCACCTCGTTCTGGGTATTATCCGGTTGTCAACCATTTGCATAATATGACCTGGTTATAAAACGATCAAAGGAATGAATTCCTCGGTGGAGGACAAAAGGAAACAATAAAGCGAATGAATCCCTCATAAGAGGTGTGAATCCCTGTGGATTCAACACACTGGTTATGGCAATTTTCGCTATTTTTGACATCGCTTTTTTGAAAGTTTCTCCCATTCTCTTCATCCCTATGGTTTTCTATATGTGATGTTCCAAACATGAGATTCCAATAAACCCCATCAATGAAAAACTTTATGAGATGAGTTCACATTGAAATTCATAATTTGACCTGGTCATATCAACCTTTCTTCCAATCTTTTTCAATTTTTTGCGCAAATTTTTCATCCCTTCAACTTTTCTTGTTTGGAGTTCCAAATATAAGTCTCCAATAAACCCCCATCAATGAAAAACTTTATGAGATGAGCTCAGATTCAAATTCAGATAGTTATCCCATAAAAACATTCATTGTCTTGTCGCCTAGATCAAAATCTTGAGCTCTCCTCATCTCGATGTCTCTTCCCATTGTTCTCCATTCAAAAAGTGGCTTCTTCAACCTTTTTCTCACCGGTCACCGGTCTTCTTTGTTACCTTCCGGTGGTCGTTGTTGTTCTCAGTCGGTTCGAGACCCGGATTAACTTTGACTACGAAACATATGTCGCGTTCGTGTTGTGTTGCTGCATCAATTCTGGGTCAGTAGACTGTGATTAGCTTTCGCGTTCGGATTAATTAAGGGTCCAACAGGTAGTCGGAGCTCACCTTCTGTTCGGTGATCGTTAGGTAACAGAATGCACTTCAGAAGAATTTTTTTGTAGACTTTGAAAGTACAGACACACTTTGTTTGACGTGCGATATTTCTAGATAGAACAGAAGTTTGGAATTTTCCCAAATTCAATGCTAATTAGGACATGGTTCGAAGCCTCAGACATTGATAATGAATCACATGAAATTGAGCAAGTACATGTACCCCTCCAAATATTCAAGTTCGATTTTTTGGTAGGTTCTTTATTCGACTTTTCTCTCCAAACCCACTCATTACCACATTACTCCGTTTCCATTTGATATTAGACACCAACTATTGTGCGAGCGGTGTCTTCAATGTTTCCCGCAATGGGATGGAGGAGAGGCAGGCGACTGTCATTATTGTAATTTTGTGAGTGTATATACAGGTATACCGGGGTCCATTTTCTAATTAACGAACAAAAATTGTTATGGATGCGCCGGGGATTCCGCCTCTGACGGTGTGATGTTATAAAAGAACAAATAGGTGGGAGGATACTGTAATAACTGCAACGCACATTGCACTTACTGTACCGCTTCGACATTCGTTTTTTCAATGTTTCAGGGATTCCCAATTTTAACTTTTCCTTTTTTATTTTAATCCCGAGTCATTCCCATATTCACTTCCCTCATACATTTCGCAACCAATTAATCACAATTGAGGAGTCCCCACAAGTGTTATTTTTCTCAGAAGTGTCTCCATACAAGAGACCATATGTTATCTTGTGTCATTCATACCCCTCTCATCAAGTCAGTTATAGGAGAAGGAGAGCACATTCTGTCACCGAGACACAACTCTATTAAGAGCTTATTAGACAAGTACCAGCTGCAGTAGTTTTTAACTTTTCCCAAAAGAAATGTGCGCAATGAAAATGATAATGAAAGGGAAATCCCTACCCGACAACATGGATAAACTCACGGTAATCTGGAATAGTATAGATTACGCAATAACCTAGAACGCCTATAAACTGTCACCTTAGAATGTTATACAACAAAACATCGGATTGCACAAGTGACTTGTCTGTCCGCGTCAAGAACTGTCAACCGGAAGACAATTATCGTGTAGGTTCTATCAGTACAACACCCACTTCTCGGGACAAGATAACGTGTTAGATCTTGAGGATCTAGAAGACGTGTTAGATCTAATCCTGAGTAAGGACTTTTTTGGATGGACCAAAAGAGACCGTCCCAATTATAATGGATCCTGTTATGGTTGTTTAGAGTTTTTTTTGAGATCAACATATAATCAAAGATATTGATCAGTTATGCCGACCGTATTATCTGAAATGGCTACAGAATTTCTGGCAAAAAAATCTAAGGTCATCGACTTTTACAAAGTCCTTTTTCTAATTCTTCGTTGTCATCCTTTTCCAATCTTCAAGCAAATCAATGATTCACTTGAAACACGTGACTCGAGCGGTGGCTACTGTATCCAGCTTTTTTTGGTATTAGCTTTTGGTCTTTTTCTTCTTTGGTAGACCTAAGACAAAACCTGTGATGGTTTCAAATAACAATTTTGGTTTGACCTCTTTGAGCACATTTCATTACTTTAGCTGTGTATATGAATTCGACCCGAATTCTCTTTTTAAAGTTTATGTTATTGAAAGTAACTCTTGGGGATTTTCGAAAAAAGGAATCTAGTGAAAAAATATGAGCTATTCAAAATTCATTCTCAAAATGACTCCATCTCAAACGTTAGACTACTAGTATTGAACTGGGGAAGAAGCGAAAGTTTGTCAAGAAACAGACACAAAACTGAAGGAATTGAGAAAAAAGGGGAACAGAAACAGAATTTCAACATTAGGCGGAATTGAAGTGAAACGGAGCGCAAAGCTAGGAAGAACATTAGCTCATCGAACCGCATGTATATTGCGCGTGTTTCTTCTCAGTCTTTTTCGGTGTAAATTTACTAGACACCCCGCCACCCAACACTCTGCATCACTTTTTTTGGATTTACTGTTAAGCTTCATCAATGATGTTAAGGTATGTTTCAAAAACACTCTTCCTCTCCCCCCAACATCCAGAAGCGATGTAGCCACTGACCATTGTTGAAGAGGCGGGACTACGGTGCGCTGTGACGTATGTCCAATGGTAGAAGGCGTGTGATTGAATGACACACACACATAGACATACACCGATTGTAAAGCACTTTCTATGGGTTAAAACCTTCCGTTGTGACTTTCTATTCATTCATATGCATACACATTGGTCCTGACCGGTCGCCTCCGTGAAGCCGTGTCAGAATACCGACAACTCTGACCAGAATGGCTTATATTCCACACACTCATGAAATCCAATCAAGCAGGCGCATCTTAAATTTTTTCTTATGTGAAACCTTCCAAAGTTTTCGCTTCATTGAACCTTGTTAGCTAAACTGACAATTATTGTAAGATATCTCACCTTTTTTCCCACCCTCTCCACTGATTATCCAGAAGAAAGGTTTTCAATTCGACTTTGTTTCAGATTGGCTCGAGTGGAGATTAGGACGTTAGAGCGTTTTCCAAGCGTGACAGATGACAGTGGAGGACGATCAGAATTGCTCCGGTAAAATGTCAGGTATGTGAAGTTTTATGGGCTTTTTTTTTGAGGGGGACTCTCTTTTAGGGTAGGTTTATTTTTCCACTTGACTTCCTATCATTTTAATCTTCTCATTTTTTTCTGGCTCACTAGTCATTATCCTCCTCTACTTTTCTCGACCTGTCTAGCTCTTAGAGTTTTGAAAAACGTTACAGTTTACAGTCTTTTTCAGTTTTTACTAATTCTCATATTTCTTGCAATGCTTCGTTCTTATTTGAAAGGTTCTCATTATCTTCCATAGTCCATGGCTCAATTTTATTGGAAATTTCAATAGACAATAAATATTCCAACTTTTCTCACAATGTCTTTTCCATGATTCCTACAAAACTAATTTTAATTATAGTTCTAATATTGACAGACTCTAGACATCCTTCTTTTTACAAATTCTCATCCATAGTTCCTACAAAAACACCAATGATCTACACCAATTTCCGTTCCATTCTTCGTCTAACAAACTCATCATCAAATCCCAATCTTCTGAAACCGATCCAATTAATTGAAATGTTTTGGAATTACTGTCTCCTTCCAAAATCTACAGTATTGATTTCTATCACACTTTTTTCCCCTTCATCGTTTTTCTTCCAATTCTTCCATCAGTGCCTTCGTCGTTCATCTCGTTTTTCGTCGTCTTCAGCCTCATCCCCCATCCCACCTCCTACAGTATTTCTGTTTCAACATCCTAATTCATAACAAGAAAATCTTCCGCGCTTTTTCTATCCACGAAATCCTAAGTCTTCTGACGCAACGACCCCCTTTTTTTCATCTCATAAAAATAAACGATTATTGTGGTGGTCATGACAAGTTTTGTGTTGAATTGAGAGGAGAGGGAGATGAACTTTAAAGTAAGGAAATGGGGAACTGTGGAGTTCTCGAAATGTGGGAAATTTTTGAATTGAATTTCTTCAAATATAACAGTTTGGATGATACCTTGAGCGATAATAGGACATTTTGACTGACAACCAATTTCCGAATATCATGATTCAGATAATAGCATACAATATGAAAAACTTTCATTGGAATGATCAGTGCAAATTTCATTATTCAAGAAAAAGTCAATCTGAATCTAATATTTCCGTTCGAGAAGCTCACTTTGTTCCTATCGCTCCGTGCTTCAACAAAATCTCAATTTCACACCTCTATAGGCACATTCATTCAGGAAGCGCACTACCGCTTATATCTCTGTTGTTCAATATGTATGTACATATTTTCGCATTGGGTCCCGACTCAATCTAGAAAGAAAGAGGGACCCACAACTTTTCTCTTTCTTTGAAAAGCAATAGTTTTGGGCCATAACAAGATTGAGGAAAAAGTTGCCCTGTTGTGCAATCAAATAATTAGTCAGTTGACTCTTTGTTATTGGTATTGGTCTCATCAAGATATAGAGACTTACGAGATAAAGTGACTGGCAGCACTATGACGCAAGCCACCAATTGGGTTCATGGGAAGCTCTCGAAACCTGTTGACGGTTGATGAGAGAGTGGAAAGGACCACTCGGAAACAGTCAACATATGGGGAGCTCAATCCCTGTTGTCGGGAAGGCCTTAGAAAAACATTGAAAGCTGTCATCAATATTTTAATACAGTGTCTGCCGGCGGGTAACATATGAGGGGACAGAAAAGGGGGGTTAGAGGATTAGCTCAAATCACAATTGCGCAATTTAGAGCAACAGAAGATGTCGGTATACGGGGGAATGTTTTAGGTGTTAATTAAAAGGTGCACCAACGGTAAAAACCTGACGTCCACCAATACCTACAACATGTGGTTCATGAGAGAGCTTGTCACCGGAAAAACTTCTGATTACGCTCGTGAGAAACTCAATTTTTCGCAAACTTCCGGTGTCAATCTCCTCTTCTCATCATCTTCTTCCCATCCTCCTAATTTGAATCTGTTTCATTGTCCCAACTATAATTAAAGGTTTGCCTCTGGCTTCCGGCACCGGTCTCTCGTTAGCCAGTAGAGTCTCCTCGGCTCAGTGACCCGTAGTCAATTACGCCAGAGTCGGAGAGCACTCATTTACCTTCTGTTTTGTAATAACAACGTCAATCTAATAATAATGTTATTGTTGCAAATGAATAGACAATAGAAGGTGGATATGAAATGTGAGGGAACCCCTCTTGTAGAAAAAATCTTGTAAAAAAAGGTGAACCCATTTACAGATGAGTCAGGTGCAATACGACCGGGAGCTATAGGCGGCTCCAGAATAAGGTACAAGGCTCATTCTTCTTCTTCTTTTTGTTCATTTTGTTTTGTTTCAGGGTGGCGACACCGGACGTTGTGAAGAAGATTGAGGAGTATAAACGGGATCAACCGAGTTTATTTGCATGGGAAATCCGGGATAAATTGTTATCAGACAATATTTGTAATGAAGAGACAGTCCCAAGTGTAAGTTTATTTGAGGTGATTGCTCTTTTTAAATTTTGTTTTTAGGTGGCTTCTATAAATCGGGTGATTCGAAATTTGCGCGCATAAAAGGTCCAAAAGAACACTGAGAACAATTACATGTGAGTTATAATTCTGAATGGTTTCTGAGAAATGATTCATGATAAACAGGGTGGCTAGAAAGTATTGAGACTTTGTTTAGACTCTATTTCTTGAAAACGGAGAACCTGATGACTATGATTGCTAGTTTTTTCGAATAATGGTTATTTTTGTAGTTTAAATTTATAAGGAAAACCTTGAATACCATAGTTTTGCCTTGTTAGAACATCAAATGTGATGTAGAAAAATGAGCGACTCGCCTCACCTTGTTTTTAGTTCTTCATGATGTAACGGCAGATTGAACAAAGGTTGAAAGTTCATGTTTTCAATATAGTTGGAAGAACTCTTCTAGATGATGCTCCTGAAATTTCATATACCTCGATAACCTCTATGTATAGATATGAGTGCCGACCAAATGACTCAAAAATGGCTCAAATTTTCAATGTTCCAGTTCAATCAGATAGAGTAAACTAAAAGTTTTGAAACTTCTTAAATTATCATTTGTGAACATTTACATTAGCCAATTTTACAGTAAAAATCTTTCAAGCGATCTGGGTTTTTATCAAGATAGGCTCTTTCAAAAAAAGCTCGATTAGTACTGCGCGGCGAGGCAGAAGTTGAGTTTGCGGTAACGCTCCTGCAACCTATAAAATGCCTTTAAATTCATAATAAATGTATTTTAGACAACAATCGAGAGATGTACTATTCAAACCATGTCTTCAAAGTTAAATTGGACTTGACCTTTTGACACAGAAAATGGTCAAAGATGACCAATTTTGTACTAAAAAAGTAGTCGAATTCAATCAAACTGGAATTGTGATCTTTTTACCAAAAGTAGATACATTCTAGTCATCAAAAATTCTTTACGAGTCTTCCAGTTACCCAAAAACATCAATATTTCTAGAAGTAACCGGCTTGCGCCATTCCAGTGGCTCTTTGAAAATAGTCTCAATACTTTCTAGCCACCCTGTATTTTGAAATAGTGTTCATTTTTCTAGTATAAATCAGAACTTTTCCCGTACCAGTTGCCTACAGACTCCGATCTTGATTTGAAGAGCATACTCTGTTGTTTACAAGGTTTCGTTTAACAAAAAACCTATAGACTATCATCTGAAAAACGTACTATATCTAACGAAAATTCAAATTCTGATAGCTAAATTAGGTAGATTTCATGGTAATTTTTTGTGTGTAGCGGAATTTCCGAATTTGAATTTTCAGATATGACTCAAGTTTCTACAGCCAATGCCTAGCTAACCTTGTGATTCTTCTTCTTTTCCTTGTTATCCCTATTGCTTATTTCTGTAATTGATATTTACTTCTAAACTCTATTATATTTCAGAATATCCAAGTACTCATGATGCCAGTTCAAGACGATGAGACAAAGTCAGCCGCCAAAGACTTAAAAGCTGTGGGCGGCGATCAGGCAATCTACTTATTTTCAAATCACACTAACTATAACACACACACACACACACTACTTTTCTTTTGTCCAAACTTACTTCTCAATTTTTTACCCTTCGTACTGTATCATGTTGAAATTCGCTTCCAAAAACAGTTTTCCCTCCCATCATTTCCACTGCTTCTTTTAAAACTTATTTAACTCATATTGACTTATCCCCCTATTTGACGCTCAACGAATTCAACTTTTAATTTCTTTTTTACATATTGATTATATCAGTGACTATATAGTCCTTTATCAATAAAATATATACTTACTACTATTGCCTATTGCTCTCTTTATCTACTCTTAATACCAAAATTTTCTATTATACCTAAATCGGAATTGAATAAACTGGAAATAGATGTTTATATGCTTCTTCTATTAGACTCCACCTAATTTTCATACCCTGGATTCTACTTGTTGAACGAAAATAATGCAAAATAAATTTCATAAAAATGAGTAGATCTTCAATCATTAAAAATCCCCGGACGACAAAAAATATGGCAACAGGTAATGTCAATGGTAATGTTTCTCATTTGAATCCAGACTTCAGACTCGATTCCTACAAAGAAATCATAGAAATATTTCGAAAAAAATCGCGCATGCTTACCTTTTTTCGGTTCTTTGAGTCTGGATAATTCATTTTTCTAGCTTTAATCTCTGCTTTTTTCTTTTCATTAGTGATCGCATTTCTTTCTTTCTTCACTTGCTTCCGATAAGCAACGTAGCATTCACTGAAATATAAAATTTTAGAAGAGGTTATCTTAAAGGAGGATTCCGGGCAAATTGGAGTTTATGGTTGAATCGATGCAAAATTTTATGCTGATTCCGAATATCACAATGAAAACGCTCAAAAATGCTTGTCAGGGCCGAAAAACGCCGTCAAAGTGGCAGAAAAGTTATTCCTACCAACCTAACTTTTCGCGTGGACAGTGCGAGAATTGTAATACACATGGAAAACACGACATAAGTTCAGTCGCGAGAGATAACTTTTTCGCAACTTTGAAGGCATTTTCTGAGCCAGAGAAGCATTTTTAACGTTTCTTTTGTGATATTTGGAATCAGCTTGAAATTTTGCATTGATTAAACCATAAACTCATTTTGCCCGGAATCCTCCTTTAAATTTTAACTAACAAAAAGAAATATTCGTGGATTCATTCCAGATATTATACTCACCAACATGTAAACTGTTTCAATCCTGACTTATATATCGGATAAGCAGCTTCCTTTTTCAAGCAATGCACACATAACCCCACCCATGTTTTCTGTAAATAGACTATGATACCACCATCCTAAATGAAAAGTACTTACTGGATCAGAAATTCCAGATGAATCGCAACAAAAACTGTAAATCTACATCTTTTTAAAATTTTCAATCATTAAAACCTCACTTGCACAAACATTTGGTATCCAATTTCTCATTCGTGTACCATGCATCAGATCTTGTTGTTTTGCACACAGAACACTTCACGTTATCTTTCTCCAGTGGATTCATCTGAGATAAAATGAAAGTAAAAGTTATTTATAAAAAGAGAGAAGGTCATGTGTCTCAAAAGGTAACGAAGATAGTTTAATTGAACATGAACATCAATTCGAACCCAAAAAAAATGTCACGGGAAGAATACACATTTCAAATCTCGACGAAACATGTCTTTATATCTTGTAAATTGTATTGGAAGCTGTGTATATTACACCGTCGGTTCTCCTCTATCTCCGTTTGTTTTTTTTTACCGAAATATCTCAGACATGTCCCAGTTAATTCTTTCTTGTTAGCAAGTTTTCTTTTTTTTTTTTTGGTTGCAGTAGACATATTTAGGGAGAAAGTTTCATTTTGAATGGAAAGTGGAACACATTATTCTTGGATGACATAATTTATAAAGTTGTCGGAGACTTTCTGAGTTTCCAATCACATAACCTGTAAAGATTCTGATGCGGCTTACATAGTTGTTTCAAAACTCACGCGCAGATTTGCATATTTGTTAGCGGATGTGTTCGAAAATCTTTGATCACATTAACTCCACAAGTTCCACAACAGTGACGCTCAAAAGTCAGTGCATTGGGACCGAGAAAAGCCAGAGTTAATAAGTTTGGAAGAATTCGGTTGGCGTGAAAGAAGAAATAGTAGTAGAGGGTATTGACGTTGCCAGGGATGATAGAAGGTTCACTGGAAATTTTTGAAAATTAGTGGTGATAAGAAAAAAAGAAGAAGGATTACAATGGATTCCAGTCAATCGTTGGATCAGGTTGTGAAGGGGTTGGCAAGGATCTGGAAGTTCGATTGAGGCTCATTTTTTGCAAATTTTTTACTATGATGGACAGTCAGGAGGGTCACGGTGTGTTTTTTTGGGGATGTGGAATTTTTAAATTTGAAAAATTCAAAAAATTGAAAAAAAATCGAAAAAAAATTCGAAATATTTTCTAAAATTTTTAGTTTTTAAAAAATTCTAAAAATTTTCCAAAAATTGAGCAATTTTTCGGCTCCGTGACGTTTCGGAAGATTACGCTTCGAAAGTGTGACGTTTCGCAAGTGTGACGTTTCGAAAGTGTGACGTTCCGCAAATATGACGTTTCGAAAGTATGACGTTTCGCAAGTGTGACGTTTCGAAAGTGTGACGTTTCGCAAGTGGGACATTACGAAAGTGTGTAATTTCAAAGGCAAAACTATGCACTCGTGAAATATCACGCTTTCGAAACGTCATACTTGCGAAACGTCACACTTTCGAAACGTCACACTTGCGAAACGTCACACTTTCGAAACGTCATACTCGCGAAACGTCACACTTCCGAAGCGTCACACTCTCGAAACGTCGCGGAGCCAATTTTTCATGTTTGTAGTTCAACTTGGAGCCAAGTTATGCCCAAAACAAAATTAGGGTCTCCTAGACTACACACTACACATTTGAACTTTGTAGTTTGTAGTCTAGCAGATAAAAAATGATATGTTTTATTCGTCTCACTTTTCAGTCTGCCAAGTATGACATTTTCGTTTCGGTGATTTTGAATCCGAATCTGCTTCCCTTTTTCTAGAAAAAATAGTGACTTAAAGAATTCTGAAACAAAATAAACCTTTCATTTGAGTTCGACTTTCTAGAAAGAGAATATTTATCCATCGGACTAAGTTGGAATAAGAAAATACATGTGTGATTCCAATTATCATCCCATAAATTCGATAGTTATAGAAAACCTGGCGCATAAAAGTGAATTGGGCAATTAGAAACATGATTAATGTGGTCGATATCAATTTGGGTTTGATAAGAAGGGAGATCACTAGAAGATGTTCGTTTCCAAGCTATTTCAAGTTTATTCAATTCCGTCATAGTTAAAATACATTCTAATTAAAACAATTTCTGACAATTTACAAATATTGTGAAACCTGATGATGAGAGATTTGGGTATTATATAAAATTTTAATAATAAGGATACATAAAATATGCATTAGTAGTAAGTGCAATTTGAACATTGTTAGATTGCTTGATCGCCGTCAACAGCTTCTAAGTCTCTGGCGGCTGACTTCGTCTCATCATCTTGAACTGGCATCACGTGTACTTGGATATTCTGAAAAATGATACAGCTTAGAAGTAAATAATAATTTTGAAAACAAGCAATAGGGATAGGAGGGAAACAAACAATTAAGGTTAGGTAAGCAACTCTACCGGAGCGAAATAAGAGGAATTGGCAATGAGCTTCATACTCACATCGGCTGGACGCACGAATCCCGTCTGGTAGCTGTTTGTGTAGAGTTGATTCGGATCACTTGGGACTAAAATTTTTATGATAGCCAAAACGATCTATTCTGACTAGTGAGACGTACCCATCATCAATCCGGCTGCCGCTGGATTCCAGGAATAGTAAGCACTGTAAGCAGTTTGGTCTTGCAGACTGACAGTTGCTGCGGGGACAGTGTACACATCTGTGTGGGCGTATGGAGTGGTGACAGCAGCCACTGCAGCAGTGGTAAGCGGTTCTCTTTCAGCCTTGGCACTTCCAGCACGACGAGTTGCTGCTCTTTGAGCCTTCTCAGCTGCAGATCTTTCATACTTTCTTTCCCGGACCCTGGCGGTAGGGGGAGACGATGTTTCTCCGTTCTTTGACTTTCTTTTTCGGGTTTGCAGAGCTCCTTCCTTCTTCATTGATGTTGGACGAGCAATGTGATGAAGTTTGAAGTAAAGTCCACAAGCACTAAAAATAAAGTTTGATATTTTGGTTACGGTCATTGAACTTACTTGCAAACCGGATCTCCCTCCGCGTTCCTTCTCCAGAGAGTTGTATTGGTTCCATTACAATTCGAGCACACTAATCCTTGTCGCCTTGAAGCAGACCCCTAGAATCTTAATTACTTAAAACGGAGAAAAAAAAACAGAATTTGCATACGTTGTTTGATCTATTTGCATTGCTAGATTTCTTCGAATTAGACTTGGGAACTTTTGTCACAGGTTGCTCGGAAGGAATTTCCAGCACTGGAGGTTGTCCAATCGATTGTGGATAAACCACGGATGGTGTGTATTCCGGCTCCTTGGAACAATTCGCACACATCATTCCTCCACTCACAGCTTTGGCTCCAGTGCCACAGTTTTGCGAGCACTTCACACATTCATAAGTCGGAGATGTCGTTGGGTAGTTATTGGAAATGTTGAGGGTTGCACTTGTATCATAACTATAAGGATCAATGGTCTTTAATATTTTCTTCTTTGTATTACTTACGGATTCGGGAAGCTACCTATTGGTAGTGTATTCAAGTTGTTCAGGGGAAGGGCGTACACCGGGTAGTAAGGGTTTTGCAAAGTTGAAGTGTCTAGCATTCCAAACGTGGTAGGGTACTCAAAAGGAGCGTAGAACATGGCTTGAGGAGCAACCGGTTCAATTTTGTTCTCATAAGTCATCGTGTTGTTAGCAATAACAGTTTGTCTCTCCATTGGGGCCTGGTACTCGTTGTCAAGTTTCACTGAAATGTCAGAATTTTAAATTAGATCCATAAGAAATGGAATAATCACTTCGATGAAGTTCGCTTATCTGTGATTCATCCTTTTGCTCCGGTGGATCCATGTTCTGAGTTGGAAGACGGAGACGTCCCATTGGTTGAACTTGGGAAGTGTCCATGTCTCCCCAGGCGTTGACGTTTTCTTGATAGGTGTTGTCCATTCTGAAATTACAGTATTATAAAAGAATCTGAGGAAATATTTGTAAGGGGGATTGTTATCAGTTGATCAAATTTTGATTCACGAAAAAAGCGCGGCTACTTAAATCGAATTTCAAATAGAAATGACGGCATGAGCTCCGGATGTAAATGGAAATGAAAAATTGTGATGAAAAATGTATTCCTTTTTGAAGGTAATTACTCATATAACTAACATTGCTCACTCTTATTTTTTTCGAAATACTGTAGAATAACAAACGCTCAAAGCATCTCCTAAACTCATATCACCCCTATATCAGATATCAGTTGGAACAGTAGTAACTCGGTCCGATAGCCGATAGGAAACGATAAGACTAAAGTGATTGTGAATTATAGATAGATAGGTTGATTTTATCAAAAAAAAATTGATGGTAAAGAGACAAGGTATAATGGGGGCTGGAAATGAAAGGGGTGGTAGTGTGCAAGACAGAATAGTGCTCTCTGCTGTGTTGGCGATTATGTGCCGTTAGCACGCCCTTATCAGTTGACTCTTCAAACCATATACGCAGACAGCGCACATTTTCAGTCGACAGTTTTTGGGCCGCCCACATCTGGTACGGTAGGTGATGAGTACCAATGGGAGAATGGGAAGGGAATTGTGGAATTTTCAAGCGAACCTGTGAAAAAATCGAACTAATATCCTAGACTAGGTATTCAGAACAGGATAGTAACGAGCTATTGTTTGTCAGGTCATTGTTAGAATCTTATGATAAGATAAGGGGTTAAATTGCGCAAAGATGTGAATATATAGTTACACAGTATTTGGGAATATGTGCACAAATGTTAGCCAACTACAGTAGTGAGCATCCAGCAACAGTAGTAAGCAGCCAACTACAGTAATAAGCATCCAAAGTTTTTGGAATATTAATTTTCCTACAATTCAATGGAAAGAAGAGAAAGTTTGAATTGATCTTTTGTTGAACTAAAAGTTCGAAAAATATTAAAGATAACCTCCCCCCCCCCCCCCCCCCCCCCAAAAAAAAATTGATAATTTTTTTTGATAATCAACCACACACGCACATAATATCACTTCACACCTCAATATCAGACAAAAAGCTAATCAATTGCAAGATAAACCATAATTGTTTCCATCGATAACGCAAAATTAATGATATTGCTCTCGAAAAATTTCGTTTCCATGGTACAGTAACCCGATTTATAGGGTACAAGGTCTAAGTCTCTAAAATGTTGTAAAACCGAAAATTCACTTTCGTCTCAATTTCTCAATGTTTGCGCTCAACGAATTGAGCTTTTGAAATGAAGTACTGTTTCTTATCAGTTTAGGGATGACGATTCCATCGAGTCTTACTTTTCTTGCTTCTCCACCACTTTCAGCGTCACATTTTCAAAGTATTAGTCGGAAGGGGAAATGACGGAATTTCAAAACGAGCAAAAATAATGAAAGTGTTCTGAAACTATCAGTAACTGTTTATCAGACCAAAAATTTGGCAACATTATCGAGGAGAATGCGTTGATATCGCCGTGGCTCAGAAGTGGAAATCAATTGAAGATAACATTATCAATTCTGTATAAAAAGAGAATACAGGTTTTGATACCACACCTTAACACACCAAACGGGCATTTTTTTTTGATAGTGCTTCTCATCCAGTCATGTTTTTCAAGTTTCGTTGGTTACTGTTCTGAATCTTATGACATTGTCAATACCATGCATGTTTTTCGGAGTTTACAGGCAATTTCTAGATTCCTCTGAAAAAATCGTTTGTCTAGTTTTCAACCATTGTGTTCAATTGTTTTCAATTTCCAGAATTAGCCCTCACTTGAAAAAAAAAACTTTAAAATATCCCAATCCTAGATAAGTTGGTTATTTCGCGGTCCTGAACGGCTTTCTTTTTCGAGAACATTTTTTTTGAAGGAGTGTTAAAAAATTGACATGTAAATAGTTCAACGCGCTTGATGTGCCATAAAAGGAATTTTGGGGGCCTTATTTCAATTTGAAAAACTGTAGCTCAAAATCCGTTTTTTGGCCCTTTGAGTCTTGAAAATCAATTCAGGGCAATTATTGACAATCTCCTTGAGAGAATGTCTTCTTGTCACTAATATTTCGAATCGATCAATATAAAAATGAGCCAATTTTTTTTGGAATACTTCAGTTCCTCTCTAATAATCCCACATCCCAACATTACATTGATTTCTGATCATTCGCTTCCTATGCCAATGGTCCACTCTTGTACATATAACAAGCATTTATTGAAGGTTTCCCAAATCGATCTCCTTATCAGTTGGTAACGCGACGAGAGATGCACACAAGACGCTAGATGGTACAAACGACAGGGCAATAAAATGTTTACACATTATTCTGATTCTCTTACATTCTCACTAGGTCTGCATTTATTAGTTGGGGGTGTTGGTTGGGTAAGGAAGAAACAAAAGGAATGGAGAGCGAAAAAAGCGAGAGGGGTAATAGGATCATTATCATTTGTAGGTAGGGGTATTATAGACATGGAGAGTGTGCACACACTTTCAAAGGTGTTGAACGGGCTCGATGGCGTGCATTGGAGTTGGGGAGTCGACTGGAGATGGTGTAGCTGGGAGAGTGACTGGGACAGCGGGAGTGGTGGTTGCAGCTGGGGTCGATTCTGATATCATCATGTTTTTAGTTTTAATTTCAAAACGGTTTCTCAAAAATGTTTACTACACTGATATGACTCATAAGAAAAATTATCAATGTGTTGCATTATTACTTGAATTCTCTATCACTCACGTTCATGATTTCCAGGAGTGGTCGATTGCAGAAGATGACCGGAAGAGCCCATCTGAAATGAAAATGGGAAAAATGACATCATCTACTTATAGCCGATCGCGTAAATACTCACAGCCGATTGCGTAACATGATCGGAATCTCCAGATGATTCCGTGCTGTTCTCAGCGTTCCCACCACCAAAGATGTTATCAGTGACCGTCGGATTTCTGGAAAAGAGATGTAGAACAGTAAGTTTCATAACCAGGGCCCTCTTACCTAACATAAAACACGGCAACCAAGGTGGAGACGACGACGAGGACCACTATACCAACAATTGGTATAGCAACTTTTGGTGAGGCAAGAGCTTTTATCTCGACCATTTTCAAATTTGGAGTGACGGAAATTCTAGAATACTGCCAAAGAAAGATGAGCAAATGAGCTATTGGCGCCGGTCGGATGCCTATTTTACGGGGACTGTGACGCACATCAAATCTTCTTTGGCCCTTCTTAGAGCCCGTCTTAGGCCCCCTATACACAGATTCAGATGAACTAATCAGGATTGTCTCTGGGAGAGGC
Source organism: Caenorhabditis zanzibari (assembly GCA_963966625.1). Lineage (NCBI taxonomy): Eukaryota > Metazoa > Nematoda > Chromadorea > Rhabditida > Rhabditidae > Caenorhabditis > Caenorhabditis zanzibari. The sequence continues at coordinate 14,581,354 of OZ016473.1, forward strand.
GTGTCGTTACGAAATGGGCAACAAATCCTTCTTAGGGGCCATAATCTTGACACCGATGGATATGTACGGATGATGTTTTATGGAATATGTGGACTCTTGGTAAAGGGGGAAAGGAATTCTGGGAAATTTGAAGCTCAAAATGAGAAAATTCTTGGAACTCAAATGGATTGAAATTAGTGTTGTGAAAATCGTGGTCAGTTGGCTGGACAGGTCACAAAATATGTTTTAAATATCTTCTCCGATAAATAAGTGAGGTGAAATTTCAAAAAAAAATCTTACAAAAATTTCAGAAATTATGTGATTTCGTTTCTTCAAAGACCTTTTCGCGTTGATTTTTTGAAATTTAACGTCTCTTATATGTTATGATCCATTTTGACAATTCAGGTACCGCACCGGACAAAAAGAAATCTACATTTAGTTTTTAATGGATAACTTTTTTTTGAGGAAAAGTATAAGCGTCAAAGTTTAACAGTACATTGCTGGAATAATGAAACACATATCTGCCAATTTTCATGCAAATATCTAAAAAATGGTGATTTTGTAAGCGAAAAAATGATTTTTCTAGGTGCTGGAAAAATTATGAACTTCTAATACAAATTTCACGGTCTGTATCTCAATAATATTCACCGGAACAATTTTCAGATAGCCAAGCGGTCCATCAAAAAAAAACCCCCCGTTTCAGGCTCTACTCATGTCACGATAACAGTATCAGTGAAAAAATGGCACTACTGATATGATTCCAAAGACTCATATCATGTTGATAATTCCTTGTCCCTTATAATCAAAATTTGATTATTTCAATATTTTTTGTCGTCCTAGTGTTGAGTCTTGTTTTTATTTTGGAATCTTTCGGGTTTTTTTTTTCCAACATAAAACTTTCCATAAGTCTTGATTGAAAGCAAAAAAAGAAAAAGCATTAAATGAGGCTCATTACTGACAATTTTCCACTCGTGAGCTCCTATTTGTCATTTGTTTTTTTTTTTTGACGGAAAAAAGAGAGTATATTTCCATTTTAGACGTAATCATTCTCACGATTAGCATGATTTTCATTTTCATAATTCCAAGCCTTCAATGCACTATGTGTTTTTGTTCATTATTACTTTTTCTGAAGAGAAATCGCTCTCAAAAAATTCTTCTGCTTCAAACTACTTCCTTCTGTTTTCAAGGTTTATATGAACCGAGTTGGCATTTTAAAAACTTTGGTCCCTACGAAGAATGATTGAAATTTCCCAGAGCCTGAACTTATGGGGAAAACAATTAAGCATCTTTTGGGTGGTAGCAGATGAAAAAAGTCACTTTTTTAATTATATTATGGTTAGGTTGCATTTTTCATATTTTAATGACTTCTAACTGGATATAAAAGTGCGAATTTTATTTTTTCAAAAACTATGTATTTGACAAATAACAATCCCTTCATCTCTATTGTGGTAATTACTCGTTCAAGGTTCTGAATACGAAACCACCTGTTTTATGAGATCTTATGCGATCTTACTCGTTCTCTCACATGAATTATGTATCCATTTCTACAACACAAACTGACGTAATTGAGAATTTTGCATAAAAATTTTTGTCACCTGCCCGGAAAACTTCACCAGAACAAATTTTTGTGAAAGTTTCCATTTGGGTGGTGTGCGCAAAGAAAGCTTACATACACATGACTACACAAAACTGATTCCCATACACTTACACTTCCTGAGAAGACAATTTTTTTTTGTTGAACTCGGAAGTTTGGGTGATCATTTGTTGGAAAATGTTAAATTTTCAATGACAACGCGGAATTTGTTAGCGAGTTTCTAATTTTTTTTCCAATTTAAAGTAGTGTTACAGTAATTTTTACTCAAATAATCATGTTTCAATATTTAAAAAAACAAAAAAAATGTTTGCATAAAAATCAATAACACTCGAAAAAATCCATTTTTAAATGGCAAACTTGAATTTTTTCTTACCTATTTCAAAAAATGTAGAATTTTTTGCCAATTCGAACGCGCTTAATATCGCTACTCAAAACCAAGTAGAAAATATTTTATAAGCGTTTGAAATTTCTAAAAGAGAGACGCAGAGAAAGCAGACACTCTCGCTGCCGGAGAGGCGCAGAGAAACGAGACAGTGTCTGCGTCTCTCACTGAAACTTAAGACACGCTCTCTGAGATTCTCGAGCTTCGTCCTCTTGACCGTTGTACAAAAAAAACCAAACCAGTTTTTTTCGGTTGTTTTTTTGTATTTTGAGTAGACAAACTGTTCTAAGACATTTGGTACAAATTTTGAAGGGTACCCATGTAAACCGGTCAAAATCGGACCCCTGGGGTGTCTAAAAAAAATTTTTTTTTTCATTGAGATATCAATTGAATCTTAACGGGAACATATTAGAAACGTTATTTTGAGCATTTTTTATGTTTAAGCCTAAGTTCTAGCTCTTCTTGTTGAAACAGAAAAATTACGAAAAAACAACATTTATCGAATTTTTGGCCAAAAATAAGGTTTTTTGAAAATTTTTTCAATTACTTCCAAAAAGTTCATATCTGATTTGATAAAAATGCCGAATTTCACAACGTATAGGGATACGTGCGACCTAAAAATCATCCAAAAATGACCATCTCAGATTATGCTCAAAATTCGTCTGAATACAGCACATGTGTCCACCATTGTTTCTGCAAAATATCGAAATCCGATCTCAACGTCTTCATTATTATTTGAACCTCAATATCGGAAGTGACAACTGCTCAAGATGTGCCTTGAGAACAGTTATGTTCATGATCCAAAAATAATGAAGACGTTGAGATTGGATTCTGATATTTTGCAGAAACAATAGTGAACGCCTGTACTGTATTTAGATGAATTTCGGACAAAATCTGAGATGGTCATTTTTGGATGATTTTTAGGTCGCACGTATACGTTGTGAAATTCGGCATTTGGACCCGAAACCCCTTTGAGGTAACAACTTTTTTTTGTGTCAAGCAATGTTTCTAATGTAATTTTTTGCGTAGATTCCGATTATGCGTCTAACTTTTTGGAAGTAATTGAAAAATTTTCCAGAAAACTAATTTTTTCTACAAAATTGAAAATTTTTTCACATAAAATGGATTTTTGTATCCGAACGAGAAGAGTTAGAACAAATGTTTGAACACATGAATTGCTTGAAAAAGTGCATAAAAATGATTACCGTTAAGAATGAGTCATTATCTCTTTCAGAAAAAAAATTAATTTTTTTACCACTAGGGGGTCCTATTTTAGCCGGTTGGAGGGGGGTCCCCACAAAATATGCCTCAAACGTTTTACAATAGTCTTTACATCTACTATGCAAAATACCAATCCGAAAAACCGTGTTTGATTTTTTTTGTACAACACTGAGCTCGACTTCGTCAGAGAGTGTGTCTTAAAACGCTCATAACTCGCTTCAAAGTGGCCCGTTTTGACTTGTTTTTGCGGCGAAAAAACATTCATGAGCTATTTTTTGAAATTTCCGTACAAAAATTATAAAATTGATTAGACACTTATTTTCAAGAATGTAGAATTTTTCGCTGATTCGAATGCACCTAATTTCTTTGCTTAAAACGCTATAGAAAAATTGTTATGAACACATTTTCACTTTGTCGCGCTCGTCGCTGCTGACTTAAAATCTGCTGTCGCGCTCGCCGCGACCGAAAATCCTAGTTCTACTGTAATTAACTTTTAATATAAAAAGTTAAAAACTGTCATTAGTTTCTTATGTTGCCGGTATAAGCAAAAGTGATATCCTAGAATTTTCCCTCCTCATTCATTTTATCCCCAAAAAAATTTGTGACTGCACTTTTACCAAAAGCTCAAAATTTTTTGGTGCAAAAGTAATATCGCAACATTTCAAAATTGATTTCCGGACACTGCGCTCAACTTTTCATTCATCTTTTTCTGTCTAGAACAAGATTTGATTCCTATCTATTCATCCATTATTCTCATTCTCACAATGACTAGACTGGTTTGACCTTCATACCAGAATCTCCCCTTCCTTGTTTATCCGGAACCCCATATTTCTATATTTCTCACCTGTCCCTTCATCATAATATTTGGATTAATTGGTCTTTGATTCAAGTTTTTCTTCACATTTAGGCGTTCCACGGAAGCATTTGAACAAGTTAAGACCAACAAATATTCTCACATTAGCCGCCATGTCTAGAAGAAGCGCATCTCTTGAAAAACTCGGGGAAATTAATGACATCCGATGGTCATCGCTCATTGAACCCACAAACAAGGGTGTCTCCTTAGACGCCATGTGGAGGGTGTTTTGGGTGTTATAATCGGTAATAGTCCTTGTTAGTGCCGTGATGTTTTTTGACTCGTAGACCTATTCCGGATGTACGCGAATAGCTTGAATTTTGAATTCTGTACTTGCGAGAGTAGACAACGTGCAGACTTTAAAAAAATCTATAAAAGAGTAATTATATTTTAATGGATGTTGTGGCTCTTACGTAATATCCAGTGACCCCTTTTTGTTATCCCCGGTTTTAGATTTTCAATTTAGTCATAGCAAAACTCGACTGTGTTTGTTTCCGTAATCCGGACAGACTAGACCAGTCAGTCAGAGCCTTGAACTCAGAATTCGTTTTTTTTTCCTTAATACTTGTTTTTCAACGCCGCCGTGTCCGTAAAGATACGGAGATTTATGGATGACATTAAAATTTACCATGAGAATTTCAAATTGAATAATTCAAGACAAAAAGAGTGCTATCATTGAACGATCAGAGCGTGAGATTTGTCCTCTGACGTAGGTGGCTGCTGATGCTGCAAAAATTTGTAGGGAATGATGAGAAAGCTGAAAATAAGCATATGATAATAAACAACAGACGGTGGCAGGTAAAATATTCTGCAAATTCGAGGCTTGAGGTATTCCTAGATTTGTAGAGACTAAAATATTAATACACTTAAAGTATTTTGAGTTCAGGGTTTGGATTTCGAAAAAAACTTTCAATTTCCACTTTCAGAACGTAATTGTTTAAACCATGTAAAGCACTTTCTGAAGAACCTTATTCTCTTCGGACAGGATTCATTTAACATCAATTTTTATAAAAGTCTGTAATTATTGCTCATTTTATCTTACCTTTATATATTATTTGTACTTTCGTTTTGTGTTATCTCTCGAATTGATTGTTTTTTAATCAGCTTGTTATTATATTTCTGCAAAATATGGAAATTTATTTGGTTCAGATTGTTGACATTTTTGGACTATTAAATGCAATTTTTAGAGAGGGCTATACGCTACAAATGGATCATTCAAAAATTTTCATTAGGAATTGAAAAAAATCGTAAAACCTGTATTAAAAGGGCAATCTCCTATATTTTTCTAACAGCTAGAAAGATATTTCTGAAATGGATTTGAAACATATTTTGTTACGTGACCAGTCAACGTTTGACAAGAATTCTAATAAGACTAATTTCAATCCGTTCAAAGTTCAAGAATGTACTCACCTTGAGCTCATCTGGGTACTCTTCTAATACAGATTTTAGGGTATGTTTGTACTCTTGTTTTGTATTATCTCTTGAATTGCCTATTTTTTCAATCAAGGAGTTATCGTATTTTTGCAAATTTTAAAAACTAATTTAGTTAACAGATTTTTGACATTTTTAAACAATTATATGCAAAGTTTTCGGAAGTTTGGAGTTCTACAGTAGAAGCACTCAAAATTTTTTATTTAAGCCTTGCAACCTTTACTTAACAAGAAAATTCTATTTTACCCATTTTCAATTTTCTCCATAAATCCTCTATTAATTTTTGCCCACACATTCTTCCTCCTTGCAAATTGGCTTTTGAAAATTTCAAATCTATCGAACAAATGACTATTAGCATTCCACACACCCACATAGCCCACATTTAGCCATAACACTACCCAATTTGTGGGGATTTTCAAAAATCGTCATAGTTAATTTTAGCTTTTCCCCAGACTAATAAGCCTGAGATCAGACAATTTTTTTTCCCTTTTCAATTGCCAATCCACTCTGAGCAAAGTATCAGTCTGCCAACGAATTCGAAAAAGTTATGGGATTTCACATTTTAATATATATTTTTAGTTCTTGGGTCCACGTTTCTCCCTGGTTTCTTTTTGCTAACATAAGATTCATAATTAAACCAACCAAAAGTATAAAACTTTTCGGATGAAAATGAAAGCGGAAAACTTGGGCCCACACTACTTTTGGGGGGCTATGTTTGTGTATTTCATTCCACCACCCTCAACTCCTTGAGAAAAACACTTCCTTGATAAATCTCCTAAGTACATGCGGTGCCAGCGGCACTGGCTAACTCCTGGCTACTCAAGTGGCTCACCAGAAATGCTAATTTCGAATCTGATTCATACCAAAATGAGAACGTTGAAATAGGATTTCCTTCAAGTTCAAAGAAATCCTAGTTTCGGAAAAAAATGGAAAATGTATCTCATCCAGTGGAGCATAGACACCGAATGGCACCGGGGCATGATAAGATCACGGTTGATGAGAGATTAGAGGTGTGTGCTTCTTTGAATTTTCCCCCCATTGTTTCCTATTTTTCATTCTTGCTAACATCACTTTCTTCGGATATGCACGTAATGATGTGTTTTTTGCCTTGTGCTAACTTTCTCACCCCATATCCATCAAGAAAGTGCTTATTCGCATGAGTATAAATAACTCCGGGGAGGTGGTATATAATTGACAACATGTTCGTAGGACATGGATTTCCTTTTTAAAAATTTGTGCTGTGAGTCAAGGAATTCAGATAAGTAGGGATCATACCGAGATTTGTTTTTCTTGGAGAGACGAGTTCTACAAGACACTTCAAATTCATCATTGCGTTGGCGAATCCGCTGTTTTTACTATGTGTCTTGAAATCTCTGCAAAATCTCTCGAAATTTGATTTTCTATTGATTCTAGGTGACCCCCAGAATTCATTTCTTCATTGAATTAGGATTACTCTCTTTTTTGGTTTCTTAAATAATCGTCCCAAGTCCAGTATTTACGAAAATAAAAATATTTTTCACAAAAATCGTTAAAATTTGAGAAAATCGATTTTCAAAAAGCCCAAACTTATTTCAAAAAATGTAGAATTCTTCGCTGATTCGAATGTACCTGATATCGCTGCTCTGAACGTTAAATAAGCAGTTTTATTATCAAATTTTCATTTTTCGCGCTCGCCGCTGCCGACTTACAATCTGCTGTCGCGCTCGCCGCTGCCGACTTACAATCTGCTGTCGCGCTCGCCGCTGCCGACTTACAATCTGCTGTCGCGCTCGCCGCTGCCGACTTACAATCTGCTGTCGCGCTCGCCGCTGCCGACTTACAATCTGCTGTCGCGTGCGCGATAAAGTGAAAATGTGTTCATAAAAATTTATCTATAAAGTTTTAAGCAGCGATATTAGGCGCGTTCGAATCAGCGAAAAATTCTGCATTTTTTTTTTCGATTTTTTAAAAAGTATTGTCATTTTCGTAAATACTGGAATAGGGACGATCATTTGAGAAAAAAATGACTGCAATCCTACTTTAAAATCGCTTTGAATAATTCACTGAAACCTAAACTTTGTCCCTCTTAACTTATATAGAATTCAATGTGATCTAAAGTAAAATATTTTGTATCTCTCATCATTTTTTTTGGGTGCAAACTGTACTCAAGATCACTTTGTACTTATTGTATATTGATCTTAAAACCGTTTGTACATGTCGTCACTGTCCTTGGCAACATGTAATTACACTTTTTTTGCAAATATTAAAGTTTCTATCTCTCTCATTTTCACACACTATCTCTCATATCAACAAATCAAAAAAAACTGTCGTTTCAAGGTGACAAAGTTTCGAGAATTTGTGAGAAACTAAAAAAACTAGCTTCTTATTTCCCTATCCTTTTTTTCCAGTTGCTCTTTTTCTTTTTATATCTCTTTCCAATTCCCTGAATTTTCAATTTCGACGAATGTCATTATGAGAACATTTTCGATTTCGAATTTTTATTTTCACTTCCCTAAAATTTCTGAATGCATTTTTCATATCTTCTTTCCATGTTGTTCCACAAAACGTCTATGATCTTTTGATGTTCCAATTTTTCGAATTTATATTTCTAATCATGTGTCACAATTTTCATTCTAGGAAAAATGTTGCCTACAGATTTTAATCCCTTCGAATTTGTACCTCTTGAACTTCTCCTTGATTACGATTCCCTAGAGAGAATATATGCTGATACAGCAGATCTCTCTAGAGAGAATATATGCTGATACAGCAGATCTCTCTCTCCAAAAAGATGATTAAGAAATCACAAATAGACATAAGACTCGATATGCACAAGTTCATTCGAAATGCGCAACTTGAGCCCCTCGGTTTGACTCATCAGACGCATCGTGTGAGTAATTATCGTGAATAGGCAGTATGGAGAGACGCTCGAAAGAATCAAATGATCCATTAGGTTCTGTTTTTTCGAACGTTACGACTAAAATCCTTTTGCATTTTCTCATATCCCAGAGAGAGATGCATTTTAACCCTCCAAAAATTTAATTAAAATACTATGTGGGTAAATAAAATGCAGAAGCCATCGTGGTAGTAGTCTTGGACTTTTGGATTCAGTTTTTTGTATTCGAGGTAAACAGAGTTTTGTACTTTTAAAGTAGATCATTCCATTCCTGCGTGACATCGTCAAGAAAAAAAATGTAATTGACTGGATTTGTATATACAATTCTTCCTTCTACGTCTTTCTTTTTGCAAAAAAAAAACTAATATTCTTCCTTTTCCAGAAGATCGCCCTTTGCCAAAACCTCATGCGTAGGAGGGTCGCTGCAATCGGACACTAGTTAGTTACTCATAGGGGTCCGCGTTTTTGGATCGTTTTTCTAAGACTCTAACAAGACGCTAACATGATTTTTGGGCATTTCGTGTGTTGTGAGCTGAAAATCTGATGGAAAATCGGATAGAAAATCAGGTACCCAGACCAGATATGTTTTGTAAACAACCCTAAATAGAATAGTAAGATATCAGTTCTTTAGTAATACTATAGCTCTGATTGAAATCGATTTGATAGAAGTTTAGATGTTCTTTCACTCATTTTGCGACTAACTTTGCAACTGTTTAGAATATTTTCTCTGTTATTGATTTTGTCTAAGCTATATACTTATGTAGAGTCTCGAGAACGCCAAATCCTGGAAAACAGTAGACGTCAATAGAGCCGAAAACTCACCTGCGTTCCGAACGAAGAACAGGTATTTGTCTGGAAAAGATGTAGTGAGAACCTTTATGCTCCGGATCTTTCGTTAAATTCAACTATTCAAAAAGTGATTTTTTAGCATAGTCCTACTGATAATGGGAATTTCAGTCGAGAAAAACTTTTGAAAATTTGTGTTAAAAAAATATGTATGCTGCCTAACGAGCTAAATAGGGTCCTTTTAGGTAGCTCATTTTTCAACTTTTGTACTGAAAAAAAGATTAACGTAAAACTTATTTTTTCATGAGCTACCCAAAACCAATTTTGAATTGAAAATGTAAGAAAATAGCTAGCCCGAACGGACCCTTTTTTGCATTTTTGGCCGCCTATATCTTCTTTTGGACGAATGTTTAGAGTTTTTTTCTCATCTGAGACTCCCATTATCTCGAAATTCTGAGTCGAACTATTCGAAAAAATCCAATACTTTTCGAATAGTTTACTCCTCTTTTAATTGAACCTATTTCATCACGTGAGACTCCGTTGTTTTCCAGAGAATACTCATAGTTTAAGTTCAATTAAAAAGTTTAGCTCATCATTTACACGTACTTTGGATGCACTAATAAGTATAAGAATCATCCATAGTATACTATCTCTATTCCCAAGTTACTAGCTAGCTTAGACAGCCTTAAACGAAATCAACTTCAGTCCAAAAACCAAACCTGGAACTAATAAAAAGTTAAAAATATGGATATAGGTTCTGCAGAATTTCAAATGATATCACACATGTTCATGTAAATATTCCGATTAATGTTCCAAAATCTTGTTTTCTAGAGACTCCTCTTTCGGCTCTTCTATTCCAGCACGTACTCCTCATAAACGAAGCCACGGGTTCCTTGTAAAATTTCTTTCTGTTCTCTGTGCATCTCCATATTTTGGAGACCCTAATTTTTTTCAATTTTGTACTTGCACGCGGGGGGTGTCTACTGAATCCTCTCAAGTAATTCTAACTAGCCTATCAATCACCAATTTCCTTCTTTTCCCTTTTTTCTTTTTTTTTCTGCGGGGTGGTGCCTAACCATCAAAGATGAAATGCCCAGAACAAAGATTCAAACAAAATACGGTTTTCTTTTTCACCGGAACGGAATACGGTCACTTGTTGCATTTTCTACCCGAAACCCTTCGCCGGGGGGTGGATCTGATGAAAATGTCAGGTGACAGGTGACAAAGACCAAGACGATCAAAGGGCCAATCTCGTGAGAGAGAAACTGATATGGTATCGGTATCCGTTAGGCACTATATAAATGTTCTTATCTCGAACAGATGTCAAACCCATTCTTGACACTAGAGTGTATCCATAAGTGTGAAAATAACAAAGTTTTTAATCAAGTGATAAGATTTTAATTAAAAAGTTTCTACAGTAACCTGTATCTTATCTATAGAGAAACTCAAATGGGCGTAAAGTCATATAAATGTAATGAAGTACCATTTCCCATACATGTGATGCGGGCTTTTTTTGGGCCTTCGCGGGCCTTCATTTTTTTCTACTTCAAATTTCTAATTTTTGGTCAATCTTAATATCAAAATGTAGAACTCGATGAGATCTATAAAATGGTGTTGAAATCACTCAGATTGCCTGTCACAGTTTTTGTCTGGAACTTGTAAAACACCAGGGCCGAGCATATGCGGGCCGAAAACGCCGGCCATTGTGTTCTATAAGTTCTAGACAAAAACTGATATTGGCAATCGGAGTGATTTTAATACCATTTTATAGATCTCATTGAGTTCTACAATTTGATATAAAGATCGACCAAAATTTTTGAATTGGAAGTAGAAAAAATTGAAGGCCCGCGAAGCCCCAAAAAAGCCCGGATCTATGCCATTTACTGCAATATTTTTTGCACTCAACGTGCTATTTTGAAGCTTCCCAGAAATAGTAATCCCAAGACTTCTGAAACCCTTTCTGAGTGCTTCACTTGAACCGAATTTCCTCTTTTCTATTCTAATGATGTAATCCTTCACCCTCTTTTTTTTCTTATCCTCCCTCCCTCCTCCCCCCTTTGCTCTCCAAATCCCACGTCTTCCATAGTTCAATCCAAGGAAACCCCGCCCCATTTTTTTGCTCTCCGTTAATCCAAGTTGCTCCTCCTCCAATTAATGTGCCTTCTCTCCCGCCCCTTTATAGCACTTTTCTACTCATTTCCTTCTTCAACTTTCTAATTTAAACTTTTTCACACTTTTATAATCTTTCAGAATGTCAGAAGAGAGCACTAATTCAACAGTGGTATGGCCTACACACGAGTGGTGTTTCAATATGGAAATGTGGATACACACGATGGCGACACAGAACATTTCCGGACAAATGAGCACCAAATATTCACACTACAAAACTTTTAGGTAAGATTTAGTTCCTGGACCCCAAGTCGGCTTAAAAGAACTTGAAGGAAGTGTGAATCATTTTATTTTTTATTTTTTCTTTCTCCCGTCGAAAAGTCAAAGAGGAAATTACGCATCCGGAAACAAATTCGGCTTGTTTTTCAGTTACCGCTATAATGGCTTCCTCACATTAGTGCTGATACTTCTTGGTTTGAGTGGAAGTTCACTTCTTGTGAAACAGGTACACGAAATCGACGCTCCATGACTCATTGCCTTGTTTGTGTTTTTAGATATACAGCTCACGAGTATTCTCAAGACGACTTGCGATACATCTCGGGATGATTTGCGTATGGGATATTCTTTATCTTCTCTGTTGTCTTTGTAAGATACTGTAACTGAATTTCTCATCTAATCAAATAATTTCAGCAACATACTGTATTCCATCGCTAATCTATAGTGTTACCCCAATATATGGACCATTCTCATACATTTTATTCTTCCTCCAACCATTTGCTTCCTTTTGTGTCTCTTGCACAATTTGGCAAGTGTTTGCCATCACACTGGAGAGGTACTTGGCAGTGTCTTCTCCGCTGGAGCAGCGAACACGGAAAGCAAAGTTTGGAGTAGGCTGGATTTGTGTGGCGATTACCATTTGTGCATTCATCCTCAATCTTCTGCCGGTGCCTTTTGAAAATGAGCTGGTAAGAGTTCTACTAATCTTTTGTCGAGATTAACTCTCTGATTTCCTAGAACTCAAGTTCATGTTTCATTGTTCCAGGTTGACTGTTATGAAATCACATTTGCTGATCAGGGCGAACCAGTATTCAAGAATCATACAATGATGAAACCATATGTAGACGATCAAGTTCGAGTTTATAGATTCCGTGAGTTAACAAACTATGGTTACTATATCAACAGGGAATGTTTTTCAGTGGTCCATTTCTTCCCAGACCTCTTGTTCCGTGCACCGGTTCCAATTATTGTCATCGGAACATTGACAGTACGTACTATCCAAGCTTGCAGTCAAAGAAGTGTGGGAAGTCTTCAAATCGGAATGCGAATGAACAGAAACATGCCACTCCGCTTATCGGTGAGTGTTCTGTCGAGAATAACAAAATTATCGGGGGAACCTTATTAATTTTTCAGCTGCTCAATTTCAAATTCATCTTGTGTAACACGCTTTACATGTTCAACACTATTCTTCTTGAACTTTTGGAATACGGAAATATGGAGTGAGTCTTGAAACATTTAGATCGTAATAAACCTAATGGGATTTCAGAAACGGAGACTACGACGGATATATCAATTCGTTTTACCTAACCGATGCTTCCAATATGCTTTTGGTGGTTCACAGCGCGACTAACTGGCTTCTCTTCTACAAATTCCCAAGCTGCAGGGTGAGTAAGGCTCAATAGGAGCAAGTATTTTTGGTCTAGTCATTCTATAACGAGCCAAACGATCTGTCGTCGCGATAATTAGCAGTGTGTGTGGGGCTTCATTTTATGGATGACGAGAGGAGAAAAAAATCTCCTTTTTCTCCTTTTTTCATATGTTTTCTGGTTGATTACGCGTCTAGAATACAAACTCAGATGTAGTGAGAATTTTGATGACGTTAAAATGATAGCGTGGGAAACTTTCACATTATAAATTAAACGCTTTGTTTCAGAAGAAGGACGTTGTCAGCATGACCTTGTCAACATCGGTCAAGTACAGTTCCATCAAACACCGGGTCGCCGAATACATCAGCAAACAGATCAGCCCGACGACGTCGGGGCTTGGTGTTGATATAATCCACAAAGTGAGTTTCAGAATCTTCCCTTTGTTTTCCACTTCCAAATGACGTCGTTTACAGCTTTGCGAGGACATCCCGGAGGTCAAAAGCATTATCCACGGAAAGTTGGAGAAGGAAAGCGAGCAGTATGAACGGGAGACTCTTGTTGGTCTGGAGTTTGGACACTTCATTCGAGATGTCTTCAGATGGTTTGGGGATCGTAATCGACGTATGTCCAAGAAGATCATCTACAAACAGTACTCCGAGGCAGCGATCAAAGGAAAAGTCAACTTCAAAGCGCCGGAATGGAAAATTATTAGGACTACTGTGGTGGAGATGATTGTCACTCATTTGGCAGCCCATGCAAAGGAAAATAATGGCAAAGGAGTCATGTACTCAAAAGTGGAAATCGAGGAGTGTGCAACACGAGTTTTCAATCAAGTTCTCAGCGAGATGAAGAATGTTGCTCTATGTGCAAATGTCGAGGAAAAACAGAAAGTGAGTAGAGAGGGGATTCGGCCTAAAAATGCAAACACTTTTGTTTTCAGGCAAGAGCTGAACGTTTCATTCGCTCAAACTCCACTACAACTGCAATGCCAATCTTCAGAGAACCCCCAAGAAAGTCCCATTCGGTCTCTATGAGATTCCAATACTCTACTTCGGTAGACAGTGTGCAACTTTGTGAGCAGCAAACTTTGATAAACAAGGTTTAAATTTTATCCATTCAAATTGATTCCGGTGTTCTGCTTTACGAAAATACAAAAAATTATATTTGGGTCTTCATGTGTTCTTTTCTTGTATCCCTCACTGTCCTTTTTTGTTCTGCCTGTACAAATTTTCATTCGAAAAATAAAATAAAAATAAATCAGAGTCGATGGGAGAGAAGAGATCACAAATAAACGATTTGGAAAGAAGGGGGAAAGTAATTGAAACCGAGATGAACTTTTGATTTCATTTGGTCTTATCCACAGGCGTTTTGGTGTACACCAAATAGTACCACCAGTAGAAGACGTTCCACACTAGGAAGGCAAACGGGAAGAGGTATCGACACGATTTGTCGATTTTTAGAGCGTGTCGAGAGTGATTCGCGGAGATCTGCAAATTGTTTGAATTTGACAAGATGTGGCAGTTTTCTTTGATAATCAAGAAACATATTGGCTACATCGCGTTTTGTACTTTTTTACAGGTTTTTGTGATTTGTTGATCTGAACTATGAGGAAGTAGAATTGTTACGATTTTTGATCTGAATCATTAGGATAGTAGTAATGGTTTCAACAGGGTTGCAATTTGATAGGCCGGCCCGCGGGCCCGTGAGGAAAATTTTCGAAAATTTTAAAGTTTTCTCATATTATACCAGTCTTAGTCAATGTCAGTCTTGGCTGAATTTTCCGGATTTTTTGGCTGCGATATCTCGGCGCAAAAATTCTACAGTAATATATTGAAATTTAAAGGAACGTACGCTAATTTTCAGGTCAGTTTTTCAATTTGTCATGATTTTCGAACAAATGTCAGAGCGAAATGTAATTTTCGGAGCAAAGAATAACATTTAACTTCGAAATTTATTGACGAATTTAAAAATTGACCTAAAAATTAGCATATGTTCCTTTGAATTTGATATTTTACTGTAGCATTTTTGTGTCGAGATCCTGGATTTCACATTGGCTTAAAATTTGAGAGTTCCCAATTCTGTCTTCTTCCCTCAATACATATCATAAATCAGAGCAAATTTCCTTCCGATGCACTTCTTTTTTTTTTCCGTCAAAACATCAAGTCACAAACCAGAAACGATTTGTATTAACATGATTATGGTGTTGTTTATACAAGATTTTCGAGGATTGAAATGTGCTACATGTGTCAGTGACTAACTGCGGGAACTACACACAAACAGTTCAAGAACCAAGAAAAGGGACTTGAAACTATTGTTTTCTTATCTACTACATATCAGGCTGGTGTTTTTCTCCCAATGTACAGTACCCCTCTTCAAAATCCTTTAATACCCAATTTTCCAGAATGTGATGTGTTATTGGAAAGCCTAGTACAATCCAATTTCATTTCATAATCCTTATATTCCAAATTCGATACATCTATCAATTCTCCAAATGTCATAATCGCAATTGTTTACCTCGAGATCCAGGAAGGATTTGATCGGATTTGTCAAGAAACGAATTGTCATTGTGTTTTTGGAAATGTACAAATAATGTCACTAATGCCAGTGCTACGCAATTACAAAATCTTTGGTTTGGAAACATGACAGACAAGATAAACAACTCGAGATTTTGTTTTGCGTATTGGTGTTCATGTGAATGTCGGGCTCGGATTAAGTAAGCGAAGGCGTTATTTTGAGAAGCGTTCGTGATTTCAGAGGGGTCGGGAATTGGATTCATGGTTTTAATAAGGATCCTCGGGTGCTTGGATACGTTTGCCCTGAGCCTAAAAAGGGAAGTGTTTTTAGACACCGCTTGAGAACTTTCTGAAAGTTTGCTCACAAGTACTATTTGAGTCGCTAAAAAAAGTCGTGCAATTTTTATCTGCCCAAATTTAGTTTCAGTGCCAAAAAATGACCCAGAGAGCATTTTCAGTGTCAGTGCTTGGAACTGTGTTTGCAAGGGACGGCTTCCAACGGTTATACGGGACTTTGAATGAAATTTAAACAATGTTACGTTTGCCCTGAGCCTAAGGCTATCAAAATCGAGGCCGCGGACCGAGCCGAGGGTAGGCCGTCGGGGTTGAATTCGACCCGTTTTCATAATCAGAAGTATCCTAACCAGAATGCTGCGGCCTTGATTTTGCCAGCCTTGCCTGAGCCTACCTGGAAATACGTGGCTGCCATCAAACTCTCATTCTGACTTGAATTATTGAGACTCTTATCAATATACTTTCTGGTCCCATTGGCTCCATTCTTCTTTGGTTTCACACTGAACTTTGTTTCCTCTGTAATCACAATTCTCAAGTTCAGTCAGAACTATGTCTATTGTTACCTGAACTCGAGTCTGCGTCATCTTTACGGCAGGATACATTATCATAGATCGACATTGCCATTCCTGGAATTTCTGTCTGATTGAAAATGAATTTTAATCCGGTGAGGGGGGCTTATTCACCATCATCATTCTCCTTTGCATCGAAATCGAACTCATTATCAATGAATTTGATTCGCTCGCTTAAAATATCCTGGACAGTGTCTGGCTTCCCAAAGCTCCTCGGACTTTTCTCAGTCTTCAGTCCTGAAAATCAAAACTTCAAATCATACTTCCAAAATTCGTTTCTCTATCCTAGTTATCTCTCACTCGTATTAGTCAAATACATCTCCCAATTAGTATTTGAAATTTGCCATTAGTGATCAGATTATAATAGAGATATTCTTGTCTAATGGGGGAAAAGGGATAAAATAAGGGATTAGGGAACTAAAGAGCGTTCTTTTGAAGAGAGAGTGGGGGTGTATGAAACTAAAGTTTGGGGGATCAGAAAAGCAAAAGTGTAATAGGTTAGTAAGGTGGGAACCGGAAAAGGGGACACGACAAAATTACGGATAGTTATACAACAGTGATGATTGTTAGTTGGTGTGATGAACTGAAGATAAATCAGGGAAAGGATTTTAAAGGAGGCCTAACATAATAATTTTTTTTTGTTGAGATTTTTACATGGTTCGACGCAGAATTTTTGTGAGAACAATAAATCCTCTTGGAGCATAGTCTGAAAACGCCTAGTTTTTCATTTATAAGCCGAAAACAGGCGAAAAATTAGTACTGAGCGAGTGCAGATTCCGCCACGTGGCAATTCTGCACTCGCTCAGTACTAATTTTTCGCCTGTTTTCGGCTTATAAATCAAAAACTAGGCATTTTCAGACTATGCTCCAAGAGGATTTATTGTTCTCACAAAAATTCTGCGTCGAACCATGTAAAAATCTCAACAAAAAAATAATTATGTTACGCCTCCTTTAAAGTAGAATTACACTCATTTTTTATATTTTTTCAAGTTATCGTCCCAATTCCATTATTTACGACAATAAAAATATGTTTGCACAAAACTCGTTAAAATTCGAGAAAATCGATTTTAAAAACGCCAACGTACATTTTTGTAACCCAAAAATGTAGGATTTTTTGGTGATTCGAATGCACCTAATATTGAAGCTCACAACATTATAAAATTTTTTATAAACACATTTTTACTTCGTTGCGCGCGCGACAGCAGATTGTAAGTCGGCAGCGGCGAGCGCGACAACAGACTCATGTCGGCAGCGGCGAGCGCGACAGCAGATTGTAAGTCGGCAGCGGCTAGTGCGACAATTGAAAATTTGTTAGTAAAAATGTTTATATTGTGTTTTGATCAGCGTCATTAGGTACGTTCGAATCAGGGAAAAATTCTACATCTTTTGAAACAGGTTTCAAAAAATGTAAGTTGGCGTTTTGAAAATCGATTTTCTCGAGTTTTCCCGATTTTTTTGCATAAATATTATTATTTTCGTGAATAATAGAGGGACGATCATTTGAGAAAATAAAACAAATAGAGTGTGATCCTACTTTAAGTTTTTCTTTTTCAATTCAAACCAAAACATGTGGGTTAAAAAACTCCAAAAAGAAATCCACACATTCTAGACCTCTGTATAAATGTCTACGGGGAGAAATCGCCTTGCCAGCCCCTTCAAAAATGTCTCCGAACATTGCGGAGAAGCTCTTACGTCCGTTCTCGGTTGAATAGGTACACCAATCGTCGTTTAATGCTTCCACAACGTTTCCGGCGGCGCCTCCTGCAATCCGCATGCTCTCTTTGATGCCGCGAACCAAATAGTCCCTTGCTGTAATATCAGATTAATATGACCGAAACTAAGTATAATGGACAAGAATTTGGAACTTTTGATTCAGGTGATGCATTCACACTTCAAAAAGTGACAGAAATAGTAGAAGTGGAAACTCATGGGGGTGCAAGAAACTATTTGGTTCGTGCGTCGTGCAAAATCATCATTTGTCCTGGAAGAAAATAGGATTCGAAACAAATCTGAAATACAAAATACAGTAACCCATTGAAAGTATAGAAGTACTATAATACAAATAAGTGATCATGCTAGGTATCTGAAATGGTTGCACTCTCTCAATCCTTCTTACTTCGCCCCGTCAAAACGACACTCTGCATCTTCTTCGCCATACTATCAAACTTCTCCGACTTTCGCATGTAGCTATTTATGGTGGCGAATTCCAAAAGTGCACAGAAGACGAAGAACATGCACGCTGAAAGAATGTTGAATAATGCCTCTCGGTCCCTAGTGGGCGAATTGTGTTCTTTGATACCTCCGTACCACAAGTCGATCGCTTTTGCATAGCTCACTTGGGGGAGACCGAATCGGAGTCCGTTTCCCTAAACGTTGATTTATTTTGCAAGACTTCAAACTTTTTGAAACTTACAAGAGTTGTCAGCGAGACAAGTGTAGTGAAACTGAGAGTAACACGAGCCGGGACAGCTGCAAAAAAACGAGACTAACGTTCGTATGGAAAAAAATCAAACCTCGTCGGTCTATCCAAAACGAAACCCAGGAGATCATAACAATAAGACCGGTTGGAATATAAGATTGCACAAGATTGTATCCAATGGATCGGGAGAGATATAAATTACCAGTGAGGCAACTAAAGTCGTCTAAAAAACAAAAATTATATAAGGGGAAAAATAACGGAAAAAAGTTACCCGACTTATAAGAATCCGCAGTCAGTGCATATTGATATGTCCCGTTACAGTAGGCATTTGAGACATGCTCGATTTGAAATTCAGGCAATCCGATTTCCTCATTGAATCTCACTGGATTCTTGTCAAACCAAGTAACATTTACTTGTTTAGCAATGTAGGCGTCTGAAAAAGCTGGGGTTTTCAAAAAATTCATGAAAAAAGTTTGCTTACAGCTCAAAACTCGTATAGAGCACAATTGCTGGTCCATTGGATAGTATCTGTAGATTTCAGTTAAAATATATTCTAAACCTCTCGAAAATACAGCTTCGAAAGTGTGACGTTTCGCAAGTGTGACGTTTCGCAAGTGTGACATTTCGAAAGTGTGACGTTTCGCAAGTGTGACATTTCGAAAGCGTGACATTACGAAAGTGTGACGTTTCGAAAGTGTGATATTACGAAAGTGTGAAATTTCAAAAGTGTGACACTACGAAAGCGTGATATTACGAAAGTGTGACGTTTCGAAAGTGTGATATTACAAAAGTACCATATTTCATGAATGCAGCGTTCTGCTTTAAAAAGGTCGTGTTTTCGAAATGTCAAACTTGCGAAACGTCGCACTTTCGAAACGTCACTCTTTCGAAACGTCACATTTTCGAAATGTCACACTTGCGAAATGTCATATTTTCCAAACATCATACTTGCGAAACATCATCTTTTGAAATGTTACACTTGCGAAACGTCACACTTTCGAAATGTCGCGGAGTCAAAAATACCTTAAATTCAAACTACACGCCACTGTTAAAGTACATCTGCATGAATAGGCTACTGTTCCATCTGGAGCCACGAATAGATTGAAATTGGGTACAGTAACCTCTTGAAAGCTAGCCTGTCTCGCATTAGCAAAGTACAGATCGGGAAGCCTATAAAATTCGTTTTTAGACCTTTCCTCAATTTCCCCTCACGACTCACCAAATCTGCTTTCGAATTTCATCATTGTTGATGAGCACATAGTCGGAAAAATTATGCGCCAGACGAGTGTCCTGCCACGACATGTAAACATATAAATCAACGTCAAACGACTGAAACATGATGACATAGAGAACTGGGGGGACATATGATAAATGAGTACCATTTCAGATGAGCGAAAGTTTCCTAAACTCTCTAAATACATGCCAAGTTTGACGCCGAGTGGAATTGATGCATTTGCAGTTGGTGGTCGTGTGTTCGCTTGTTGGAGAAGATTGTAGATATTTGGTTGGGTTAGAGGGAAGGATATGGATACCAGAGAGCTGGAACAGGAGTTTGAGGAAAACAAAAATATGAAAAAAACTTACAGAATCAATGCTATTCGAAGCATTTGGCAGCTCAGCGCGCACCTTCTCATTTTTTCGTTGCTGTAAAGGAATTTCACAGTAGGATTAAAGTCATTTTTTTTATTTTCTCGAATGATCGTCCCAATTCCATTATTTACAAAAACAACAATATTTTTGCAAAAATAAATTGTAAAAACTCGAGAAAATCGATTTTCAAAACGCCAACTTACATTTTTTCTAACCTATTTCAATGAATGTATAATTTTTTGCGAATTCGAATGCACCTAATATCGCTGCTCAAAACGCAATCTGAACATTGTTATGAACAAAATTTCACTTTGTCGCGCCGACCGCTGCCGACCTAAATTTGCTGTCGTGCTCGCCGCTGCCGGTGCATACGTCAGCAGCGGTTGGCGCGACAGTTGAAAATTTGTTAATAAAAATGTTTATATTGCGTTTTGAGCAACGATATCAGGTGCGTTCGAATCAGCGAAAAATGCTACATTCATTGAAATAGGTTCGAAAAAATGTAAGTTGACGTTTGAAATTCGATTTTCTCGAGTTTTAACGATTTTTGTGCAAAAATATTGTTGTTTTCGTAAATAATGGAATTGGGACGATCATTTGAGAAAAAAATGAGTGTAATCCTACTTTAAGGGAAAACAATAATTCAAAATGTAGAATAGAAAAGCACAAAGGTTATGAAAATTCAAAATAGAAAACAATGAGCTGCTCTAAACGATTTTGAGTCTTTTGATCGAATGGAAGTAAATATCATCAATTATTCCTTCAAAACCCCCCACACACACAATTTCATTATGAGAAGGGTTCTTCTCTCAAACAAAATG
This sequence comes from Caenorhabditis zanzibari, assembly GCA_963966625.1. Classification (NCBI taxonomy): domain Eukaryota; kingdom Metazoa; phylum Nematoda; class Chromadorea; order Rhabditida; family Rhabditidae; genus Caenorhabditis; species Caenorhabditis zanzibari. The sequence continues at coordinate 14,602,430 of OZ016473.1, forward strand.
TGCCACAGACACTTTTTTTGAGGTTGGTGGCCCCGAAGTTTTTATTGCAATTGGAACCCCCACGAATCTTTTTTTTTTGGGCAAAAGGAAGAAAAACAAAGATTCAGATAGTGGATAGATCCATGAAAAGGGCAACTTTCAAAGAGCGCTTCTTGAAACATTTGCGCCAGTTGTTCTTCAATTCCCTGAAGATGTTGCAAGTTCATAAAACATGGAAAACTTTATAGGCTTTTGAACAATTGCATGTGGGAAAAAAAGAGGGAAGTAGTAAGAACAGAAGTAAAAAAGAATGCTTATTATTCTATAAGACGGAAGGTGAACACAGGTGGGTTATGCTTTGTTTGTCTAGATTTAACGGTTGAGTCATCGGCCGAGAGAATGACTATATAAAAGGAAATTGAGGAACATTTTGGAGATGGACGCGCAAAAAATAACTTGTTTGAAATTTGATTTACTTATGGGGGTCCTCTGCTATAGTAGTAGCCACCAAAATGTTTTGGAGCACAAGTTGAATTGCTCCAAAACTGAGCAACAACTATTGTAATTACAGGAAGACTACCAGGAGTCGAAATGTATATTATTAGGATAGGGCCCCAAAACACAGATTCGAAATGAATGGGAGGAGGAAACTGGAATTCAGAGGGTCATCTGTTATAGACACTCGGGACCACTAATTATGTACATTTGAGATGATTTCAGAAACTCGAAAGCTGAACAACAGAGTTGAGGCTGTTTCAGACAAAAAAACAGAGTTGATTTTTGACTTCTAGCAAGCAGAAATCCTAACATGTAATGTACCCGAATGATTTTCACAATAATGATTTTTTCCTTTTGTTTTTAATTATTTTTTGATTACAAAAAAAGTTAAATCATCTTTTTTTAACAACTATGAACGGAGAAATTTTTGAAACCCTCGATTTTGAAAAAAAACTAGTGTATGGTAGAAAAATTTGTATTGCAGCATGTAATAACTTTTTTTAAGCGAATTTTCAGAGGAAGTGGGATACTGTAACAGAAAATGATATCATTCAAATATTAGAAAGGAAGGCATTACAAGAATGACTTGTCCAACCAAATCCTCTTGGTTTTTGTACTTTTGCTTACCGATGAAATGAAATGAAACAGAACGAAAAAATGAGAGCTTAGAAATGAAATGAGACAAAAAAAAGTGGAAAGCGATGCATCGGAAATGCGGTCCGTCCTGACAGAGATGAAGAATTATAAGTCAAGAGCGCCGGCAAAAGGTTCTTTTCGAGGCAAAAAAATCGCATTTATATATAATCTTGGCTTCGGAGGCCGGACGGGGGGAAAAATTATATGGTTCGAACCGGACGCTTTTTAGAATTTTCGATCTCACACAACTTGGAAAACAGAAACCAAGAAAACAGTGATTTCACTCTGGTGGCTGTAATAACTGAGCAACAAAACTCAAAAAAGAGCAAATTGAATGTTGAACGGAAATAAGAAAATAAGGCAACATAAAAAAAAATGTCATGAAGGACGTGCATCTTGAATGACAGAGGACAAGGAAGGAAACATTTTCGCTCTACTTTTTTACGCTCATTGGACCATTTTTTGTTCTATGTTGTTTACTCGCAATTTTTACTCTCCTCTTGCACCCGATTAGTCCAATACACAGCGGGAGGTCGCACTAACTTGGCACCAAAAATTGGAGTTCTAAGATGTTGAAAAGAAATAAATTCAATAAAGAAGTCCAAACGTGATTGACATAATTGAGTGAGGAAAAAGTTGTGTGAAAAAACTGCTAGTGGAAGGCCCAGAAGAGCCTAGAAAAAGTAAGTGCAGGGGGGAAAAACTAAAATAGAATGGACACCGCTTGAGGCAGTTTTGCATAATCTCAAAATAAACAAATATCTTATTTGAGGATTCAGTTTTGAAACCAAGACTAAGATCTAGTTTGGAAATAGAAATCCAGGGCATACATGTCCAAATTCGGCCCGGCCCGGCTCGGGAACTAAATTACTGTCAAAAAATCAATTTCTCGTGAAAACGTTTCTAAATAGCATTGAAAAAGTATTAAAGGTATTAAAAATTTTGGAATTTAACAGAGAACAGTAAAAAACTTTTTTCCAAAAATTGACCTTCGAAAGAATTGGATCCCGAACCGCCGGGCTGGGCCGGGCCGGTTGAAGTTCCTCCGACGGCCCGGTGCGGGCTCGGACATTTATGCTGAGGGGAACAGAAATTCCCTATGCAAATCTCAAAACTTTTCCGAATAGTTTCCATGGTACTTGTATGTTGAAATAGAGACTCAGTCTATATTTTTCTACTCTACTCTTTTCTACCCCAAAAATCTCTAATACTACTTCGAGATGGGACGGAAGCTAGCAATTTGTTATTTGAGCCAAAATTCTGAGGTGTGAAGGGAAGAAAAAACTAAAGAAAAAACGCGGCAACCGAAGACTGAGCGGGAATAAAAATGGGGAAACAGGAGATGGATCATCAAACACGCACTATTGGAGAAGAACAAAAAAAACTGGTGGTATAGGAAATGTGAAGACGTGAAGGAGCCCTTGCTCTTTCATGTCCCAAATTGGACTTTCAATATACATTGACAGAGTGATAGGAATGTGAGCAGCAACGCATGACTTTGAGGAGGGGGACACTTCCTCGTTCAAAGATGAAAAAACGAAGACTATGGGAACCCTACAATTTGAATATTTGGAAGGATTTGAATTGGAGATGACAAAAACGAGATTGAAATTTTAGATTCGTGGGCATTGAGATTTGGATGTCAATTGCACAAAAAAGGAGACTCCAAATTCAAAATTCCTGATCAAAGTAAAATCATAAAATCATTTTCAGTTGCACTCAAATGACCGTTTTCTAGTATTCACAAAAATAACAAAATGTTTGCATAAAAATTAATAAAACTCAAGAAAATCGAATTTTGAATAGCGAACTTACATTTTTCCTAAACTATTTTTGAAAATGTAGAATTTTTCGCTGATTCGAACTCACCTAATATCGTTGCTCAAAATTCTATAGAAAACTTTTTATGGACAATTTTTCATTTTGTCGCTCTCGCCGCTGCCGACTGACAATCTGCTGTCGCGCTCGCCGCTGCTGGCAAAAAATCGACTAAATTTTTGTGCAGTGTTTTGAGCTACGAGATTAGGTACATTCGAATCAGCGAAAAATTTGGCTCCGAGACATTTCTAAAGTGGACCCTTCGAAAGCGGACGTTTTGAGGGTAATATATTTCGAAAATGAGACATTTTGAAAGAAAGACATTTCGAAAGTGGGCATCTCGGAAGTGGACACTTCGAAAATGTGAAATCACGTTTGTGCCTTATTTTTGGATCCTTTGATAATTTTTTGGGTTTTTTAAATAATAAGGCAATGTTTTCTCTCTATTATTGATTATAAACGCAAAAACAAATTATGAAAAGATTTAAAAATTAGGCTCAAACGCACAGTTTCATACTTTCGAAATGTCCCTGTTCCAAACTTTTTGAAATGTTATAAAAATGAAAAATTTGAGTAAGTAATCCTACTTCAAAATCACTTCATTTTCATCTAGACTATACTATCGCAACAATCACATACTCATTCTTTCCCACCCAGAACAGCTGGAGTTCAACCTATAATACCTTATTCATGGGATATGGGAAGCTCTCTGAACACACTCACATACACAAACCGCAGGCGACAAAAAAACAACAAAAGTGAGAGAGAATGAGAAAAGTGACAGAAAATGTGTGAAATTGCTGTCAAGGATACTCCGATACTAGGATACATCCTCGAGTTCTTTGTTCCCAAATTTCCAACAAAGTTCCGAAAAACATACGTGTAATCTAATTTAGAGGGTGTGTAGGTCTTGAAAAGGTTCTGAAACTCAATAGGATGCAAAAAAATGAGACAAAAAAAGATAAAGTGGAATAAAACTAGACTCTTTGATATTTTGGGATCCACGTTCAAAGATAACGACAAAAAAGGGCCAGGGGCCTAATTCCCAAGAGTGTTATGAGTGGGATATCGTGTATATGATTCATGATCTTCAGAAAAAAAAAGATGATGATTGTTCTTTGAAAAAAATTGACGGGGTGGCAATGTGTCAGTTTGACACGTTTTGACCTGAAGATGAATCACGCGGGTTTTTTTCGGTTTTAACTCATTTTGAAAGCTCCTAATTTTCAAAACTAGAGACGTTGAAGCAGTTGAAATAAATATCAAATTCTTCAAAATGGTTCCCAAAGATCAACTAATAACAAGTTAGTCGACATATTCTGAGAGGAAGAACGAAACACAAATAAATTGAAGAAAAAAGTTATTGCAGATGAGATGTACGTGATTCAATGCTCCCCGCATAATTACACTTAAAGGAGTAAAGTTCTTTTTTTTTCACTCGCCCACTTCAAAAGATTTCAAAACACCAAAAGTCCTCTCTGATCTATTAGTGACAATCAATCACAAACTTCGAACTTCAAGGACGAGAGTTTAGTTTTGAGTGCTCACTCGACACCTCGTAGAGATGATACCTGATACCTTTGTTAAAAATCGAAGGTTATCACGTTTGAAGAATACTAAAAAATGAGTAAAAGTTCAACTCAATGAATGAAAAAACACATTAGGTGGTTGGCGGGGAGATTGAGCAGTTGAAAAATCTAATCAAAATGATTGAAGATTGAGTGTAATGTCAACGAGGACTTTGCATCTTTGAAACAAAAGAAATGTTTTCTCATCATCAAACTTTGATATTTGAAAGAGTCTGAGCAATTCTACTAGACAGATATTTTGAGAGGCAGAGTAGTGAAAAATTACTTCGACTTTTAAAACATTTTTTTTAAAAGTAAAATACCACAAAAAGTTTTGCTCTAAATCAGCTGAAATGTATCTCAGGTTGGCTCGAACTTATAAAAGCTCTGCTATGGGCACCGCGCCACTAACCATGTGTCCGAAGACATAGTACTGGTCAAAAACAATGTTAAAGTAGGTCAACGTTGAGTGTCTGAAAATGGTTTCCAGATATCCGATTTGTCTCAAATTTTTTGCGGATGCATAGAGCACCTCAGGAACTCAATTTCTGTAATTGATTGTTTTTTCATGTGATTGCAAACAAGGCCAGATAGGACATGTTCACTCACGTTACCTTGAAAGTTAGTGTTAATTTCGACAATTTTACCACCTTTTGGCTTCTACGAGAGGTAACTAACTGGGTCTTGGGCCTATGAAAAAACCGTCAATTACAGAAATTGAGTTCTAGAGTTGCTTGAGACATTCAAGAAATTTCAGAAAAATCGGATTTCGGGAAACCACTTTTTTCAAGCCCTCAATGTTGATCTATTTTCAACTCGAATATAATGCCAGTATTGTATAGAAAGCGGCACGAAAACTGAATTTATTTCGCTTCTCCATTACAGCTGTTCTCCGTTTTAATGCCGAAAATCAATTTCACCTTCATATATTCATAACTTGACGCTTAAAATATATGAAACTGAAATATCTGAAAACAAATGTTTGCTCTTTCCAATTGGTTAACAGTCCAAAGATTAGCTATAAACATAACATTTCATTAATGACGCATTGAAAAACTCATATTTATCAAAAATAAAGCAGCGGTAGATTCTAATGACAAACAGTTAAAAAACGGGTTTTATTAGATCTGATTGTGAGTTGATGACGTTCATTGGAGTTCGCATAATATTTAGTCTGAAAATTTTGTTTTTTTTTATAGTTATAGTCAGCTAGAAGGCCTTACCTTCTATCATAGTTTCAACAGTAGAAGTTTTCATTAGAACAAGTTGAGAACGGAGCTGAAAATATGAATAACTTTTTTCCACATTAGTACCTATTGCTTACCTATGAATTATTTCCTGAAGACTACGAAGGAGTTCCATTTTCAGCGGCTAGTTTTCGTTGTCTTTCCTCCTCATCTTCTCTCGCCATCCTCTCATTCAACTCTTTCAGTTCTACTCTCTGAAACTTTCGTTCTCAAAATCTCATGCAAACAGATTTCCTTACCGATTTCTCAACAAAATTTTTAGATGCGATCCCCAACTTCAACAAAAGCGGATCGGATGCTTTCACAAGTTCCTGTTTTCTTGCCAAGTCTTGTTCCCTCTGTGACAATTTTGGTTTCAATGCTTCTAGTCTCTCCAATTCGATTCTCTCGATTTCCTATAAAAGTCAGATTTCAAATTTTAAGAGAAATATTTGTTACCAACCAAACATCGCTGATAAGATGCTTCCATTTCTGGAGGGCGAGGCGCGAAGTATGATTCCCAATTGCGTCCCACTCTGGGCTCGAATGGTACGTACTGAAATGCTCTGCCTTCTCTTGGTGGCCCTTCGTCGTCCTCACAAGATTCTATATCGCTGGAGTGGTATCCACCCCAGTAGGTCATGTTCTCCTGATTATTGGCCTTCTTGTCGTACAGTGGATCGTCGTCGCTTGATTCTTCTTGCTTGGGAGATTGTTTCTTCTCTTTTTTATATTGTGGTTTTTGTTGATTGTACTCTGAAATTTGAACATGAATATTATTGCTGATTTGCGAATATTACTTTTTTCATGTCTTGTGTCTTCTTCTGGTTTTGATGATGATGGGGATGGCTCGTCGAAAGTCTTCGGAGGCAGCACGAATTTTATCGGTTTTTTACCACCGACTGGAAAATACACTGGTTGACGAGAGTTTTTCTGAAAATTTTTGAAACTTGAAAGCGAATAAACTCAAATAGATTTTCAGTCGTTTTTTGAGCTTTCCCTTCAAGAGCAATCTGATTTTTGGCGAATTTTTTTGGAATAATATATAGCAGGATGAAGTGCGCTGTACTGCACTTCCAGAAAAAACGATGTTATAATCTTAACTATGAAACTTTCAAACAATTGACATTATATGAACTCAAGCAGAGGAGCAATTTGGAAAACTACGGTATCAATTACTCGAAATTCGTCAAAGAAAATTAAACATTTCAAATTAAGTATCATATGTACCCAGCTGGGACCCCAACTTTTGAGCTTTTATAATTTCTATTTTAGGCCTTTATTTAGGTTATCGAAAAAGAATAACAATATGGAATTCACTTACCGGTGTTGTCCCTTCTGAAGTCGCTTTCTGAGGTGCCTTTGTCGAGGAATCAGATGACTTCGAGTTTTTAGGTGGGTTGGAAGTACCAGTGGAGCTTTGGACTGCTCCCGTTTGCTGTTGAGGTTTCATTGAAACCTGATTTTCCTGAAATAACCAATGCTAGAATTCACAATTTATGTTTTGGTATTACGGTTGTTTCATTTTGAGCGTTAGGATTATCTGGAGGACGTTTAGCGGAGTTGCTTGGATTTTCTTGACCTCTATTCTTCTCAATTTTGAAGTTCTCCGGCTCTTTTTCATTGCTTCTGATTGAGCCCGTGTGCCGACTCTGCTGGATCTGATTTCGGAGATAATCTCGTTCTTGACGATTTTTGATATCTGTAAGGATAATCATTGCTATCTTTAATTCGAAAAAAACTGAATTCTTACCAACGATCTGTCTCCATTTCTCTTCGTTCTGTTCTCGAGTTTCAAGGGCATCAGTTAGCTTCAGATTAGCCTCTTGAAGACGAGAAATAATGAGTTGTTGATAATCAAGACTTTCAGCTTGAGTCTCAATAACATTATTCAATTCTGCGATCGTCTCGTTTCTTATTCGAAGAATTTCTTTCAATCGTTGGTTACAATTTGAGTGGTCCATGGAAATCACCTGAAATAATTTAACAACATCATTATGATAAAAGCATGGAATTTGCATATTAGTACACACCAAAACGAATCAATAAAACTTTTTATAGGTTTGTGAGAGAAACACTCGTCAGCAGGGAGTCTCGGAGGGTAAAGAGTGGGCCATTTGGGAGAAAGATCGAAGACGCAGTCACGTTGAGACATACATTCTTCCCCGGGGGCCAAAATAGCGACTGTATAGTGGAGGGTTGCACACACACACACACACGCTCAAACATACTCTTGTTCCAACGGTCATATGGGTACTAGTTGTGAGATCTTTGTCGAAGAAAGGGCCAAGACTTGGTAGATGTTTTCTAGATTCGAATTGTGATATCTCAGAGGCCACTGATACAAAAAGCTTGAGAAGCCGACAGATTTTTCTGTCGTCGAAAAAATTCAAAGAAAAATTCAACTTTATTCATAGTATGTCTGAAGGAAAAATACTGTAAAAAATGACGGAAAAATGAAGACACGAGGAATGGAAGAGAAGAACAGTGACTCGTTGCTTCTGAAAACTTTCAATTTTTTCACCCTCAAAAGGGTTAAACTTACATTTCTTCCCCAAAAATCTTGGGGAACGGCGAGGCGTCTTCATTTTCTCGTTAAGAACTTGGAGTCGACTAATTTTCTTTTTCAACAGTTTCTTCTCATCGTTTGTGGCTTTTCTAGTGACATAGCAATACGAGTACATCCAGCGTATTTTCGCATTGAACACCTGATGCGACCAACGAGACCATTGTGCGTTCTCATCGTGTACTTGTTTCAAACGAGCTAACCTTCGGTTAAGTCGATTGATCAATTGGTTTCTCTCGGCAATTATGTTGTAGAGATGATTAGTTGTATCAGTTTTTGCCCGGATCGTTTGTTGTTGAGCTACGATTATTCCATTCAACTGAGCAATACTTGCTTCTTGTGCTCCAATTCGTTGGCTCCGTTGGTTGATGACGTCTGCTTGTCGGTTGATGAGTTGAAAATCCAATCGTTCTTCTTGCTCTTTTTCAATGACCAAGTACACTGAAATTATGCATTTTTACACTGAACGCTGTATACTGAAAGTATGAATTTTTACACTGAAATTATGAATTTTCTCGGTCAAATTACAAAGTGAAAATGTTGAATTTCTACTCACGCAATTTTCGAATTAACTCTTCCTGCGAGACTCCGATTAAAGTCCGTTGTGTTTCTTCTCTTAATTGTGCTATGAGATAATTGATGTCGAAGGGGCCTAGTGGTTCTTCAATTACTTGCACCTGATTATCCATTTTACCTTTTGGATAAAGTATTTTTGAATCGTAACTGAAAAATATGTTAAAGACGATTTACAAAAAGATAATGCCAATTTCCCGAAAAAGGCAAAATAAGAAGATAGAGAACACTGCCATCAGGTCTGTTTTCGTGAAGATAGAATCGCCTGATTACACAAAAAAGGAAAGTTTTGAGAGATACTAAATGAGAACTTTTCTTCTTCTCTTTCTGAGAAAAAAATAAAGTAAATTATCTCAAGATTAGATGAGAAGATACACAGCCAAACCTGGTATCTAAGCGGCAAATTTTTGTCTTCCTTATCTTTTGAACCCCGCCCAGAAAGGGAGAGTATATGAAAAAAGGGAGAAGTGTTTTGGGACGGCAAGAGAATCGATACGTTGTGGTGACGCCAAAATCTTCTCCTCGTGAGGCGTTTTTTTGGAAAAAAAAGAGGGAGTGTATTCTGAAGGGCAGTCAGTTAGCCTTGTTTTCAGGGAAAAATAGATTTATTGAAGACAAAAAAATGTATACAGGAAATGATAAAATCTCAATCAAGCGAGTCGAGACCATCATCCTTCGCCTCCATTTTTCCATCGGTTTTCGCCTCGACTTTTGGAGAATTTTCGTTGAGAATCTCTTGAATCGCTGCCAACTTTTGATCCTTCTCACGGATTTCTTCGTCTTCTGAAACAAAAAAACAATATAATACAACCAGATTTAAAAAAAAAAGATCATTTTTAACTTACTGAGAGACATTTGTCGAGTGAGCTCCGCCAGAATGAAGCAGTACGTGGTGTTGGCCAAATCGGTGCTCATGCACTGTTGTTGATTGATTGATTCCAGCATGGTGATTCGAACCTTCATTTCCTCGATGACATTTTCTTGGACCTTGGTCTGACGCTTCAATTGGCGGATTGTTTCGTTATTCTCGTTGGGCATTTTTTTCGGAATTAGAGAGCTGAATGAAATATGTTATGCACTGAAACTAGAGGAAGCAAAAAAAGAAGATAGACTGCGAGTGTCTCTCTAAAATCGTATAACAAACAGCGCGAGCTTATATCTTCTGACTGAGTGTATAGATGGGCGTGAAGTGAAACGGAATTGTAGGCACGATACGAGTGTGGGTAACCATAGCAATACGGCTCGTGGATTAGTTGTTTCCGCTTAGAAACTCTCCGGGGGGAAACGGCTGTCTAGATTTTGAGTATATTAAAATGGAGTTGTTTATTAAGCCTGAGAAGTGTACGTAGGAAATCCAACATTAAAAACAGAAAGATAGGCCGCTTCTTGAAACCAAAAAAAACGAAAAAATTGTATCAATACCGATTAAGAGGATTTCAAGACATAGTCCGATTGGAGGTCGAATGTGCGGTCTGAAGATGTGAGGTTTCTGAAAAAAGGGCATATTTGAATGGAGATTAAAATGAGATTAGGGAGATGCACATGAGTATGTACTTAATATGCATTTCTAACACTGAAAATGGAAAAATAGAAGTGGCTGGATGGGAAAAGAGATTATTGGTATTTTAAGCAGACAGCAATCTGAAAAAAATTCACATTTTGGAGGTACTACCAGGCTTGTTCGGAGAAACTGTTTTCGGAAAAACGAGTTCTCGAAATTTTTTCGGAAAAAAATCGGAAAATCGGAAAAAATTTAGCTCAAAAATGATGCTTTTTCGTTAAAATCTCTAATTTTTCGACTATTTTTCTCTTTTTTTTCAGAGTTTCCAGAAAATTTTCCGACTTTCCGAAAAAAAACTTCAGAAAATTTTCCGTCAAGAAATTTTTCCGAAAAAAAATCCGAGATATTTCCGAAAAAAAATCGGAAAAAACGAGAACTCGTTTTTCCGATTCCGATCAAGCCTGGGTACTACTATACTTGTGGTATACAGTTTTGGATCAAAGAATTTCGTAGTTTAAAGGAGGATTCCGGGCAAAAATTTTTATTTATTAGAGAGCGCTCATTGGCTGACTCCGCCCACTTCAACGCGTTTTCTGCATTGCGCGAGCCACTTGGGCGAAGTTCGGCCACGGCCACCGGAGACACCTCCGGGTTTTGGGGGCCTATTTGAAGCGGTTGAAGGCATTTTTGAGCGTTTTCGTTATGATATTCGGAATCAGCGCAAAAATCTGCATCTTTTAAAGCAATAAAAATTTTTGCCCGGAATCCTCCTTTAAAGATATATTTTTGGTCCAGGTCCCCTTTTCAATAAGATTGATAGTTAGTAATTAGTAATTCAAATTTTCCACATCTAGAAAATATTTTTTGTTTCATTTTGAGATGTTGTATTTATTTTCTAATATGTCAACAACAGATTCATTATTTAGTTTTCAATTCAAATCCCATATTTCCATTCTTCTCCATTTCAAATCCCATAATTTCATAGTGCAAGTAGAATTACTTCCCGACAAACCCATTCGAATCAGAAATATGTACTTTTCAGTTTTTCCCACAGAAAAAATTATACCCTTCGACAGAATTTGGTATTCAAAAATCTTATGAGAAAATGTGGTCATGCCTCGTGCTTGTCACCAAAGAAAGCGGGGCATATTTCATATTTCTGAGCTCTAATTGATACCCCTTCCGTTTTGTTTTATTTCTTTTTCTGTTCGAGAGTTGTACTTGTTTTCGCATTTTCTTTTTTTCAGCGCAAATAAAAAGTGAAAAAATTACCCTCAATGAAAGAATATTAATTTTTATGAGTATGTTCATCCCTATTCATTCTAATCAAACAGAGAGAAAAACTGTAACTTTTTTTGTGGTTGAATAATCGCACCGAACAAAAATAACTGTTTTTTGAACTTCCTTTTAATAGATATTGTCATTTTATTTCCTTGAAATGTCTTAATAATCCTTTTCGGTCTTAACATTTTAATCCATCTTTCCCAGCACCTGTCTCATTATTCAATGAGAAAAGGTTGCTCTTCTCTTCGTCAGACACTAACCGAAAATGCTATGGAGACAGCCGGCACGAGCAAGCACTCTAATTTGACAAGGGTAACCCAGAATTTTCCATTTCACTCTCTAGGCTCCTGTCTTTCCCACACTCTCATTCTGTGAGACACATTTCTATGACATACATACTTCTGATCAACTCAGTCTTTCAGAATGAAAATGATATCCATTTCATCGTTGTTATTTTGAAGTAAATATTTAGATTTCTAGTTCTTTTCGCCCTCCTTAAATTCAACGTTATTATTGCTCCGACTTTTTGTAAACGTTTGATTCTCATTATTATCATTTCAGGAACCTAGAAGTCAGTTAGGAAACGATGTCATCCCCGGAACCTGATGACCCTGGTCCGCCAATTTTTCGCTATCCGCCACGTCGAGTTCGTACACCATCTCCTGAACCAGAGGCGGATGCGGAACCTGTTCCAAACGACCCGGCGCATCCTCTCGTGAAAAAGGTAAATTTTTGGGCGCTATCTTACTAGGGAATGGTCAGGCCTTTCCGTGGCGTTACAGCATGCGACTTATACCATTCGAAAGGTGGTTTTCTAAAACATCTGAAATCAATTTCAAAAAGTGCTCAAGAGCCACGTGGTTCGAGAAATCCAGGTTACAGTACATTTTCAGTAGTAATTCAGTAGTGATAAATTTCAACTAGAAAAATATTTTCTTCACGTTTTTATATTTTTCAAAATTCTACTTTTTCCCATACTAATTTCTACTGGATTTTCTACTGAAATTAGTACTGAATTACCACTTTGACCCGGATTTCTCGAACAACTTGGCTCTTGAGCACTTTAAAAAATGGATTTCGGATCTTTTAGGTCATTAGCTTTCGAATGGTGTAGGTCGCATGCTGTAACGCCACGGAAAGGTCTGACCGTTCCCTAGTTAGTTGGGGGGGGGGGGGGGGGCACCCCAAAATTAGGATTGGGAGTCAGTTTTTCCTAGCCTTTTTTTCCAAGCTTATTTCACAGGAGCGCTGCAAATGATTGTAAGCATTTAGTTTCAGAAAAAAGGTACTCGAAAATGAGATGATATCAGGTCGATTTTCAGCACTGGGAACACGAAAAAGCCCCTTTTTGTTATTTTCGCATGTAAAATTGGCCATGATGCTTCCCATTTTTAAAATAAATAATACATTTGCAGCGCTCCTACGAGCCAAGCTTAGAAAAAGGGATCCGAAAAACTTACTCCGAATCCCAATTTTGGGTTGGCACCCCTTAACTAGGGTGTATTAAAAAAAATGTTATGAAAAATAGTTTTTTTAGGATATTAAAATTGAGAGTGAAAGCGAAGAGGAAGAGGAAGAAGAGGATGAAGAGGAAGATGAAGAAGATGAAGAAGAGGATGAAGAGGAAGAAGATGAAGAAAGTAGAAAAGCTGAACATGAAAGGCGTGAGATGCTCAGGCGTTTCAATGAACAAGATTGGGCAGAAGCTGATATATGGTATGCAAATTATATGAGAGAGCGAGGAAATCGTCTAGACGAGGAGGAAAATGAAGAATTGGAAGATGAAGATGAAGAGGATGAAGAAGAAGAAGAAGGAAGCGAAGGTTCCATGTCACCAGTAACTCCTTCTGAAGAAGAGGACGAAGATAACGAAGAAATTGAGGAGAAGAAACAAAAGGATTTGGAAAAGTCAGCCAAGGATGCCCATGGAGATAATAACAACAAGGTTGTAGGATTGAAAGAAGAACAAGCTAATTCTGAAGAAACCAAAAAAATTGATAAGGATGACGAGACTGCTCGTAAAGCGGTAAGTTCTGATCATGACTGCTGAAACCAAAAATATAAAAAAAAGTTTTTAGAATAAACGTAAAGCTAGCGAAGATCAAAGCCTTGTGAATGAAGAAGGACCAGAAGCAAAAATTGGAAAACATGAAAAAGCTGATCAATCTCCAGCAGAACTTCCTAGCAAAATCCAGTCCATGGAAATCTCAAAGGAAGATCTTCTTGGGGAGAAGGTGAGATTGATACTCAAAAACTTGAATAGTAATTAAAAATTAATATTTCAGAATCAACAATCAAAAGATGCTCAAGCTGAGACTTATCAAGACTTGGAGGGCCAATCAAACGATGATACTGCCGATGTTGCTCCGGTAAAAACTGTAACTCAAAAAGTTTTCAAAACAAAATTCATTTCAGACTGTTCAAAAATCAGAAAAGGAACTTATTGCAGTGGCCACAAACTGTCAAACTACCTGAGGATAATCCAAAGTGATGGAATCTACTCTTGTGATGAGATAAATCAATGACATAAACAAATCAATGAGAAACTGTTTTATTTTGATATTTATTTAAAACTATAACACGTAATAAAATTTTAAATTAACATTAAATTGTTCTCATATTAACGCCTATTTGTGCACAATATTATGAAATACGAAAATTTGAATTACATCTTTTCAAAATATTATAAGCTTTTTACTAATGAGACGAGTAATATCACCGGTGTCTGAGGGGGGGTAATGGCATCAAAAATGGGCACCGTGCTCAACTACAAGAAATAATTTCATCCTTTATTCTAATCAAATAGTAAACAAGAAGCTCGAAAAATTACGCCACTTTCTAATTCAGAGTCGAATCTGATAGTTGCTTCTCCAAATTGGAAATCTTTATTTGGTGAAATTTCTGATCGGAGGATGTATAATGACGATTTCGAAGTGAGTTTGTCTAAAAATGGGATTTCTAAAATTCGATGATGAAGATAACCGCTTAAAGTAATTTCTTCCAAATGTTCGACGATCGATTTGTCTCCATTTTTCCGATTATACTCGTCTTGATATTAGCTATCTTTTGTACTATCTCACGTATCTCGCATTTTTTGTTCACGTCGAGATATAATAGAAAATATCGAGAGAAAAAAGTCCGACAAGTGAGGAAGAGTGGAAAGGTGTGACTCCAATATTTGAAAGTTGGGAAAGCAGATGCCAAATTGGACTCTAAACTAGTCGTGTTTTCAAAATTTTGGATAATCAAGAAAGAAATTGATTGCTTTTTTCATTTTGTCCTGACTAAGTTTTCAATATTTCTTGTTCCTATTTCTATTACGTTTTGGATACTGTAGATTTTGATATACTGTGCTCTGGAACACTGTACATTCAGTTGTTGTTATTCCTAAATCAAGTAAACTTTTTATATGAATTTCGGGAATCTAGCAGCGAGCTCAAAACCTTCTATACTTTTTCATTATATATATATGAAATATTCTCATATTCTTTCTTCTTTTGTATGCGTCACTGTTAACAGTGGCGCCTTTGACCCATACGGACTCTTCGATTCTACCGACCAGTTGAATCATCTTCTTTTATGTGTAACCATTAGGTTCAGCTCCGCCTCTATGTTTCTACTATAAAAGCACAGAGCGAGCTGACTATATATCCTTCAATAAACCATCTAAACCCCAGTCACACTATCCTTTACATTAGTCATCTTTGGTATTTTAGAAAAATGATCTGTTCACTGTACAAAAACGATTTTTGTTCTCGTTTTAGTTTTCGTTCTGATTTCGAATACATTCTCTTCTGATCTTAATCTCCCACTGTACAGGTATAATTTGAAATACAAATTGCTACCTGTGCCTGGAGCTATACACATGTACATGTATAATTGTATGCTGGCAGTGGGCGTGGTCTTATGGAGCTACCTGGCACTGAACGGGCGGAGTCGGAGAATGAGAAGAAATAATTTCTATATAAACTCATTCACTTCGTTCGACCTCAACATCTTCTACTCGTTGTTCTTTTTTTCTTTGAAAAATGCTCATTCCGAAAGTTCTCGTCGCCCTGATGCTCTTCTCGCATCTCCCAGCAACCAGCCCAATAAACTGCTATTGGGGCTCCATCCCGTCTGAAACCGACGCTGAAGGTTTCTCTCATCACCTTATCAGGGACAATTATGATGCTTGCGTCTTTGTTTGGGATCTCCAAAACAACACGATTGTTTTTGGAGGGCTCGAAAATGAAAATGGAACAATGTTAGCGGCCGGATGTACTGAGACTGTAAGTTATACTTTTCTAAAGTGCCTTTTAATATCATGAATGCTTCAGGAAGAGTGGATGAAGTGTGTTTGCCTCGTCGACCTTTGCATGCGCCCAGAAGTCATCGAGTCGTATTGGAAATTGGATGCCAACGTTACTGCCTTCTCAGAGGGTATCTCGGACGAAGCTGTTCACGAACATTCCATTCTCGAATCAAAAGTAATGATTCTGGAAAATGCTATCGATGCTTCGGAAAGCAATGCCACTGATTCCAACTCTACTCTCACTCCAGAATCTTTGTAATTTCTTGTCCTTTTCATGTTATTGCATTCGATTCTAATAATAAAGTTACTTGCAAGCAACTGTTTTTAGTATTACATGAAGAAAATTTGAAGAATGGGTCAGATTTTGATCGGAAATCGTCATAATAAAAAATAACAATAATAAGGCTGATGTGAGAAGTTGATGTGAAGGAAAAGAGGAAGAACACAAAAGAATTGGGTTTAGCACCTATCAGAATCCAGCTGTATCCAGATGTGAAGGGATTTTCAATAAAATGTTTCGTGTTTTGAAATATGAAATTTGAAATCAATGCCCAAATGGTTTTTGGTTGAAGAAAATTTTTCAAGATTTTCAATTGCTTTGTCTTACTACCAAAATCTTCATTCGTTTCCCATTTCTGACAAAATATCCAAAAACTTTATTGATGTTCTCTGTGCAAGTGATAAAGTTCATTACGTTTAGCAATTGAAAAGCAACTTCATTTTTTTCAAGAATGAGGTAGATATTTGAATGAAGAGGTAGAAAATGAGATGTATAAAATTGAATTTAACAAAACCTAACAAAATTATTATATTTAAAGAAAAGTTTAAAAAAAAGTAAAACCAAACAACGTGTTGTAAATGAATATGATTAAGGTCTTCCCAAAGATCTTCTTGGAACATTTCCAAAATTATTTCTTTGATTATGTTCCTTAATAGAAACCGCTAACAAGCTTTTGTAACGAATAATTTCCCCTTGCATCATTGCAACTTCTCGAATTTTTTCAGTCAAAATTTCATTTAGTTGTTCATTTCGCTTGTCTTTCGCTTCAATTTCCTTGTTTTTTCTTGCGAGTTCTTCTCTCAGTTCTGCGATTGTTTTGTCTTTTTCAACGATTTCTGAAAAATTGGCAATGTGGGTACTACTGAAAAACTAGGCGAAGAAACTCACCAGCTTTAAATTTTTTTCTCTGAGCATCACGTTGGTCTACCACACTTTGAATAGTTTTAAAGACCGCTGGTGTCATGACAAATTCTGAAAGAATGAGATATGAGCTCAAATGAGAAATATTCATATTAAAAACTGTTAGAGACTATTGCAGACTACTCGACTATTACAGATTATTCCACAGAATTCTGTAAACTACACTCACCAGGGGTGTTCTTGTCCTCTGAAGTCTCTGTTGAACTTGCCACAGGCTGGGCTTGATTCATACAATTGCCAAGTTCTGGGAAATTTGTGTTTCCATTGAAACTTCCCAAGTTAGGCATTGCAATTTGGGCTGGTGAGTTAACAACGCCTACTGGGCTCAGAATCGGTGGAAGATTTTGAGCCACATTGAAATTGGGAATTTGAACTGAGACTGGCGAGTTTGCCATTGTAGTTACACCAAGACCTAAAATTCAACAACTTTTTGATTTCTCAAAATGTGGGCCTAAAATAGTCACTGGAATAATTTTCACTTACTGGGTGGACTTGGAAGCAAGTTTGTAGAAGTATTCCCAACCGGTTGAGCTAGTTGTATATCAACCAAGTTTCCAGGATTTGCTTCTGAAATAAAAGAATGTTTTCAATTATGTTTACTCGAAAAACATACGAAATCCAGTAGTAAATGGAACTGGTCTCTTTGGCTGAAAGTTCGTTTCTTCTAAAATCACTGGATTGCTTCTTTTCAGATTGGAATCACTATTATTAATGTTATTTTGAATCGGATTTGGCGGAAAATTGAATTGCCGCGGAAGTAAAGTTGGGAGTCCAGCTTGGCTGAGCCCAACAGCTGAAATTTTGATCACTGGTTCTCGGAGAATAATGTTTGAGACAACCACTTACTGAATCCATTCTGCTGGACACTCGGTGGAACACTTTGTACGGTATTATGAGCAATATGGTTCACTTCCACCGCTGGAGTTTGGGATACGGTAGAGGATAGAATATTGTTTCGATTCTGCATTAAACTGTCATGACGTAGGATTTGTTGTTGAGCCAGAGCAAGTTGGAGATATAATGATTGGTTCGGATCCATGTTGATTAGAGTAGAAAGTGACTCTGAAACAAACTTAGGTTAGTTGGTAAAGCAACGATAATCCTGAAGCAGAAACAATAAAATAAATATAGAAAAACACTAAGTTAGTTGCGAGAACTTCAGCACAGACGTAGATAAGGTGAAATGCCGACAGCGCAAGAAGATAAAAAAATGCTTACTTGAAAATGGTTCAACAAAATGAACTATCAGAAACAAAACCCACAATAATCAAAAATGTTTCGTTCAAATTTTCGGTGAAAAAAACCAGGAGGCTGATAGGAACATAATCTATATTTCAAATGACCAACAGTTTTACTACTAATTGAAAAAAAACCACGATTCCGTTAACAGCAAAAATCAAAAGAAAAAAGACCAAGAAAGAAAATGATACGTCAATTTTTGTTTTTCTCATCAATTACTGACGGATAATTAGAAAATGACCAAAAAATTGATGAGAAGACAAAGAAAATAGAGATCATGAAACAGCCTATTAGTGTCAAAGAAGATTGCCTGTCGGAACTATCACTCCACCTTCAGAACAAATGTTACAAGAAATTTGGCAGAAATGAAGATAAGCTGTCTTTCAACGTTATTGATAAGAGTTATATGAAGAAACGTTGTCAGTTCGGTTGAATAGAAAAAATGCTGACACTGCAAAATTGTTCAGAATAAAAATTATGCGTTGAACGAAATAAAAAAATGATGTTTTTCATAAAGAAATTGTTAGTTGAAAAAATTGACTTTTGAGAATAAATAGTAAAATAAATAGAGCCAGTCAAAAAATAGATTTCGAACGGGAAAGTTGGTCTTCCAGACGTTCGGAACAAAAAGTCAAGTGCCAAGCCTAGGGAAACAAACAGAAAGAGTTAGAATAAAAAAGTTCGGCAAGAAAAAAGGGACAGAAAAAGTTGCCATTTGATGTTTGTTTGTGGAAAGTTTAAGTTCTCTGAGAGTTTTATGGTAACTTTGTTATAACAGTGAGAGTGAGAAAGTTAAAAGGGGTTATAGCTAGCTTGGGGTGTAATTAATATGAACATGATATCATAAAATGTGTATTTGTCTAATTAGTCTGATGAAGGGATGCGTAGTATCATGGAGTTGTCCCGTCTTTGCTCGTCGAGCCATGGAAATGTCTGGATTTGAAACGGACTGTGTAGAGTTTTAGATATAGAAGCGATCAATGAGATCTGTGATAAGATAAGACGACATTACACGTTTTGATCGACTTGTAGCTCTAATCTTCTCTAAATTCCTTTTAACTTTATTAATTCAGGAAGTTGTGTCACCATGGGATCTCAAGCTTGAAACCCTTTTTGAATCTCAATTTTCAATATAATGGGTCGAAAATATGAAAATGATCAGCATCATGAATATCTGGATATTCCAAGAGGATGGACCCTATTCGTCGGTAATTGAGAACGATTTTGAATAGGATCAGAAACTAAAGTTGATCATAAGGCAGCTGGAATGGTCCGAGCTGAAATTTTGGCTCTATTGCAGAATAGGGGTGCCTTCAAAAAATAGGGGTCCCCTAAAAAAATAGGGGTCCCCTAAAAAAATAAGGGTCCCTTCAAGTACCTCAGAAAAAATAGGGGTCCTTTCAAATTTTTTTTCTAGTTTTCCATTTCTTTGATTGTTTCTTAACTTCATTTTTTAGATTTGATCGGTTGCGATTACTAAGCCTTTTTAAAATGAATTTTAAAAAATGGTTAAAAAAATGGAAAACTAGAAAAAAAATTTGAAGGGACCCCTTTTTTTTTTGAAGGTGCCTGAAGGGACCCTTATTTTTTTGAGCTCTTATAATTGAGGACGAAGGGACCCCTATTTTTTTCGAACGACCTGAAAGGACCCCTATTTTTTTCGAGCGGGTTGAAGGGACCCTTATTTTTTTTTGGGGACCCCTATTCTGCAATAGAGCCGAAATTATTGTTAGGTATGGTGAAACTGATGTGTCAAATTAGGAAACAATTAGAGTAAAAGTTGCTTCAATTACACTACTTTTCTTATAATCCCACGTTCTAGTTTTTTTTTCAGAAAAAATGGACCTCAGCCAATAAGTTTCTACCTGTCCATTGGACGATTCAAAGTGTCGTGGTAATCTGAAACACAAACAAGACCAGCACACAAATTGGTTGCGCGCAACGCAGATAAATCTATTCTTTTTGTAAGTCCTCAAAAGAACATTGTGCACTATGTCGGCAAGAATTCCTGTTTTGGTATTGCATAGACATTTTTTTTTGGCTTATTCTGTTGTCTGCTCTAATCCGACGGTCACTCCATTCATTCGTTGTCCATATCATGTTCAATTTCTCTTTTTTTTTTGGTGTGGTTGATCATTAGGAAGTGTTTGAAACTTAGGCCTTCATGGTTGTTATAGGAATTCTTAACTTTTGAAATAACTAACTTTTTATATTTTTAATTTGAAGTTTACCTATTCAACCCTCATTATTTGATAAGTTGCGTGGAAACCAATTTTTTGAGGGATCAAGTTTAAAAAATTCAAAAAAAAACAGAGCTTTTTTTGAAGTAGAAATTTCAGGATGACTGAAATTCTGATATTTTTAGAGTGAAGAATCTATGAGAGTATATAAATTACACAAGGACAGGTTAGAATCCTCTCCTAAATATTTTTTTCGATTTCAATGCATGTTGGATTTTCCTGCTGTCTGGAAAATCTGATATTTCTACAGTTGGCCTAATCGAAACCCATTTTTTAAAGCTAACATGGTTCGTAAAGTTATAGTGGGCCCATTAAACAGGATGAAATCTAACACAAACCCATATCTTCTCTATAAATCAACCTCGGACAACGCTAATAAATTGAAACTAGACATAATTACAACGCCTCTCTCATATTCACAAAGGTCACCATGTTCCCACTGCCCCCGATTAAGTTATTACTACTGTTCGTCCATTCTGTTTGTTATTGTTCTCGTCTACTGAATGAGGCAGAAAGGGTACCTGAGACGGATCAAACAGTATTATTACCATAACTACACATACCAGGTTTTTTATTTACCCTTCGTCCCGCACCCTTCTCGAACACTCAGTTCCCACCAGATGACGTTTTGAATGGCAAACATGGTTCACAAGTGTTTCTTCCAATTTTTCTCACATTCAACCTTTCAACTTTCAATGTGTAATTCGTTCTGGTATAATTGCTTGTTTCATTTCGAAAATTTCCCTCTTTCCTACTTTCAGTAGGCAGACGTCTTGTTTTCCTCTTTTTCTCCTCAAGCTTCCATGTTGTCCTGATGTCGTTCTGCTAATTGGCTTTTGCCACCCCCCCCCCCCCCCCCCTCATCCCCATGTCGCTCCTTTTTCTCAAAAATAATTTGAAATTGTTTTTCAATTCTTCTTTCTTCTCTGGGTGGCCTTGTCGTTTTCTTCTAGACTCCATGGGGTTCACAAGTTTTTAGTAATATGTATCAATTGATATGTACTGCTCTTAAAGGGGAGTAATCTGTTTTTAAATTTTTCGTGTTTTTAGTATTTTGAATTTCAAAATAACGGGAGTCTCAGTTGAGAAAAATCTCTGAAAATTTGTCCAACAAAAAATTATAGACTGTCAAATAGGCTAAATAGGGTCGGCTCGGGTATCTATTTTCTCATATTTTCAATTCAACATTGGTTTCGGGTAGCTCGTGAAAAAATAAATTTTACGTGAATCTTTTTCTGTTAAAAAAATCTATAAATTTTCTACCCGAAAGGATCCTATTCGGCTCATTTGATAGCCTATATCTTCTTTCAAATTTTCAGAATTTTTTCTCTACTGTATTTCTCATTATCTAGTAATTCTGAGTCTATCGAGGTATACACATTAGTATTTCTAGAATAGTTTACACCCCCTTCAAATGGGCTGAAAAAGTATATAGCTAGACTAGCCTTGTTTTTTCCGTTTCATTCTGAAATTTTTTTTCCCAAGCTTTCTTGATTACTAATTCCATTGTTTCCCCTTTGGTACACTTTGAATAATTTTTGCTTAACCGAACCCTTATTTATTCAAGGGGTGCGTTCCCAGGAACTTTGTCAATTTGTATGTTGACACAGAATAAGGCATTAAGGTTAAAACATTTTTTATTTGAACACCAAGGGAAAAATCCAGATGAAACACATCGTGTCCAAACCCGGGTCGGCTCGGGTTTTGAGGCACAATATTTCTAAAAGTCAATTTTTGGAAAAAAATTCGATTTTTTTGACGGTTTTCTGTTCAATTTCAGCATATTTCCTAATTTCAGTGCTTTCGTGATTTTTATGCAATTTAGAAACTTTTTTTATGAAAAATTGATTTTTTTTAATGAAAAATTTTTGACGGATTTGGACATGTTCGCTTCAAGTGTTCCTCATCCAAAAAACCAAGAGAAGAATGAATAAAAAAGAAAATGAGCCCCCTCCGGTTTGAGACGGCACTGATTGTATACACATTTTGCGTGAATTTATGCGAAAACGCTTTTTGACGCCAACGATGACAGATGCTGATTGGTAAAAAAGAGAAAAGAAGAAGATGAAAGGAGAAGGAGAAGAAGAAAGGAGCGGGAGGAAGTGAGGTGTATAGATTTTATGAAGACATTTGGTGCCACACACACACACTCCCAGATTTTTCGAATAGGTCGTCGGATCCGAGTGGTCCCCCGATGTAACACCTCAGAAATCATTCTAGAATAAGTGTTCCCCTTAGACATTTGATATTCATACCAAGTTTCCCAATGAGTCATGTTCCCAAGATTCTGAGGTGAATAACGGTGGTTGTGTGTGTGTGTTAGCCAACAAAAGAAAAGCTACTTTCGATTTTCACGATGAAAGTACGATCACATTAATCGTGTTCCGTTGGCATGCTCGATTAGGCAAAACGTCTTCCATTTTTATTCATCCTTTTCCCTTTTCGATGTCGTTTGAAACCTTAAAAGTCAATTTGAATAGTTCCCTCTAAACATCAAACACTAGGTTATCACATAGTAGGTCGTCTTGGGGCGATAATCCATTTTTGCGCGAGAACGAAAGTCAATGGACGAAAAAAAAATCGAGGTCTGTCGTTTAATCAAAATCGTGTTCGGACAGATCAAAGTTTTTTCTTGGTTGGTCTGCTGACGAGAAAAGATAATGTAAAACGGAAGAATACAAGTTTGACTTAGTTTTGTCTCTAGAAACTTGGATTTTGGTTTGAAAATTGATTTTGTAAAAAAAATTTAAAAGAAAAAATTTTTTGAAAGTCCATGTTCTGGATGAAATTAGCACTCGAATTTTTTACATTTTCATCTGAACCGATAGTAGTAAAATTTCAAATTCGCTTTATTCAAATTAAGTCCACATTACTGTAGTTAGAAGTCCAGATTACTGTAGATGTAGATTTTGGTTTCAACGTTGAGTTTTGTGAGAAAAGTTTGAAAACAATATCTATGTTATGGATGAAATTCCAGCTCCAGAATTTTTTTATTTTCACTTGAATCGATAGTGTTTTTTTAAATTCACTTTGTTTGAAATGAGTTCAGATTACTGTAGTGATAAGTTCAGATTACTGTAGTCATAAGTTCAGGTTACCGCAGATAAATCAAAATTACTGTAGATGTCCAGATTACTGTAGATAAGTCCAGATACCTGTTTTTATATATCCAGATTACTGTAGTTATAAGTTCAGATTACTGTAGTTATAAGTCAAGATTACTGTAGATAAGTCCAGGTTGCTGTAGATATCTAGATTACTGTAGTTTTGAGTCCAGATTACTGCAGTTAAAAATACAGATTACTGTAGTCAAAAGTCCAGATTACTGTAGTTGAAAATCCAGATTATTGTAGTTAATTTGAAAATTAAACTTTCAGAAGTAATAAGGGATCTTTGTGGTCCTAAATAACTTTGTAATTTCATTCAGGTATCTAATTTTCGATTATGAAATTTTCTACGGTATTTTGAATTTAAAACTGATTTTCATCAGATTTTGAGTATTACTGTAGTTTTTGTTGGCTTCTGTCATTTTCAGAATTTTCAGAATTTCATACGTCTCTCACAATTTTTTCCATCCATTACTTGGTTCCCCTCCTAATCCTTATGAAATTTTCTACGGTTATTTTTATTTGAAACTAATTTCAATTTGAATTACTGTAGTTGGCTTTTATCATTTTAAGTCACCGATTGTTCACATAAAGTATTTTTCCCATTTTTTCGTTCCCCTCTAATCCCTTCAGCTATTCTATCTCTCATCCCACCCTCATCTGATCTCATTTCAAAGAAAGCTGTAAATCTTAAGGGCCGGTGGTGTGTGAGGGACACACGCCGGCTGTCTTCTCTTCACTTCCCAATTCCCATTGGCGAGTTTTCGAATTTATAACCGGTCAAAGTCAGTGTGTCTAACAAAGGGAAATGAGGAGGGGAGCGAGTGGAGTGAGTGCCAGTCAGATACAAGGTGCCGATTGGCTTGGAATGTAACCTTGGGCACGGCGGCCGAAGATGGATGGAGGGAGATGAGGGTTAAGAGCGGTTTTGCGGTCTCAAACACAAACCGTACACCTGTGAAACCTGACACCTATTTTTCTTTTGAAACAGTTTTGTTGAAAGTTTTTGGAAGTTTGAATTCCTAGAAGTTCACTGAGATACTGGTACCCACCGGCACCTCACGGCTGTCGTGTAAGTGCATTGACACACAGGAAAATGAAATTTCTTGTGATTCATAAAAGAAGCCGCCTCTCTTTAAAGATCTATCAATTTTCTGTCTCACTCGAAACTTCATTTTTACGATTTTGCTCGTAAATTTTTGTTTCCTCAACCTCAAACTTGGTTAGTATTGTTTCTTAAGCTTGGAATTTAAGTTTTATTTAGCTTCAGGACATTTCGAAAACGATATTTCGTCAAACTAATGTTTTGAGCATATCCGCTGTGTTGAGACGATTCGAATGATATATTAAACATCTAGAAATACTGGCAAACTAGCCTAGATATGGTCAAAAGTCGGTTTTCAAAAACGTAATAGGAAAAAAGTGGGCGGAGTCCTTAAACCAGAGCTTTCCGGCGAAAGGACCCAGCGAGTGGTGGGTACCAGTAGATGGGTCCTTAGGTTATAAGCACAGCGCCCACCAAGAGGACCCTGATTGAACGAGTAATTTTTGAGATACACTTCGATTTATACCAAAAATCGACGATTTCTCTCATGGAAGCCCAAAAGTAAGACGTTTCGAAAGTGAGACATTTCGAAAGCGGACATTTCGAAAGTGTGAAATCGCGTTTCTGCCAAATTTTTTGGAACTTTTCAAATATTTTCTTTACGTTTATCATTCATTATTTCTTAAACAATGCCTTAATATAATTAAAAAACGCAAAAATAAATACGCGAAAATTCCAAAAATTATGCAAAAACGCGATTTCACACTTCGGAAATGTCCGCTTTCGAAATGTCCACTTTCGAAATGTCTTACTGTCAAAATGTCTCACTTTCGAAATGTCCTTTTTTGGAATGTCCCAAAGCATTCTATTTATGATAGATAAACTGAATCCAGATCCCTAGTTTTTCAATCAAGTTTATTTTGATAATCAAGTTTATAGATTTCAACAATATTTTTCCGGTTCCGGGAGATTTCGAAAGTAAGAAATATCCGAAGTGACACATATCGGAAAGTTGAAATTTCAAAAGTGGACATTTCGAAAGTGCGAAATTTCGAAAGTGTGGAATAGCGTTTTTGCCCAGTTTTTGGAACTTTAAAAATGTTTTTTTGCGTTTATAATGCGTAATATCTTAAACAATGCTTTATTTTTTAAAAATGGAAATATATATATACTAAAAATTACAAAAATTAGGCAAAAAGGCGATTTCACACTTTCGAAATGTCCGTTTTTGAAATGTTCACTTTCGGAATTCGAGATGTTCCGGAGCCTTCTATCATATTTATCATGGATACATTAAACCCAGATCCCTAGTTTTAAATTTAAGTTTTTTTTTATAATCCAGAGACTTCAAAACATATTTTTTCACAAGAAATCTAACCAAAAACAATCGTCCTACCAATAGTAATAATTATTCCCAGAGACTACGTAACGTGTGTAAAAATGATCCGTGGGAAAGGGACACTCGGTTTTCCAACTGACGTTTCACTCTCTCTCTCTCTCCCATCGTTTTTCTACTATTCTTCCTGGAGAATTTTTGTGTTGAGGAAGGAAGAGAGAGAAAGGTTGAAGTGCGGACAGACTCTCTCTCTCTCTGAGAGAGCTATCCGATAGCTGCCCCGCGCGGTGCCTGTCCGTCCAGAGCGTTCACTGCTGGCTGCTGCTCCTTCTGTTGGTCACTCAATCATTGATTGTGTGGACATAATAGAGGAGTCGCAGAGACAACGGGCGACTTGGGGGGTGCACAATTTGGTTTTGTCGGAGAAAATAGTGTGGCCGGGAGGGGCTAACGGGAATCGGGGGGAAAAGAAAAAGAGTCCCGCGTCTGTTTTCCAACCGTTAGCCACCCCAACATGTTCGCGCGACTCGGGGTGGTCTTCCTCCTCTCTTTTCTTTTTCTCCGGACACAAGCCTCTTCCTTCTTTTCTCTTCTTCTTCTAGCCTACTCCTCCTCCTCCTCCTCTTTCCCGAGAGTCCGAGAATCTTTCTAACTGTCTGCGTCTCTTCGTCTTCTATTAGCCTATGCGGACCACTCTACGCTCTCCGCGCGGACCGCACACTATCGACCGCCCTCCGTCCGGAATCATTCCGTTTTTTTTTGCGTTGTGTTTTTTTGCACCGTTTATCTTATTACGGTTCACCTTTTGAGCTTCTTGTTCTGTTTTTTGTGTCCTTTTTTGCAACAAGACACAAAGTTTTTCTAGTTGGAAAATGTTGCAATTTTGGAGAGGGACCACTCCATATTTACTGGTTCAATAAACTTGTCTTGCGCATACTTCTAGGTACTTCTCTTGCTATATGAATAGGATTCTACTTCCATTTTTCCAAAGTACAGTATGAAATTGGAAAATTTTGGAAATATCATTTTTGATTTGATATTGTTTCGTAAATTCCAAGCATAATCCTTTTCTACTTCCCAAAATGTCAAAGTTGTATAGTCAATTCTTGAATACTTTCAAGTCCTTTTTTCCATCAAACGCTGAGTAATAATAGAATCCTATTTTCAAAAGTACAGTAAGAAAATGGAGAATTATTTGGAAATGTCATCCTTGATTGGCATTTTGTGTTCAGAATCCCATCCCTTCCCAAAATGCCAAATTTGTATAGTCAATTACCCTTTGCCGTCGTTTTTTATGACCCTTTTAGATGTAGTAATAAAAATCATTCGACATTTCCCCTTACAAAAATTTCCTAATCCTTTTCTTCTGATTCTCTCGGACCGCCTCTTTTTCAAATGAGCTTCCTACAGTAAACCAGTTGAACAGCTGCACTGAATGACAGCATCTTCAGATTTCCATTTTGTTCCTAGGCTTCTGAAGCAAAATTCAAATTGTTGTTGTTTTCGTTGTCAGCATTTGAATATTTATTCCATGGCACGTAAGACGGATGCTCATTATTGGCCAGGAAGTCAGCGTCTGCTCCATTTTTAGTCTGAAAAGGAAAACTTTGAACCTTCTTTTGGGGATCTGACCCTGTATCATTTTCCTGGGGACAGACGGCGTAACCCAATATTCTGAATGAAGTGGAGGAAGGCCTAGCTTTAGTCTCTAGCTAAATGGATTTTGAGACCATACTTTTTGGGACTTCAAGTTTCATTTACCGTAAAACCTAAGACACCCAAGTGAGCCCGAAAAGAGCACTTTCTCAAATTTTGTTCATCTGAAAGTAGTCTCGGTTCCTTGTCAAAATAGACTAGGATCAATATAAAACTCATTATGAGTTGCTTCGCAAAAATTAGTAATTTAGACTTTTGTGAGATTCGAATTTTGATTTTGAATAGGTTGAACATTAGAAGGACATGTCTCTCTATCAGAAGTCGACCGGTATATACAATAAAAAGTTTGACAGTTTTAAATAAACGTTTTGTATACCAACATGCCAATTTGTATTCCAATCCACTATACATGGAAAGAACACACATACACTTTCACCGTTCATTTCTCTTCTTCCATTTATTCCCTGCTGACATGAATAATCTTCAATTTCCCGATTCGCACGCTCACTCTTAGCCCCATTCATTTTCCGTTGTCCTTCGAAAGGGCCTTCCTTGCGAAGGAGTTCAATTCGATGCCTGAGTCTTCGGTGTCCGTCCATAATTCATTGAAGTGAGAGTATGTACTTCCCATTGTTGTCGTCTTGCGTAATGGAGTCCTTTTTTTCTTCTTCTTCCGTCATGTTCCACATTTTATTCTCACACTCCCAAGTGGTGCATTATACTTTAAGGTCGTTCCGTTGAACTTGAACTCTCCGTTAGTGTCATTGGAAACTTATACTGAATGATAAATCTTCCTGGTAATCCCTCATTTTCTCACGCTACAGATCCATTATGTGACATGTAATTATCAGGTAGACACAATCACACAACACCACCGTCACCTCCTCTCACTTTTTCCTCGCCTTTCTCTATCTCTTTTGGACCGGTCGCCCATGTAGTGACGAATGACGGTGACCTCCTCTCTCATACAACAATAGTAGGATCGATAGGTTTTGAATACAACCGTTCCCCTCGTTTTTATTGTACTCGTACCTATGTATAGAGCAAAAAATGAAAACCCAACTAGAAAGAAAGAAAAGTGTGAAAAAGTTTTAATCCAAAGTTTTTCTCCCTTTTGAAAAAGTTGAGTTCATATAATTCTTTTCCGCATAAAATATCCGGATCAAAACGCGCGGAAAACTTGCTTCTCCACCAAAATCAATAATGATCATAAGATTGCAATATTAGCCGATTGTTTGCTCGCCTTATTTCCCCCCTCTCGTTTCTACCCTTTACCTTTCGTTTTCTACTTATTCAATCTCACGGGGCTCACCTGTTCCCATCTCCCGGGGGTTTTTTTTTTGAAATTTACGTCCAGAACTTTCTACCGTATCATTGATCTATGTAGAAAGAATACAGAAACTTTAGACAAAAGTTTTGAAGTTTGTGCTCTCTAAGAGCTCCTTTGGGTGCGATTGAGTTCTCGACCTAACACGCAATTTTTGGGGAGTTTTACTTGTAGTTTTTTTTGGTTCTAGCTTGAGTTTTTCAGGGTTTGCATTGTGAGGAAAAATTTCGATCTAAATTTCTAATTTACAGTTTTAGTCGCTATTTCATGTATAAAAGTTCGAGGAACTTCTATGACACAAATTTTTTTTTTAAAAATTTCCCAATTTTTCTTTTAAATCTCGAAAAATTTCGAGAAAATTCGGAAATGTTTCCTTTCGGCCCGCGGGTCGGGACGGGCCGAGAAAATTTTTTAGAGCCCGGGCCGGCCCGTCAAATTGCAACCCTGGAGGTTTTGAGTTTAGTAGGTTTTATGAAAAATGATAGTCATTTGGGGGTTTAGAAATTGCATGATAGTAGAAAATTATTCAATTTCTACTTGAACACTTATCATCCTCTTTTCCTCCTCTTGCTCATTCTGCAATGCAATTCATTTCAAAATTAATGAAAAAATTATTTCAAAAAAAAAAAGTTCCCGCTGCTGCTCTCACACATTTTAGATTTATTATTCTGAGAGAGGCGGGAGGAAAATGGGAACCAAAAAATGTGTGTTTAGACCAAAAACGCTGCTGTTTCTGGGGCACACATTGCTTTCTCTTTTAGAGCCCAAAGTGTTGATCTTTCTGGTCCCAAAGGGAGATTTTGCGTCCATGTTATAGACTCTGGGAAACCAATCCTCGTTGTCTTTTTGCTTCTTCGAATCTTCTTATTCTTCAAATTGCAAAAAAAACCTGAAGTAGAGTTCCAATATTTTAACTTGTCAGCTGTCCGCAGAATTTTTTTTTGAACTTGAGGTATTGCGGTACACCTACGCCTCAGTTTCCCTCAAGTTCTCAATCACTTTGTGTTACTCAACAGCTGATAAGAAATCGAAAAGAAAGGGAGGCTCTGATTTCATTTCCGACGAGTCCTCTCAACGTGAATAATAGCCAACTCATTTGCATTTTTTTTCATGAACTATTATACTATTGTAAGTAAATATTGGACAAAGAAACACACTATCTGATTCTCATTAACGCGGTGATAAAATCGATGTGTTTGTACTCACGCTCCATTGTGTTCCCAGACATTGTGTTGGAGGTCATGGTTATCAAGTCTTGATAAAAGTAGACCAATCTCTTCTCTTCTTTTTTCGATTTTCTGTCTCCCTTTCTCTCGTTTTTCTCCTCTTGATCCAATGCGCTGCTAGGTGTCATCACTGGACCTTTGGGAACGCTGACTAATTGCTGTTTCACTACGCATTGCCTTTTTTGCTATTACTTTTTACTTTTTGACTCCTACTCCTTCCCGTTCTCTGCCGATTTATCAGAAAATGTATTCTGAGCCCCCCCCCCCCCCCCAAGACGACTCTTTTGCCATTCTTCTCCTAAAGAATAGGCTAAAACGGAAAAAGGGAAGGACGGCCGGGGAAGCAAGAATAATTTTGACTCTCTTTTTGTGTGACCACTTTTGGGGCAGCGCCCTAGTACACTTCCAGAACAACATGAGGTCAAGCTTATGAGAGGGGAATACGGGAGAGGGGAGCGCGGTTTCCGATCCATTGTTAGGACTTGAGTCATGCTATTCTTTTTTTTTTGGATTTATGGTTTTTTTGGGGGGTGGATTGATTTAAAAACTACCGTAAGATCTGTAGT
Source organism: Caenorhabditis zanzibari (assembly GCA_963966625.1). Lineage (NCBI taxonomy): Eukaryota > Metazoa > Nematoda > Chromadorea > Rhabditida > Rhabditidae > Caenorhabditis > Caenorhabditis zanzibari. Next base: position 14,633,316 of record OZ016473.1, read on the forward strand.
AGAAGGGCTCAAAATGAGCAAATTCTTGAAATTCAAACAAATTGGAATTATTTTTATTAGAATCCTCGTCAAAAATTGGCTGGAAACGTCACAAAATTGGTTTCAAATCTTTTCTAACAGATTTTGTGATCCGTTTTGAAAATGTAAAAAAAAAATTAATTATTTTTTTAAATGATTTTTTTAGTATTTGATAAATAGAGGATCCTGTCTTTATGATACAAATTTTAAGGTATATTTGAGAAAATATCCTTTCTAGGGTGAAACATTATCCGATCTTTAGTCTATTCTGGAAGCGAATTTGGTAATTTTTAAATTAAAAAAAAACTTTTTGGTATCGAAAACAAATAGCGGGTCTTGCCTTTTTGATACAGGCTTTAAGGGATATTTGAGAAAATATCATTCTTCGATTTATTAAAAATTTCCGATTTTTAACCTAAATTGTCAGCTATAGCCTTCAGCAACTTTGAACTTTCTGACCTCACTTTTTTTGAGTGGAAAATTGAATTTCTAAAACTCAATTTCCCCTATCAGTGAGTCACCTTCAAAATCCCATTTGCATATATTATACCGTGCCACCATTCATTCATATTTTTTGGGCTATGAAACGTCAGCCTACCTTGTCGAATTATTGATTCTTCGATTTATTATCTGAAAGTTGACTTACCGTATTTACTCGGATAGACCGGCACCCTCTATTAGACCTGCTGTCAAACTACCATTTTGGAAAATAAACTGGCACCCCATAAATTAATGAAATTAAAGAAAGTACTATTTTATGAGAACTTCAAGTTTTTTTTCCAGTTTTTTCACACAATTTTGGATTTCACATAATTTCGGATGATGGTTGCTCTATATAACTGTTCAAAAATGCTTTATTTTACATATTTTCAGAGAAAAAGCACCAATTTTTTGTTAACTTTAACTTATTGATAAATTGACTTTTATGAAAAATAGACCGGCACTCTCTAATAAACCAGCATCAAAATGAGGACCACAAAAAATAAACCGACATGCCGGTCTATTATAGTAAATACGGTATATTTTCCTAATTTCTTCAAATCCCTATTCAACTAGAACCTCTTGCGTCATCGGCTACCACTAAATCATGGTTAATCGGTCATTGGAGACATCTAGAAAGATTCCATAAAATGCAACATATCCCCCCTTCCCCTCTCTTGCCACCACCATTAATATCTATTTGGAAGATAAGCATCGCCTAAATCTCAAATCAATATAATAAATGTAGATCACCAAATAGAGACGTCTCCGAATTCTCTCTTTCTCTCTCTCTCAGCCAGCAGCTATATGTGGATGCTGTTGCCTTTTTGGAAGATGCTGTTTCCATTCTTCTCCTCCTCATTCTTCTTCTTCTTCTTCTTCTTAGTCGTCGTCGTCGTCCTTCATCATTATTCGGGAAAAAGAGGAGAAAGAAAGAGAGAAAGAGATGGGCCTTCTGTTCGGAATCAAGGCGACTTTCTTTTCTTGCGGTCTTCGATCACACACTCACTCATTTCTCAACCTGGTCTGGTATGGTGGCCCCCGTCCTGACCGCGCTTCGATTTATATCAGATTTTCGATTTTCAATTTTCAAAAATTTCCGTACCACAAGTATATCTAAGATCCTCAATGTAAACTTCTGGATTACGAAACTCTTTGAAATTGTTTCAAAAACGCATGTGAACAATTTGTGCATCAGAGGTTTTTGTGTAATAATGCTGGACGCGTCCCCCCTGTGTGTGCCCCGTCCACTAAAAACTTTTCTCCGATATGTGTCTTCTCTCCTTATCGATCAGTTTAGTTATCATTGTGCCTAACTTTCTTGTAATATTATTACACTTTGTTCAAACAAGTAGTGTCCATTTTTGAGTCACCTATATGACGTTAACCTGTTTTTCTTGTCTATCTTGTTGTCTGTGCTCTTTTTCAATTTCTCAAACTTTAAATTTCAGAAAAAAACCAAATCCAAAAAGAGTCATCGTGGTTCTGACTTTCCGGCGTGCTCTACGCCGCCAGCATCAACGAGAACCATGTCTGCAGGACTCGACGAGATTGATTTGAATTCTCTGAGGGTAAGTCCTTTCATTGCCACCCAGAAACGAATTTCAATGATGTTTCATGACCCATGACAAAATAAAATGCCTTTGTACCCAATGTTCCGCATTTCGCAACTACATTTTGTTGATCCACACACAAAACAAATCGCTGACACATTGAGCCTGGAGCATTGAGCACAGAGCTTTGTGTGTAACATTTTCAAAAATCATCTCTTGCTCAGAAAGAAAAGCTCAAATTTTTGTCGAGGATGCAGCCGGAATTAAAAAGCAACAAAAACCACCAAATTTTCAGGACCCGGCTGGAATCTTCGAGCTAATAGAGGTTGTTGGAAATGGAACTTACGGGCAAGTATATAAGGGTCGACATGTTAAAACCGCGCAGTTAGCCGCGATCAAAATTATGAATATCAATGAAGAGGAGGAAGATGAAATCAAATCCGAAATTAATATGCTTAAAAAAGTGAGTTTTGCGGTTATTAACAATATAAGGAGACTCTATTTAGTACTCTTATCATCGAAACGTGGCCACTTATTATGGAGCATTCATCAAAAAGCTGCCCTCATCTACCGGAAAACACGATCAATTATGGCTTGTCATGGAGTTCTGTGGCAGTGGTTCTGTCACGGACTTGGTGAAGAGTTCAAAACAAGCATCTTTGAAGGAAGAATGGATTGCATACATTTGCAGAGAGATTTTACGGGTGAGAGACCGAAAATTCTAACAAACACTTTTGATAACAAAAATTTCCCGATTCCAGGGTCTCTACCATTTACATCAAGTCAAAGTAATCCATCGTGATATCAAAGGACAGAATGTGTTGTTAACGGATAGTGCAGAAGTGAAGTTAGTCGATTTTGGAGTATCTGCTCAGATGGATAAGACTGTTGGAAGAAGGAACACCTTTATTGGAACACCTTATTGGATGGCACCCGAAGTTATTGCGTGTGATGAGAATCCAGATGCCACATATGACTCTCGTTCGGATTTGTGGTCGCTAGGTTAGTATATAAGAAGGTTGAAATTTGAAATTTTTTTAGTTTTTGATTTTTTCATGATTAAAACACGAAATCACTGCACGATTCAACGTTTAGCAGGTGTTGAACTCCCACAACTGCTGAAAAAGTGGAAACAGACAGATCTTTCTATTGTTTTTTCATTTTTACAGTCTGCAATTTCTGCTAAACGTGGCAACGTGCAGTGGTTTCGTGATTTAATCAAAAAAAATCAAAAACAAAAAGTTTACAAATTTCAATCATGTTATATCGTATTCTTTGCTTAAAGGGGGAGTACACAATTTCCCAAAATTTTGAGATTTTGGTATCATTCGATGAAGAATTAGGGCGCGGGAAATAAATTCTCTTGGACCATAGTCTGAAAATGCCCCATATTCGAAATATAGGTCGAAAACAGCTCAAAAATTAGTACTGTGAGGGTGCAAATTGAGTGTTTTGGGAGTAGTGAGAATCCTTGAGGGTGCACGTGAAAAAATGAATAAAAACGTGAATTCTTTTCGCACCCTCACAGTACTAATTTTTGAGCTGTTTTCGACCTATATTTCGAAAATAGGGCATTTTCAGACTATGATCCAAGAAAATTTATTTCCCGCGCCCTAATTCTGCATCGAATGATACCAAACTCAAAATTTTGGGAAATTGTGTACTCCCCCTTTAAAGCTCTATTATTGTAAGAAACTCTCTAGTCAAGCAATACGTACTACTATTTTGATGTTTTTTCGCTGTTCCAATATTTGCTCCTTCCCTCCGAACATTTGTCGTGTTTAGATCTGCTTCGTTTCACTATTTGCATTTATGTGTAAATGGGCGCCAGAAGTAGAATGAGCACGGGGAGCTAGAGGGATCTCAGGCAAAATGAGTCACATCACGATTTTCTCCCATAAAAATTGAGATTTTCCAATCGAAACTTATATGAAAATGTAGATCTCGATGAGATCTACGGAATGATATACAAAAGGACAATATTCACAAGCTCATTTTTGTGCTGCACCCCGAAAAAGCACCCGCGTCGAAAATTTAGCCAATAAATCTAGCGATTCTATATGTCATTTTGTAATAATAATATTTATTGGCTTCACAGGGTATACAAAAATAAATGACACAAGAAAAAAGGGGATGAAACTGAGCAAATAAGATTGAATGACCGTAGATCTCATCGAGTTCTACATTTTTATATAAGCTTCTATTCAAAAACCTCAATTTATGTAGAAGAAAATTGTTGGCCATGTCTGACTCACAGAAATTTTTCAACCCATGGAACACAACTTTATCAAATTTAGGAATCACCGCATTGGAAATGGCCGAAGGTCAACCACCGTTGTGCGATATGCATCCGATGAGAGCGTTGTTTTTGATTCCACGCAACCAGCCACCCAAGTTGAAAAAGAATAAAAAATGGACCAAGAAGTTTGAACAATTCATTGAGACTGTATTAGTCAAGGATTACCATCGCCGTCCATACACAGAGCTACTGCTACGCCATCCATTTATCAAAGAGCAACCTCACGAAAGGACCATTCGACATTCCATCAAAGAGCACATTGATCGGAATCGGCGTGTGAAGAAGGACGACGGAGACTACGAGTATTCCGGAAGTGAAGACGATGAGCCGGCACCAAGTAATCGTGGACCTTCAATGGGAATCCGGGAAGACACCGAGAGCTGTTCGATGATCCCAATGGACAACACTCTCCGCAAGGGATTCCAGAAGCTTCAGGAAAGTAATCGTAGATTTGCTGAGCCAGGAGTTCAACAGCTCAGAAGGCTTCCTCAACAGCCAGTGCCACCACCATCTCAATATCCACCGAACAGGTAAGCCTAAAGCGAGACTGACAAAATTAAGGCCGCGATATCCTTTTTACGGTATTTCTGATTATGGAAACAGGCGGCTCTAAATGTAAGCTTTTTCGATTCAAGAAACTTATTTTCGAAAGGGAGGCCTCAACCCCGGCGGCCTACCCACAACTCTGACCTGAATCAATTTTTAAACAAAATCTAGTCCCTTTTTCAGATACGTTGAGCCTCGACGAGAAGCTGATGTGAAACTCCGCGCCGTTTCATCCCGTGGCGCCGCCGACGGACCACGCCATTCTCCAGCATCAAGGCCTCGGCCAGTGAGTCACCATCAGGTTTTGTTTTTGACCTTTCCTACTAAATAATATAAACAGTCATCAAAATGGATCTAATAATAACAAATGTTAATGAAAAGTGTCGATTGGGTGTGGCCGCGTCCATTAACCTTTCAACGTTTTTGTGAATGCGTCAGAAAATAAACTAACCATTTTGTTGAGGGATTAACAATTGATGAATGTTTTTTTGCTTCTAAACTTTGAGAACTTTTTTGGAATCAATTTTTTCCAGCGCTCTCCACAACAGTCCCACCCAGCTGCTCCACACTTGGCTGACCTCGCTAACTATGACAAAAGAAGACGATCCGAACGCGAAGAGCGCCGTGAACGTGAACGAGCGGCTCACCATCAGATGCCAATTGCACGTGTCTCCGCCAGTGTTCCAGCGCCCCAACAATCCCGAAAAATGTCGGAACCCCTCCTCATCAGCCATCACGCCAAACCAGAAGACCTCGACGCGCTTGCCAGTGAACTATCCAAGATCGGCGGCCTTCGTAACGGTCGTAGCCGCGAGGAGAGCATGAGCCCGCCGCCACCAGCTCCACCACCACGAGAGGCCTCAATCTCCTCAATCACCGACTCGGTTGACGTGAGTGAAACGGAGAATGGAGCAGATGCGGAATGGGATGATTTGAAGGACCTCATGATGAACGGAGAGAGCACACTGCGCGGGCCGAATAAGCCGCTGCCGCCGACGCCAACAGATGGCGAGAATACACTTGTGTCAGATGCGCGCCGGAATGGCAATGGAAGTGGGGCTCACGGAGGCTACAAAGGGAAAAGTGTTCTGCCAGAGGTGAGTATAGTGAGCAAAAGGGGTCCAGCGGGATTGCGGATTGAGCGGCCCGGTCCGTCCGCTCGGCCCGGCCCGTCGGCCCGTATTTGAATTTTTTTGAAAATGTATAACTTATTTTAAGAAATTGTTTTTCGGCCCGGCCCGTCGCAACCCTGAGCCCAGTGGGGCCCACTATCTCAACGTCTACTTTTCAGGTCCGTCCCGGCATCATCTCTCTTGACGACGATGACAGCGACTCGGACAACGAGGAGAGCAACGAGCCACTTATGTTCAAGCCAATTGTACGTTATCTCTTTTTTCTCTCCTGGCTAACTACTACTTTTTTGGCTCCCGGCTTTTCGTACACACTTTTCCGTCTTTCAGAACGCTTCCAGCTCGCGCGGAGCTCTCCCGGACCTACTGCCAAAGTCGCCACAACTCCGTCGTCCGATAAACGAGCAGGCTCGCCAAATGAGTGATGATCGTGCTGATGAAGTGAGTTTTGATTTATTTTGAAGAGTCTAATAATTGAAGTTTTGACTTTAAATCTAATTATTAAAAATATGTATAGAGCGCCTCTCTATTCGGAAGTTTCTATGTAAGTTTGAATGTTCGGGATATTATCTGGTTTTCAGTTATTTTTTGATTAGCAACCTTCTTTCAGTTAGTTTTTCAGTTGTACTCTTGAAATTTATATATTTTTCATTTAGATATTATTTCTAGTTTTATTTGGCCTGTACAGATATTGTTATGTTATAATGTCATAGAAATTTCAAAAACCCAACTTTTCATTTTCCAGCAACCAAATGGATTCCAAAACTCGGACAGCCGATCTTCAATCCAACACTCATTCTCGAATCGAGATCGCGAGAAATCCTTCGTCGGATACTTTGGAGGAGGCGCAGGTGCCGGTGGTGGTACCGTTAACCGACCAGGCAGACCACAAGATGTGAACCAAGTGCAAGTCAATGTGACCCCCAACTCGAATGGAACTCCAGCGGAAAACGATGCTCCGGAAATCCGCAAGTACAAGAAAAAGTTCAGTGGAGAGATTCTGTGTGCAGCTCTTTGGGGAGTCAACTTGCTTATTGGTACCGACAGTGGGCTTATGCTTCTGGATAGAAGTGGTCAAGGAAAGGTTTATCCACTTATCAGTCGTCGGCGCTTCGATCAAATGACAGTTCTCGAAGGGCAGAATATTCTTGTGACGATTTCGGGTCGTAAGAGGAGAATTCGTGTCTACTATTTGAGTTGGCTGCGCCAGAAGATTCTTCGTACAGAGGTGAGCGAATTTGAAATAGTTAAAGATTGAGTGTTTACAATAATTGAATTTGTTTCAGGGTGCTGGAAGTGCTAACACCACCGAGAAGAGAAACGGATGGGTGAATGTGGGAGATCTGCAAGGAGCAATTCATTTCAAAATCGTTCGCTACGAGAGAATAAAGTTCTTGGTGGTTGGCTTGGAATCATCCATTGAGATCTACGCTTGGGCTCCAAAGCCATATCACAAGTTCATGAGCTTCAAGTCGTTCGGATCCTTAAACCACGTTCCATTGATAGTTGACTTGACTGTGGAAGAGAATGCAAGGTTGAAGGTGCTCTACGGATCTACCGGTGGATTCCATGCCATTGATTTGGATTCTGCGGCTGTCTACGATATCTATACTCCATCACAGGTAACAATTTTCTTATATTTGTTGTAATAATTATTGAATGATTACAGGGTGGCCCAACAACAACTCCACATTGTATTGTGGTTCTTCCAAATTCCAATGGAATGCAACTCCTTCTTTGTTACGATAGTAAGTTTCATGAATTATACTGATGACCTCAAACTCAAAAATTTCAGACGAGGGAGTGTACGTGAACACCTACGGAAGAATGACAAAGAACGTGGTCCTGCAATGGGGAGAAATGCCAAGCAGTGTAGCCTACATTTCGACTGGACAAATCATGGGCTGGGGTAACAAAGCGATTGAGATCAGATCCGTGGACACTGGCCATTTGGATGGAGTTTTCATGCATAAGAAGGCGCAGAAACTGAAGTTCTTGTGTGAGAGAAATGATAAGGTGAGCTTAAAGTAGGATTACACTCATTTTTTTGCTCAAATGATCGTCTCAAATCCAGTATTTACGAAAATGATAATATTTTTGCGCAAAAATCGTTGAAAAATCGATTTTCAACTCGATTTTTTATGACCTATATCAATGAATGTAGATATTTTCGCTGATTCGAATGCGCCTAATATCGCTGCTCAAAACGCAAAAGAAACATTTTTATTAACGAATTTTCAATTGTCGCGCTGACCGCTGCCGACGTATGAGCCGGCTCGGCAGCGGCGAGCGCGACAAAATGCAGTTTTGTGCATAAAAATGATTTTTATTGAAATAGGTTAGAAAAATTGTAAGTTGGCGTTTTGAAAATCGATTTTCTCGAGATTTACCGATTTTTGTGCGAAAATATTGTTATTTTCGTAAATAATGGAATTGGAACGATTATTTGAGAAAATGAAAAAAAAAACCTTATTCCGAAAATTCATGAAAACATTTCAGGTGTTCTTCTCGTCTGCAAAAGGTGGAGGTTCTTGCCAGATCTACTTCATGACTCTCAACAAGCCAGGATTAACCAACTGGTAGACAAAAATAGTAATAATTATAAATGTGATTTATCCCTCCCCGAAAACACCTCGTCCTGAGAACTTTTATTCTCTTTTGCCGAATACACCCAATTTTCCCACTTTCCGCAACTGTATTTCAAGAACCCAGGATTCCAAATAGCCGAATTTTCAAAACTATGTATTTTCAAAGTCAAAAAACGATTAAAAAAACTTGCTCACTTTGTGATTAAATCGCTTTCTAGGCATTTCATGTACACTTCATTCTAACAACCACCACCCTCAAAAAGTGCTCATACCCCCGTATAATTATTTTATGCTTCTGTTCCAACCCAACAACCCATTTTTCTTATCAAATTCCTTGTCAAATTGCCTAAATATTGTGTCTTTTTTCTAGTTCTAACTGTAAATCCACGGATGCCTCTTTTTTTTTGCAAAAATAATTGAATAAATTATGAAATCCCAAGTCACCTGATGCATTAATGTTAATTTTGATGACAGGATATGCTAATATGGAGGAAATAAAAGAGGAGCCATCAGCAGAAATTTGAACAGTTTCTTCCAAAAAACTAATATAATGCCTAATTTCCTCGTGAAGGCTCTCGATTCGTGGCGTCAAGCAGAAGATCAATGGAACCTATTTTATCAAATGCGTCGAGAGCAGCGGAGCCATTCGAATGAGCCCATGTCTGTCCCGCCAAGATTTTCAAAAATTTACGGGGCCCTGTCTTCGTCGTCTCCAATATCACAGTCTCTATTGGATAGAAGACGTTAATTTTGAAATAAATTGAAGCAATTATAATTCCACGAGCGTTAAATGAAATAATACTTAGTTGCGAAATCTTGAGAATAAATCTTGTCGAAACTTAGTTTTTTTTGTGATTCGATTCATAATAAAACATTTTATAAACCGCGTTTTTATTATTATATAATTCAGGCTTCTTTTTTACCTTGCAACACTTCTATCTTGAGTCAATAATTATCTCCTGGGAAAAATGACGTCCCAGTCCGCAAACTGTCGTAACGGTGTTTGCGGACCTGGGTCATTGTCTACTATTTTCGTCGACGAATTAGCGTTTCTTTTCGTCTAATAAATCGCCTTTTTTTGTTTGTTCTTCCTCAATACTTTCTTTAAAGCTCAGTTTCAGATAACGATGAGCTCTAGACACGGCTCTCGCCACAACAAACGAAGATACAGCACCAGTGACGATGAAGAGAAAGAATCGAGATTTTCAGTCCGTCCACAAACTCATGTAAGTTGTTTATACCCTCAAAACAAAGACTTTTAGTTCACTAAACTTTTTCAGCAAAGATCCCAGGAGAATCGAAGAAGAGAACGATCTAGAGATGGTAGAAGGGACTTTGACCGCAGAGATGATCGTTATCGAAGGGACGACTCCAGAGGTAATAATTTCAAATCGATAAAAAAGAAGAATTACTTTTTTTACTTTTCAGATAGAGCACAAAGATCCGATAGAAGCCGAAGATCTCCAGTTAGAAATGAAAGAAACAGAAACGAGGTGAGTTCTTTTTTCCATAAATAAGATCCTAACATGTATGACTCAAAAGACTTAAATGTAAGACTGAAAACTTATTATTTTGCAGAGAGACAGAAGAAGAGACGATCATCGCGGTAGAGATAAGGAAGATCGAAAACGAGAAAAATCTCGAACCAAAACTCCAGAGAGTCAGAGATCAAAGAAGTTCAAAGAAGATAAAACTCCTCGAAAGTCCCCAGAAAGTAAATGGAATTCTGATTCCTATTACAACCCGGAATACATAAAACGAAAGCAACCGGTCCTTGAAATTGAGGAGTTTGAGAAATCGCCAACACCCATGAAAGATGAAGAAGAACCGATTTCCACGTTCACATTCGAGGACGCCTGTGGACCGGCAAGGCCAAAGGCGGTTGACCGGACACCAGACAGTCTTCGCAATCATTCTGGAAAAGAGTCAGGAGAGTTGACGCCGGAGGATCCGCCGAGAGACTGGATATCACCGAGGACTCCGACAACACCAGGGACTCCGGTTGTAGAAGGTACATTTTTTGCAGGCTTGGCAAATCGGGCCAGTGATTTTCTCGCATATAAATTGAGTTTCTTGAATCGAAGCTTATATGTAAATGTAGAACTCGATGAGATCTACAAAATGACATACAAAACTATAATATTTTTTGCTCAATTTCGTCCTGCTTCCCAAAAAAAAAAACACCTGGGCCGACCTGACTCGAAAAAGGTTTTTCGGGAAGCAGCACAAAAGTGAGCCAATAAATATCATAGTTTTGCACATCATTTTGTAGAATTCATCGAGTTCTACATTTTCATATAAATTTCGGTTGAAAAATTATATGGGAGAAAATTGCTGACCGCCAGGTTTGCCAAGTCTGTTTTTTTTTTTGAAATTGGGAGTGGCATGAGCTCATGAGCAACAAATTTTTTTCCAGAAGAAGTTCATCCTGTGGATGAGCCCATGTCTGACGAGGATGAGGACATCGACAAGTACAATGTGACTCCGGAGCCAGAACAATGGGATGCGCTCTCCGATGAGGAAAAGCGGGTAGGTTGGAAAAAGCACACATGTGATCTGAGCCTTCAATTTTCTCCTTGTTCAATTCAAATTTTTAAGTCAATCGTAACACCAAATGTAGAACTCGATAAGATCTGAAAAATGGTACTAGAATCGCTAATATTGCATGTCTAAATTTTTGTCTAGAACTGCCGGGCCTTCGTTTTTGGACCCGGGTGTTTTACAAGTTCTAGACAAAAACTGAGACATACAATCTGTATAATATTAGTACCAATTTAAAGATCTCATCGTGTTCTACATTTAGGTGTAAAAATTGACCAAAAAAAATTGAATCTGAAGTGGAGAGAATGAAAGGCCCGCGAAGGCCCTGAAAAACCCGGATCACGTGTATCGGAAAATGAGTTACGTATTCTAAATTTTATTTTGTTTTCAGCTCCACAAGAAGGCTATTGAACAACGGAAGCAACAACGTCGACAAGAGGCAATCTCGAAACTTCCTGTTTACTATCCAGGACTCCATGGCTGTCAGCATATTGCGGAATACTCAATTTTGAATACGATTGCTGCGGGGACCTACGGAGAAGTGTTCCGCGGAAGAAACACTCGAACCGATGAGATTGTGGCTTTGAAGAGATTCAAGATGGAGAAAGAGAAGGAGGGATTTCCGATTACTGCTCTCCGAGAGATCAACATGTTGCTCAAAGCGGGTGCTCATGAGAATGTTGTCAATGTGAAGGAGGTCCTTGTTGGACATTCCGTTACTGATGTCTACATGGCAATGGAGTATGTGGAGCACGATGTGAAGAGCTTGCTAGACAAGATGAGAGCCCAAAATCAGAAGTTTAGAACTGGGGAGCAGAAGGCGTTGGTCTTCCAATTGCTCTCTGGAATGGAACATTTGCACAATCTTTGGATCCTCCATCGAGACCTCAAAACGGCGAATCTTCTGATTTCCCACTCTGGAATCCTTAAAATCGCCGATTTTGGATTGGCTCGAGAGTTTGGAGAGGCTCGGGATATTGAGACGCGTTTGAAGTTGACTCCAGTGGTGGTCACACTATGGTACAGATCGCCGGAACTCCTTTTGGAACCCAAAACCTACTCAACTCCAGTCGATATGTGGTCCATCGGATGCATCATGGCGGAGTTTATCACTATGAATCCACTATTTAAGGGACATAATGAGCCCACTCAAGTTGATTTGATCTTCCGGATGATGGGAACTCCGAATGATCAAACTTGGCCGACAATTAATGAGTTGAAGGTGTGGAATACTGTGGAGTTCAATACATACAAGCCAGGACAATTGAAGAAATACTTTAGAGGGGATAAACTTTTGAATGAGACTGGATTTGATCTTTTGAAGGGGTAAGTTTGTTAATGAATCATGAGTAGAGGTAATTTTTATTATTTTCAGTCTGCTAACAATGGATCCAAGCAAGCGAATGGGCGCTACAGAGGCGCTGGAGCATCCGTGGTTCAGGTTAGCTTTTTATTACTGTAGAATACACGGCCGTCCTCTGGACCGCGGTCCGGTGCCGTACTTTTCAAAATAGGCTTTTTGGATCAGAAAAGGTCAGGGCCGCACAACCCGGGCCACGGCCCAGGGGCGGCCGTGTGACAGCCGTCAGGGCTTACATTCAGCGGCACCAAGTTTTGGCACTTTTTTCATAGGAAAAAATACGATCAACAAAAAAATGTTCCTTATTAAAAAAGCTATCGATTGGTCAAAAAATCGTCGTATTTCATAAAGAATTAATAGAGTTACGCCCTGTGTTGCCGAAAATCTCCTGATTTCGGCGATTCCGCCAACGTTTTCGGCAATTTTTTCTAAACACAAGGCGTAACTCTGTTAATTTTTGATGAAATTTGACGGTCTTTCAAACAGTCGATAGTTTTTTTGATTAGGAACATTTCTTCTGTTGACCGTATTTTTACCCGATTCCAGTGAAAAAAGTTATTCGCACTTGAATGCGTTGCCGAAAATTTGTTGCCGCTCAACCCTGACAGCCATGCCAATAAAAGTTGAAGTCTTAAAGTAGGATCAAAGTCTTTTTTTTTATTTTCTCAAATGATCGTCCCAATTCCAGTATTCACGAAAATAACAATATTTTTGCATAAAAATCGGTAAAACTCGAGAAAATCGATTTTCAAAACGCCAACTTGCATTTTTTCTAACCCAATTCAATGAATGCAGAATTTTTCGCTGATTCGAATGCAGCTAATATCGCTGCTCAAAAGGCAATAGAAAAATTTTTATTAACAAATTTTCAATTGTCGCCCGCCCGCTGAAAATGTATGAGCAGGCAGCGGCGAGCGCGACAACAGATTTGATTCGGCAGCGGGCGGCACGACAAAGTGCAATTTTGTTCATAAAAATGTTTGTATTGCGTTTTGAGCATCGATATTAGGTGCGTTCGAATCAGCAAAAAATTTTACATTCATTGAAATAGGTTAGAAAAAATGTAAGTCGGCGTTTTTAAAATCGATCTCTCGCAATAAAAAAATCGATCTCTCGCAATAAAATCTCTCTCAATAAAATTTTTTCAGCGAACACCCAAAGCCGGTCCCTTACGATGAGCTGCCAACCTACCCTGCTAAAAGTGAGCTCAATGCTGCGCCACCAAAAAGAGCCCGACCAAATCGCCTCGAAGCCCTTCTCGCCGACGAAGACCCCGAACGTGCTGCACTTCTTCGGCAGTTTAATGTCAAGGCCAATCAAGTGAAATCAAGTGACTTTCAACTCAAACTGTATTAGTTTATTTGTAAAATTTTCCCATGATCTTTTTTCCTAGCCAGTTTTGTAATTTTTTTGTGTTACTTGCCCATCAAGGATTTATCAGATCAAAAGTGTTTCATTGAGTTCAAAATAAGATGAAAGACGTTTCATTGATATTGTATTGGACAGAGTTCGCTGTCGCTCAAATCGGCGGTGCTGTTCTGGATGGTGCTCGCCCACCAAGCAATTTGGGTGAAGTTGTCGTTGATGAAGTGCTCGAAGGTGTCTCCAGATAAGGGGCGAGCAACGGTGTTCTAAAAAATAATAAGAGTTGAGATTCCGATCCGGCTGTGCAAACCGGGCAAGCGATTTTCTTCAGTATAGATTGAGAGTTTTCAATCGAAATTTATATGAAAATGTAGAACTCGATGAGATCTAGAAAATGGCATTCAAAAATATGACATTTATGTGCTCAATTTTATGCTGCTTTCCGAATAACACCCCGGTAAAATGACTTTGAGTCAGGTCGACCCGGTTGTTTTTGGAGAACAGAACGAAATTGAGCGAATCAATATCATTGGTTTGTATGTCATTTTGTAGATCTCATCGAGTGCTACATTTTCATATATTATCCAACTTTTCCAAGTTTCACCGCGCTCCGAAATTGGGTAAATTCAAATTTTTGAGCTTTCCCGCCCACTTGTTTTTCATGTAGCTCACATCAAATATAAAAATTTTGTTGATTTTGCGGTTTCGACGTGACCTACAAAAGAATTAAGTGAGCGGGAAAGTGAAATTTATTGATTTTTACCAATTTCGCAATGGAGCGCGATGAAACTTGGGAAAATTGAATAATAATTTTCGATTGTAAAATCTCAATTTCTATGGGAGAAAATCGCTGGCCCGCATCGGCCCGGTCTGCCAAGTCTGATTCCAATTGGTCCCCACAAAACTTACGATGACAAGCGGCGTCCGATTATCAAACATAGCCGGAGAGTTCAACAGAATTACCCATGTCCCCACAATATTCATGATGGAAAAAATAATGAGGAAAATTCGATCGATAACATTTGCTACATACGACCAGTCTTCCGAGATCTGAAACTTCACTGTCTCACTGATCGCATTATCAACAATCTAACCTTGTCTTCTTTCTTCAAAGAATTAAAATATTCCGCGATAAATTCAACGTTTTGAATCATGTTTCTTATGAGATCAGGATGCATTCCTTTCTTCTTCAACTCTGATAACCTTCCATTCAATTGCCGTTCATTAACTGTGATGAAGAATGGAGAGGGTCGCCGAGAGTCCATGAAAGGTCCGATTTCTGAAAATATAGGACTGTTACAGTATTTAAAAAAGAGTAGATTTACCTGATATACTAGACCCTCTATCACTTCCATCATCCTCTTCTGCTGTTTTAATACAAATGTATCTGGGAAGTGTGTGTATGAAAACCACTTTCATCCAGTGGGGCATTGGAAATGAGGAACCATCACGACGATAGAAGTTCAATGAAATGACTGATAACATGATAGAAATGGAAACTAAGAACATGGTGAATAGCAAATATTTTCCTGAAAACAAAATTTTTTCGAAAATTTTTTTCAGATTCTTTACCAATAAGCGGAATAACCAGTGATGTAGGCGGGACGAGATCGATTAAAATGAGGTAGAATACAGTAAGTGTGACCAGAATTGAAATGGAGAATGTCATTTTGTGCTCGATGGGAGGGACATAGAATACGATAGATGTGAGAATGGCTGAATAAAGTATTGCTTTTTCGAATCTACTTTTTAGGGGTACTTACCAAACATCATACATGGAATCATTAGATTGACAGTATAGAATAAGGTTTTCCGTCGGATTTCTATTTTAAATGTGATATCGATGTAAAAATCTTGACCACAACAACCGGCATAAATCTTCTCGTGTCGAGCTGAATTCAATTCCATCAAATCCCATTCCAAACTTCTGAAGAATCAGAATTTGCTTTGTGAGATTTGTAAAGTAGAATTACACTCGTTTTTTAATTTTCTCAAATGATCGTCCCAATTTCATTATTTACGAAAACAACAATATTTTTGCACAAAAATCGTTAAAACTTGAGAAAATTGATTTTCAAAACGCCAACTTACATTTTTTCTAACCTTTTACTATAAATGTAGAATTTTTCGCTGATTCGAATGCACCCAATATCGCTGCTCAAAACGCAATACAAACATTTTTATGAACAAAGTTTCGCTTTGTCGCGCCGACCGCTGCCGACTTAAATCTTCTGTCGCGCTCGCCGCTGCCTGCTCATGCGTCGACAGCGGTCGGCGCGACAATTGAAAATTTGTTAATAAAAATGTTAATAATGCGTTTTGAGCAGCGACTGTTGGTACATTCGAATCAGCGAAAAATTCTAGATTCATTGGAATAGGTTAGAAAAAATGTAAGTTGGCGTTTTGAAATTTGATTTTCTCGAGTTTTAACGATTTTTGTGCAAAAAATATTGTTATTTTCGTAAATAATGGAATTGGGACGATCATTTGAGAAAATTCAAGAAAGGAGTGGTATCCTACTTTAAGAATGATCACTTACGGATAGTAACCACTCAAGTCCATTCCTCTGCCAAGGAATTGAAATTCACCCTCATCGTCTGCCTTGTTCACAACTTCGCATCCAGTTGTCTGAAAAAATCATCTTGCTTTCTCCCCATTTTCGAATCCAAGTTTTTCAAATTCCTTACAGGAAGCTGTCTGACATCCAACAAGAATCCGTTATAAGTCCAACCACCAAACTTCATCCGACAAGTCTGCGTATCGTATGGGAAGTACTCAATGTCGATAGAACAAAAACTTTTATAAATCGACGGCGGCTTCCAAACCTGTGACAAAAAATAGTGTGTGTGTTTTTGCATTACATCGTATCATTATCATCATCATCATCTCTCTATCAGATCCAATGCAACATAAATTTTCGAGCGCGACATTTGTTCAATCGAAAGAGAGAGCGGAAGTTGGTCAATTTGACACAGAGAGAGAAGCAAGTGGAATTGAGCAATAAGAGAAAGCAAAAACTTGTGAGGGTGACATCGAATTACAAACGTTTTTGATGAGAGGGAGAAAAACACGAGTAAAACATACCACTAATCCGTTGTAATAAACTATCGCATCGCTCATGATTGTGATGTGGGGCTCGCCGTCGGCGCTGGAATTTAAGACAAGTAGGAGGAGGAAGTGTAATAGGTCAAATTTTGTTAATTCGCATTACAAATTTTCAAAGTCTTACAATAGTAAAGTGGATACAGAGGGCTAAAAGTTTACCTAAACTTCGAAAATAGTACAAAAATTGTTTTTTGGAAATGGTTTCAAAATAAAATTGCCGTAAAATCTGTATTAGAAGGGCACCCCAATGAGCTCAAAATGAGCACATTCTTGAAATTCAAAAGAATTGAAATTAATCTTATTTGAATCCTCGTCAAAAGTTGTCTAGACAGGTTACAAAATATGTTTCAAATCTCTTCTCCAACAGATGTTATGATCCATTCGAGAATTCAGAACTAATTTTTCTAGGTGATGGAAAAATGCCCTTCTAATACAGATTTTACGGTAAACATATTTTCAGCTCCCGATTCCTTTCCTTACTTGTTATATAATAAAATATCTGGAATCCAAATCTGATCCACCGGCACGTGTAACTTCCGAATCTTCCCCCACCGCCCCGGATCCCACATTAGTCGATAGTCGAACCACTGCATCTCCAGCCAGAGATTTGTCGTCAAAACCTGATTCACCTCGTCCTGAAAAAAAAACGTTGCTCTTAAAGACCTCCCCAACCATAAACTCCGGAACGAGCTCATTAGTGTTGTGCTGGCTGACACTAAGTCGTAAGATGAGCTATATTTTTCGAAAGTGTGAGAACGGGTTTGGTTGTACGTAACCGGAGATGATATTAGTAGGTGTAAACTACTAATTTTTCAGAAAAAAATACTCACAACATCAATGATTCGAATTAAAGACGATCCAAACTTGACTTTCACACTTTCACTGGCATTCTTCACAGGTCGCACGTTTTTGTTGTAATAATACAAGAGATCTTCATACATTTGGTCAGCATATCGATTTGGATTTACGTAGAAAAAGAGTCCCGCTGTAACACAAACTTATAGTAGGATTATAGTCATTTTTTTTAAAATTTTCTCGAATGATCATACCAATTCCATTATTTGCGAAAATGACAATATTTTTGTGCAAAAATCGTTAAAACTCGAGAAAAGCGATTTTCAAAACACCAACTTACATACTTTCTAACCTATTTCAATGAATGTAGAATTTTTCGCTGATTCGAATGCGCCTAATATCGATGCTCAAAACACAATATAAACATTTTTATTTAAAATTTTCAATTGTCGCGCTGACCGCTGCCGACATATAAGCCGGCAGCGGCGAGCGCGACAGCAGATTTGAGTCGGCAGCGGGCGGCGCGACAAAATGAATATTTGTTCATGAAAATGTTTCTATTGCGTTTTGAGCATTGATAATAGATGCGTTCGAATCAGCGAAAAAATCTACATTTATTGAAATAGGTTAGAAAAATTGTAAGTTGGCGTTTTGAAAAAATAATGGATTTGGGACAATCATTTGAGAGAATAAAAATAATAACTGTTATCCTACTTTAATATCAATCAGACCCCAGTAGAGCTTACCGTATACAAAAATCCTGAGCAAAAATGCAAACTTCATGGTATTGCCGGTTTCATTGCGTGGCCGAGTTTGTGTCGGGGGGATGGCGTTACGAAGTCACAACGACGATCTTCTTGCTCCCGCTTTTCTGATTCTGATATTGTTTGGTAAAGGGAGTGGAAAAAAGAGGGAGAGATAAAGATTGATAGTGTTAATCACTCTTAAGATAACATTGCCACTTTTCTTGCCAACAAATGTCAAGAAGAGAGTTTGAAAGGGATTGGGTACACGGTGTAACCAGGAAAAAGAATTTTTGAAAAAAAAAGTCGAGAGAACGGATAGAGTAAAAACACAAAGAGCAAATTGGTGGATGGAATAGTACTTTGGTATCACAAGATTCGAAAGAAATTTAAAGATACTTTAACTAGTTATTCTATGAAAGTTTTACTTGGAAAAGTTCAGACACCAAGTAGTTTACAAAGTCCCGTCTGAAAAAAATTAAAAATGTTTAGATGAGAAAGTGTGAAGGGAGCAAGCATAATGACGGGCACGGTGAGAGTGGAAATGGGGAGGGATGATTGTAATGTGGAGTCTCGGCGCCTCTCTCTCTATTGCGTCGATCTGGTGGTGGTGGCTCCTGGGGGGACTCTCCTGGGATGATTCTTCTTCAATTGAGTGCCTGAGCCGTCGCCGCCGCCGGCATCACCTATTGTTCATTGTGTGTGGACCCCGTACTCCCCACCTTTTTGTGTCTCTGTCTCACAACAAAAACATACGGCAAGATAAGACGATGGTCCCTCTTCTCTCTCTCTTTAATTCGGCGTGTGATAGAGAAATTGATAAAAGAAGAAATTCGTAGGACACCACAGTGATGGATGAGTTGGAAGGAAAGGTGGATCTATTGATTTAATGTGGACTTTTGAAAGAAAGCTGTCACATTTCGTTTTGAGGATCTTGAAATCGAGTGTGAAAAAAGTGAAAAAAGAAACATCCGGTTTTTGATGTTTCTTGTCAAAGTCAATCATCATTTGGTAGATTTATAAAAAGAAAAGCTAACACACAAAAAAATGACAGAAAAAAGAGCTGATCTATAGAGTACCCGAGTTTAGATCAAATCGACTCGACTCCCCCTTATATAGAGATCAAGGCGAGTGGAAGAAAAAAGTTTGGGATGAATAAGAAATTGGAAAGCACAAGAAAAGATATAATCCTCTTTTCTTTTACTCCAACCACAACTCACTCAATTCACTTGCAAACTCAGCGAACTGGAAAGAATTACATTGAGAGAGAGTTGGGTCTAGAAGCTTCCTTGTCTTTTAAGAGCCTAATTAGTAGAGAGAGCAACAAGAGAAAGTGGAGATTTCGAAAAGGTATTGACAAAAGTATCCCATCGGGCATGTGGAGGCAGATGGGCGACATTGGAGATGGCGGATTGCGTACGGGCAGAAGCTATCTGGAAAGGAGAATGTTGTGGTGAGGGGAAAACATTGTTTACCACCCAGATTCTATGAATTACATGAATCCTAAACGTGTGAATATGTTGAATTTTATACACGGTTTCTGGATATAAATAGATAGCTCACAAATATAAATTCTATTCTCTAAGTTTTGAAATTTTCTCAGAGCATCAAATTATTGAAGTAGGGTTCTGGGCAAAATGAGTTGATGGTTCAATCGATGCAAAATTTCATGCTGATTCCGATAGTAACAATGAAAAGGCTCAAAAATGCTTCTGAGACTCAAAAAGCGCCGCAAAAGTTGAAAAAGCTATCCCTCCTGGCCTAAATTTTCACATGGACAGTGCAAAAATTGAAATCCACGTGAAAAAAAACGACAAAAGTTCGGCCATGAGCGATAAGCAAAGCATTTTTGAGCGTTTTCATTGTGATATTCGAAATCAGCATGAAATTTTGCTTTGAATGAATTATAAATTCATTTTTCCAGGAATCCCCTTTCAAAGGAGGCGTAACACAATTGTTTTTGTTGTGATTTTTACATAGTTCGACGCAAAAGTTTTGTGACAACAAAAAATCTCGCTCAGTACTAATTTTGTCCTGTTTTGGGTCTATAACTCAATAACTGAACCTTTTCAGACTATGCTCCAAGAGGAATTATTGTTCTCCCGAAAATTCTGCGTCGAACTATGTAATAATCCCAAAAAAAAAAATTATGTTACGCCCCCTTCAAAGAAATTATTTACCTGAAGTTTTATACCTCACCATCCTTGGTGTGGATGTCACAAAATAAACAAACGTTGGAGTAGGTGTAGTTTTTGGCATTTGACAGCACACTCTTCTTCCAGCTAAATCCATATGAGCGTCAACACAAGTGGAATCATCTGAAACATCTATTTCAAATAATCTCGATATCTTTCCCCCCACTTGGACACTCAAAACTATATCCCTCGGCTGGCGTGCATTCCACATTTATCTGAGTGTTCGCGTAGAAAACCGATGTCGCTCGCGGCGGGCACGTCGCTGGTTTGTAATTCGAGACAACGCCATAGGTGGATGTTGACTTTGTCACTTTTTGGTATTTCTTCGCAGGTTTTTGATGGCCTGAACTTTTTAGATTGCGGTCGAAGGTTGAAACACGACTTGTGACGTACGAGATTTGAGGGAAGGACCAACGAGTCCCTCGTTATGAATGAAGAAGTGATGGTCGGAGGACATCTCGTGGGAGGAAGTCGAGCGAGCTGGGGTACGGTAGCTTATTTTTGGAACAGTACAGCAAAATCCTATCAGAGAGCCGGATTGAGAACTCTGACATGAGTATCCAACGCTAGAAAAATATAGTTTTGAATTAGGAATTTCAATTATTCCACATACTTGCATTGAGTGACTCCTACAGTACACCGGACAGGAGTTTTACTCGTAAAATCTAAATATGCCTCTGTTTCAGCTGGACACGATGCTTCAATGTGAACGCTGCAACAGAATCCCCAATGAGCACCGGGGACTGCTGGAGAACAATAATATGTCTCTGGACATGAGGATGTTTCTAGAGGATTACACTTCATACTGTTTTTGGAGACAATGTGGTTGTATGGTTGTTGACCAGCAGGGCAGATTGCTGAAAATTTATCTTTTTTTTTGCGCTTCTGTTAAAGGGATCGTAACATAACTTTTTTTTGAGATTTTTACATGGTTCAACGGAGAATTTTTGTGAGAACAATAAATCCCCGTGGAGCGTAGTCTGAAAAGGTTTAGTTTTTGAGTTGTAGACCAAAAACAGGCAAAAAGTTAGTACTGAGCGAGTGCAGGTTCAAACCACGAGGGTATTCTGCACTCGCTCAGTACTAATTTTTAGCCTGTTTTCGGTTTATAAATCAAAAACTAAACATTTTCAGACTATGCTTCTACATCGAACCATGCAAAAATCTCAACAAAACAATAATTATGTTATGCCCCCTTTAATAAGCTTTTAATAAGTGGTACCATCATGAGGAGAGCAGCAAAAACTATGGAGCCCTTGGGTGGTGCAAACATAATCGGCTGGACATGAATCCCTGTAGGCTGATGGATTGCATCTCATTGGTTGGTTGGATCGAACTTGAGAGAACGACACCGTTCCGATAGGGCAAACACCTAAACTTTCTTGAAAAATGACGGAAATCTTGAGGCACTTACCCGTGGGAGAATGACCACAGCAGACATGACGATTGAAGAGTTTGTCATAGACACACCGGTACCCTGTGGGACACCCGGATGTTTTGCAGTTGACTGGGGTACTGTCACGAGCGAGTAATAGGGATTGGCCAGCGAGGCATGCGGTGGATTGACAGAAGCGGATGCATAGTTCGTAGGTTTCGAATTGGTTTTGGTTTTTGGTAAGGCAGTTGATTACTTTAAACTTTTTGCATCTGGAAAATAGGAGATAGTGGGAATTTGAAGGAAATTGAAAGTGGTACGATAACTCAAAAAAAAGTTTTACTCTTATTCCGCCTAACGTACCTCAGCTAGGCTTAAAGGTGAAGTACACTAATTTCAAGAATTGTGATTTTTTTATATCGATCGATGTAGGATTTCTGAGAGATCAAAAAATTCTCTTTGACCATGGTCTGATAATCACTCTCTGGACAGTTATAGGTTAAAAACAGGGCAGAAATTACTACTGAGAGGGTTTAGATTTTCACGTTGCTTCTTCTTAAGGCTGTAGGCGCTTAAGCCTGTGGGCGCATTTCTATTGTTACCGAGTTACTACCGGCTGAATGTGAGCCACGCGGGAATATAAAACTTGGTATGGGAATGTGGCCCCCATTTCGCTAGCTATCTTCCCCTTTGAAAAACTCACTTCAAGTCCATTGAATCAAAATAAAACATGGTTTTCGGCTCTTCGAAACAATCTCCGTAACCTGGATTTGGAGGCATTGAGCAAATCGATTCTGAATATAAATTTATTTTTAAAAAATAGTTATAAAAATGTAAAGTGATACCTCTCATTTGACAACAATAGTTCACTTGTTTGGAAAAATGAAATTGTCCAGAAGGGACACATTTCCAACCTGCTGTACAATCATCGGTGTTTTCACACCATTTCACAACGCCAGATTTTGATTTTTCGGCAAGAGTTCCATCGATACAGTACTCTAAAATTTACGACATTGTAAACTGGATTTTAAAATGAATAAAGCTACTACCTGAAGAGCCACCATAACGTTCACATTCGCCAGTGTTCCAAAATAGTAATAGTACCAAAAAATGAAAATAAAAAATCATTAGAAAATCGAAAACTGTGATATCACGGATAATACAAGTAGCCGAGAAGAGACCAATGGAGGGTGGCGACTGTGATGAATACACAAACAAGCGGCGGCAGCCAAGAAGTGTGTGAATACTTTTGCGAATCTTATTTATAATAGCACACCATAGATTTTACATTAATCGAAAACGCACGGTGTACAAATAACATAACACCGAGCTGCATGAAACTCCCGTGAAGATTTTGGTGTGCGGGTTCATGCAGAGAGCACAAAACAGATTATATTCAAACTATAAACTGTAAAAATTGTGTCAGAATGGAACCCCAAGTTTGAAATTCAAGCAGATTAAAATTAGTCTCATTATAATTCTCGTCAAAAGTTGATTCATAAAAATATGTTTCAAGATGTTATAATCCAATTTGAGGATTCAGAGATACCTTTTGAAACGTTGGAAAAGGAGAGGAAACGCCCTTTTAAAACAGATTTTACGGTATTTAAAGGGTTAGAACTAAAAAAATTGGTGAATCGGTGTAGTTCAGAAGACCAGACAAATTTAATTTCGAAAAGTGCAGAGGGATAATTCAATTCATTGAAGTGAGCTCCATTTCTGTTTGATTTCTCATTCTCAATGAGTGTTTTTGCTTCTAGCCAAAATTCCTACGAGAATCCTTATCCCCTATCCCGAACCAATGGATTCAGAAGACGAGATCCCTTCCGTAGAGCCCTCTATAACTCTGGTAAAATTTTCTTTTCATTTTTTTCGCTTTTTCATTTTTGGCTTCCAAAGCTATGAAAAATACTTTGCGTAATTACAAGTCCCCCTCAGCATAATGTAACAGAATACTCTAAAGTCCCGCGCATTTCTGGACAAACTCGGCCCCCACTAAAAACTTTTTGTCAGTCGGTCGGTGTTAGTCAGCTTGCTTTTCGGCTTCTAACTTCCAAAATAGATTCACTAAAACCTTCCCTGAAATTTTTATTCAAAATGACGATAACAGCGTCGAATACACTGGAGTTCAAATGGACGTCACCGAGGAGCTCGAGGTCGTCGTTTCGTGAGTTGGACAAGGAGTGTAATACCTGTATTAGAAGGGCATAAACTCAAAATAAGCAAATTTTTAAAATTAAATTTATTAGAACCCCTAACAAGGAATGTCCTTGATGTTGCAGTTTGAACTTTTTACGAAACTTCGTTCCAATTTACTTTCAACTATGCTGAGTCCAAATCTGAAATGAAACTCAGCTAATTTTTTTCGTAACTCTAGATTTGAGCCCTCAAAGTTGGAGCCAGCACTAAAATTGTGGCACTTCGAAGACCAATATCTCGTCTCAAACACATTTCCAGAACGTCTAATTTTTTGTTGTGTATTAAAAATTCACCATTTAATAACATCTTATGCTTTTTGGAGAAAAGTTTTTTGAGCCAAAACTTCGAATATTTCCCACCGGGTGCGGATGTTTTCGATCGATAAGGGCACCCGATAAGCACATTCTTGAAATTCAAACGGATTGAAATTAGTCTTATTAGAATCCTCGTCAAAAGTTGACTGTACATGTCACAAAATATGTTTCAAATCTCTTCTCCAAAAGACATTAAGATCAATTTTGACAATTTAGAAATATTTTATAGATTCTGTAAAAATAAAGGGGTCCGCTCTTCTAATACAGATTTTGCGGTATACGCGACTTTTTATAATGCATTTTAGGAACAACTACCGATGCCGATCAAAAAATATCTATCGATATGAGCAATACTTATTGCGATCAGGTTCGCCAAAACTTATATCCATATTTCAAATAATCTGTAGCAATTTTTCCAGGTTCTTGGACCCTTATACTCTTACATGATGGTTCTTGGCCTCAACCATACCCATAGCAGTGCTCGAAACACAATGTTCAAATGGCCCCTAACTATATACAACTACGCCACCCTAGCGGTACTGGTAAGTTCAACTCATCCCTTTGATCTTTGGCTTGCCCTTTTCCATGTCATTGAATGTAATCCGAATCCCTCTTTGTACAACTTGTGCCCCCACACAAAGTGGAACATTATTCTCAGACGGCCGCCACAATCCGACGCATTTCGCAAATCAAACAAAAGTCGGGGACAAGCGAGGAAAAAGATGCTGCGTTTCATGTGCTGAATCCGACGTTTGTGCTCACACTGTGTCATGCTTTGCTCATGTTCAGGTAGCGAAACAAACGATATAAATGCAAATATAATATGACCGTTTAATAGAGTTCAAATCGTGCCAACTAGGTCATACCAAAGTAGACTAAAGTTGGTAAAAATATGTAGGTGCATAAAGGACATGCTTTTTTTCTGATCAAATAGCGTCGTCCATGTTTGAATTTCAGTGGCCTCGCTGCCGCATTCCTCCTGCTCAAGCTGCAAAAACAACGAGAAAAAATGTACCACGTGAGTGAAATTAAAAACTAAAAAGAGCAAATGAGCAAAAGTGGTCACGGGATTCAGGTGCTGGACCAGGGATTGGGGCGGAATCGGAGTGAAGAACACGATAGCCATCATTTCAAATTGAACAAGTTATTCATATCAATCAGCTTCTCGTTTGCAGCTGCTCTGTCTTTTGTACAAATTGGTAATTTTCTAATAGGGAAAACAGAAAATTATTGTTAAAAGTTACAGCAACCAAACTTAAGTACCTGGACCTCCCAGACACTCCAGACCTGATCAATAGAAAACTGTATTTTGTTATTCTAGAGGGTTATGTGGTAAGCAACATAAGATTAAATATAAAAAATCCAACAAAACTTTAGATCTTCATAGCTTCAAGTTGCATCTCACTGGTTGCCATCCTATTCTTCCAACTTTGTCGAATCTTACAATTTTCCATAGGCCAACTTATTGAAGAAATGGTCCCCAAGGAAAAAGAAGAGTGCCCTTTACCCGAACAATCTTTGCAACAAATTCACGATGTTCAAATTCATTATCAAGAGATTTCCAATGCTAAATTGTACATAGAGCAGAACTTCTCATTCTCTCTGTTTTACACTTATGGATGTTGTATCCCACTGACATGTTTACTTGGTTATATTGCATTTCGAAATGGGATTCAGGTACTGTAATAAGAAAAAAATTCGAGGTATTAGGCGCGGTAGCGCAAAGTGCAGCTGTTTTAGACATACATGTGATCCGGGTTTCTTCGGGCCTTTGCGGGCCTTTGATTTTCTTCGCTTCAAATCTAAATTTTTCTGTCAATCTTTACACCAAAGTGTAGAACTCGATGAGCTCTCTAAAATGATACTAAAATCACCTAGATTACCTGTCTCAGTTTTCGTATTGAACTTGTAAAACACAGGGGCCGAAAATGCCTGGCCCGGGTATTCTACAAGTTTTAGACGAAAACTGAGACAGGCAATAGGCGTGATTTTAATACAATTTTATAGATCTCCTCGAGTTCTACATTTTGGTATGAAGATCGACCAAAAATTTTAAGTTTGAAGTCCAGAAAATCGACGACCCGGATCACATGTATGGTTTTAAGCGCCTAATACTGTTATTAGAATCTAAAGTTTGATTTTTTTTAGGCCGATATGGCGGAAACCTTCTCAGTGGTTATTTGGCTGACTAATACTATGCTTGCGTTGATGTTATTCTCTATTCCAGCTTTTATGATTGCAGAAGAAGTAAGATTCTCGATTTTTAGGAAAAAACTTCATGATTTTCTTTAGGGAGACAAACTTCTCACGGCATCCTTCAAAATGTACCACGAAACTCTTTGTGAAGAGAGGGATCTTCTAGTTTTGGTAAACTCGCCCTTTCAATTCATGCTACATTTTCTTCATTTTCAGTCCCAAATGAGTTTCCTCTCCTTTCAAATGCACGCCACTAAACTTACTCTCACCGCTGGTAACTTCTTCATGATGAATCGAAAGATTATGATTAGTGTAAGCCTAAATCATGCTATTTTTCTGTCTACGTGACTTATTTTCAGCTGTTTTCCGCAATCTTCACCTACTTCCTTATTTTGGTTCAATTCGATGCCGAGAAAGAGCGAGCCGGAGAGTGCAATAATCAGTCCAGAGTTCTTATTGTTCAGCCACCAATGTAAATATTGCTTTTGATTTTGTGTACTGATCCTTGTAAAAAAACAACATAAAACTATTGATAACATGTTCATACATTTAAAGCACAAAAAAAGAGGAACTTTGAGTTGTTATCAATAATACAAAAGAAGAATAAATATTCGAGATAATCGTGCTCAAATTCAGCATTTGGGAGAGGGGTTAATGACAAAGAGAAATGACATTTAAAAAAAAAGAGAAAAGAGCCTGAAATTTTAATTTTTCAACAGAGAAAAACTAAGACTATTCAGCAGAGTTATAGGGATCAGTGATTGGAAAAAAACGAGATGAGCTGATCACAGAGCAGTTCACAAGAATACGGACACAAAATATTCGTTAAACGAGAAATGGGAAACTACAAAGCAATACTTGACAGTTTGGCAATTCACAAGAGAGGAAATAAGGGAAGCTTGGAAGAAAAAAAGAAACCGGTGAAAAATTGGATCATGGGACAATTGAGAAGTCAAAGTTGCTAAACAGACGCTGATCGGCGTCGGTGATTGGACGAGTGCTGGAGGCCGCCGAGAAACGTGCTCGCTCAGAAGTGAATTCGAGATCAAAGTTGGACACGTCTTCCGGGTTGCGCTGAATAAAAAAAAACACGTTTATAGAGGATCTCAATACCTTGTGAACTCACAATCTGTGGCTGGAATGGCGGACGAATCTCGCGATTCAAAAGTTTGTCCCACTCCCATGAGATATGACGGAAGAATCGTTGGATTTTGATGTCCTCAGCATCACGCTCACCATATCCAAGACGTTTTTCTGGTACCTTACGGAGCAGCTGAAAAGAAAAGAACATAGTTCACCTTGATTCGTCATTATGCAGGTGAAACTCACTCTTCTCATGATTGCGATCGACTCAACGGAGAGATATCTTGGGTAGCGGACATCTTCGGAGATGATAGAATCGAATATCTCCTCCTCGTCGTCTCCACTGAACGGTGGCTCACCAACGAGCATCTCAAAGATCAGGACACCAAGTCCCCACCAGTCGATTGCACGAGTGTAGGCCGAGTCCGACAAGACTTCCGCTGAAAAATAAAATGATATATAACAGAACTAGAATTTTCGAAACTTACGTGCTAAGAACTCCGGAGTTCCACAGAATGTGCTAGTCTTATCAAATGGTCCCATATTCTCTTTGCATAATCCGAAATCGGCGATTTTGACGTAACCATCACGATCCAAAAGTAAATTGTCCAGCTTGATGTCTCGATAGATTATGTTGTGTTTGTGAAGGAAGTCCAATCCAAGAACGACGCACGCAGCATAGAAGCATCCGCGAACCTCGTCAAAGACGTCGTCGTGAATGTGACGCATCAAGTCACCACCCATACTGTACTCCATGCAGAAGAAAACGTGCTCCACAGTTTGGAAGCATCCGTGAAGATTGACCAAGAATGGATGACGAGCACGCGATGACACTTCGAAGATACGCTTCTCGACCATGAGTGACTCGACTTCGTCTCTTCCGAGAATGTCTCCCTTCTTGAGCACTTTGAGTGCGTAGTAGTTGTTGGTTGGGTTGTGCTGAGATAGGATGACTTTTCCAAAGTGACCACGTCCCAGAACACTGATCAATCGGAATTGATCGACGGACAATGGAGCACCGTCACTGCTGGAGAAGAAGTCAATGTGGCGAGCCGCCGGGATTGGTGGTGCGGATGTGCTTGGGCCAGCAGCAGAACGATCAGCAGGGATTTCATCGACAACCAAGTTGCGCTCACGAGTCGGTGGGAGCATTGGGTGAGCTGGAGTTGAAGTCATACTGACACTTGTGGAGCCTGTGTTTGAAGCAGCTGCTTCTTTGGCCTCACGTTGCTTCTTGGCTGACTTCCGTGGGTTGAAGCCCTGAAAATTTTGATTAGAAAATAGACAGAGAGTCGATTGTTAGCACAACACTCCAAAAAACCACTCCATAAAAGGCACAGATGTGATCCAGGATTTTTCAGGCCTTCGGGGGCCTTCAATTTTCTCTACTTCAAATTTGAATCTTTCGGTCGATCTTTATACCAAAATGTAGAACTCGATGAGATCTTCAAAATGGTACTCAAATCAATCAGATTGCCTGTCTCAGTTTTTGTCTAGAACTTGTAGAACGTGCGGGCCAAAAATGCCTGGCCCGGGTGTTCTGCAAGTTCTAGACAAAAACTGATATAGGCAATCGGAGTGATTTTAGTACCATTTTATAGACATCATCGAGTTCTACATTTTGGTATCAAGATCGACCAAAAATTTTTAATTTGAAGTCGAGAAAATAGAAGTCCCGCAAAGGCCCAATAAAGCCCGGTTCACAAGTCTGCTCAAAAAGGTCAAATCAAAAAGCAAGCTTTGTTGGCAGCGAAAACAAGAGAGCTGGTTGTTGTACGGACACGATTAGCAAAAAAACCAAAAATTACTCACAGGCAAATGATTACTGACCTTGTCGAAAAGCGAATTCGACGTGGATGGAGCCGGCGCCGAGGCGGAAGAGACAAACGAGGATGATGGTCCTGGAGTCGTGGACACCTGTTGGGAAGTGACAGATGGCATCGGAGTGAATCCTAAAGAAATTATTATTATGGGGAGCTTGAAAAGAGATCATCCCCTATCGAGGAAGCGCGAAAAAACAACACAGGCAAAAACACATCTCTTGTTATTTCCCACAAGAGAGAGAGCTAAACCGTATTTGTTATCTATTCAATGTGTGTCTATTTATACGACTGGCCTCGGCCAAAAAATATGAGAATAGAATTCTGATGGTATATGTCGTCTTTGCATGGCTGCATTTTCGCAATCAAAAAAGGAAGTGTGAACTCTTACCAGTGAAAGCGGCGAACTTCTCGCTTGGCTCATTTCCTCGGCTCTTGATGAGACGAGAGAATGCAAAGACGCCGAGTTTTTGACGAGCTCCGTCATTTGATTCTGTAATTGAAAATTGGGTTCAGATTCAGAGTAAAAATATTTATCACAAACCTTTCACGCGGAACAAACGACGCTGACGCTCCAACTTTGGTTTGCGGCTTACAACGGGGTTCATGTACTTGAACTGGACAAAGATGGTACCCTGTGGCTCGACTGGGACAATGATTCCGACTTTGGTAGATGTCTCGATGAGGTTGGACAGTTTGACGGCGGCGAATCCACACATGGAACGATCGTCGTGATAGAAGAGTTCGATTTGAAGCTCGCGAGACTGAAATTTTATGACTCAATATTTTTCCCAAAAATAGTGCAACTTACGCGATCCAAATCCACATCAAACTTCTGATCCCAATTACGATCTACAATCTTCTTGAGCTCGGTGGAACCAATGTAGCGATTGTCGATGCGAAGAACGCAGAAGACCTCTTCTGGAGTCTGTGGGCCCTTGAAGGACTTCTTCTTCTTTCCAGCCGCATCGAGTCCGAACACCGACAAGTATCCAGGAATGTTTGGAATGTCCTGACGAATGGAACGCTTGAATTTGTCGTAGAGGATTCCAGAGCATCCATTGATGATCACTTCAAGACATCCACTGATTTGAAGCGAGTGTGGCATGAAGCTAGAACGACGAGTTTGGACGGTAGACGATGTTGTGCTTCCCTCCTCACTCGACGGACTATTGCGGTCCTGGCTGACCGATTGTGGAGTTGGAATATTCCCACTGCTGATCTCATTGATGAGGTACTTTCTGTCCTTGTTCTCGACTGGAAGACACGAAGCGTACTTCAACAGAGCCAACTTGATAAGATCCGACTTCTCAGAAGAGATGATCAAACTATTGAGAGCATCCTCAATGGCCTTGTTGTCCAGTTTCTTCTGACTGCGCAGGATACGAATCATATTGCGTGATCCATCCATGATCAACTTTTCCTTGTGGTACCGAATGATGAGATCCTCGATGGCGAGCTCTTCCTTCGACTTTGGCTCACCCTCAGTAGCCGGGATGTCCTGGGAGAGACGATCCACTTGCATACGAAGCATTGCGATCTTGGCACGACTGTCATCGAGAAGACTCTGTGAGTCGCCATGAACTTTGGACTTGTCTGGAGCACCACGTAGGAATTGCTCCAATCCTCGCTTCACTTTGAGCTCCTTCTCCAATTCCAACTGAAGGATGACCAGTTTGCTAGGTGGTCCGTTCTCGACGTCACAGTCTTCCAGATTCTCGACATACATCACATCCTCATCTGTAAATTTGAAAGTCAAAATTTGTTTTCGAAGTTTTCAAAGCTCACCAAAAGCACCACTGTTGTACATCTCCAGGGCCTGAAGGTCCTCCTGAAGATCCGCAATCTGCTCGTTCAAATCCGACAACTCGTAGCGCAGAAACTCGCTCTGGCGACGATCAGATGTGATCAGTTTGATGCGACTGTAGCCACTTTTAATCTTCAACTTTTTCATCAAGTCCTTGCGAATAACGGATCGAAGTTCGAGAGCCTCCTGTTGAATACTGCTGTTCTCGTCGATCTCAAAGTTGTACTTGTGAGCCAGCTCGACCATTTCAGCGGGAGCCGTTCCCCAGTAGGTGCTGGAAAAGGGATTATTGAAATTGGATGGGGATGAAAAGGCCTAGGAACTTCTGTTGGGCAGTTGCTCCATTTAAAGGGGCGAGTGCTAATTTTAAGCTTATGGGTTTTTTACATGAATCGATGCAGAAAAAAAAGTTTGAAAGAAAATTCTCCTGTACAATATCACGAAAATCGCTCAATCAAAAGATATAGGTAAAAAACAGCTCAAAAAAATGAACGTACACCGATCACAATTTCAACATTTCTCCACGTTATACATTCATTTTTTCGAGCTGTTTTTGACCTATATCTTTTGATTGAGAGATTTTCGTGATATTGTACAAGAGAATGTTCTTCCTAACTTTATTCTCTTCATCGATTCATGTAAAAATGTTGACCTAAATATTAGATTTTTTAATTAGCACACTCGCCCTTTAAAACAATGCTTTTCCTAACAAATTTTATACCAAAATGTAGAACTCAATGAGATCTACAAAATGATGTATGAAACAATAACATTTACCGGATGAATAAGTTTATGGTTCCCATAGAACAACCGGGCTGACCCGGGGTTTTTCGGTAGCCAGTAACTTGCTCAGCCGGTAAATTTTATTGATTTATATACCATTATGTAGATCTCATTGAGTTCCACATTTTCGTATCAAATTTGAATAGAAAATCATTATTTTAAATGGAGAAAACTTTAGGCCCGGGTTGTTAAGTGCATTCCAAATTTGGTTATTATGCCAGAATCAATTAATGTCAGTCCTGGCTGAATTTTCTCAATTTTTTGGATGCGATATCTCGGCACAAAGATGCTACCGTAATATGATTAAATTTAAAGGAATATTCCATGATTTTCAGGTAAGGTTTTTTGTCTTGTTTTTCGAACGATTTTCAAAAAATTTCGAAGCGAAATGTTATTTTTTGCTCTAAAAGTTACATTTCGCTTTGAAATTTGTTGAAAGTCCGAAAAACCTGAACAATTAAAAAATTGACAAGAAAATCAGGACGTGTTCCATCAAATTTTAATATATTACTGTAGCATTTTCGTGCCGAGATATCGCAGCCAAAAAATTGGGAAAATTCCGCCTGAGACTGGCATAATAATAGGGATAGGAATTTTCATGCAAGCACAAAATTTTGTGAGAGGCTATAAAAAACAGAGGTGTGGAAGCAATTATAGCGGGAAGTGAGTAAACCAAGGCACAGCAAAAACTAAACACCTTTCTTGCGGATCCAAAACATCCAGCGTTCTTCTGCTCGTCAAACTTGTAACCGATTCGATTCGTGGCATATACGTCGTCTCCATCGGCGGAAGACGTCCGTCCCATTGGTCCCATTCATTTGGACTCGCGACCCGGTAGTATCCACAGTATGGCATTGGAGGATTCACAATCATTGGTGGTGGTGAGTATGACGTGATTTTCGGGTCAGCTGGTTTTGAGAAAAGCGGACGAATTCTTTTGCGGCTTGCGCGAAGCACACCACGGGTAAACGAAACAACAGGTGAATTGGAACATGCGGTGAGTAGGGAAGAAGTGGCGGATTTTTTAGGCGTTTTTGGGGTGGCGCCACTATCCCAAAACTTTTCAGCCATCGACACGTACCTTGTACCCTCTCCGTTACCGAAACCATTACCCGAGTGGGTCGGAGTTGATGGCGTGTCCGCGGACAGATGACGACCGTTGGTGCCGTTGACACCGTTTCCATTCGAATGATAGTCCATGGTTGGCAACAACGTCAGACGTGAGCAAGAAGGCGTCGCAGGTGTTGTTGAAAGTTGGATATACAAACCGTTGACCGCACGAATTACACCGATTCCAAGCTGATGGCAACACGAGTACCCTGAAAAATAAATGTTTTGATGATGTGATGTCAGAAAAAGAGAGGAGAGAGAGAGAAAAATATAAAAAAATTGGGGGAAGGCTCAAACTACAAAAGCACAGAAAACCCTCAAATCCAATAATCCAAAAAAACCCCCCAAAAAACATATCCATAGGGGAAATAAGAAAGAGAGATGGATATATATGTTTCTCTGCTCGTTGCTGATGTATAATTCCTTTTGTGGTCCCTTCTACTTGGGCCAGCCCGGCTCGAGATTCTCCACATTTCAAATGATTGGTTGCCGCCCTTGGTGTGAGCAATACCCATGGGGGATCAAATGCGGGGTGAAAAAGACGGGCCATGTCTTTTGTCGAATATGGTGTCTATGTCAATGTTTGTGTGACGGCGTGCTGCCAGCGGACGGGGAGTTTTGGCGCCAGACCACTAACAGAAGGGGGAAATGGAAAATACAAAACGAAATAGGGCCTCCTCTCATCTTCTTGGTGGCGAACGTGTGTGTGGAAGGAGGGAGGGAGGGAGAAGAGCAAATGAGTGTGCTCACTAACACAAATACAGTTTGGAAGGGAATGGAGGGGAGAGAGAGAGAGGAGACAGCCATTCGATCGATGCTGCTAGATAGATAGTAGTTACGAGCACGCGGGTGGTGAACATTTATTTGCAAATTGAGGGCATATCGTTTCGAAATATAGCACTACATGTGACCTTTCCAAAAAGGGGTGTGAAGCCGGTGCGACAGGTGGTGGCGCTTAGATTCAGCAGGAAAATCTAACATCAGATGCTTTTTTTGAGGTTTTTATTTGAGTTTTTACGAATCGAATACATTGGAAACACATGGTGCTAGAGGGCCTAGAGATGCCATGTGACAAGAGATTAGAGCGAAGAAAAATGACAAATCGATTCGGGGGAAACGGTCTAGAGAGGGCCCCAGGGTGCAGACAATGACGTTATCCGGTCCAGTACACGAACAACCGTCGCGACCCCGTCCGTAGCAAGCCTTTTTTTCCCATATGTCTCTTCTCTCTCTCTCTCTATGCCTAACACGTACACACTGTGCGTTGATGGGGGTGAAATGGTTGCGGAGGGAGACACAGTGCATGCACAGAGGAAGACCGTCTCCTCTTCTGTACTCTCTCCGGGGGCCTCGGTTTTCTTCGCCTCCTCCGTTTTTGCCTCGTTTGCCTCATTTTCGGGCCGACAATCACTTCAGGAGGACACACTGTTTGGTAGGAAGGAATGAGAGGATGAGGGGAGGACAATGACAAGGGGACGGAAAATAATCAAACCGTTTTCCGACCCGAAAGATATCGGAACGGGATGATGATGAACACACCATCATCCCGAAACTGTCCTGACGGGTGGACGGGTGAAGTCTAGCGCGGGGGGGGACTTTTTCGAGTATATATTCGCTATCCTCCCGGCAGGGCCGAGAGCGGACGGATAGTGATTGAGAGAGGCAGCAGCAACAGCAGCACATAGGTCGAGAGTAAAGAGGGATCAATGTAGTTGCGAAAACTATTGATTGGTTTCGAGAAAGACGAATGAGCTGCTGCTCCTAGACTCTTCTTGTGTCAAGGATAAAGTTTGCAAACTGACCAACCTTTGCAGAACTGCAAAGGGGTAGAGCACTAATTTGGATTTTTGAAATTTTGGTATCATTCGATGCAGAATTAGGGCGCGCAAAGAAAATTCTCTTGAAATATGGTCCAGAAATGCCTCATTTTCAAAATACGGGTCAAAAACAGCAGAAAAAATCAACTGTTTCTAGGCTCTTTTTGATCCGTATTTCAAAAATAAGCCATTTCTGGACCATGGTCCAAGAGAATTTTCTTCGCGCGCCCTTATTCTGCATCAAATGGTACCAAAATCTCAAAAATTTTGGAAATTGTGTACTCCCCCTTTAGGCCCAGGAATCCGAAAAGCAGGTCGACCCGGAATGCAACAATCATACATTGCTTATCATTTTCTGACGTCAACGCCGAGTTCTCCCCACCACTATTGTTTCGATTTGAAAACGACGATTGAATGGAATGATAAGCGGGGCATTAAAGTTTTTGGTAGGGAAACGAAACCAAAAATTTTTCAAAGTGAAACACACACTAAAAAAGTTAAAGTGCTCCACTTAGAATTGACGATGAGTTGGTCCCGCGTGGGTTGGACGGCGGAAACGAAGACTTTAAAAGTTTTTCAAACAAAATATGTCTGCTCTTTTGGGAATCCCAAGAACGGATTGGAGGAAAAGAGACCGAACAAGTAAATTATAGAGGAACGGGTTAGAACTTGTTCTTCCCCATTCTCCTCGTCGTTTTTTTCTCGAAATCGAATCAGTGTAGAGAATTGGAATTAGAACTAAATTGAGGGAAAAGGGATGGAGAGTGTAATAGAACGGTGATAAAAATCTGTAATCAAGACGGGAAATGGAGGAGGAAAGAGGAAGAAGAAGAGGAAGGGGTTGTGGTTATGAGGCAAAGTTATAATTTTCGTAAATTTCGAGTGCTGGTGGTGCCGCTCACATAACTAAACAATTGTGTTCACGATGATGCTCCAATTCGAATCCCTCCTTACATAAGCAATTTGGAGTGAAATTTGTTTACACTCACAAATTTCAAATTTTGCCTAGCAACGTTGATGATTTAGTGTTATCAATCTCCCCTACACACAAACACATCAAGGAACAGGTAGCGTTTTCTCGAGAGGACATGAGGCCGGATCAGCAGCAGCAGCAGCAACAGCAGTCGCGGCATAGGTGAGGAGGGCAAATGTAACAGTGTTGTGTTGTTACACCACCCGGGGGCACACGAAGCTCTCAGACAACACGATGAGATGCAGTAGTCATATATCTACTGATATTGTTGAAAGAGGGTGCAATTCAGACACCAACTGTGCGATTTTCAAGCTCTCCGATCAGTGTGGGGAGCTCTCACAGTGAAATCCGATGGAGAAGAAGAAGAAGAAGAAGAAGAAGAAGAAGTTGGGGTGTGCTTTTCTTTCTTCTCTCTCTCTTACTCGTTTCTCTCACAGTGATTTGTTGGAATGCTCCAGAGAGTTGGTAA
Organism: Caenorhabditis zanzibari; assembly: GCA_963966625.1. Lineage (NCBI taxonomy): Eukaryota > Metazoa > Nematoda > Chromadorea > Rhabditida > Rhabditidae > Caenorhabditis > Caenorhabditis zanzibari. The sequence goes on from OZ016473.1 coordinate 14,669,980, forward strand.
TGGGAGGAGGGAAAAATGAAAAAGAAACCGAGAGCGGTGTGTGACGTGTATATCGAACAAGAAGAGATATGAAGGAGAAAAGAACAAGTAAATGGACCAAAACGACAAGTGGTTATGGGTAGTGTTCACCTTGTCTTTAGTTTGATTCTCAAGGAGAACCTCAGCGTTATATTATGCCAATCTCTTTGAATGAGAGTCCTGGCTGAAACATACTGATTTTTCAGATGCGAAATCTCGCCAAGAAACTGATACAGTAATATATTAAAATTTAAATAAACATACTCTGGTTTTTAGGTATATTTTTAAAATAGGACTCCGGGCAAAATGAGTTTATGGTTCAATCGATGCAAAATTTCATGATGATTCTGAATAACACAACGAAAACACTAAAAATGCTCCTCTGGTCCAAAAAACGCCTTCAAAGTTCAGAAAAGTTATCTCTGCTAGCCTAACTTTTTACGTGGACAGTGCGAAAATAATGTGATCCGCGTGGAAAAGACGACAAGCTCGGCCACGAGGGATAACTATTTTCAACTTTGAAGCTACTTTTTTGGGTAAGAGAAGCATTTTTGAGCGTTTTTATTGTGATATTCGGAATCAGCATAAAATTGTGCATCGATTGAACCATGAACTCATTTTGCCCGGAATCCTCCTTTACATTTTTTTATGTTTTTCGAACGATTTTCAACAAATTCCAAAGGAAAATGTTATATTTCGACCCGAAAGATACATTTCAGACCGAAATTTGTTGAAAATCGTTTGAGAAACATGACAAATTAAAAATTGATCTGAAAATCAGAGCATGCGTCTTTAAATGTTAATGTATTACGGTAGCATCTTCGTGGTAAGATATCGCTTCTAAGATATTCAGCCAGGACTGACATTGACTGAGACTAGCATAATATATGTAGTTTTTAAATTCTGAATTCTACGAGGAGCATGAAGACACCAGACACAACCCACCTAATACAAACCATTCAAATTACTACAAATCGCATGGCTAGGAGTCTTGTTTGACGCTTTTAACGCCTACCAAAGGCATTTAGAACGGAAAAAGTGAGAAAGGGAAAAAAGTGTTGAGAAATGGCGACAATGGGACACATTGCCTTTGGCGTTGAACATGAACCGGTTTTGGCGGTGCGAGAGAGAGAGGAAAAGTGAGGGATGAAATTGTGAGTGCGAAAATGCGAGAAACAATGATAGATGAGGAGGCTTATTTTCGAAATTGACTCCACACTGTGTTCATGAGGGGGGAGCAATGATGGGAAGTTTTGAACGAGTGTCATGAGGTTTGGACTCTTTTCCTACCAACCAGCACAACGAGAGAGAGAGGGCTATCTTTTTCGAACACCCCCCAACCGATGAGGTTATAAACAGCAAAGATAGATAGCGTGGTTTCAAAAGATAGAGAGACGAAAATTTGACTTTCAAATTCTATTTTGGCACACACACACCACCAAGAAGGGACCTTCTTCTCCGGAGAGAACAAGATGCAATCTCTTCCTTCTAACTCTGTTTGGCGGTCGGAAACGAAACCGCTGACCAGTTTGAAAGACAGCGAGGCAATGTTGCCACGGATATAATAGATTGACAAGGACACATCGGGTGCAATCCACCAACCACCGTACCCACACACTGGCCTAATTCGATGATGATGAAAAATTGGCGACAAAGGAAGACATTCAGAAATATCTTCCAGCGTGTTGTGGTGTGTGTGTGAGGATGAAAGAAAAGAGCATCATTTGGACCATCTGGGACCAAGTGTTTTGTCGGCGATGGGAAAGAGGAAGAGAAAAGAAAAGAACATGAATATTCTTGTTCTCTTTTTCAAATAGCTCTCAAGACGCTCGGAACAAAAAAAATGCCACGTTTTTTTGTTCGTCCTGCTGACATTATTGTTCTTCGCTTATTTTCGTGTGCCCAGGGCCCTGAGGCTGTTGTTTGTGCTTATCAACCGTTTTTTGATATGCTCTGTCGCTGCGGCCAAACACAACAAAGGATATTTTGAAAACAAAGAAGCGAGCGACAGGTCGGACACACTGTTTGGGAATGATGCCATTTCGACAAAGTTGACAGAAAATTGCCTTCGGCTTTTCACACTTTCCATCCGCTTAGCGGCACCAAATGTGATAGGGAAGTGAAATTGGGTTGTCAGAAAACCAATTTCGAACTCAATTCTTCGAAGTGACGGGACGAAAAATGCTGTTTACCGTATTTACTCCAATAGACCGGCATGCCGGTTTATTTTTCGTGGTCCTCATTTTGATGCCGGTTTATTAGAGAGTGCCGGTCATTTAGAGGGTGCCGGTCTATTTTTCAAAGAGTCAATTTATAAAAAATTTAACAAAAAAATGTTGCTTTTTCACTGAAAATGAGCATGATAAAGCCTTTTTTGAATAGTTTAAAAAGCAAACACTATTCGAAATGCTGCTAAATATTGAAATTGTGTGAAAAACACTGGAAAAAATTCGAATTTCTCAAAAAATAGTACTTTCCAATTTCATTAATTTTTGGGGTGCCGGATTATTGGAGGCTGCCGGTTTATTTTTCAAAATGATCATTTGACTGCCGGTCTATTAGAGGGTGCCGGACATATAGAGGTGCCGGTCTATTAGAGTAAATACGGTAAGCTGCTTAGGATAAGTAGCCTGAGTTTTATATTTTAAATTCCCATTAAAGGGTGGGCGGATTGAAAGTTAAGCGGAGAAGCACTACTCGGAAGGGGTTCGGTTTTTCGAGCCTTTCAAGACTTGAAACTCCCTTAGCGAAGGAGTTTGAAGGAGCGCCAATAGCAATAATTTCTATCGGGAATAAAACAATACACATAACCTTCTGAGGAACGGGACGGCGGGCCCGTGAGGAAATTTTTCGATCGATTTTTTGAAATCGCTACTAAAACTGAAAATCAGAGATTTGGACCAAAAATTTTTGATGGAAATTTTTTCTCGCTGGTTCGCGGGCCGGTCCTGGCTTGCTTTCAGCCCGACCCGGTCCTTCGCAAACATGCAAAATTCCGACTAAAAATTCTAGAAAAGCTATGATTTTTACCCCGATTTTTGAATGGGAAAGCAACCTAAGCCAGTGACTCTGCAAATACTATAGAAAAGTCCAAGAAAACTTGATAAAAACGACAAAAATCGAAGCAACGCGGACCGAACTGCAAGGAAAATGAGGACAAGGGTCACCAAAACAATAAACGAAGGCCAAGAGGGCGAATTGGCGGCACTGTGGTGGAGGTGAGCGGTGGGGCGCAGTTGCATTGTCCTCTACAGTCCTTGACGGGGCCGGGGTCGCCTCCTCTTTTGTTCTTTGTGAGCGTGTCTGGGGAAAGGAAAGGAACGCGGAGAGATAGAGAGAGTGGAGAGAAGAAGAGAAAAGGGAACGATGATAGTTCACCGTTCTTCTCATGAGTAATCCATCAAAAAGTTATCAAATCTATCGATGATTTATGAACAGAAGATAATAGATAATATATACTGTATATAAGTAAGATACAAATTTCTATGATGCCAGTTTCAGTCAATGTCAGTCCTGGCTGAATTTTCCCGAAATTTTGGCTGTGGTATCTCGGCACGAAGATGCTACAGTAATATATAAAATATTAAAGGAACATGCCCTAATTTTCAGGTCAATTTTTTAATTTCTCATGAGCTTCGAACAATTTTCCACAAATTTCGAAGCGAAAATTACACTCCGTCTCCGAAATTTATTGAAAATCGCTCGAAAAACATGACAAATAAAAAAATAACCCTAGAATCAGGGTATGTTCCTTTAAATTTTAATATATTACTGTAACATCTTCATGGCGAGATATCGCAGCCAAAGATTCGGGAAATTTCAGCCAGGACTGACACTGACTGAGACTGGATAATATAACAGCAGACTCTTCTCGAAGTTTCAATCTCAGGGCATGTCTAGACAAGAATTGTATAATACGGATCCTTAAAACTACGAACTACAATCTCCTGGTAAGAAGTGTCTGTGTACTATGGGACAGGCAAATTATGTGCAGCTTGCGCTAAGGATTGGAAGTTTCAATCCTATTGTTCAGTTTTGCATTGTTTCTATGGGCTATTCTGGTTTTGGGGAAAAGGAAGCAATTGATTGGGTGATTTTCCGGCAAAATTCTTCCTTACAAGGGAACCATTTTCAGAAACCACTTCGAAATTTTTTATAAATTGGCTCATTTATAGAATCAAGTACTGGCTTTCGAGTGTGCTAGGTGGCTACCTGCGCAAACTTCTAGAACTCGAGATATTTTGCTCCAAAGTTTGGTGCATTTTTACCATATAAACCACCATATCCGCCCTCCAAATGACTCTCGCTTTCCCTCTCGTTCTTCACCGCCTTGAAAGGAGGTGAAAAAATGTGTTGAATGGCCGAGTGGATAGAGCGCGGGGATGGTAATCTGGTGATGCAGGGTTCGATTCCACTTTTTTGTCACTTTTCTTTTTTTGATTTTTTACAACATGATATTCGTTTTTTTACAAGTTTTTATTGAATTTAATCGCTTGTTTTGTCTTCCTAGGACCTCAAGGAAAGTGATGTGACATTTTGACAAACTTTCAATTTTTCGAAATTTGGAATGTTTCTCTATGACAAGGGTTGATGCAAATTTCGAGAAATTTTTTTCGGTTGAAAATTGTGAAGAAAATCTTCCGTTTTGATAGAATATCATATTAGAATTGACCGGACAATAATTGGTGGCTGACAACCTAGGAAGAAGAGCACAGAACAAAAAACATGTCACTGTGTTTCTCTTTCAAATATCTCTAGCTATACATATTCTATCAAAACGGAAGATTTTCTACACAATTTTCAACCGAAAAAAATTTCTCGAAATTTTCATCAACCCTTGGCATGGAGAAACTTTCAAATTTTCGAAAAAAAATCAAAGTTTTTCAAAATGTCAGAACACTTTCTTTGGGGTCCTAGGAAGACAAAACAAGCGATTAAATTCAATAAAAACTTGTAAAAAAACGAATATCATGTTGTAAAAAATCAAAAAAAGAAAAGTGACAAAAAAGTGGAATCGAACCCTGCATCACCAGATTACCATCCCCGCGCTCTATCCACTCGGCCATTCAACACATTTTTTCACCTCCTTTCAAGGCGGTGAAGAACGAGAGGGAAAGCGAGAGTCATTTGGAGGGCGGATATGGTGGTTTATATGGTAAAAATGCACCAAACTTTGGAGCAAAATATCTCGAGTTCTAGAAGTTTGCGCAGGTAGCCACCTAGCACACTCGAAAGCCAGTACTTGATTCTATAAATGAGCCAATTTATAAAAAATTTCGAAGTGGTTTCTGAAAATGGTTCCCTTGTTAGGGAACACCAAAAACACGAGCGGAATGCTCATGCATATATAACATATGACAAGTTGTTGATGTATGCTTCCGAGAAAGTCGAACTTTTGGGTTTCCTCACATAGCAAAGTGCGAGAAAGTAATAATTTTCAGTTTGGAATGGGAAATGTCATGTGAAGAGAAAATTGAGGAGAAGAAAATTTCAAAAAGTGAAATGTCACCATAAAAGTTTGATTCTCTGTTTGCAACTCTGATTAATGACGAAACTAATCGGTTTTCGGCTTCTTTCATTCACGTTTTTTTGTGACTGTTTCCTTAAAGTAAATTGGCAAACAGGTAGGCGCGAAATGAATTCTGAGAATTGGAAACGGAGGAGAGAGAAAAAAAAATTGGGACAAAAAGTGCAGAACCTAATGGAATAGAACCAAACCAAATTGGATTCCCAAACTTTTTCCAAATTTCATTTCCGTTTGGAACTTGTCTGGGAAGTTTCGAAATGAATCAAAGAGTTCGCCCCTTCCGGAAATATATAAATAATTGAAAGAAAAGTTCGATGAGTAATTTGATACTATCGAAGACACTGGATACATTTCGTTTTGATGTGTGTACTCTTTGTTTTCTTGATGACGATGATTTGTAGCGATTTTTTAGTACAGAGAATACAAATGATGATCAGGAAGAGTTTGGGAATAATTAGTATGGTTTTCATGGATAATAGGCGAAATTTGGCATTTGAACTTTTTTACAAAATTTTTTTCACAGATCCCAAGTTTTTCGATCTTAAAAATTCCTTAAAGGAGAATTTCGGGAAAAATGAATTTATGGTTCATTCGATACAAAATTTCATGCTGATTCCGAATATCACAATAAAAACGCTCAAAAATGCTTCTCTGACACAAAAAACGCCGAACCTTTCTCGTCTTTCTCACGTGAATTACAAATTCGCACTGTCCACGTGAAAAGTTAGGCCAGCAAAGATATGTAACATTTTTCAACTTTGAGCGTTTTTTGGGTCTGAGAAGCATTTTTAGAAGTTTTTGTTGTAATATTCAGAATCAGAATGAAATTTGGCATCGAATGAAACATAAAGTCATTTTGCCCGGAATCCTCCTTTAAAATTCAAAATTTTCTAAAACAGTTAAATTTTAAAGCCTTTTCTAAACCTTCTCGTTCCACAAAATAGTTACACTAAAAACCATCAAAACTTTTGGGAAAAATACACAGCAAACCTATGACACCTTAACCTACAAACTGTAAGATCTTACTTTACCACTCGTTTCAAAATTGAGTGCAACAGAAAAAAAAACGATGAGTGGTGTACGTGAAATACGAAACCATATCCTTCTGTCCCTCGAAAGCAAAAAGCGGATGATGTTGGAAAAAAAAAACTAAGAAATTTGTTCGATACAAATCGATTTTCGCAACAAAACACTGTACATAGTTTTCTCCCGATTCATTTTTTAGTCTCCATGCACTTAGTTCAATTGCACGCAAAATGTTTGCTCTCTTTCGGAAGTCGGAAAGATTTAAAATGGAGGAATCGAAACGTCTAAAGCTCATTGAGCCTGTCAATCGGAAAAATGTTTATTGAAATTTCTACTGTTTTTGATAAGTTAATGAAAAAAGAACAAGGAAAGAACTTGCGTCACAAAACGGAAACGATCATAATAAACTGTAGACATGTTATAACAAATAATCTAAATTCGGATTGTTTAAAACTATCCAGTGACGTAAATTACTCAAAGAAGCGTCGCAAAATTAGAAAGCTCGAAAAACAGGATCTAGACAGTGATATAATGAGAATGATATAAGCAAAATGTAAGTGTCTGGTGATGTCAATGGATGTACGTAATTTGGGCCGTATTTTTGTTAATATCTTATTTATAGATCACATGGGGTAATAGTTGGGTTTATTATCGAAAAAAATATTTAAAATTGATTTACGAGACCACGCCCACAAAACACATTGGTTTCAATTTAGTGGGCGGGGCTTTGAGTCTTACCTTAGTTTCAACTTTTTCAAAGTATCAGTAATATTTCAGAAGTGTCATTGAAAAAAGTGCTGAAATTTTAATTTTGAAAACTTTCCCGCTTACTCGAGATTTTCGAAATCAAGAGTTATATTTGATTTCACGTCCGGGAGTATAAATTCGACAAGGAAAATTTAAGATTGACATTTTAGTTCTCAATGGAGAAAGCTTTGAAAGTGTCGCTAATATGTTTTGAGAAATGCAGAAATTCGGTGTTCTAAATACCGTAAAATATGTATTAGAAGGGCATGTCCTTCTATTTTTCCATCACCTGAAAATATATATTTTTTTAAATTTTCAAAATGAATCATAACATCTAATAAAGAAAAGATTTGAAACATAATTTGTAACTTTTCCAGCCAACTTTTGACGAGGATTCTAATCAGACTAATATCAATCCGCTTCAATTCCAAGAATGTATCCATTTTGGGCTCATCAAGGTGCCCTTCTATTAGATATGCCCTTCTCATACAGATTTTACGGTATTTTGAATTGAACTTCAAATAAAAAACTTTTGCGGAAAATCTGAAATTCCAAAATTGAAAATTCAGCCCTGTTTTCAATGGAGCGAACTTTAAAATGTCGCTAATATGACTTGGAAAATTTGGAAATGCGGTTTCCTGACATTCGAAAACGTATGTGTTTTCAAATATATATATATATGGCGCATAGAACATTATTCTTCTGAAATTCCTTCTTACCTAAATTTCTCGATTGCTCTGATGAGCTCTGGATGGGCTCTGATTCTCCTGTTATGACTTTAACAAATACAAATTTTAATTACCGTAAATTCTGTATTTGAAGCGAACCTTTAATAGAAGGGCACCCCAATGAGCTCAAAATGATTACATTCTTGAAATGAAAAAAAGATTCCCTCGTCATTAGAACCCTCGTCAAAACCCTCGTCAATTAGAACCCTCGTCAAAAGTGGACTGGACACGTCACAAAATGTGTTTCAAATCTCTTCTCTAACAGATGTTATTATTCATTTCGGGAATTCAAAAAATAAACATTTTTAGGTGCGGGAAAAATAGAAAGGCATGCCCTTCAAAAACATATTTTACAGTATCTTAAATACAAGAACTTACACTATTCTTGCTCTTTACTCTCTTCCTGATTTTTAATGAATCAAACTTTTTCTTCCAAAACATCAAAGACCGTATCCCAGGAGTGCCGCAAACCCTAAACACTCTCATTGTTGCCCGAGCCCACATCATGCAGTACATTTAACTCTATAATTAAAAAACCGCCCCACGAGCTTCTTATTTTGAAGTATATGAATAGGTCAGCCCCCGCATTTTGATCGTTTCTCCACCTGCTGTTTAGACACCACCTGTCAACCGTTTTCCAGAACTTTCGAGTAATCGACAATATTTCTTTTTGCTCTTTCATATTCAGAACACTTCTGATTTTCAGCTTGTACCATGGAAGGATCTTCAGAGATGCCAAGACGTAAATCCTCGGTTCTTCAACGCGAGGACAGTTTTGATTCGTCGGACGATTTGTTGGATCTGATGCGAGCTCTGGAGGAAGAGCAGGTAAATCTTCGTTTAAACATAAATACCGTAAAATCTGTATTAATAGGACAGATTTATTAGAAGGGCACCTGGGGACCCCAATGAGCTCAAAATGAGCATCTTCTTGATATTCAAATGAATCGAAATTAGTGTTAGAATCCTTGTCAAAACTTGAGTTGACACGTCACACAATATGTTTCAAATCTCTTCTCCAATAAATTTTATGATCCATTTTGAGAATTCAAAAATATATTTTTAGGTGCTTTCCTAATACAGATTTTTTTCCTAATACAGATTTTTTTTCCTACTACAGATTTTATTTTAAATATGGTGATACAATACTTTTCGGGGAAATCGCGGAGAAATTCTGTGCATTTTTGCGTGAGCGTGTCAGTTTTAGTGTCCACGTACCATGCGTCAAACCATACGATAGTTCATATTTTAAGCTTGTTTTCGGACCTGTTACCGGCTCCGCGACGTTTCGCAAGTGTGACGTTTCGCAAGTGTGACGTTTCGCAAGTGAGTCGTTTCAAAAGCAAAACGTTGCAATATCGCACTTTCGAAATGTCACACTTGCGAAGCGTCACACCAGCTTACACTACAAGTGTATTACTGTACTGCTACTGTATTCTCTGCTACTATATTTGTAGATCCAGCTCACAAAAGTTTCTGAAAAATTTAAATGCTGCTGTCCCATCACCTTTAAGAATCGTAGTTATTCTTGTAGTTTGTGCATTTTCGTAGTGCAAATTTCAAAACAATTATCTCGAAAAGTACAGATTCGTATTCTTAGAAGGAAACATTTCCGGTGTTGATCATTCGTTGGCACATGATAGTACAACATTTGAAACTGATTAGAAATTTGTCACTTTGCTCCTGTACCCCTAATTATCCCACCTTATTTCTTCTAGAAACTACAATTCTTTGATCGATGGTTGGCACATGAGTTGCTCTTTCATTAAAAGGGGAGGAGCTACAAATTTGGTTCAACTCTGTAATTATCTGCTGTACTTTTGGGATAGTGCATATAAATACCGAAACAAGAGCATTGAGATATTCATTCAACTCTCCTAATCTATATTCCTGGCTTTTATCCCTCTTAATTTCCGGAAAAAAAGGAAATGCCGCGCCGCCGAGTGAGACCCATCATTAAATGGATTATAGCAATTATAATTCCAGGATACCAAAGCTGTCGATCAATCGCCAGTCGAAATCGACCAAGAGTTCCCGAACCGTCCGTTTGAAATGAGTGCTGCCGCTCAGAAAAAGCTTGACGAGTTCGCTTCCGAGGATCATATCAACAAGGAAGAGGACGACGGAGATATGATGCCTCTAGCATCAGCGCTCAAGATGGACGCAAACAGTAATAAGATCAACTTTCAAATTCTATGCTTCTAGTGAGCAATTTTCAGAATCCGTCCGCTTCCTCGGCCCATTTGAAGTTGAAGAGAACGGGCGACTCCGTGAGTTCAGAACTCCATCACCGGAAAGTCTTCTTTATATGCAGGTGGGTGCTGGTAAAAGATGCAATAATTGGGGATTAAGAGCCATTAGAGACTGAAAAGAGGAAGAGAGACCCAGAGAAACACCTTGAGCCGACGTCGCTGTCCTTTGTTTGGATGTCGTTCCCATGGTGAATAGATGTCAAAGGGGGAATGCTTGAATGGCTTTTAGGAGGGAGCAAGTGAAATGGGGAGGGAGAGCGAGAGAGAAAAAGAGGATAATGGAGGTGTGCATCGAGTCTTATGTTCTTCCAATAGGCTTCTTCAAATGGAAGATTTCTCACATTTTATTAGTTTTCAATAGTGTTCAGTTCTTGTATACTGAATTCGAAGTCTTGATACTTATTATTTCAGTTTATTTCATACTTTCCAATCTAGATTCTCCATGATTCTATTAATCTTACTGGTCCCCTCAAAAACGCTCCTACTGAACTTTCGGCACCGCGACATTTCGAAACCACGACATCTCGAAACCAGACATTTCGAAACCGCGACATTTCGAAACCGCGACATCTCGAAACCGGACATTTCGAAACTGCGACATTTCGAAACCAAACATTTCGAAACCGCGACATTTCGAAACCAGACATATCGAAACCCGACATTTCGGAACCGCGACATCTCGAAACCGGACATTTCGAAACTGCGACATTTCGAAACCAAACATTTCGAAACCGCGACATTTCGAAACCAGACATATCGAAACCCACATTTCGAAACCGCGACATCTCGAAACCAGACATTTTGAAACCGCGACATTTCGAAAGCACACATTTCGAAACCGCGCCATTTTGAAACCGCGACATCGCGAAACCAGACATTTTAAAACCGCGACATCTCGAAACCAGACATTTTGAAACCGCTGTAACGTGTGTAATTTTGGTTGAAGTTTTTTCACATCGCCACATCGCGATTTTAAATTTTCTCGGTCTCGAAATGTCCAGTTTTGAAATGTCACGGATCCAAACGTTGGACAAGATTCGAGCTATAAAAATCGGCAATCTAAAAACCTTTATCTTACAATTCCTCGCCTGATCCTTCTCTTTTCTCTTCCATAATCTCAGCTCAGGTTTTTCTGTTCAGAATAATATAGGGCTTCACACCATTCATTTTCCTTCTCAGTCATCCTCCTCACATTCAAATTTTCCTCATTCTGTTACTTGTATCTAGTGAGCAGAAGCAGAGTTTTGTAGTTTTTATTACAAAGCAAGGTATTCAGAAATTGAAGAGAAAGAAGTCATAGCGAAATCTTGTCAGGAACTACAATATCGTTTTCATCCATTTCTTCCATTCCATTTTGATTCCAATTTCTTCATTCATCGATTCTGACATTTCCAGGCTCTCGAGAACCCGATGTCTCACACGTCCATTTTCGAGAAGGAGTACGAGGACTTGGTCGACACACCAGGTGAGTCGGGGCCCCACGCTATTTCTGGGTATAATAATAATACGTCGTACTAACATTTACATCAAAATTGTTGTTTCCTAGAAACATGTTCAAACCTGGGCCGCGGGCCGACCCTGGTCGAGCCTGATTTGGAATGTATGATTTTTTGAATCTTTTTTTTTTTCAGCAGTGAGCCCAAGTGGAGGAGGAATACCACCATATTCCCCACCGGCTTACACTAGCGGTGACGAGGGATCAAAGACCCCACCGAAGTCTTCGGTTGCTTCCGAACTCCTCTCCCAGGATAAGAAGAATTCGGCAAGGTGAGCACTATTAACCAGAATATGTAATTACCGTAGCATCTGTATGAGAAGGGCACCCCACTGAGCTCAAAAGGAGCACACTCTTGGAATTGAAACGAATTGAAGTTAGCTTTATTAGTATCCTCGTCTAATTTAATTGGATAAAAAAATATGTTTCAAATTTATTGTCCCAGGTCACAAAATATATTTCAAATTTTTTCTCTTTTCAGCCAGGATGCCATTGGCAGATACAGCGATTCTGATAGTGAGGAGGAGGATGTCGATGATGAGGGTAGGTTCCTAGATGAATTCTAAAATTGAGACAATAAGGAATTAGCTGGATTACTCATAACATCGCGTGACATTATCGAGAGCTAATTTGCTCTGAAGATGTCTTGTTTCCTGAATTAATTCTAGTGAGATGAAAAAATAATACAAATCGCGTGATCAGTTTTTAGAGTCTAATGACAGCGATGAATAATAGTGGTCAGGACTTTTTTGAACTTGAAAACAATGAAAGGAGTAGAAATAGGATTGAAATCAATTTTGTTAGCTGTCTCGTCCAAAATTGACTGGACACGTCACAAAATATGCTTCGAACCTTTTCTCGAACAGATTTTATGATCAATTTTGAAAATTCGGAAATATTTTTTTAATTTTTGGAAAATAGAGAGGGTATGCCCTTTAAATACAAATTTCACGATTAAAAAATTGAGTTAGAAATATTTTCAAAAGTTTCGAAATATCTATTTTTAAACCCTTATCAAAGCATTCTCGTTTTAAAAAATGAACTTTAACGCATTGCAGTTTTGGTGGTGGAAAAATAGAAGGACATGTAATTTCTAGTACAAGTTTTACGGTTGATTACTTTTCTACTGATTTCCTTATTTCAGACTACTCTACGGATCAACTCGAAGTCTTCTCTTACATCGATAAGTTCCGTCCAGAATCAATCGATCTTGCTCCAAAACTCCAAGCATTCGCTTTGGAATACCAACCAGCATACGGAGAGCCAGACTTGTTCGTCAAAATTCCAAGACCCGATGAGGTACGCATTTGTACATATCTCTCATATATGTATATGTCTCCCTCACGCAAACATGTTTACGCCTTTTGAATTTTAGATAGACGATAATGCGGGTCTCAGCTTCTTCGACGAGCCACCACCAAAGCAGACGGACGCTGCAGTAGTCCAAATGCAAATCAAGAATGCTGCCAAGGACTCGACAGTCCTTGATGATGAAGTCCCAGTCAAGCAACTAACGGATGCTGACAACAAAAGTGACCAGATCAAGGATTGGATTGCTCAGATGAAGGTAAACATTTCCTTTTGTTTGAAATTATTATTGAGTTTTCTACAGGCTCATCAAAAGCAAAAGCCTTCCACTGATGTTTCTCTTCCAAAGGGAATGCCGAGTGTTGAGCAACTCATGCAGGAGACCCCGCGTCAACTTCAACACATGAGAGTGAGCAAATGTCAACTAATATAATAATTATTTCTTTTTTATTTCAGGCCATCCCAGCCGAGCTCGACGTATCATTGGAGCAATACGTTGACATGAACCTCAATCTTCTCGACATCCCAATTCCACCGGATGGCAATCGCATCAAAGCCGTCTATCAGCTGTTCGCTACTCTCATGGAGTTCCAAAAGTCTGCACACTTCAGACACCTGGCCGCCAATCAAGGTGGTGAAGGAGGAGCCAGCACCAGCACGAAAACCGAGAGACTTGAACTTTGATATGTTGACATTTCGAAGACAACTGATAACAAACCACTCTTTCTCGATTTTTCTTTTTTTCGATTTTGAAACATAATTTGTCACAGAAATTCTCCAAAAAAAAGTTCTCTTCATTTATTTGTCAGGAAATTTGTATTGTTTCTCTTATTTATTTGTCATTGCACCGAAACCTAATAAATCATCACTTGCAAGGAGAGCTGAGCAAAATTTCGACTCCGCGACATTTCGAAAGTACGACGTTTCGCAAGCAAAAATTAAAAATGATTCTGGCGAAAATGGCTCTAATTACAGTGTAGCAATTGAGTCCGTTTTGTAAGATATTCCGAAATTGTTTCGAAATGTCGTACTTGCGAAATGTCGCAATTTCGATATGTCACAAAGCCTAGATTTTTAATATCCTTCAGAAGCCGAAAAAATAGGCGAAAATCAAAATTACAAATATTGTTCAATCTTGAAACAGTTATTTTCCAGTAAAAATCAGTTATTTTTTCAGTAAAAATTAGTAATTTTTCAGTAAATCTTGATAAATCAGTAATTTTCTAGTAAATCTTGAAAAATCAGTAATTTTTCAGTAAAAAACCAGTAATTTTTCAGTAAATCTTGATAAATCAGTAATTGTCCAGTAAATCTTAAAAAATCAGTTATTTTTCAGTAGAAAATCAGTAACTTTTCAGTAAAAAACCAATAATTTTTTAGTAAAAAACCAGTAATTTTTCAGTAAAAAAACAGTAATTTTTCAGTAAATCTCCATAAATCAGTAGTTTTTCAGTAAAAAACAAGTAATTTTTCAGTAAAAAACCAGTAATTTTTCAGTAAATCTCCATAAATCAGTAGTTTTTCAGTAAAAAACAAGTAATTTTTCAGTAAAAAACCAGTAATTTTTCAGTAAAAAACCAGTAATTTTTCAGTAAATCTCCATAAATCAGTAGTTTTTCAGTAAAAAACAAGTAATTTTTCAGTAAAAAACCAGTAATTTTACAGTAGAAAATCAGTAACTTTTCAGTAAATCTTGAAAAATCAGTAATTTTTCAGTCAATTCGTGTTCTAAACTTCTGATTCCTGCGGCAGCAAGAATTTCAATTTTAGACTAAGGGTTTCCCCGAGATTCTCCAAATTTTGGCTCACATGGTCCCGGACTTTACTAATACTTCAATTTTCTTAAAAAAGGGTTGGTTCTTCTTTTTTGGATTTTCTCCAACGTCATTTCGTATAGACTCAAGTACCACTCCGCCAAAATCGTTGCCAAGAAACAGTGCCCCTTGGAGGTTTTTTTTGTTTTCCAGTCTCTGCCAGACTGACGAAAATTGATGGTTATACAAGCCAGCCATTTTTACGGCCCCACTTGCCTCCTCCTTCTCTTCATTTCGTAATACCAGAGGTCACTGTTCCCCTCGGTTCGTTTACAACAGACCATTCCGAGAGTTTGTCGATTCCTCACTATGTTTATTCATTTTGTCTATCTTTTTCCGTCTCTCCCTCTACTCTCTCTTTCATTGCACAGTGTACGGAAGGGGACGGACTATATCAACTCTCTCTCTCTCTCTCTCTCTCTCTCTCTCTCTCTCTCTCTCTCTCTCTCTCTCTCTCTCTCTCTCTCTCTCTCTCTCTCTCTCTCTCTCTCTCGATTTGCCATAAACCTTTTTTTGGTTTCGTTGTACTAAACGCCCACGAATAGACTCGTCATTCATATTCCTCATTTTTCACACCCTTTCTTAGAACTCTCACACAATTTGACACCTAATTAGACGGTCATTATGTGCTTTTTTAGTTCGTGTGTCAGTGTCATGTGCTCTCAAAATCTTTCGTTCTTTTTAACTTTACCTTGTGCTTGGAAAGAAAAATATCCTCTCTAAGTTTTCATACAATCATTTGTCCTACTGCCATACATGTCCAAATCTGGCCCGGTCTGGTCAACCCAGGTAGGAAATTTCCTTGAAAAATTCAATTTTTCAAAAAAAGAAGTTTCTAAATTGCATGAAAGATCATGAAAGTACTAAAATTACGAAACATTTTGAAATTGAACAGAAAACAGTCGAAAAATTGGATTTTTTTCCCAAAAATTGACCATCGGAAAAATTGGGTGTCAAAAACCGGACCGAGCAGATTTGGCGAATCCCGGGCCGGGTCAGGCCAGTGGAAAATTTTGCCGGCCCGGATAGCGAAAAATTGGGAAATTTTTCCGAGAAATTTAAATTGTTTTTGAATTTTTTTTGTAATTTTCGCAGTTAAAACGACACAAAATATCCAATCATTAGAAAATATGGCTCATTCAGGAATAAACACCAAAAAATCGATTTTTTGCTTAAAAATTCAAACCAAAATTTTTCATTCCAGTAATCCGGGCCGACCGGGCCAGGCCGACAGAATTCTTGATTTTGGCCCGGCCCGGGGCCGGATCAGGGCCGGGCCGGTAGATATTCCTCCGTCGGCCCAGCCCGGCCCGGGTTTGGACATGTGTGTCCACTGCCTGACCCGAGGTCCGTAATCTCAGACAAGTGAGAATAACCCATCATTTGATGGATGCCAAAGGGTCAGAGGCTAGTAACCTCAAACGGAAACCCATAACCCATTCTATTTTCAAACTACCGTAGCTCGTTTTTTACACTCATGCGCCTTTAATGCCCACTTATGTCCCGACTCCCCTGTTTTGAGCCATAAAATCCTTAAATGGCTTTATTTTAAACCCGAGTTTTTTTCCTCTCAATGTTCAAAAAGTCAGCGCTAGTACACTCCTTCTCTTTTTTGTTCCCACCAGTCAATTTTTCATTCCCCTTGACAGCTCTCTCCTCTCGGGCAAAAAAGGAAACGTCTGTTTTTGCGTCTTTTTTGATTTTTTATTCCAAGTATCCTATTCAATGGCACAGTAGCCATCTTTCCTTTCATTTCTCCATTTTTTCCCTCGTTTTTCCCCCCTTTCATTTGGGTCACTAATTTTATCCCATTCATTCTCACGCCTAGTCAGTCAGTCAGTCCAATCCATCCATCTGCCCGCCTTCTATTCTCCCCATTCTTCTTCTTCTCCCTTTACCCCCCGCTGCCCTCCGGTCGTTCGTCTTGTTTGCGCGTTTTGCGTGCCGCGAAAGACGCCAACGATTTTTGAAGGCGCGTTTCTCGTGCAGGGGGATTTTCATTGTAATAAAATTCATTCCAGCCCTGTTTTTTTCTTATTTCATGGCTAGCTGACACATTGATTCCTATTATTTCATAAGAAACATTTTTGCTTCCTAGATAAGCGTGTCATATTGCCGCCGCATCCGTTTTCCTCGATTGCTCATACTATCCACATGACATATGGACGATACAGGTAATATTATAGCTTATAATGCTCGGAATTTCATTTGAAAAGTTTACAGAGATGATGTGGCAACGCTATACGACGTATTTTGCGAACTTGTGGCTCCGAAACCGGGTGAAAAACTAGCAACACTCAAACTCCAGTATCCCGATGATTTCCACGATCCAGCGATTGTAAAAAGCGTTCAACAATTTGCATTTCCATGCCAGCTAAAAGAGTAAGTCCTTCCAAAATTACAACAAAAAACGACTCTATTTTCAGTGTCGATGTGGACGCCGTCCAGCTGTTTAGTTTTGTCCTAACCGATTCTAACTCAAAGTTTTCATTTGGATTTTGTCGATACACACCGAGAAACGACACGTGCATTTGTTTTTTGAGGTCAGTCAGACTTATAGCAAATTGCCATCGTTTGCAAAGTGTCACATTTCGCGCTTCTAAACTTTCAGGGAAGGGAATGAAAACAAAAACAAAGTTCGTTTATATTACTTTTTCCCTACGAGCGTGGGAGGCTTGAAATGCCGTGGAAAAAATTTAATAAAAAACATTTGATTGAAAAAAAAAATCGATAACGATCGTGACAAAACACTGAATGATGTTAGAGGAATTCAAACAAAAGCTTTTCAGCGGTTTCTTCTGGCCAAACGTCTTCTTCAAGGCGCTCAACGATATCTCATTGGTGCTGGGATCCGCTCAACAGGAAGACGTCGAGTCGGTGCTCACCAAATTCTACCACACCGACATTCCAAACATTGACGAGTACCTTCGCTTCGCCGATCACAATCAAAAGGTACTACACCACATCAATTTTTAAAGCAAGACGGACTACGTCCCTCTAGGGCCCTTTGGGCCAAACACGGCACAGACGTGCAGACACACAGAATTTTGCTTTTGTTAATAGTAAAGATAATATGAAATTCCAGCACAATTATCGTATCGTATTCGCCGAGAAGATTCCGGATCCCACAAAGCTTCCAACGTTGAGCTCAGACAAGTACTTTTTGGAGTTTTACAATGCCATCGACCCGCGCCAGATGCTTGCCATCTTTGCTAGTCTACTCAAGGAGCGTCGGATTTTGTTCACTGGACGGAAAGTGGGAACATTGAGTTCGTGCCTTCATGCGGTGTCGATGTTGTTGTATCCAATGTGTTGGTGAGTGATACACATGATTTTCAAATACTTTACAGGAGAATTCCGGGAAAAATGAGTTTATGCTTCAATCGATGCAAAACTTCATGTTGATTTCGAATATTTCAATGAAAACGCTAAAAAATGCTTCACAGACCCAAAAACGCAGTCAAAGTTGAAAAAATGTTTTTCCTGCTGGCCTAACTTTCGCGTGGACAATGCGAACATTGTAATCCACGTGGAAAAGACGACAAAAGTTCGGCCACGAGGACAAAAGTTCGGCCACTTTCTTGCAACTTTGACCACGTTTTTCTGGGCCTGATAAGCATTTTTGAGCATTTTTTATTGCGATTTTCGGAATTAGCATCAAATGTTGCATTGAAAGAACCATAAACTTACTTTGCCTATTCTCCTTTAACATGTTCGTCATTAGGGTTCAATAAAAGTTTGAAAAACAAAGAACAAAGTCTAATTTTCAGGCAATCCGTGTTCATCACTATCCTTCCGGAATCCTTGGTTGATATGGTTATGGCACCAATGCCCTATCTGATCGGAGTTCCGAAGACAGTCTTGGACAATGCGGTAAGTAAAGTTGCAATTTGATGGGCCGGCCCTGGCCCAAGCCTTTGATCGAAAATTGTTAGAAACGTTTCACAATTTCCTGAAATTTTAAATGTGAATTAGTAAAAAAACGTTGTATCAGAAGTACTTGAAACTTTATACATGAAGTAGCGAGTGAAACAGAAAATTAGAAATTAGAACCTGAATTTTTTCCTCACGGACCCGCGGCCGAGAATTTTTGCTTTCAGTCCGGCCCGGCCCCTGGCATTAAGAGTATAACTGATAAGCTCCTCAACTTACACTCCTATTCCAGAGAATGAACGTGCGAGACATTGGTGAAGTCGTCATCGTTAACATCGATGAGAAGACACTCACAAGCCCTTTCGATGATGTCGCCGAGATGCCTCAGGAAGTCGTCAACTTCCTCAAAACTCAACTTCGTTCCCAATCGGCTATGGATGACACCTTTGCCAAACACTTCTTACGTGCCATGGTTCTTCTTTTCGGTGACTACGCTAGCGGATTCGTCGGCGACACTCCAGACACGCTGAAGTTCTCAAAGGAACGTTTTGTGGCACAACAGAAACCATCTTATCAGGCGTATCTGGACTCGTTGTTGGGCGCGGATGGTGTACAGTATTTGGAGAGGGTGAGTAGCTCATCAGTGTCTCAAGTAATTTGAATTTTTCAGTTCATCCATGATCGTTTGGAATTACTCAAGCAGGGGCATGTTGCAGGAGATCAATTTGAAATCGAAATCGAGCAAATGGATCTTAAAAACAGACCGGTTAGTATTTAAAAGATCATTGTGTACGTTAAGACACCCGAAACTAGGCATGATCACTCATTCAGATAGAACTCCCCGAACCTGTGCACCACTCAAAATTACATACAGTAAGAATTGTGATTGTCCGGGAACTTAGGAATTTAGTAGCTCTTTAAAGTGTCTATCAGCACACTTTTCAGTTTTTTCAATGCATGATTTTTGCAGATTTAGTTCAATTTCTAGTACTAAAGTTGTTATTTTTCAGGTCAAGGAAAACGCCAGTGACTTGGTTGGAGCGTTAAAGACTTCTGGAATCCAGGTGAGAGTCATTAAGGATTATAGAAATAATATATATTTGGTTTTAGATTGCAAGTCGTCTCCAACGTCTCACACCGAGAGAGATTCGCAAAGCAGCCGCCAAGAAGAAGCAACAAAATGGTACCGAGCAATCGCCAATGTCTTTTGATAATCTTCAATGGGAATCAACAGTAAGATTATTGATGTTTTCTTATTAGCAATATGTTCCAAGTTTCAACGCGCTCTATTGCAAAATTGCCTAAAACTGGACTTCTGAGAATTCCCTCTTGCCTGTTTTCTGTTGTTATCAACTGACAATCTCAAAATTATTGAAAGATAGTTAACTTATTTCGAGGGGAAAGTAGCGAGCGGGAATTCTCGAATATCCAGTTTCTGACAAGTTCGCAATGGAGCACGTTGAAACTTTGAAAAAATCACTAATGTTTTCTGAAACAAAAAATGTTCCAGAGAGATGAAGGAAGTGAAGATACAACTATTGCATCTGGAACCAGCAGAGACAATGTACCCGTGGCAAATTTGATAGACTTTGATGAGCCAACTACTAGCTCTGCAGGGCTTAGTTCTGTTGATGAGCGGTATCTTCTTCGTCCCGCCGAGCTTCCAACAGCCATGACGTGAGTTTTCAGATTCAAAATTTTGAAGGAGGATTCCGGGCAAATGAGTTTATGGTTCATTTGGTGCAAAATTTTATGCTGATTCCGAATATCACTGAAAATGTTAAAAAATTCTTTTCTGACCCAAAAACGCCGTCAAAGTTGCAGGAAAATTATCCCGTAGATGCTCATTTTTTCACTTCTGGGCCCCCAAGATTTTCTGCCTTATTATACTGAAGATCCCTTGAGGAAGATCCCTCCTGTCAAAAACATTTTATTCCAAGAATCCAAGAGTACCCTTTTACAGGAAACCAAAGCACTCTCGAAAACGAGAAAAATGACATACCCGATTTGTCGATTTATGACAGCGAAAGACGAGTACAACTCGTAAAATAAGGAGCACTTGGAGAAAATTGTCCAAAAAGATTAGTATAGTGGAGAAAAGCTCATGTCTAAGCTCATGTCAATTACATTGCATTAAAATTGCCAAGATCAGACATGTGAAAATATGGGCTGGCTCGCGGACTTACCGGGCCGGGTCGGGCTTTTTGAAAAATTTTGAAAGCCTGGTCCGGCCGGGAAAGCCCGCTAGGTACTACTTTAGTGCTATTTGAAAAATGTTGAACGATAAAACTTTATATATATTTTTTTAAAATCCTACGAAAAGTCAACTGTGATGTTACAATAGTTCAGAGGATGTGGAACATGATATTTTTAAGAAAAATTATACGAAAACGTAATCTTCGACTTCAATATCAAGATTTTAAAAAAATTGGTGGTAGACCGACGCGGGCATTTTTTGGGGGCCCGTCCCGCAACATGTCTGTCCGAATGATGATTTTTTCAGCGCTCCACCGGTACCACTCCACAACCCATTCGCCGATCCCTTCGCTACAAGTCCAGAAGGACCTGTACCTCCATTACCATCTCGTCCACCACCGCCCCTCCTGCCACGTATGATCCCAGGGCCATCCACTCAACAATTCCCACCAAGCGGATCCTCAGCACCACATCTTCTCGAATTCCAACGTGGTCCACAGTGGACTCAAATTCGCCCCATTGGAAGTGTTCCCGTGCCGGCGGCTCCTGTGAATCCCTCATGGCAACCAGCACCGCCGCTACCTCCACGACGTCCCGCTTCAGTCGGCCCATCGTCAGGACAACCTGTGGTGGCTCCGTCTAGCGCACATCCACCACCAGCACTTCCGGCTCACAATCGCCACACATGGGAGACTTTTGAGCAATAGATTATATGTGTGTAATGCTTTATATATTTTTTGGCCCTCATCTTTCAATTTATTACTAGTCTTATCACAGTCTTATTTATGCCTATCAATGGCATTCCTTTGTTCCCCGTGGAAAAAAACAGCATAATTGGTCATCTTTTTTTTAGTCATTTTTCAACTGTGAATTTCTTATTTTTATGACTATGAATGCAGGCATTCTTTGTGAAGTATTTTGATTGTCAGTAAATGTATTTTGAATGGATTAAAATAAATATAGACTTGGGTAGAATTTGGATATTTTATTACTGGGAAACATAAGGGAAAATTGTCCGTTTTTGTCGAAATTTTAAAAATATTTTATCTCATCAAAACTTTTCGTGTCTTTTCTAGAGTAGTAACTAACTGATAAGAACCTCTTTTAGTTTAGAATTCCTGAAAACAAGCTAGAGTCCATTAGTTTACTTCATAACAATCTTATAAACAGTTTTTCGCCTCTTCCTCTTTTCTCCCTTCCACGTTCCCTTCTCACTGACCTCTCATTGCAGTGCTTTTCCACAAAGCATGCACTCTCCGGATTCTCCATGATCTCTCACTCCGTCGTTTCCTCGAATGGCACGAAACAGCCGAGCGCGCTGACAACGAAACCTTCTCGGTTTTTTTTTCTGGCTGCGTCTCTCGTCTGTGTTTTTCGTGTTCTCTCTCCGCACTTTGCCACAAAGCAAGACGCAAAAAAGTGTTATTACACTTACACCACTTTACCTACAGGACAGGAAACTGTTTAGATTTTGGGGGGCCAGGGTAGGATGAACTTTCTATGTAGGCCGATGGCGGGACATCCTAATTTAGAAGCTGAAGTTAAGGAAAATTCCTCCAAGAACTGTTGATCTTTTGTCAAAGCTCGGTTTTTCAAATACTAAGCCAATTTTCAGCCTGCAAATAACAATTTTTCGCAACAAACGTTATCATATCAAGGCAGTTTTAACACTAAAAAATACCACCCAGGTTTGTATTCTCCGTGGTGATAAATCTTATCACCACGAGATCCATTTTTGCTTTACTCCAACGGAAAGATACCGATATCATTGGATGCAATCTTGGTATCTGTTTCTTATCACTTGTCACAGTGACTATGTCTTCTCAATGTTTCTATTCCCTCAGTCTTAGGATTCCAATGTTAGTTGGTTAAGACATCTTTCTTCTGATTCTGACCATTGAGAATGGTAAAACTGTTCAATTTTTTAATTCCATCGCAACTACGGTTGAAAAAGGTAGCTGCTTTCCCTATTTTCACCATTTCCCCTTCCATTTCGATTTAGATGGGCGTTCTTCCCCATTTTTCTTTCCTTCCTTTCCTCCCTTCCTCCTTGTCTTTTTTTTCCAATAGGGCAAAGATGCATAATACGTAACACATGTCTGCCACTCTCTGCGTCCCACACGATCTCTATGTTTTTGCTTTGGTCTTCTCTCCACTACGGCACTGCCAACGCGTGTCTTTTTATTCGACAAATGAGAAAAGGGGACAGTCATTCTTCCTCTTCTTCGTCTTTTTCTCTGCTCGTCTATTCCTCTCGGGTCTGTCAATCCACAACATGTATTCGAAGCACGGCGTTCTCCACAAAATAGGTTTGGGTGTATATTTTCTCGCATTTAATGTTTTGAAGCTCTTATTTAACACTATTATTATAGTGTTACAAGAAACCTTTGGTTTAGACAGTCTGGCTATTTTCATGAATAAGAGTATAGTCACTTTCAGTATCCCTTTGAAATCCAAGTGGAAGAAAAGTCGTACTGTTTTCTAGTTAGTGGAATGTAAAACGAAATCTCTCGGCTTTATAGTCCAACGTTCTAATAATCCATATCCTTTGAAAAATACTGAGCCGAACCTGAATCAACTTTCTGTTAATTGAAGATAAAAACTAGCTAATTCCAGAGTATCCAAGAAATTATCTCTTTCATTGATTTTCCTCCAGAAACATTGATAAATTCCGACCATGTTTAATCATATTCCTCTCCCTTGCTCTTCAAATTCCAATCTGCTTTTCCATTTTCCATTCTCAGTCACATGTCTATACTACTCCAAAAAGAATAAGCTCCACCAACACCAGAAACCTAGATAGGGCAGCCTAATCACTAGTTTCATATTCCTATTTTTCTCGTTATTAGACTCCGCCTCTATTTTCGTATTTCTGATGTTTCTCTATTCCTCGTAGCTCCATTCTCTCTTATTCATTCAAAACACATATTTCGTTGAGAGAACGTGGCATCCAAGCAATGATCTTTCGGCATTCGTGTTTCGTATTATTGCGTATTATTTTTTTTCGTTCTTTTATTTTCTGGCTCATTTCATTTTTGTATGTATTATCTTCTGGAGTTTTCAGAACCTTCCAAATTGCGAGAATCGGGATCGAGAACAAATAGTAGGACACATCTGAATTTTGTCTTCAATTCTTGTTGGGAGTCGCTGCGATTGGAATCGAACCAGGTTAGTTAAGCTAGATTGGAGTTTCAGAGGGAGGATACAGGGGATCAAACTGAAAATCGCAACAAAGAAACTGCGAGCTATATGTGGTATTAGAAAAGCAAACTTTTCTAGAATTTTTTCGTCAATCTATACAGTAATCCTTGTTTCATTTCCCTTCTCTTTTTGATGTCTACACAATTAGTTTCATATTGCTCTGAACCTCTTGACCTCTTGGAGTATGAAAACTGCATAATTGACAACAGCGGATGGACTGTTCTTCATGATCCCATTGCTCATCTTGAGATTCTGAAGCCCCTTCCAAAACTGAATGGTTATTCTTCCAGTTTTCGACCCCTCACTCTTTCCCATTCCGATTCAAAAAAAATGTGTGTTGACAGTGTCTGCTCTTCAACCAGCACGGAGACAGCGACAATAGTGACAAAACGTGGTAATATACAGTAACTCACGTTTAATGTCTGTGTACGGTAGGAGTA